>CM030173.1:6941641-7016641 GCA_017639675.1 Aplochiton taeniatus | reverse complement strand
CTTCCATTTTTGGTTGGATAAGTACAGTGTGTCCAAACTACTGTAGAGACTTACGGATATCACCACTTGATTCCACCTGGGTCTGTTCATAATATCCGTTCTCTGAAACCTGAAAACCAAACCCTAGTTACACAATAGGTCATTGTGTCTTTTGCTCTTGCTAAGGTTTTATTCCAAATCTGGCCATACACAGTGGCATGATGGTAAAACATAATCACTGCTCGTTTATTGGTCTATTTGTTGCATTGATATCTCTTACCTCTGTAGAGAATGTCAAATCTGTTGAACAAGAATTACAGAGGAAAGATGTCAAGCTGAATACCATGCCAACCTGTTACTTTACAACCGGTTACCGAGGACAACACTGTAAGTCGGACTGAGCAGTCATCATTGTGAATGTGACTGTGTACCAGCTACACACATACGTTTAGAGAACTGGGCCAAGACTAATAAGATGGACTAGTCTCCTTCCAAAGAAGTGACTTTGCAAGATTCTCGTCTCGCAGTGAAAAAGGGAGGTGGGGCTATTTGCATCTGATATGTTAAACGTACAAATAGTTCTACAGTACATCCACCGTGTAAAGAAGAATGACTGAGGAGGGGGCTTGTTTAAGTGCTGTGGAGTCGGTCTATACCTAGGGTGCAGAGATAGCCACGGCTGCTGCTGCAATGAGTGGTGGTCACCATTTCAAAAGGACCCAGGCGCATGTAGGTGCATAAAAAAGGAGAGGGCCCACTTTCCACACCTGTTGAGTTAAGCACTACACACACACACACACACACACACACACACACACAGATAGGCATGTGAATTTACATATGTTGACCCATATAATACAAATTTGCTAAATACATAAACCTTGCTAATTCGAGCAAATGCTTCTTATACAGAGCTCTCGGTTTTGTTGATCTTAACACTATTTGAAAAACAATAATAGAATTCATCAGTAACAGAAAAATAAATCTGGCATGTTTAATGAAGTGCAACGACTAAACCAAATATATAATCATCAAGATACAAGAAGTTACATGAGCCGTGGATGTTACTCCTTGTTGTAAATTAGTGAGCTGTTATCAGTGTCTTTTCAACGATACTGTAGGTGTAGGCGGGTCAGCTTCATCAATTCCATTAAAAATAGTTGATTCATTAAGATTATGCAGCCTTACGGATTAATTACGAAAGCATTCACGCATACATTGTGCTGTTAAATCTCTGGAGTGATCCATGAAGCATAAGAAAACTGTTTGGTTGTACTGCTCACTCAACGTAGGGCCTTTAGATAATACATTTAAAGAACTTACCGCCCCCCCCCCCCCCCCCCCCCCCCCCCCACACACACACACACACACACACTTATCTTTGAAAGTACAACTTTTCTTTACTCGAGATTCAACTATGGGCCACAGGTACAAATAGGTTTTGGAGTCTATTTATGCCAAATGTTTACCTCTCCAATAACACTTCAGACACAAAATAAGGTTATTATGTATGCAGTGAACACCAGCTAGAGCCTCATATCAGCAACCCCCCCCCCCCCCCCCCACACACACACACACACACACACACACACACACACACAGACACACACACACACACACACACACACACACACACACACACACACACACACACACACAAACCCGCTCCCACACAACCATTCCACCAGCCCACCCAAAAACCACCACACTGCACCCCCAGCCTCACAGACCACAGATTTGAATTTTGAGCATTTTCCAATAATTATTCTCAGTGTCATTGTTGTATCTTTCACTTACGTAGGGTGGGATCAAGAAACTTCCCTGGAACCCCTTCCCCGACCCACCAGGTGAGGTCCGCTGTGCTTTTTTTCTTCGTCAAGTTCCTGAGGAATTCTTTAATTGGACAGTCAATCACTTTGAGTAGATCTCCTCCACGCTTTACACAGGCAGACTGAGCTTCAGGCCAGCTCTTTTTTGTCTCCGCAAACTCATAGCAGACATTCCTGAAAACATGTTTAAAGTGTACAATAGACTCAAGCCCATCTTTCACACTGTTTTCATCGTTACATTTCGTGTCGACTAAAGTTACACATCCAACAGCAGTCCACAGAAGGAAAAGGCCTCTAGTGAATAAATCCATGAGAGATGATTGGTTATACGCAATATAGATGTAAACATGGACAGCCAAGCTATAGACCCCTGTTGAGTGAGTTAATTGTGAACCAACTAGACTCTGTTCGTCTCATGGAAATCAGTGAGCTTTCTCTAGAAAAACTGTGAATACACTCTTACTACATTAGGAAAATCACTCCAGACACTCAAACAACATGCAAAGTCAAATGACTTGACATCACCCAAAGTCACCATATGCATAGGGTTTCCTCAGTTATAGGCCTAATGCATTTGTGTTTGTTTATTCAGCCAATTCTATGAATGTCACATAGATGCATAGTATTATGCGTGATCTTAATTGAATAGAAAAGTTATAATGATATTATCCATGGCTGTGAGGGTTGGGGTTAGGGTAGCGTTGTTTTAAGCCTTTCAAACAAATGTTTAATTGTCTTAGTGATGATGCTGGTTTGTATATTTACAGATGATAATGTTTGAAAAAATCTAAACTGAAGGCCCACGTAATGATATACTTGTCCATTAAGATGATTTGAATTAATGGCGGTGGCTGTTGAAATATGAAAAGACACTGAACTTTTTAGGAGGCACTTCAGAATTTTGGCTAACGTTACATATAAATGTCGCGAGATTACAGTCCGGAAGTTAGGCACAACAAGGTGCAATGTGCGTGGAAATGCTTCCCGTGCGATACTTTCAAATGTGATGTAACATCAATGGCGGGACCTCTGAAGGTAACTGAATACTCAATCAGTTCACTGTAAACTACGCTGTGCGATCATTTTGAACTAATTTACTCTGCAAGTGTAACCAAAGAAAGCTGTACGATTGCACAGCGTGACCACTTATCGCTGTCAATGTTTACAATGAATCACGCTATTGCTGATCATGTAACGTCAGGATTGACAGGCTAGCTAGCTTAGCTGTCGGTCATATAACCCATACAGATAACCTATATCAGTGTTCGCTAATTTGTTTAGCCTGTCCCTCAACAGAGCTTGTTTCTCAGCTAAGGTGCCTTCACTGAACATCGAAGTTCTTTGTAGTGCACAAGAGCTTGCATGCCCAATGCATACTACACTAGTTCGAATGGGAAAACTCACTAGGAACACTTGTTTTATTATTGCGTACAGAAATGTAAATTAAATGGTTGACCTGGTTTACTTAAGTATTCAGTCAAAGTTTAGTAAAAATGTCTTTAGACAGCAATTTCCATTTTAAATCCGCTCTTGGGTATATCATGAACAGCGTTGCACTTCTGGATTTGGGAACAAGTGAAATGGTTAAATGAAGTAGTGCACAGTGGGCACCTTAAATCACCAGATATGAACTTATCCACTCAGGACTGTAGAGGGATAAATAGACATGGCTAACTTAACCCTGTTCTCCACGGCAATTGCAGACATAATATTTAATAGTATTAGAAATAGCACTACTTCTTATTAAATAATATGCCTGTATAATATTTTAGCTGCTTCTAGGCTGGGTATTTCAAGTAGTAGATTGTTTCCTGTAACGCTTTGCACTTCTGGACAATTTTACCTAGAATAAACACTTTTGGAATCCATTACCACCAGTTCTACCTTCTCTTATTGCAAACCAAATCTACCTATGGGTTCAAATGAAAGTAACTTGAACCTGAACACAACCCTTCCACAACAATAACACTGAAATCCATTCCTCAGTCAGAGCATCTCACTTAAAGTGTAGTCATCAACCAGATCCAACCTCTTTACGGCTGCTAAGTGCAGCCTTAACTAGACATAATGAACCTACTATTGACTGGAAAATGTGCTTTGTTTGTTTCCATTCACCAGTGTGTGTTGTGAGGTTAAGAAATGGAAGGTGCTGCATGAGCAACACGTTGGCCACTTGCACCTAGTCAAGAATATCTAGACATTGAATGTATGTGGTGTGGCCACATCCTTCCAAGACTCCCAAGAAAGAAAGTGTTTAACTGTTCATTCATCTTTATTTGTCATGTTGTGAAATCTTAACGTTGTGATGTTGTTCCCCCTTATAGAAGCAGCTGAAAGATGCGGTGCAGATCATTGGCGCCGGCAGCGTCCTGTTCGCCTCCTATCTCACTGCTATCGGAGATGAGCGTTTCTATGCCAACCAGCTCATGCCCCTGCTGCAGAGGGTTGTGGGGGCGGAGACAGCCCATGTAATGGCTGTAAAGATGATTGGTGTGGGCATGGTGCCGCTCACCCGCTACCAGGACCCTGCCTCTCTGGTAAGTTGGGGAACTCTGTGTGAATGGGTTGTTACTCCTCGATTCAATAACTGAAGTGGAGTTTTTTGCATAGACCTCATAGCATAGCACACTCCATGCCTTAAGGCCTGCTTTGCCTCGTCATCCAAACCCCGTTTTCGACCAGTGTTTGTTTGTTGTTGTTGTTGTTGTTGATGTTACCATCTGCAGGAGGTGAATGTCCTGGGGCGCAAGTTCAAGAACCCCATTGGCATAGCAGCTGGCTTCGACAAGCACGGGGAGGCCGTGGACGGGCTTTACCGGCTAGGTTTTGGCTTCGTGGAGGTGGGGACCATCACTCCTGAGCCCCAGGAGGGCAACCCCAAACCACGGGTGTTCCGACTGACTGCAGACCAGGCTGTGATCAACAGGTACAGCTGGATTAGGTCACTCAAACACTTTCTATACCGGGAAAAACATTGAAGTGATATGCGATTACTTTAGCACAAGTTTTTGATAACCACATATGAGGGATCATTGCAAAAATGTATTTATTTAATAATTCTGTGTGTGTGTGTGCACCGCGTATATAAGGAGTAGAAACATAACGAAGATTATCGGCCGATATTTCGTTATCGGACATTTTTACTCCCCAGTATCGTCATCGGTCCCAAAAATCCAGCATCGGTCGGGCTCTATCACGTACTGTACAATGCATTTAATGATTTTTATGATAATATTTTGGTGGGGACCAAAAAAATCACAACAGCTTTTTTGAAATGTCTGTAGTGAAGAATAAACTCATCAAAATCTTAGCTTTTTTGACACCCTCACATTGTTAAAAGTAAAACGGTCCCTAGTGCTACATCTTTATTCTAGGAAGATTAAACTGGTGACATACATGGGGTTTCTGTTATCTTTTTTAAAGCACAACGTCTCACAGAGATAAAGGAGCTTAATGAATGTCATCAGCCTGCTCCACCAACCTCTTCGCTCCTGTTTTTTATACTCAGAACCCAGTGTGAAATCAAGGCATGGCTGTACATATTTATCAGTTTGGAGGGCTAAGTATTTTATCTCTCTTAAAAGATCTACTTTGTTGTTGGGCTTAGCTACGGGGCATGAGATTGGTTTATTAATGCACGATCAGGAATAGGAAGTCTCCGCTAATTTTTGTTAAAAGTATGTTTATTTTGGAAACAGTTCTAACTCTTGTGTGGAGGCGTGTGACCCCCCCCCCCCCCCCTCCCACTGGTATGCTGTGTTGGAGGGTTGTTAGTGCCGATGCCAATGTGGTACACCTGGGCGCCAGGTTACTCGAGCCAAGATGGCCACATTGGCAAAGGGGTGGGGGCTGGCTCTGACCCTGCAGATTGGCTCCACCACCTTTTGGTGTTTGGTCTCTACCATGCTGACACCCATCCACGCACTGCATACACACTTACACACTGACCTCTGCAAACACTACACGCTCTATACGAGCTGTTACACTATTTGGTTATTTTGGTCAGTGTAAATAAGCTGTTCTTGTACCTTATTATTTAAATATGTTTGGTCTCCCCTGTTTTTGGTGCGCCACTTGATTTGTGGACCATAACAGGTGGCTTTTTACAATTTCAAGATAGCCCTGAAAGACTTAAAGGGACAGGCCTAGTCCCTTGTCTGGTAGGTGAAGAGTCAGACCATAGTGGACAAGTGTTTACATCGTATTTCAACTTAAATTATATACATGTAAATGTTTACTAATTGGGATAATTTACTATTTATTGCTTCTAGGAACATAAATAATGTATGCACTGCTTGAGTCAAACTAGTCAGTAAGTGAGTCTTCATTGGCAGTGTTAATTAATGACATATGTATTACGCCCACTAGATATTTTAGGTTTTCTTGCTAAATCAAAGGCTTTTGCCTCAAGGCTACTTATTTTGTTTTTTATAGGAAGTTGTTAGTTTCAAAGCAAAGTTGGCCATAGACCCAAATAAGCCTACCACATCTGAATAAATTAAGACCATTTTCAGTTAATCCTTCCGGTATCACATCTGTTTTTATCTCTGCTTCAATTGTCCTCTTAAATTAATGTTGGATTGAAACCCTCCAAAGCACATTTAAATGACGCTTCACAAGCCTATTTGTCAGAACAGAATAGCGTAGAGGTTTTTTTCCTGTCAAGTATCCGTGCATCCTCTTCACTTTGAGGCGTACAAAAACCAGTAGAAGTCTTTTTCTTGATGATATGAGTGCTTTCTCTACCCTTCAGCACAGCACTGACAAACAGCTTCTCAGAGACTGACGGTGAATCTGACCGTGTAAGTGAAATAAAGGGGCCATGAAATGAACGGCTTTTGTTTGATAATGATATTTGTTTGCCATGGATTTTGGACGGAGCTGCCATGGTCCATCCAATTCTGTTGAGGGCGAATACTAATTGAGAATGAAATCAAAGGAAAAAACATCTCTGCTCTTTTTGGCTTAATATGAAATGTGATAGAGATGGTTTGGACAAACGGGTCTGTGTATTTTCTGTTTGTAAGACCGGTAAGTCATTTTCCGTGTGTTGTGGCATGCACGCCTATAGATGATTCATTGTTTCCTTTCTGTTTGTTCGTGCTTGCTATGTATACGTTTCAGGTACGGATTCAACAGCTGTGGGTTGGAGGTCGTCCAGAAGAGACTGAAGGCCAGGGAAGAAACCCAGGTAGAGCTTAGAAAAGGTAGAGGCACAACTACTACATTTTGCTCTCAGAGCACGGTACTGTTATTGGGTTTACGTTTAGTTAGTTTGGCCCCCGTGTTTGGATCTGTGGAAGGCAAATATTCTAGAGTTTACTTTCACATGCATACTCAGCAGGGTTATATTTAGCATGGCGTCAAGATGACTTCCAAGAATCAAAGTCGTTTTCTGCAACAGAGGCAGCATTAGACGTTACAAGGAAGCCTCGCTCCACTGTTGTTTGTGCTTTTATATAGAATGTTCTGCCTGTTTTTTTTTTCTTTTCAATCTCCTCTTAAAATGTAATTACCCCAGTCTTAGTCTGTGTGTGTGTGTGTGTGTGTGTGTGTGTGTGTGTGTGTGTGTGTGTGTGTTTTTTTGCAGCCGGTCTGCCTCTGGGAGTCAACCTGGGTAAGAACAAGCTGTCCCAGGATGCAGGGGCAGACTACCTGCAGGGGGTGAGGGTGCTGGGCCCCCTAGCTGACTACCTGGTGGTCAACGTCAGCAGCCCCAACACTCCAGGACTCAGAGCCCTGCAGGCCAAAGCAGAGCTCTGTCAGCTCCTGCACCGGGTAAGCCGAACAATTAGAATAATGTTGTTGCACGGCCCACTCCTGTTAACGTCTTTGAAAGCTCCTGGCTGTTAATAGCCAAGCCTTCACTTGTTATGTCTTGATCTTGGTTCCTAGAGTAAGATCATTCCATCTTGATTAAAATGCGTAATCTATATAAATCAGAACACAACACAATTATAATACAATATATTGTTGTTATTCTTTAAAGGTAGTATGTGGTGGCTAATCATTTTTCCCTTGCGGTTCCTGTACCACGAAAAAAAAAAAACGCGCGCACACACACACACACACACACACACACACACACACACACACATGTGCAGGTGCTAAAGGAGCGTGATGCCCTGCCGGAAGAGAGCAGACCTCCAGTCTTGTTGAAGATTGCTCCAGACCTCAGCGCCCAGGAAAAGCAGGACATCGCTGATGTCATCACTGAGGTCAGACACTCAACAAACTCTAAAGAATGAATATATTAACTCCCGTCTCTTTATGAATCTTCCTTGTGTAGCATTGACCGGAGAGTTTGAATGAGTCAAATTTGACATCTATTCAAGTCTATTCAAGTTTGACGTGTCTGTGGCAATCTGCGGTGCCCTTTCATTAGTTGCCATTGACAACGGGCTTGTTAGAAAGGGCTCATCCATCTCGGGTGTTTCAGCCCCAACTGGCGTGGAACCGTGGTCCGTTCCACCGAGTCTTTAATTACATGGCTTTGTCATGTTCGCCGGATTCCACTTTCTTCCCCCTTCTGAAACTCCAATAAGATGAAGAATGTCTGAGACAGCACCTGTGGTTTTTAAGAACCCCAAAACTTTAATTACAATTATTCCAATCCGGGTAGATGGCCGACCACACTCACCATTAAAGTTGCGACCTTGTAACCGTAGTCTTTTTTTTTTTATGATTTATTCTACTTTTAATCATCCCCAGTCACGCGGCAGGGGAAAACATCAAGGGCACTGTCTAGCCAGGCTGTAGCGCTGCCACAAGGACTTCCCAGGGACTCTTTGCTGTCTGTTTTCTTCCCTGGTGTTCTCTCTTCAGCACCCTGCCCACGCATTGTGCTGTGTGGCAGCCTACGGGGGGGGGGGTGGTCCAGCCCAAGGCACGTTCCAGCAGACCACTTACCCACATAACATTTATTTGGATGCATTAATGCTGCCCCCATCTCGTCCCCTCGCCCCTCCTCCGCTCCCGTGCTCTCCAACATGGCAACACGCTGTGCTCTGTGTTGTTGACGCTTCATGCCCAAAGTGTATTAAGGCGTTTATTAGAGGGGTGTTCTCCAACCATTTGAATGGGATCTAAGATGCTCTTGACAAATGCACCTTCCGCACCAGGTTTGTAGTCTTGCTTCTGTAAACTTCAGCCGTAGCAAAGAACAAAACCACTCTAAAGTGTGCGTGTGTGTCTTTAGATCACAACATGTACAAAACTCTACTTCCTATTGTTGACTATGCGGATGTTTTGTATAAATATACATTTAATCCGGTTGTAGCAAAATTTGATTCTATCTACCTACCTTCTAATTAGATTTGTTACTGATGCACCAAAGCATACTCATCATTGTCGAATTTACACCTTGGTTGGATAGCCTTTGTACAACTAGCTCTTGGCACACTGGTATAGATTCATTTACAATAGTCTGTTGAGCAGAGCAACATCCTCCTATCATTTTAGACCAAGTTCTCTTGAGTGCTTACTGTGGTTTCTGGGCGTAACTCATTTCAGTATGCCTCAGCCCATGATTGGAGCAAGTGGCAACACAGGCTGAAATTGTCTAATGTTGTGTCTCAGTGGCTTTTTAATCCTCAGCTTGATGTATTGTTGATTGACTCTTGTGCTTGCTTTCAAGGATCACTGTCTGTCTTTGTAAAATGTCTGTACTTTTGAATTATGTAAAAAAAAAAAAATGTGTCATGCTCTCTGCCACTTAGCCCAGCCGTTACTGCAAAAGAGAACTCCTCTTCAGTCGAGTGCCCTGGTCAAATAAAGATTCTTATTAAAAACCTACAATACAGAAGGCAGAGAGAGAAAGAGGCTGAAATTAAATGGACAGCAAATATTAGGCTATTTGTATCGGCAGTGAGAAAAAAAGCATAGCAAATGTTTGACTTTTGTTTTCTCAGTATTAGAGTGTTGCACTGTGTGCTTACACCGGTTTGTAGTCATTGAAGCATGGAACGCTCTACAGCGAGGAGAACACAGCCTGTAAATGGGACGCATTTTGAACTGAACAGGGAATAGCTTTATTTAATATGTCCAATATGACACCGCTCATCGATAAAACATAACCTAAGAAAGAAAATCCAAGCTACAGATAAATAACAAGATGTATTTCTTTCCTAATCTCTTGTGTGCGTCTCATAATCTCTTTGTGTGTGTGTGTGTGTGTGTGTGTGTGTGTGTGTGTGTGCCCGCGCGCGCACGTTTGCGTGTGTGGGCAGCTGGGAGTGGACGGTCTGATTGTATCCAACACGACAGTATCCAGGCCAAAGACCCTTCAGGACTCCCAAAGCTCCGAGGTGGGAGGTCTGAGCGGCCGGCCCCTGAAACAGCTCTCCACAGACGCCGTCAAGGAGATGTACCGCCTTACCAAAGGTGACAACACCTACCGTCTGAGTCACCATTGAGTCATTCATTCAGTCACTCACCATTAATCTGCTTTTGTGTTTGAGAAGTGCACAGGCCGAGGCCATCGTGATATTCTATACTGGCAGATCCTTTTGTACTTGGCGCTCGTTTCATTTTGAGTACTTCAGTGACTGTGTCCTTGAATTTTTTTAACATGCCACTAAGATTAACTCGGCTAACGTGCCCACTGAGCCCTAGACAAAGGAATCCCTGTTGTCCTTCATAGTCCTTCTTTGCGGTTTTACTGTTAAAAGGTAAAGTGCCAATCGTTGGAGTTGGGGGCGTGGCCAGTGGACAGGACGCCATGGAGAAGATCCGTGCCGGAGCGTCATTGGTCCAACTTTACACCGCTTTTACCTATCAGGGGCCGCCTATTGTCACTAAGATCAAACGGGAACTGGACAAGCTTCTCAAGTGAGTTTTCCATCATGGAAACCTTACACTGAGTGTGCGTACTTACACCCGCGCCATAGTGCAAGCATTCCATATGTTTGTAGGTACGCCAGTATAGCAACTGGTGCATAAATACGAAGCGCAGAGATGAACCATTTTGTTCTTCTGCTCTACCCACGTACCGTGTTCTCAGGGAGCAGGGTTTCAGCCACGTAGCCCAGGCAGTAGGAGCCGATCACAGAGCGGTCCACGGAGTGTCTCCGCCGCACAGCTCGGAGACTGCGGCTGTCGTCTCCTCGGTCTCTGGGGGCTCAGCCGAGCTCGTAACCACCGGCTTCTCCGACGCGTAGCCAGGGAACACGTCACCACGGATCTGCAGTCTCTTCTATCGTCCAACGCCTTACCTCAACCACGTCCTCTGATGTACAGAGACGATGAATTGGTGCAGGGAGCATGGTCCCGAAGCCACCATTTTAAAAACTCATTGCACGGGTGCAGTGTAAGGCAGCAATGAACCATAAGCTACTAACTTGAAGTTGTCGAGAGAATTGCCTAGCATCTTAAGCACATTTATGTTAATTTGCTGTCTTTACGTGACTTAAGTGTGGACAAGTGCTTTATGACACCAAAGTGCTTGTACTATTTAAACTGAAGACCCACACTAATGTGTGTGTGTGTAATGTTATTTTTGAATATGGAGAAAATCTTTGTCATTAAATCTTTAGATGGAAAATTCATATTTAGATTTTGTCTGTATTCAAAAAAGAGTGCTTTTAATATGCTATTTATAAGAGTGTTGTGAGAGCAGAGCACCCTGGGTTATATACTCAACCACATTTAAGAACTAAACTTTCAAAATGCAACTTAATTTCTTATATCATGTAATGAGTCTTCCCTAGAGAATTGTCTGACCTTATGAAAAATGAGTCCCCATTACCTGGAAATTATGTTCGAGGAAAAAAAAAAAAAAAGAAACGTCAATTTCCTCTTCCAGTGCAGCTGCAAGTTAGGTTGAATGTCTCATCTGCCATGCTAGAGAAATGTCAAGGGTCTACTTATGGTTTTGAGGTGATTTTGAGAAAGGTATGCATGTGCTAGAGTGGATCAGGTGAGATGGCCAAACATTGTGCTGCTGTATTAAACTTGTGGGGGTGGCTAGTGGCTCTTTGTAGAAGATAGTATCAGACCTTGCCCAAATATGAAATATCTCTTATTTATTAAACCTGTTTTAATGCTATGTATGGAACAAACATTCTCCACCTGGCATTACTTGCAGACCCAATCACGTTCTCCCTGAGAAAATACCCATGTGACTTGGGTCTGCTATGTAAGTATTTGCATAAATGTAAAATATATTGGTTGCCATAGCAGTGGATATACTTACTATCTGTGTCAGTGATGTATGTACCGATCACAAACCTCATCAAATTATAAATGCACTACTATTTGCAACATAATCTAGATGGCTGAATTGTGTTTTTCATATAATTTATTTTTTTGGAGTAATGTGGGGCAAAGAACATAAGTATCTTCAGCCAATAACTGAAGAAATGTATGTTTTCTAACAGTTTCAGAAGAATGGTAAGGGCAGGAATTGCCCATCAATCGAGGTTTATTGTCACCCCCAGCCCCCCAGAAGAGTTTGATAGATTTCTCTGCATCAGGCTCTTCCTTGGAGCGGGGGTGGCCTTTTCAACATTTACACTGCCAAGGAGGCGCCCCCCCCCCCAAAAAAAAAATGTCGCTGGGTGAAAAGAAAGGGATAGTGGTTTATTTTCAGACTTTCCTCAGGGTCATTTTGCCTCAGACAAAGCACAAAAAACTCCTCCCCTGTATGTTGCCATTTTGTGAAAATATCTAGTCCCTACTGTGAAGAAGAAAGCAATAAATAAAGCATTTATTGTTTGGATGTTTGCAGTGATGCAAGATTGAGTACAACAACCTGTCACTATCGGTGGTGCAGGTTGTAGCAATACTCTTCAAATCTTGCAAAAAATAAGACTTTAGTAAAAAAAAAAATTATGCTGTACAGTTTGTAGATCAGATATTTTTTTACCGATCTAAATGTTTTATTTTTTATCAAAGTCAAGTCAAATGTCCTATAAATCTTGGAATTGTACCAATCTAACTTGCCTAATTTCTCCCTCCCTTTGATGGCCGACATCTTTTGACCACAGGAATGATTCATCAATTGGGTACCAGTGGAATGTGATGTAACCATGCCAAAGTGTGTGGTTAATATGGAAATATATTGCTCAGACCAATGTGACTAGCTGACATGGCTGTGTCTTCTTAAGTGTACGATGTCAGTTGAAATATCTCCTTGAGTTAGCTGCATCTTCCCCTTAACTGCACTGCCTTTGCCTTGCTCTGCCTCTCTTCACTGTCCACTCGCCATGGGCCTCCATCGCCAGCCACCCCTGCCGTGTCAGGCATCACCACCCGCATCAATGCACACACGCTTCGTGGCGTACACTGTGGCTATTAATGGTTCAATATTTCAATGTTATTGGGGGGGATTTTCGCTCACACACTGACACATTTCCTCAGAGTCCCTCCCTCCCTCCTACCCCGGCTTCCGATTGGCCTCTGGCTCTGGGGTGTCCTTGCTGACCAATGAAAAGACTGCCTGCCACGGATTCCCAGAATAGATGGTCGATGACTGCAGCGGGGCGAGCGGGATCAGCTGTGGAGCAATGAGCACTTTCCTTACTAACCTCTCCCCAGGCCTTCTAGACAGTCGCTGTTTTTTTTTTTTTTTTTTGAAGGGAGGTGGAGACGGCGAGGGAAGTCAATATTTGGAAGGAAACTACAAAAGGGGAAGGGAAGTGAGACTGACAGATGAGACACCCCTACCACATGCCAGATGCTTGACTGTCCTTAACCATCATTCATCTTTTAAAAAAAGGAGGCGTGAGATGGCCAGCGCTGGTAGATGGGGACAGCCTCGACAATGATTTCGGAAATGCTTCAGGGTCCAGAGGTCACGGAGCTCACAGCTGGTCCGACTGAAGCCCTGATTAACAATGGCGGACGCAGGAGGAGGGGGCAAGTCTGAAAAGCTGCCGGCCACAAGAAGTCTTGTGTACTCCGTGACCAAGAGAGAGCGAGAGAGAGATGTTTGTGGCACAGCACAGCAACAAACAACCCAGCCCCTCCACTAGATTTGCATGCAAAGCTTCTAAGCAAAACATGTTAAGCGAGCCCAACAGCTCATGTGTCTTTGAGGAGCATGCAAAGGACAGATGAGAGAAAAGGGAAATAGATTCAAGTAGGCAGGTTTTTTTGTTGTTGTTTTTTTTTCCTCTCCTCACTCTGACTTTGCCCTCGAGCCACTCATCAAGCTGCGTCACAGGTCCTGCATTTGGTCCATATGCAAGGCCACTGCCGGCGGCAGGACAGAATATTCAAATTGGCTGTCCAAATTAGCAGCAGACCTGATGTCGCTGCCCTTTTTTTGCCTTCGGTTTTTGTTGGACACACACATACACACACACACACACACACACACATACGCACATGCACAGCCTCTCACTATTTCCGTTTCTTTGCGCTGCCTCTCCGCCTTGGGACCGAGTCTACCTCTCTCTCTCTCTCTCTCTCTCTCTGTCTCTGTCTCTGTCTCTCTGTCTCTCTCTACATATATATATATATATATATACACATATATTTATATGTGTATATATATATTTTTTTCTGTCTCTAATGTATATCTAATGGCAAAGCCAATTCATTGGCTAACCTTAAAGCTACGTTGCTACACAAAGAAAGTATACTCATATTGCTCTATTTTCTCTAGCTCCTTTATTAAAGGGATGTTCCAAACACCATGTCTTAAGCTTGCTTTTTTAACGTATTTCCATTGTGGTTATATCCAAAAAACAGAAAGCAACTCAAAACCTGTAAATTACAACTATATATGGTTTATGTAGCACTGAAAATAGTAGAGCCTGTCTTTAATCTCTATTCATTTTCTTTTTGTGGTCTGACGCCGCTGCAGTCTGTCTGAGGAGATCAGAGCCCTTTAAGGACAACCCTTTGAAGTGGAGGAATCAGAATGGTGTTTTAAGCTTCCAGGTAAAACATATATTCCGTTGGGAATTGTTTCCGATGGAAAACTGTGGCTGTGCCTCAAGTTCTTTGTCTCAGTCGGGTGACAATGACTGAATGTGCTTAAAACGGTACACATCTGACAAATGCTGGGTAGCTTTATTCAACACGCAATTAAATCTTAATGATATAAATTGAGCAATAACAATGTTTGAAGTGATTGAACTATTTCGTGCCATAGAGTATAGATTGGAACGATCCCTGTAACTCTTTTAACCTTTATTCTAAACCTCTGCCTGCTTGATAGCAACCTACATACCCATCTCCCTACCATGGCTACTTAGTTCCCTTCCCACATTCTTTCACCATCAGAGATGTATTTGACTCACAGACATGCCAGAAGGTCACAGGTCAAAGTGGGTCACATGTGTTAAGCGAGTTTTATTCACGTTGAGTGAACTGCAGACGTGTTGATTACGCAACTCCGAGGAGAGTTGATACCCCTGGGCGTTGTCTGAGGGGATTACTTGTCGTAGCTACAGGAAAGAGGAGGAGGAGGAGGAGGAGAAGGAGGAGGAGGAGGAGGAGAAGAGTGGACAGCTGGGGCTCTCTGAGGTCACGTTCAGCCACCTGGACCCACTCCGCGTCACTATGAAGAGACCTCAGTTGCAGACGCAGCGCCAGAGAGTAGCCGCCACTGCTGCTGTGACAGCCCAGTTATTAGGGGGATTTAAGAACCCAACAGGATCAGGAAAGGTCAGAACCACTTTGACTACACTAGATTAGATGACCAAAGCTGTACACAAAGACCAGAACCGAACACATTGGACCAGAACCGATTTAGCTGTGCAAGACCTTCCGGGTAGTGTGACAAACTAGCCTCACCTCAGCCCTACCCAAGTGGACTCCAATCAAAACAATCTACAGCCTTGCCTGACCCTTCTCTGTTTCCCTGCACCAGTTAACATAGGCAAATAGAGGCTGACTGAGTGGCTGCAGGGAATCCCTGGGCGTGTTCCACCAAAACCCACAATACAGCAGTTTTTGTCCTCCGCAACATTACCATCCACTCCACACATTAGTAGTTTATGGTTGAATGTATTCTTTTGTCTATGTTAGACTAGCACACCAAGACATTACTGTGTGAAGCGTTCTCAAAGCGCATTTTTTAAATTAAGTATCAAAAACAATATAGAGGCAGGACAATAATTGTCCTAGCTCCAGACAACCAATTTTTCATGGCAGCCTTGAAGCTATAGATAACAGCCTTCATTAATCTGTGTACTCTAAATCGCCTCAATATGGACGCAATTATATGGCGGCTAATGTAAGTAGATATCAACGCCAGTACACCCACATTGAAGAAAATGAAGCCCTGGAAGGAGAACAATAAGGGGGGATTATAACCCTATATGTCTCTATCAGAACGGTTTGGCTGGGATCAGGGCTAGCTGGGCGAAGTGCTTTAAGCTCGGACTCCTGTTCCAGATGGCTGTTATGAAAGGCACTGAAGAGGCAGGAGCCTCTGGCTACTGGCTGACACAGGTGTGAGATGGTTGAGGGCTGTGCCATGGATACATTCCTCTGCCAACACCTATTATCTCCGTTGTCTTGGTGGAGGTTTTAAGCATGAATTCATACACAAACACAGAGTCAGGGGGAAAAGACAGGCGGCTCCCAGACGGACAGGAAAGCCGGCCGTCAGCAGACACACAGAGAGACAGATAGACATAGAGCAGGCCCAGGCAGCCAGACAGATCGAGAGACAAACAGACAGACACACTTAACCGTTTACCACTTACTACTCTCCAGATCTAGACACAAGGCACTTGATTTAGTACAGGGTAAATATCTGGACTTGAGTTGGGGAATGCTTGAGTCAAGAGCGACTGCATGAGGAATTGCAGACACGCATGGTCAATTACCATCCATTTAATGGCTTTAAAGGATGACATTATGTTTGGATTAAGGATGTTTTTAGTCAAAATGCATCATCTAAATCTTAAAAGCTCAAAAGTTTCATAATCTGGGCAAGATGACTACGATTAACGTATCTATCTGTCAACTGTCAAAATCGTTCATCAGGTCAAGAATAAGAAAGACAACCTTGATCTGAATGAGTTATTCTACATCTCGCCAGCCTGAGCATGACGCACCTGACAGCAAGTTGAAAGTGCGGTAGACGCTGTCCAAAAACGAGGTTTCTAGAGCTGCTTTATTTAGTGCGGTCCTGAGGATATTTTTAGGCGTTACATAACTTCCGTTCTAAAATGAATAAACAAACACCCAGAGCAGAGAGCCATCCAGTGAGGCCATATGGGACCCTCATCAGTCCAGGAGAGCGTGAAGGAAGGAGACTAGATTGCGAAGTGCAGCCATGGCCTAACCCTTTGACTCTCTGACATAGAATGAGAACCAGAGGGCTTGTCGTCTCCCTGGCTCGTGTGGGGCTCTCTTGGTCCTGATTGTCCCTGGCTGAGTTTCCCATTGCACACACAGCATGGTTTCATTCGCACCTGTTACACTTCAGAGCGGCAGACATGGTACTGACAAGAAGACACTAGACCAGGTATGAAGATAGGGGATAGTCCAGGCACGCCTCGCCCCCCCCCCCCCCCCCCCCCCCAAACTGAAGTTGTTTATTACAAACACGTTTTGCTTTTCCGAGTTTTCCTCTTTTTTTTTATATATGTAAAAATATAAGGACATTGTGTGTAAGACAATATCTGTTTACAGGAGCATTCATTCTCAAGTGTGAGATTCGATTGAAAGATTGCAGCTTTGCGGCTGTAGTGTGCTATCGTATTTCATGGCAAAGTGTGTCAGGGTGACTGTTTCTGTGCATCTATTCCATACACTGTTGAACTGTTTCATCATGAAGTGATTCTCCTCTTTGAATGAGAACACCATCTCAGTCAGATGATGAGACGATAAATCCAACTGTGAGCACTCACACAACCCCACTGTTCCAGTGGAACACTTTGTTCGGATGGACATCCTGTGGGCACAATAAGGGCCAGATGATCAAGCATGCTGGGAAAATGGGAATAGCCCACAGCCTGCCACGAAGCCTATACCCCACTCAAATCCTGACACGACGGTGTACGAAGCTCTTGGCCAGATTAGTGTTTCAGGATCAGAATTTCAATTGGGAAACTTTTGACAAATGCAACCATACATGGAGATTTTTTTGTGTGTATATTCAGCACTACATCCCCAAAGGTTTTAGTGTTGAACAGAACTGGGACCAGTGTGTTTTGTGGCCAAAGGCTGGGTCCAAAAGGGGCAGCCTTTCTTCAGCAATGGGCTGAGGTCAGTGTGTGGTTATGACTTGAAGGCCTGGTGAATAATCTAGGTGACGCGTACATTTTGGTGGGGTCGCTTGGGCAATGAGGTGTACCCGGAACCTCGAAGGACATGCTGTCCCTTCACCAGTGATGGTTGGCTTGAAATAGTGCCTGGCGCAGACAACCAGGATTATACCAGGCAAATGAGAAAGATGATAGATGGATAGAAATATACAGAGAGAAAGAGAAAGGAAAAAAGAGAAGTGCCACTGGCACTAAACCCCAAAATAAAATAGCGTACTTGTTTCATCTTATTATTTTGTTCAGGTGAGGCAAGGGAAATTTAAGAGTTTTGCCCTACAGCAATTTCAGTTCAGTGTTTGTGATTCATCGATGATTCAAGATTTGACTGACAGGCAAAAGTAACATGGGGAATATTATTGACCCTGGCTGGCAGTTCAGTCGATATACGTTGAAGACCGGGCAGGCAAGAGCTGGATGGTGGTAATCAGCCAACTTGAATCATCTTTAATGATTCAGTGAGTTGGTCCCCCTGTTTGCCCAGTGACTTCGAGCTCCTTTTCTGCACATTTTTCTGGGCTCTATTGTCAGTGTGGTCAGAACCAAAACACCATCTACCAGAAATATTGATTGCTGAGAGCAGTGGGAGGGCAATTGTAAAAGCCAACCTCAAGCTCATCGGTGTGGTTTCCCTCTAGGCTTTGCAGACTAACAAACTAAAAAACACACTGATATGAAGTTCACAGCTCTAAAACATATAATTTTATAAAGAACAGGACATGTTATATACAATTTAATTTTAATCTATATTGCAACTCCTTCACCGACATGGTTTCTGCACTTCTTGAACTAGATTAAGTTATCTCCGGCTGCCCCCACTCCCTGCCAGGGCCAAACGCTAGCCAGCCATCCACAGGTGGATTGGGCTGGGTTGATCCTGACACATGTACATAATTCTTCCCTTACAGCGCTTGGGGACAATATACCCATTTAAAAAAGAATTGGGACAGCGAGGAAAAGAGAGCGGAGGGGGAGAAAACAAGTAGGGCAAACAACAACGTCAACCAACGCTGAGGCCCATTCTTCGTGCCCTATCCTACACTGTGTCCTTGCTCACGGCCTTGTTTTTAAAGCATTTCGGATTTCCATGTCTTTGTGTGTGTGTGTGTGTGTGTGTGTGTGTGTGTGTGTGTGTGTGTGTGTGTGTGTGTGTGTGTGTGTGTGTGTGTGTGTGTGTGTGTGAGTGTGTGTGTGTGTGTGTGTGCGTGTTTGTAGTAGTGTGCATACATTACTAGGGTGTCCACAAGCACATTTGTGTATTTGTGTGGGCTTGTGTGTGCATGTGTGTGTGTGGGTCAGGGTGGGGCTATGGGCATCCCAGTTCTGGAAGAGAGATCAACAGTGCCCTGCTGTGACCTAGATAGAAATCACATTGCAAATGGAGACGGATGGGACTGTTTTGTTTAAAATGTGCCTCTCCTACATTATAGCTCTTCTTCACTGGCCTACCTTCCCCACTATAAAAGTTGATGGGTTTTTAAAGCTTAAAGTCCTCCTTTAAATGTTCAGCATGCCTCTGCACAGAAACATCAGTAGTACCCAGATCTGACCACAGGGACTGAGTTTGGTAAATACAAAAAATAAATAAACACCAATGCAAGTCATGTTGACTGCAAATTTACATCATAAAAGGACCAAAGACAGTTTTTAGACATGTTTTCAGAAGAAAGAGAGTTGGATCCCTTTAAAAGCGGGGAGGCGGTGTAAAGCAAATACACTTTCTTTTCTATTGGCTTTTATTCCTACACTTTTTAGCGTTGTGGTCCTATTTACTGTCTTCTCCACTGAAAAGTATTTACACTGAATATCATAACCATTGTTTACAAAACATGAATTATTCACTGTCGTCTCTCTAAATCAGCCAAAATGTTTTCAAAGACTTGTATGTTGTCTTTCACAAATATACACAATTAAATCAAAGGGTCCTTTTTGTAATTGAAATACTTAAGTGATTACTTTACCTCAATTATATCTAAAAACTTGTTTATGCAGAGTACAATTCTTTCCTGGCTGTAACAGTTTGTTCCAAACACTGAATCAAATTAATAATAGTATTTCTGTCTGAATAACAAAAGCCTAAGACCCCCTTTCTTCATTTACTGGCAAAAGACAGACTCTAGTCTTTTGGAATGTTTTGAAATATTTACATGAACTTATAATGTTTAATATGTTCAGTTAACTAAATACTGTATATATTTGGGTGTAATAATACATCTAGTATCATATATTTTATGTATAGATGAATCCAACAGGTTGCCATGGTAACGGTGTAATTTGATGCTGTGTATTTTCAGCATTTCTGCGGGATGCTTCTCTTTCTCTGCTTTCTTCTGATTCTCTTTTATTCATTTTATTTGCGATGATTCTGGAAATGCCACCAGTTGGAGGACAGACTGCTCTGTGCTAAGTAAAGACAGCACTCAACACAGGAGTCTTCAGCGAGTGAATGCCTGCTGTGACCTTTGACTAAATAATATTCAGCTAAGTAACAGGCAGTCTGTTCCGACATCCTTCTCCTGACGAATGCTTTCACTGTGAAAATTGCGTCTCCCAAGCAGTCTAAGCTATCTTTGTGTTGAAGTGGTTGTGGCTCCTGATGGCTCTTATAGACGCAAAGACCCACCAGACCCAGCCCTACCTGCCACGATGGTCAGATACATGAAAGATTTTGGAAAAACTGTTTTCTCTTCGAGGTAATAAATGTTGGCGGCGAAAAAGGAAGACAGGGATGCCCTTGTCTAAAAATGTAACACTGTTTTTCAATTTCCCAGCTGACAGAAACTAATGAGAGCACATTATAGGTCTTCCGTTTTGCGTTTCCAGGGAATTTATTGAAAAAGGTCTTTGTGAGGTTTAATGATTGTGTTGAAACAAACAAGCAGACAGGATATGATGGACGGGAAGAACAGCATGGGTCAGGACAAAAAGACACACCGTAACACGGCCAACACACAGTGGCACACCCAGATCAGCATCTCAGCCATTTCTTCCACTGAGGCACCACCGCTTGAAAGATTTTCCATGAAGGAAAAAGGCCTTTAGACGTTTGACACAAGCCCGTTTGGTAAGCATTCAACTTAAACTACCCATTCAATAAAAGTTGTCAAGTTCGGTTCCCTGCAAATGTCCGGAACCGACACGATTACATAGCGCCCGTCCAACTGCAAGGACATTTAACATAAAATGCTGAAAGCGTGTCTCTCTGAAAAAGCGAATCAGATAGCAGGGCTTTCAGAAAGAACTGACGAACAACCCGCTGCTACCCACCAGTGATGATAAGCGTCCTACCATAAATAGAGGAGCAGCCGTTTACTCAGTAACTGGCCTGGTTTCATGTAGGATTCAGAGTAATTGTCACAGTCAGGTGCGCTGCAAGAAAACGACTGGATGTCTCAATTGGCTGGGGCTCTGCTGAAGGCAAACACATGGAGAATAAGATAAAACGCGCTCAACTTTCGATTCAAGTTAAATAATGGGGGTAGAATACTAGATGTGTGAAGTGAAAAAAAGGAAACAGCATTCAATTTACTGTTGCCACACGGACACACAAGGACAAGAAATGTGTTCATTGAAACAAACTGCAGGAATATTTTTGGAGGTTCGTCCACTACATCTGCAGGAAGGTTGGAACCATGTAGTAGTGTTATTTAATCTAATTAACTGTGTAGGGATTGTCAAAGGTCTGTAGAAAATGCTCTGGAAAGTGTGCAGATTAAAAATAAAGTAGTTAAGTGATCATTATCCATAGGCAGCAAATGAAACACCTCCACCAGTGCAATGGGAGGGATCATCTTATCAGAAAAAACAAGTCACTTGAATAAGATGTTATAGTCCCCCCTCCCCCTCACACACGTGTACACACACAGACACACACACAGACACACACACACACACACAAAAAAAACTCTACTAACACATAGATCCCTTAACAAGACGAATCCTTAATTTATCCTATGTCTATTTATACCATTTGCGAGTGTACATGTTAAGAGACAATGCCATTAAATGTGTCCTGGTGCTTGAGATTCAAGATGCGACACAGAAAGTCCAGGGAAAATCCATCCAGATTGTGGATTAATTAGTAAACAACTCATAATGGATTTTCCGAGTGACTCAGCAACACCGTTGTTCTGTCATGCAAATTGCAACGCTACTTCTCTGTCTCTTTATCTCCGTCCGTCTCTACCTCTTTCTCCCTCTTGCTTTTAACCTCCCTTTGTTCTTGGGTCCTTTTGGAGGGTGTAGTGTCCCTCGCCCTTGTTCTTTATGTTCCTCTTTGGTGACCCTTTTTTATTTTTCTCTGTCCATAGATCCTCCATCCATTGTTCTCTTTGTCTCTGATAATGGGTTGTAATTATTTTTAGCGCTTTTCTAGGACCCAGAGCGCTTTTACAAATTGGTAGCCAATTAAGTGCACACAAAGACACGCAACGAACAGACAGACAGACAGCTATCACTCACAATCAGTCTGGATCATCCCATGACAGCCAATTTGCGCCAGACTTGGTCACTCGACATATTGCATCAGACTTGCTCACCACACATCAGACACACAAACTGACTCCAGTTCTTTTGCCCGTGCCTTGGTCAGGGCACTGGTGGGAGTATTAACTTCAAAACAAGCCTTATATTACATAACTGGCAAACAAGAGTTAGTAAACATTCTGCCTTCATATCTCAAGCATGTTTTTTGTTGTCTCTTTCTCTCTCTCTCACACACTCTGCAGTCCAGCGTGGTGTGTCGTGAGCTGGGTTTCGGATTTGTCGTGTGTCAAAGAATTTATTTCATACTAATGTTGTTTGCTGCTATCACGTTTCCTCTGCCGGGCTGGTGACATCAAGCGTCAGCTTCTCTCTCCCTTCATCTCTCTCTCTCTCAGCATCCAGGGGATCCCATAGTTCCCCCTCACACACGAACTGGCACCATCTCCCAGCGAGACAAGAGACACCTGTACAAAAGGGGCACACATTATTATCTAGTGAAATAGCTTTTCTTTACATAAGGGAATGTCGTAAGGCACTCTGCCATGTTCACACATACACACACACACACACACACACACATACACATACGCACATGTACAGCCTCTCACTATTTCCGTTTCTTTGCGCTGCCTCTCCGCCTTGGGATCCGAGTCTACTTCTCTCTCTCTCTCTCTCTCTCTCTCTCTCTCTCTCTCTCTCTCTCTCTCTCTAAAACACACACACACACACACACACACACACACACACACAAAGAAGTACAGACGTACAGCTCACATGCATGTGAGCAGATGCAATGTACCACCGATCATGAACTTTTAATCTGCTGATCATAAACATTTTGACTTCCATTTGGTGACTTGTTCTTTATTGCGTTGAACGTGAACACAAATTTTCTGGAACTTTCTTCCCCTCTCATCATCTCTACACATGTCACGCTCGTACTACCTCATTCAATGACACACACTCACGGTTCGGTGCCTACCTGCCCATTCAGCTTCAATTAGCTTGGGATTTATTTAAGTAACCTGCCGTGTCGCACGTTTCTCTCTTGAACTAGAATTCCCTCCTTCCAACTGCCTCAGTCTGTGTGATGGATTTAAGAGACAAGCAGGATAACAACGAGAGGCTTGACATCCCCATGTCACGTACAGTGCATACTATCACCCTGCCGTACGTACGGTCAGACAGCCATCAACATGTCCCCTTGAATATCTCAGTGTCCCTTCTCTGGTGGTGTACGTCTGAAGGCCCAGTAGTCAGAAGCTAGCTTCCTTTGTGTGTCTTTTAAATTATTTGATTTTATGTTGTTTGAACCTCTGTATTGCTGCCATCGTGGCCAGGGCTCCCTTGAAAAAGTGATTGTGCCATCTCGACTCACCTGCTAAAATGAAGGTTTAATAATAATGAGAAAACGTGCTAATCATTTGGTATAGTTTGATCTGATGGGCATTTAAAAAAAAAAAATGTTTTATGTAACATTTAATAAAAACATTGCTTTCCCCATGCATGTCTAAGTGCTTAGGCTGTGGATTTTAAAGCAGAGGCCTAGAAGACATCCAGTGCTGTCTGGCTCCATTACTCTCAGTGGCTAAGCAGCACACCACTCACAAATGCAGTCTTCCTTTAAACATTTATTATGACCAAATTTGAATATGAATATATGAATCCTTTTTATTTTCACTTTTTTTTGTACAGCTTGTGAAGGAATACAAAAAACGTCTGACATTTTATTGACATTTAACAAAATCTCTCAATCATCTAAAATTGTGACGTAACATGAAATGAAGGAAAGGCTCCACTTCCAGTACACTGGATGACCAAATGATGTTTGCTCTCAGATAATAACACAGTTAACTGATAATTATATGTATGGTACCAAACTATGTGTATTATAATTTTTTTTCCATTCTTGACTTGGTATTTAAAGGAATTGTATTGTACATTACTTCTAATGAGGCACCCCATTGTCCAACCAATTTGTTTTAATGGATGTTAAGAAAAAGCAAACAATTGATACAATTGGAACAAAATGAATTATCTAATAATTTTGGCGATGCTTGTTACCAAACACATCTCAAAGCTTTAGAATTACATTACTGAATTGGAATGGGAGGAACATACTAGATGATTGTATCAATGGAATATTAATTGCCCCAATTTTACTGTAAAAACAATAGCACTTAATGTGAAGCAATTCAATGCAACAAGCAACCTAACAAGTAAACCTCACTCATACCTTGGATTGTTGGTGTTTAAGGGGCTTGCTGCTTTTGTGTTCCCTCAATTACCTTCCCTCTTTTTTCTTTTGCACCATGCGAAGAAAACCCTGGGACTAAAAGAGGAGTGCTTCACATTACGTTCTCTTCGTTTAGAGACTTATACGCCCCAAGTCCTTCGATTCGTCCATTCGTTCGGCCCCTCATGATTCATTCATTCATTCATGTTTTCATTCATCCAATGAAGCCACTCTCAGCAAACAAAAAAGTGGCAAAAGTAAGTAAAAGACAATAATGAAATTGTGCAAAAATAAGCATATATGTATGATATCAGATGACGTGTGGCACATATTAGCCCCTACTATGTTAAAGTGCATGTTCAGATCTATCTCAAACATAAACCCACCGGACCGGTCTCCGGTACATGGAATCATGTATTGAAATCGGTACCGCAGGAAGTGCTTACGCTAAGCAATTGTGATTAAAAGACCCCTTGACACCGTGAAAACAATGGTAATACCGGTCCCTGAAGTCGGTGAATTGTCGATTGAAGCCCTCTTTGTTGTTAAGCCCCAGGAGCAAGGAGAGTGGATAGTCGAGCCACAGAAGATGAGAGGCAGCGCTCGGGGCGTCTAAGTGGCAGTCCCACCGGCTTGGCTGGCGGCTGTGCTGGGATTGGGAGGGGGGTCTGGCAGCAAAATGCGGCGGTACAAGAGGACGGGCGGGTTGTGCCAGCAGTTTGGCAGCATTGGTGTGTGACCTGTGTGTGTTTTAGTCAACCCCTATGACTATGTGGTTATGCTATTGACAGTCATAGGAGTTGGCTGTTCCACAGACAAGTCAGGGTGGAGGTTGACTCTTTCCCTGCGGGAGAGGGAAGGAGAGAGGCTGGGTTCCTCCCATCAATTCAACAGCATTGTGATTAGACATTATGTTTTTAAATGTTGTTTTTTTTCACGTGTGCATGGCCTAATTGTCACATCGGACAATTGCAACACCGGCTGTTGCTGTAAGAAGAAATGAAATGGCTAGAAAGGTCCAGTACCAATGCAGAACAATGCATTTTCCCCCAGAGCCGCAGCATGTGCGGGAATAAGTTGAACCGGCATTGCATCGATTTCACAATTGAAAACACAGTTTTGTTTTTACACACAGCTTTAAAATGAGTGACATAAGAAATGGTGGTACATCATCAATATGCAGCCCTATGTTTTTCTGCCCCCCTCAGCTCCTCTCCGTGTCCCGGGGCTGGTAACTCAGATCTTATCCTCGTGGGGGTGTGACGGCTCCCTCTGAAAGAGCAGGGTCACCCCCTTCCTGAAACGCTGGTCCCTGACACTGTAGATGATCACGTTGCAGCAGCTGTTCCCGGTCAGGATCCAGAAGGCCACGAAGGAGAAGTTACACCAGGTGTAGCCCACCACGTTCCCCAGGACAAAGACAGCGATGGGGGTGAACGACGCCGTGAAGGCGAACGTCAGAATGCCGATTGTCTTCGCGGCTTTGATGTCCGAGAAAGAGGGCCTGTGTTGGCAGCCTCCGCCTCCTCCCGCCACACTTCCCTCCGCCCCCAGGCTCCCCTCTGAGAGCAGCTTGCGCTTGCGGGTGTAGCGCTGGATGCTGGTGAAGGACAGGATGTTGACCCCCATCGTGGCGCCCAGCAGCGTGAAGTCGAAGACGGGAAACAGCAGCAGGATGTTGGCGTCCGGCGGCAGTTGACCTCCGATCAGCAAGGGGGCGTAGTTGCACATGCGGCTGCACTCGTTGTACTCCAGGGTGAAGTTGGTGCTGAGGATGAGGGGCGCCATGGCCAGCAGGAAGCTGCCGGCCCACGAGAGGAGGATGAGGAGCAGCGTGCGCCGCCGCGTCACCAGGTGGTCCTTGTGCAGCGGCCACAAGATGGCCACGCTGCGCTCCACCGTCATCAGGAAGATGGTGCTGATGGAGACGAAGGTGCAGCCGGCAAAGACGGGCCCGATCAGCATGCAGGGCTGCCAGGGGCCCAGCAGGCCGCCCGGCAAGGAGGGGGTGGAGGCAAAGCTGCCCTGGTACCAGATGGGGGGAGCGCTGGTCACCATCAGGGAGATCTCTGTGTAGACGGAGAACGGGACGACCAGCACGCCCACCATCATGTCCGCTATAGCCAAAGACACTGAAGTAGAGGGGGAAGGAGAGAGAGGAGAGCAGAGAGAGAGAGAGAGAGAGAGAGAGAGAGAGAGAGAGAGAGAGAGAGAGAGAGAGAGAGAGAGAGAGAGAGAGAGCACTTTCTAATTAGAAATGTGAAAGGCAGAGAATGTCCTTCCTCACTATCGTGCCGACCAGATAAACCAACCAACTGACACGGTCAAAATGATTTTCTCTGCTGCGGAGTGAAACCTACATAAAATACATTGAAATAGAGGGGGGATTAAATTGCCCAGTTTGCCTTCCACGTAATATTGTTTGATTGGGCAAAGCTAAACAATTTATGGAGGCTTATTAAGTCTCCATTCATGGAACGTCATATTTACCGGCAAACACTCGCTGCCTAAGCCCATTCTGTCACTGTGTGAATGAAACACTGTTCTCTGTGAAGCCTGTGTTTATTTAAAAGCTTGGGGGGTGGCAGGATGTCGTGGAGATCCAGATTAATTGAATCACAGATCCCACGAAGACTGTTTGCAGAATCAATAAATATCGTGGCGTTTCTACTCTCTCTTGCCAAAATAATCTGTGGTCTTACCAATGTTTAATTTTGTTTGACTACGAAACGCGTCATTGGGATGGTTTACAAAAATAGATAAAGGAAGAGAAGGATTTGCATGGAAAACCACGTGAGGTTTCATGAGATAAGCCTCTCTGTCTGTACTTACCTTTCAGGTAGCCCTGGGGCGTGCGTGACTGCCGCGTTTGCATGAAGACGGTGAGAGTGACCACGTTTCCGGCAACGATGGCGAAGGCCAGGCTGACCATGAACACCACCACCAGGGTGCGGTTGAGCAGGCCGCAGCAACAGTAGGTGCAGAGGGGAGCCAGAGAGCTGCCCGCTCCCGTCGCCCCATCCCGCTGTACCCCAGTGCCAGAAAGAGCTGCCGCCGTCAGGTTGAAGGGGTTCTCTGTGCCCCCCAGCAGAGCCAAGGTCGTACCTCCAGGAACACTGAGGTTGGCCAGCAGGGCATTCATTGGCACCGGAAAGGTAGGCGCTCCTGGGGGTGAAATGGATGACAGGGCCCTCCCTAGGAGAGCATGCAGCCACCCAGGGCCTGGGCTGAGAGATGCCTCTGCAGAAACACAGGAAAGGACAAGGAGGGAGAAAGATGGTTATGTTGTTCTGGAAAAGAACTTTCGTTTTTTGGCTGCATCCTACAGTATAGCGCACAGTATGTGATCATCTTCTGAGAACACCATCCACCGTCACAATTTCCTAAGCACAGAATATTCCTATGTTCTAACATTTCAGTCTGGACTTGTTGACACGTTAATGGGGATGCACTCCCATTCCCTAAAGCACTGAAGTGCCATATATATATATAGTTTAATTTTATAAATTACTGACAACATTTCACCCAAATAACATATATATATATATATATATATATATATATATATATATATATGCAGTATTGTGCAAAAGTTTTAGGCAGGCGTGAAAGAATGCTGGCAAAAATGTAAAAGCTAAGTGGTCACAGCAAATATTCATTTGATTTAGATTTTTCATTTGTTCATTCATGTTGCATTTAGTTAATTGATAAAAACAAACTATTAACACTTAGACTTTTGAAAGCATTCTTACTTTACACACCTGCCTAAAACTTTTGCACAGTACTGTGTATACAGTGGGGCCAAAAAGTATTTAGTCAGCCACTGATTGTGCAAGTTCTCCTACTTAGAAAGATGAGAGAGGTCTGTCATTTTCATCATAGGTACACTTCAACTATGAGAGACAAAAATGAGAAAAAAAATCCAGGAAATCACATTGTAGGATTTTTTAAGAATTTATTTGTAAATGATGGTGGAAAATAAGTATTTGGTCACCCACAAACAAGCAAGATTTCTGGCTCTCACAGACCTGTAACTTCTTCTTTAAGAAGCTCTTCTGTCCTCCACTCGTTACCTGTATTAATGGAACCTGTTTGACCTCGTCATCTGTATAAAAGACACCTGTCCACAGCCTCAAACAGTCAGACTCCAAACTCAACCATGGCCAAGACCAAAGAGCTGTCGAAGGACACCAGGAAGAAAATTGTAGACCTGCACCAGGCTGGGAAGAGTGAATCTGCAATAGGCAAGCAGGTTGGTGTGAATAGATCAACTGTGGGAGCAATTGTAAGAAAATGGAAGACATACAAGACCATTGATAATCTCCCTCGATCTGGGGCCCCACGCAAGATCTCCTCCCGTGGGGTCAAAATGATCATGAGAACGGTGAGCAAAAATCCCAGAACTACACAGAGGGACCTGATGAATGACCTGCAGAGAGCTGGGACCAAAGAAACAAAGGCTACCGTCAGTAACACACTACGCCGAGAGGGACTCAAATCCTGCAGTGCCAGGCGTGTCCCCCTGCTTAAGCCAGTACATGTCCAGGCCCGTCTGAAGTTTGCCAGAGAGCATATGGATGATCCAGAAGAGGATTGGGAGAATATCCTGTGGTCAGATGAAACCAAAATAGAACTTTTTGGTAAAAACTCAACTCGTCGTGTTTGGAGGAAGAAGAATGCTGAGTTGCATCCCAAGAACACCATACCTACTGTGAAGCATGAGGGTGGAAACATCATGCTTTGGGGCTGTTTTACTGCAAAGAGGACAGGACGACTGATCCGTGTTAAGGGAAGAATGAACGGGGCCATGTATCGTGAGATTTTAAGCCAAAACCTCCTTCCATCAGTGAGAGCATTGAAGATGGAACGTGGCTGGGTCTTCCAGCATGACAATGATCCAAACACACCGCCCTGGCAACGAAGGAGTGGCTCCGTAAAAAGCATTTCAAGGTCCTGGAGTGGCCTAGCCAGTCTCCAGACCTCAACCCCATAGAAAATTTGTGGAGGGAGTTGAAAGTCCGTGTTGCCCAGCAACACATGACTGCTCTAGAGGAGATCTGCGTGGAGGAATGGGCCAAAATACCAGCTAAAGTGTGTGCAAACCTGGTGAAGACTTACAGGAAACGTTTGACCTCTGTCATTGCCAACAAAGGTTTTGTTACAAAGTATTGAGTTGAACTTTTGTTATTGACCAAAATACTTATTTTCCACCATCATTTACAAATAAATTCTTTAAAAATCCTACAATGTGATTTCCTGGATTTTTTTTCTCATTTTTGTCTCTCATAGTTGAAGTGTACCTATGATGAAAATGACAGACCTCTCTCATCTTTCTAAGTAGGAGAACTTGCACAATCAGTGGCTGACTAAATACTTTTTGGCCCCACTGTATATATATATAGTATGTAGTATTTATAAAATATTATCACAGAGCTTTTCTTCGGAGAAACCAATTCAAACCAATTTTCAGCATTGCTTAACAACTTGATGTCTAATGGTTAGACAGAACCATACCTACATGCCTACAAGCCACAACATCTTGCACCTGCTGTGAAATTTGGAGGAGTTTAGGTGATGATCTGGGGGGTGTTTCAGCAAGGCTGGAATCGGGCATATTTGTCTTTGTCAAGGACGCATGAATCAAGCCACACACAATGTAGTCCCGGAAGAAATGTTCCTTTTGCTCTGACAATGTTCCCCAACTCTGAGGATTGGTGTTTCCAGCAGGAAAAATGATCCATGCCACACAGCCAGGCCAATCAAGGTGTGGATGGAGGACCACTAGATCAAGACCATGTCATGGACAGCCCAATCTCCAGACCTGAACCATATTGAACACCTCTGGAATAGGATCAAGAGGAAGATGGATTGTTAAAGCCATAAAAAAAAAACACATAAGGATTGTATTGTTTTAAAATGTACATGAACTTTTGTTCCTTGCATTATTGGGAAATAATCAATCTTTTTTTAAGTTATTCTGACCCTTTTTTTTTGCTAGCTTTAGCATTTTCGGCAAATGAATGCTCTAAATGACAATATTTGGGGGGAATATGGAGGAAATGTCCTCCTTAGTGTTCTAAAACGTGTTCTAGCTCTATACTTTAGTATGTCCTCAATTGTAAAGTGCTTTGGTTGTCTGAAAAACGCTATATAATTTAAATGAATCATTATTATTATTATTATTATTATTACTTAGTCCTTTCTAGTGTTCTAAAACGTGTTCTGGTGCGATACCTCCCAGTCCCTTGTGTTCTAAGCAGTCATAAACTCATATCCCGCATTCAACCTGTCACAAGTGATAGTCACTGCCCTGACAGTCCCTGCCCACGCAGGACATCAGACTCAAAGGTTTCTCTCAGCAGCTAAACACACTCATCCTTCCTTCAATCTTCTGCAATGCTTGCTCTGCTGAAGAACCTGCATTTATTTAGAGAGACAGGCTTAGAGTAAAACAAAAGGTAATTGGATGAGACATCGTCTGAGCAGAAGCAAAAAACGCCCCAACACCACACCAAAACAAGCAGGCTAAACTTAACTTAACTGAAATGAGATTTGAGAGAAACAAAAGAATAAAAATCTCGTTAACTATAATACAAAATGGGACAACCGCACCTAGAGCATTGTTTTGGACTACATTCTCATTTTCTTTAGAGAATGGAGACTGAGGCTATAGTTTGAGTGTAACTTTTCTGGCGATAATTGTATTAAAAATTGCCCATCTGCTGCCCATAAAGATTAAACAGTGGCAACAGTGAACATAAACTGTCTCCACCGTATTGTTTCGTGACTAAGAACTATTAAGCAAATATAGAATATCCTCAAACAGCATTGTTTGCATGTTAAAAGTGCCTCTTCCGGAAAAATATTCACCTATTTCAAGAACCCTAAGTGACTGGCAATCGTCAGACGAACCGCCTATTTTAACCACCTAAATAATGGATGCTGAGCTGCAAAGCAGTGGCAGGGCAGTACCATCAAAATAGTCAGAATGGTGCAGAAAAATGAGGAAAGCCTGGCTCTCAATATAGCACTGGGAAGGTGAATATGACTGGAATCCATCATGTCTTTCTAATGCTAATTCTAAAAAAACATACAATGTCAATGCGTGTGTGTGCGTGTGTGTGTGTGTGTGTGTGTGTGTGTGTGTGTGAGTTGTAAGATGTGGCTGGGGGGGGGGGGGGACTAACGAGCTCACTGGAGACGATCGTGTTGGCATATTCATTATGAATCATAGCCTATGGACTAACTAGCTCAACTAAACAGATAATGTGAGAGCAGGGACCACGGCCCTCCATGTGGATGGAGAGGGGAAGGAGACACACCCCACCATCTTGTTAACACTGTCAGCAAATTAATTGAATGTAATTATCTTTCATATCGATTGCCATGTTTTTGAGCGGGGCTATTATGGATGGCATATCCCTTGGCATGTCCCACGGCAAAATTCTGTAAATTGAGGAAGGCTACTGACGAGTTTTGGGAGGGGGACCAAAAATGTCTTATGATCTGTCTCTGCAATTTAACTTTCATAAAGAGCTGAATATTTGTAAAGAAAATTCTGATGGAAAACCACTTGCGTGATATTGATTCACAAACCTGAATTGAAACATGGCCAAAAATGTAAAGTGGTAAAACATGTATCACTAAACATTGCAGCATTAGATCATATAACTCATGAAACATTGATCTAAACGGCATAGGCCGATTCTGTTAGCGTACACAACAGAGCAAGATTTCCTTTTATTTTTATTTTATGTATTACAACAAATAACCTAGTGTGGCCTTAATAGTCTTTGGATTTACCCAGAGCAAAGATGACAGGTGAGACTATACCCACTTGGCCAGTGGCAATGCCTTAGGCACAGTGCGACAGGGAACTGACAGGTAGGAACACACACGCAAACGCACACACTCACTCTGGCACACAGACAACACACACAGTACACGCGCATACAAACACACCCCAGGCTGTGTCTCAGAGGTTGAAACTGCTTTCCTTGAATTCTCAGAACGGTCTGACATCGCCCAAAACGATCAGGTTACAAAGCACCGTCTCTAGAAAAGACCTAGCAAGAATGTGAGATGCACAAAAACTGTGATGTCTTACTTTGAATTGTGTGTGTGTGTGTGTGTGTGTGTGTGTGTGTGTGTGTGTGTGTGTGTGTGTGTGTCTATGAGTGTATGTGTGTGTGGGTGCGTGAGAGAGAGAGAGTATACACACACACAGCTATTCATCTCCTTGAAAAGGGATCTTGGCTCAGCCTGAACATGACGGGGGTCCAGTTTCCAGCGGGCATACAAGGGCACGTTCCCAGCCTGAAAGAGCCCACTGGGTCCAGTCTGAATGTGCTCCCCCTAGGGCCCTCTCCTCATTACTCCAACATGGTGTCCAGAGACCACTGCTGGGCCACGCGTGTACTGCATATCGCACACAGAGAGATGTGACGGTCTTTTGGCATCAGAAGGGGTTGGCGGTAGGGCCACAGTGGGCCAAGGCTCTGCAGCCCCACAGCACTCAGCGGTCCGCAGCACTAATGGACCGGCGGCGGGCTAGCTCCACGGCCGCTCCTGGACCCACGCCTTGCTGGGGCCAAAACAAGGCCCCACTCCCCAGTCAACAGTGTCACTCAGGTCAGTGTCACTCAGGTCAGTGTCACTCAGTGCGGTAACTCATGATGTCACAGAAATCTTTATAGATTGTGTGTGTGTGTCGTCGTCGTCCCCCCCCGCCCCCTCTGATGACATCACCAGGTTAGGTTAGGAACCCCCACCCCCCACTCACCCCTCCACTCTAGTGACGCCACTGCTCCCAGTAAACCCAGTGGTTGCTCCCCCTCTCTTCCGTGTCCCTCACAGCCTATCATCTATTAAGCCTTCTGGGAAAGAGTCCCTTTAACGTGTCATCAGCACCCACGCGCTCTCCATTTGTCTCCATTGAAAGATTGTTTACTCGCTGTCTTTCTTTCTGTCGGAGGCATTATCTCGGTGTCTCTGCCACCGCCTGACGTTATTTACTCGCCGCCTTCGGCTGTCACACTTTCACAATCGGTTTTCTTACCGTGAAATTTACAGGCGTGTTTTGGAACACTCCCTCTCTACCTTGCTCCCTAGTTTTTTGTTTTTATTTTGAGGGAGGGGGGGGGGGGTCTCTCTTCCTCTTCCTGTTCCCCATCCAGATACCTTCCTGTTTGCCCACCACCATGCTCTTTCTGCCGTGCCGTCATCACGGAATCTGTGAGGATGGGTTGCTGGGAAGTTCTTCGTTTGCTGCATCTGTTTTCATCATTTTCCTTTCCATTCACGTCGAATTCAAGAAAGAATACTCCAATACTGCGTCAAAACACACTCCTACCTCAAGTTAAATAATGCAGACTTTAAATGCATATTCATGCTTGTGCAAAAAACAAAAAACGATTCTTTTCTTTTATTTCCCCCCCCAAAAAGCCTTGTTGTCTATCTTACACAACTCAGTACTCTATTTTGTGAGTGATTGTGTTGGTTTGACAGGGTCACTCACTCTGCATCTACATAATGGGCATCACACCCACAACACACCTCCATAAACCTCATGCACTAGAGGGCAAACAGCTAAATATGAGCACGCACACACACCAAAAAAACCTATTGTTTTTGCATACTGCTTTATAACAAATCATCTTGCTGTACCATCACATGTGAATATCTTCACAGCTTAACAAATGCTACATGTACCCATTCATAGACGAGCAAACTCATTATAGTTTTATCAGATTATAATAAACACTATCAAATACTTTTTGTATTTCATATCACATTTCCCTCCTTCGAATGTTGTAGTCCCTTTTTGAATTCAGTTTTGAAGCTCACCGCATGGTTTGACCACACTGTAGCTCCTATAACACATTTTACAAAAGATTTGCTAAGAGTTTGACATCAAGTAGAATCCTACCTGCATGGTCACTGCTTAGATGACTGGTCCTTTCTCAGTGTAAAAACAACAGCAACATCCACTATATGTTACAGTGGTAATATCCTCCGGTTGGTGTAATCCAGGCAGAAGAGGAGGGCAAAAAGAGAGGAGAGTTGTAGTATCACTTCTCACTCAGGGACAGCATAAACCAAGAGATGGAGAAGAGCAGACCCATGACAATGTATCTCGCTCACACACTGCACTACACTTGTCTGTCCCCAAGCTTCAGCATCCCCCCCTCCCTTCTCTCTCTCTCTCCCTCCTTCCTCTCTTTCTGCCTGTCAGTGGATCATTCCCTCCTCCTCTCCCTGACTCTGTGTTTTTTTTTCAACCCCACTATCCCCACTTAACCACTGGCACCCTCTTGCTCAGGCAGCCCCCCCCATCTCTCTCTCCCTCTCTCCTTTTCTTTCGCTATCCCTCTCTTTCTTTCTTCTTATCTACTATTGCTGGCGTACGCTCTTTTGCTCTCATGCTCTTCACAGCTGCCAGCTAAGCCACATTGGTGTCTTGCTTCCACACTGCCAGCCCCCCCCCCCTCCCCCCTCCCCCACCCCCCTCTCACTCCTTTTTGTCCCCCCTCCCCCTGGAATCAGCTCGTGTGCCTTGGCTTAACTCATTGAGGCTACACCGATGACCCTAGCTCCCGGTCTGTTTGATGTTTGTCGCTCTCCTACCATGAATCAGCCTTGGACACCGCCGTCACAACTTGGGCTTTTCCTCCGTCCAGGCGTGTTGTGGACACCTCCGCGGTCCAGTGCCACACACTCTCGCCGAGCTCACTCGGTGACGCTACTGTGTCTACTTTGCCTTGTTTGGGTTAAGTGAAGTGGTAACACCCCCAGCTGTATATACTGGATGTCGGGTTGCTTTCTGCCGCATCATGTTTTGACTTTCTATTACTCACGTCCTCTGTGGCTCATCATATTGAGAAAAGAAGTTTGGGGGCAGAGAAGACAAATGAAAGAGAGAGAGACAAAGAAAGAGAGAGAGAGAGAGAGAGAGAGAGAGAGAGAGAGAGAGAGAGAGAGAGAGAGAGAGAGAGAGAGAGAGAGAGAGAGAGAGAGAGAGAGAGAGAGAGAGAGAGGGAGAGAGAGGGTGCTATCTCCCTGTGCTCAGCGTTGATCCCCCTGCAGCTACATGGAAGGAAGCAGAGGTCGAGCAAAGCGCTGCCCTCTGATAGGTCAGGCTGAAGCATACACCACTGGGTTCACAAACCTGTTACCACCACCATAATTATAACAAAAAGTGAGTGATCGTCTGTGTTGAATACCACATATTAGCTTTGTGCGCTACTGTCTCTCAAGAGTCCTATTTGCAGGTTATAGGTTGCAATTCTAGGTGCAAGGAAGAACAGGAGAATGAATGAGTACAAAGATAAAGACCATCATGAAATAAAATATCATCATGATATGGAGGCAGCCTGCAAGCACGTTATATCTGCAAAAAGCACGTTGTGCACATTGTGTAAGCCAAATGTGTGGACATCTGGAAATACATCATTTACATCCAATTTCCTAGCACATTGGCGTATAGGCTATTTTGTTTGACAGCTTCCTCCAGGTTCCCGATAAAGGAAAAAACAAATTTCAGTTTCTTTCTGGTTGATTGAACGCTCTGTCCCCGAAGACAAAGGCACTGATTGACTTTCAGCATGTTGTAATGTTGTGGCGGGACGAGAGACATCTCTAAACATCAACACCAACATCCCGTAGCTTGTTGATACTGCACACAGTGGAGGAACACGCGACAGTGAAAGCTCCTGCATCTGGATCTTTTAACCGTGAAAACAGCTGAAGGGTAGAGCCCTGTGTTGTTCGTCTGGGAACTCCCCGAGCCTTGAACGGGAGGGAAGGAAGGACAGAACGCTCAGATGAAGAAACAGGGAATCAGCATCCTTTTCAGACGAGGAGCTGCACCACAAAGGAGAGGGTGGAAGAATTTGTGTCAAGATTCACCATCTTCACTGAACATGTTTTTTTTTGTGTGAATGTTTTCTTAGGTCTCTGTATTCATTGCATAATGCCGCACATTTAACTCATCTGCATTCAATTATTAAGACTTCATATAAATGTTATAATTATAATTATTGTGTCCACTTGTGAGATTACAAAAAAATAGGCCAACGGGAGCAAATTGATATTAGCTGCATATGGTCATCATGGGTTTCATTTTCACTGCTTATGGAACCTGCTGTTTGTTATTCTAACTAATTCGTCCACACCCCTGACTCTTCATCGAGAGATTTCATTACATCTTCACATTTGTTTCCTGTCGACCTAGACTCGAACCTGCCTCTCGTCTCTGTCAGTGGACGGACAATTAAACAATAACACACACCATTCGACGGTGTATGATCCACAATTTACAGGTGCGATTGCAAGGTAAGATGAGGAGACAACTCTGTCTCGACTGGCACAAACACACACACACACGGATGCAACCATGTGCCAGCGCACACCCACATGCACACACGCTCCGGGACACAGCACAAAATATATTCTCTCCATGTGTGTCCTTCTCTACCTTCGGCGTTAGGTAACCTCTGCTTTTCTTGTACCATATGGTGCCCTTTGTTTCTACCTGGATCTTTTTCTCTCTCTGTTTGACAGAAACCAACCAGCACATTATTTTTATCTCTATCTACCTCCACACACAAAAAACACACACACACACACACACACACACACACACACAAGCCTTCTCTTTCGCTCTCTACATTCTCAAACACACACACACACACACACACTTCAAGAAGCACACACATTAAGCATGCGCAGAACAGCCTATACAGTTTACAGGAGTTATCAGTCGACACAACGCCAGCACATTTGACCACGTATGTGGACAATACATCTTCTTGTGGGTTGTTACTGCTAAGTTTTCTTGGAATGAGAAATGATATTGATAAGCTGTCTTTCCTCCCTCTTTTCAGGAGCAGGCAGTTGCTTTTAGTTTGAAGCAGCGGAGGCAACTGGAGGACGATGTGAGAGTTTCCGCAAGGATCATTGCGCATCAAATCTAGATCGATGCCTGAAGCACTAAATCAATGATCAACCTTCAATTGCAAAGTGTAATAAAGGGAATGGACGTCACACAGCACATGTAAGCCGTAGTGTAGGGTGTTGCTCTGGTCTGTCGAAAGCTATTCCGAAGTCTGAGCTTAACCATTTCAAATGGAGGGCGTTGGTTGAAGGACAAACTTCTCAACGGGTCTTCTTAAAAGGATTTCTTATTTTCCTAACTTCGGTGGTTTTTAATTATTGATGCTACTTGTGTTCAATGGAGGCCAGTCCAGCACAAGTGCCTGCCTTTTGATATGCGTTCGCATGCGCCCCTGCAGTAATATTAGTGACTGTAATGTTGTCTGTGTGTGCTGGAGTGGGTGTTTTGTGTTGAGTGTGTAAATCTGTGTTTGTATGTACCCTTCAATGTTAGTAATTGTAACCCTAAGTAGCTCATTCTCTGTGTGTGTGTGTGTGTGTGTGTGTGTGTGTGTGTGTGTGTGTGTGTGTGTGTGTGTTGTTTTGAGTGTGTAAATCTGCGTTTGTTTGTACACTTCCCCTCCAGGTGTGTGTTATTGTTTATCTAACACAATGCCACAGACAGCCTGCTGGTAACTTAAAGTTACCTGCTGGTTAAGTGCCCTGTGTGTCTAGACAAGCGTTCTATCAAGTGTAATCACTTATTATTATTATTATGCACCATGATGTCTATAAGATTTTCCTTTTCCTGTCTGTCTCTTCTCTCCATCCTTGACAGGCCCCTTTAAAGGTGACAGCCCCTCCACTTTCAGTTGGGCTTACTGGTAAGGTTCAGAACACCGTTGATATTGGTGCTGGGTGAATATCAACAAGTTGTGGTGTAGAGTTTTGTCAAAATGTTCCATTTAGCTTAGGCCTTTGCTTTCCTATCCACCTAAATCTGAGAGTAGCAGGACACCTGGCCTAAAATCCATGGCGCACTCTGTCTGAATGAAGCTGGATAAAGTATGAGCCACTTTGTGTATGTCAGTGACCTTTCCTTAGTTCAGCTGAGCGCAGATGACCCATATATTTCCCAAGTTAACTCATTGGGTTGTTTATCACAATGGAAATCAGCTTTAGGCGCGAGTGAGTCACGTGTCCCCAGACCTCCGGATGTTTGTGTTAGCCTGTGCGTATGTGCACTTGCCAGTACTGTAAGGGCTCCTGCGTGCAGGCATGTTGGCACGCATGTCGAATTTATTGTTGATAAAAAACTCAATGGTCTCCTCCTCCCAGTCCTCTTCAGTTTATCCAAGTATGTCATGACGACCAGTTTTGGTAGTTTCGGTGTGTGTTTGTACTAGGCAAGAGGTGTTCGTCAACAATGCAATAGATATGTTCCCATTTTCTATGTTTACTTTAACCGAAATGAGCAGGTGGCATTCATACTCCAGAAGGCTTCAAATTTGAGAGGCCCAGCAGAGTTGATAACACTCTTATTTAAACAGGCAATGGATTAGGTTATATGTCCTATGTAAAAATATCAGGTGATGAGTCATGAATTGAAATGGCACCTGTGTCTGACAGGTGTTTATCGTCTCTATGGAGCCAATTCTGTGCCCCAGCTGTATGCAGACTAGATGGGTTTTACACAGCAGCTACGCTAAAATATCAGCACTGGCCTTATGACCCTCAAGAGACCTTGAGCTATGTCAAATCAGGCTTATGCAGGCCATGGATAAAGTCCAATCTGCAATGGTGTAGAGGACTCAAATGCATGTATTCCGTCCCATGCATTGTTTAATTGACACAAATCAAAGTCTCTAAATTAGTTAAACAATGAAACGCTTCGTACAAAAACAAACACACGTATACATAACTCTGTAGATTGTACAGATAAGCAGAATCACCCACTCTCACCACGTTGCCAGGGACTCGGGGAGGATGCGCAGCCATGGCAACCATAACAATGTCGCACGGCACATCCTTTGGTACAAGTCTCCCCAGGCAACCACCAGGAGGGCCGAGACGTAACAAGACCAGAAAGAAGGGAAGAGAAAGTAGAACGACCTTCAAGTGGAACTCGCTTAAGACCTCAAACAAAAGGAGTAAGGAAAAACATAGCTGGGAGAACATCCACAAGTAGGAAGGATGCTTCAATGACAGAGTTGAGTTCTGAGCAGGAGGACTGATTAGGGAGCACCTATGCAGGAATCAGAAGGGACCTTGAGTCATTCAAATTGCACGTTGATTATATGTTTCCTCGTGTTAAAATGGGGACCTAAAACCGCATGTCTTATACAGTACATATACACTATGCGGATGCTCTGATTAAACCTGTGTTGGACGGCCGTGGTTGAGTAATTTATTCTGCTGCGCTAAGGTAATAGGGGCGTCAAATCAGTGAAGCTGTGATATCGTGGCTTCTTTCTGGTTGTGGAAGTATCAAACTGCAACGCTTCACAATTTCCAAAGGTGAAAGTTACATCCGCTCTGGACTAAAAATCGTCCTGTCTCAGCTTAGAGAAACTCTGCTATTTATAAGAGGGAAGCTTCCGTTCTCTTAAATATATTAAGCTGTATCCTAGCCCTGGGCCAACCAAAATAGGAAGTAAATCCGGGACACACAGAAGTCGACAGTGAGAAGTTACTACTTTACTAACACTCTGATATACTTTCAACTGAAAATATGTAAACATTTCGGAAGAGGAAAAAAATATATATATATATAAAAAAAAGGGAAACCTTCCTATTAACCAATATTCCCATTAACCCATAAACTCTTCATATCATTCAAATAACTCTCACGTTCCCAGACCTTCTTGAGTTTCTAGATCATGTCAACATAGTGGTAAGCCTGCACGTTCCCCTATCTGACCTGGCACAGCAATAAATGACATGCAGAAGTTGACGGTAGAGAATATACCACAGTTGCATGTGGCTCTACCAGAGTGCAGGGGGTGAGGAGACAGTGATAGGATCAAAACAAAACAAAGCAGAGCCTACAGGAGATGATCCACGTATGCTTCTTTGTACTCTTCCACCCCTTGGAATAGAAAACCAGGAACACATTCAACAGGGATCACAGGGAATGGCAGACTTTCATGAAAATGCATTGATTTGCAGCCAGGCAGATGAAAAGGGAGTTCATCTCTCTTCTCTATTCCAAGAGCATGTTCTAAGCAGGCCTTACTGCGAAATATTAGCTTAATTAAAAATGAATAAACCACACACCAAACAAAAATAAAATGCAATATATTATATTATGATATTATAATCATCCCAGGTTTTAAAAAAGAGACATTTCACAACATTTTGGAAAACGCAGATTCGGTTTCCAGTGAAATATTAGATCTTTTTTTTTTTTTTTTTCCCCCAGATATGACACCAATTCCACAGCTGCTTACAGAATACACTGTCTGATTTGAAGAGATAGATTGCACTTGTTTTTACCATACCGCAACGTATATCACCTTTCAAACGTGTTATGTATATTACTACAGTAATACAATCTAAATCATAAGCATGCCAGTGTGTGTGTGTCTTAGTTTGTTTTTTTGTCACTTTTTGGTCTAATTAGCTGTAAAAACCCAGAAAGATGGAGAAATAAAGGGAGCTCTATGTATTGTCTGTTATATGTGCAAAGGGAACTGGGGAACAGCAGTTAACCCACCACAATGGGCCAGGCCAGATAAGGGGAAAGTTGGATGGGCAGTAGACAGGATGTGTTTAGACTTGTGTGTGTGTGTGTGTGTGTGTGTGTGTGTGTGTGTGTGTGTGTGTGTGTGTGTGTGTGTGTGTGTGTGTGTGTGTTATAAAATGACGGAAATGTTCCAAAGTCATCCTTTGCTTTGGTTCTGTTGGCTGCATGTGTCTGTCAGACAGATGAGGCTTACACGCATGAAAGAACGAAAAAACACGTTCCAGGTGACGCAAGTGCACGCACACACGCACACACACACACAGCCAACTAGCGATGTAAAATGCTTCTGCATTAGAATGTGCTCTAGCCTGGAGCCTACATGGTGCTAATGTTATCCTGTAAACACGGCAACTTAAAAGTGCACTGAGAACACAAGGCCACTACAGATTCATACTCCAAGATACTATCCTATACTATAGTACTACAATACCAGCAATCCCCTTTTGGTAACAGATATGCTTGTGTACAAGTCTGCCATTAATCACATTTCCCCTGTCCCTAATTTGGATGAGGCCCATCAGGGCTCCCCTTAGGTCACATCCAGGCTGCAGATTGATGTCTATCTATGGAGCAGTGGGGCGCAATAGTCGGGATCCAAACGTTGGCTGACACCGTCCCTTTGAAGACGTGACAACCTTGCTCCCAGCAATTATGCTTATTATCTCTGGGACCATCCCATAGGCCACCCTCTGAAGATAACAGGGATGAAAGGGGACGGCTCAGGGGCAGTGCAGAGATTATTCTGCTTTGCGCAAAAAAACAAACACTGATATCGGATACGCCACCATTTATCCGAGCCCTCAGAGCATGAAATCAGGAGGTGGCGGTACAGGAGAGAAATCCATACGGCTTCGCGCACAGGCAGTTCCACCACTTTAGCTCTGAGCGTGGGTCATGCAAGGCTGTGGAGGGTGGTTTAAAGGCTCCTTAGGCCCATTTATCCTCACCAAAAAAGGTGATATTTTACTATTGACTTAGACACCAACCCTTAAACCGCCATACGACAAGGAGTTACATTACTTCTCAGGGACCACAGTGCGTGCGTTTAATCAATTGCAGTGAGAACAGAGAGGAAACCAGTTATTTTGTGGCGTGAAACTGAAAATTGATGTGGAAGAGCGGCTTCACGGTCTATTGCTAAAAGGCAAAATTTGTAGGACCCTTGAACTTGTAGCAACCAATTTCACGGCAAACATAGGATGATGAAAGAGGACACAATGCATGCTGGAACATTCAATTAAAATCTATATTTTATCTAACTCATGTGATATGAGAGTCACTGCTCACTTTGCCCCCTGATATTACCTGATTCTAAAATAGGGACCAACTAATTGACAATCTGTATGTTTCATAACTTTGAACACTGAACTATTTTATAAGGATGCAATGCATTGAGTGAGTCATTCTGTTCATACTTATGGCAAAACCAATAAACAAGTTAAGGCATTAATTAATGTCTGGCCTTATAAATGCTGTGTTTGCTGCCTTTCTTGGCCAGGTCTCCCTTGAAAAAGGGAATCTGAATATTATACATGCATTCTCTACTTGATCCTTCCCAAGTATCCCTGCTGCCAGGCCTCCAGAGCTAAAGGTTAATGTATCATTTATTAATATTACCCTTGGTGCTTCCCTTGTCTTCCGGCACCCAAGCTTCCAGCACCAGTTCGACTGGGAAAACGACCTGGCTCTGATTCCAACTGGAAGAGCCTGAGGTCCTGGGGAGCAGGCTCGTATCCATCCCTTTAACGGAGCGGGGCCGGGACCTGGTGGAAACCCAGGAGGGGTCAGGGCGGGGTACTCACAGGCTGGGGATGGGGAGGTCTACTTCACCCCAGCCCTGCCACTCAAACACTTGGTGCTACCCATTGCCAATCACAGTTCCTGTCAGACCGAGTATGCGAGAAAAGTGGGCAGGTTCTGACCGTCACGTGTTCTGCACAGGGCGGTACGAGGAGAACGTGTGTTGCGGGGACACAGCGGACGCTCTTGCAGCTAAAGAACCCCAGGAGGGGGGTGGGCACGCAGGTGGGATTCTGTCCTGTGATAAGAGCCGTGCAGTGGAGAGGTTTGTCATTTACGTGAAGGTCTCTGCCTAGTTGCGCTGGATCCAAAGTGGGAGACAGTGAGGGATCTGATCTCTGAGATGCACTCCCGACTGCCTTAAGGTCGTTTTGATAGGTGTGGAGGCACTCTTCATCCCAATTGGTATGCAATATCTCTCATGTGACCAGAAAATTGTATACTGGGATTAGCAGTTTGTTTGACCTAGCTTGTTTGTTATATTCCAAATAACAAGGCTTTTAGTGAAGTAATGCCTTTCTCTATTTGTTCTGTATATTTTTTTATACAGGTATCCAGGTGTAAAAAATCAAGCCTCTAATAATAAGACAAAAATGAGAAAAAAACATAAAATTCGGCCCAAAACTTTTTTTAAACATTATTTTTTCAATGTATGTATGTATGTAGGCCTGATGTAAAAAAGGGGGATTTGAAGACTTTCTCCCTGTTTGAATAGACATAAAAAATGCATATTTTACACGTAACACTACTAAAAGTTTGAAAGTGTACAAAAAGCTATTTCAAATGTGTGCTATTCCTGAGCGCCTCAAAAGGTGATTGATGTGGCCACAGAGTGGTGATACACCAAACCTTTCTGTGCAGTAGACAGCTTGACAGGCTACACAGACATGGCTTGAATCCAGTACACGGCAGACATTTAATAATAGGTCTTTTTTTTTTTTTTTTTTGCTCACTGGGCATGACAGGTCTCTGTCACACCTGATGACAGGGGAAATGCTTGATGTCAGTGCAACACACACTGGGCAATGTTTTTTACTCTCCAAAATAATTTGGCAAGGATGATGAAAGAGCAGGTAGGGCTGGGTAGCAAGAGAAACGGAAGAAGAGAAGGGGTGATGAAAGAAGAGCAACAGAATGTAAAGAGGGGCTATGAGGACTCTGTTGTGTCTTGGTGAGACTGAAAATACACAATGAGTGTAAAGTGTATCCACAGTCATAACATTTTGACCGTTTTGCATAGACTATGTGTGGATAGTGGGTGAGTGAGTGTATGCCTGACTGGCTAAATTGCTTTAGAGGCAGAGTTAAAAGCAGGGACATCTATCCTTTTATCTTCCTCTGCTTTTTTTAAATTGGTCACCATGCGAACACACTGATGGACACTGAATATAAATATGTTATAAGTACAAATAAAATCTGCAGAGAGAAAACAAACAGAATTTTGTCATTGATTGAGTTAAGGCGCTGCTAAAATTTATTTTGTTTGTTTTTGTTTTGTTATTTAGCTACTACTGAAGATGTTGGCCAGAAAAATAAGTACATGTTTTCCATACTGTCTATCTCCATTGGAAGGAATAACTTGGAATGTAAAAGCATGAAAGCAATACGATTAAGTGTTCTTTTACTACATTCCTATCATCAGAGTGGCACACACAACATAACTTTTAAGCTTTCTTTTGGCCAAAACACGAATGTCATGTTTAAGAGGAAAAGCTGCCTTTTTTAAATGAGCTGGCAACAGTATGCACTTCCTCAGAGGTTTGAAATATTAATATCCCTGTCAGGGGGTGTTACTCTCTGCTAGTCTCAGTTTGTGCACTCTTCCACTCCGTCACTCCAGCATAGCTAACCATTACATAAAGTCCCTCTCCGCCCAGTGCCCACGTAGCAAGGCAATGCTCCTACGCCTTTCTTTTAAGGGTATGGTGGTCGGGGGCATAAGGGGTGGCAAAGAGGGTTGTTTTTTTGTGTTCGGAACGGAGTATCTGGCTCAGATTGACTGATTGTGTTAGCTCAAAGTATACCTGGGTGTATAATTGTTTCCAATGGGGGATTGGTCGGCTCCTTGACTTGTGACCCTCGTGCTAGAGTAGACTGACGCCTCCTCCCCTGAACGCCCCTAGGGCTGTGGCCCATACTACCATACTATTTAGGATGCCAAAAAATAAAATGGTATGCCCCTATACACTTGCTGCGTCCCAAATCGCATACTACTACTTTTTACTTTTAATTCACACTGCTGCTGCCCTTACAAATGGATATACTGTTGCATGCAGAAAGACAATTGAGACATACCAAAAAAAAATATTCTGGCATACTAAATGAGATGGTAGTTGGGGTATTGAGATGCAGCCCTAGTAATACATAGCATGCAGTACGCCAGAAATACCAGGATGTCCTACTGCAGCCGGTCACATTTTGCAGTATGCAAGCCAGCATGCTTTTCAGGCTATTCTGACCCACAATCCTCTGCGAAGCAAAAGATATGTCACATCAACTGAACCGCCCCGAGGGAGAGGCAACAGACGCCAGTGCAAAAATGTAGCACCAATCATGTTTAAATTCTGCGCTACGGATGTATGAGCAAGAGGGTCAAAGTTCAAGGCGTAATGTTATGACAAAGTAGTATGTCCCAATTGTATGCATACGGCATGCAACAGTGCGTACTTTGTAAGGATAGCTACAGTGATGGTACCTATAGTTGATTAGTTTAGTTTATACGTGTCGTGAGGGTAACATAAGAATATGTAGGCCTACTGTATTTCAAAATACATTAGATAATGTGTATTTTGAAAGGCGTATGAATGTTATGTGAAATAAGGATGTACAGATTTTTTTGCTTTGCTTAAACCACAGCTTCTTTGGCATAAACTTGTACAGAGTGCACAGCAAAAGACTGAATGATGTACACCAAGTTTAAACTAGCAATTCACAATTCAATGTATTAAATATTGTATTTCAGTTCTGCATTTCAGGAAACCTCTTTGTTATTTCTTTGGAGTTTAATCTCACAATCTGTTTGCAAAGCCAACTTTCCCTCCAAAATGGTCAGACTTGTGTTGGCTTCTTCTGTGTATTTTGTCAAACATGTTTTGAGGCACCCTGCCACAATAACACAAGAAAACAGTGATCTCCAGTGATGCAACCAGTAGAAACTAAGCAAATGATTGTGTCTTACATCTTATCTCCTCTACAAATCGTTGTCAAGGGAGCCGAGGAACACATATGTGCACCAAGAGACACTTAGATAGAGTAGCATATTCCATATTTTATGGATCAACAGACAAGCCAACGTATCGTCAAACAATGACCAGACAAGGCACAAACAAAAACACAGGTGAAAACAATAATCCAAACAAGACACAGGTGGAACCAATCAACTGCTACATGACAAGGGGCTCCTCGAAGGCACACTCATAGCTGACCATAACTGCCAATCACACTGAAACCCAACAACAAGACACCAGTGCTCTTATGAGTGGGACATGGGGTGCGGATATAAACATGAAAACATGTGACTTATACTCCAAAAAAATGTATAGACTTGATAGAAAGAACCTCTTATTCTCAGCTGACCATATCTCTTTATGCACTGAACCAGGTGGAAGTCTGCTATCAGATTGTTTTCGCCATCAGGTGATGTTCGCCCTTAATGGCACTCAACGCTGCCGTTAGCGAGTGCCAAGGCCGACGGGATGTGAAGCGAAGCACGCCATATAGGTTGTGCTCATTGATTGAGAAGTACTATGCAATACGGGAGCGGAGCGCAGATGCGTGAATTTTATCTATCTGCATTGTTCTCTCAGACACTCTCTGACGTTGGAGGAACATAAAAGGCTGTGTGCTCAGCTGCCAGTAATTGTGCTCGGTTCAGCGTTATCCCCAAGACCGAACGGTACATATTTACTGTCCTGGGACTTCGGAGAACGAAAAGGCTTTTCGGCATCAGAGTCAAAACACGATTTGTTTGGTAACCGACCAACTTGTTAGTCAATACATGTGGCTTATGGGTTACTATTTGGATAGGAAATGTAATCAGGTCAATTCATCAGGGGAGATCTTAAGTTTAGACATGCATACAGTGGTGACACGGCAGCTTTCATTAGTCATCCGCCACGAATTTGTGCTTGTCTGCAAAAGTAGCCTAGTAATAGCAGTAAGCTCGAGGTAACCGCTAGCATGGCACACCAAAAATGTATTTTGCATGTGTCGGAATTAAAATGTAAAAGCAAGACGTTGTTATTGAAACACTGTTTGCGGTATTGCAATGCGGAAGCATTGTTTTACATTGTGTGTGGTAGGTAAGAGACCTAACAACTGAAGTAGAGTGGTGACCTAGACATATAGGCCAAGCTTACACATGTGTGTGTGTGTGTGTAATATATATATATATATATATATATATATATATATATATATATATATATATATATATATATATATATATATATATATATATATATATATATATACACACACACATTTTTTTTTTATGGCAAGAACCTCTTGCTTTTACATTTTACATTTTCATTTCCACACGTGCGAATTGCAGAAGTTAGATGTAAATAACAGCTTTGTAATTGTTTTTGAGGAGTATGTAGTCACTTTTGGGAGACATGCTAGCGGTTACCTTGAGCTTACTGCTATTGCTAGGTTTCTTTTACAACTACCACGTAACTAACTCAATACTGGACGGACAGACATGGAATTGATATCAATTATTTCATCCGACTTGGGGTAAGTTGGGGCATGTCTTTTTTCCCAAAATGTTGAACTATCCCTTTCAGGCTTGGTCCGGTTCTGTCAGTGGACTGCTGATTCGTAGTATAGTGTGCATGTTGAGTTGGTGGTGCATTACTTAATTTTTTTAAATTTAATTCCATCTACTTTTTTCCCCTATCCCCTCCACCCTTCCATTCAAAGTAGCTTTATTGTCAATTACTTCACATGTCGAGACATACAAAGGAATCGAAAAGACGTTTCCCATGCTCTTGCGGTAAACATATAAAGTGCACATTCAAACACAGATAAGACATATATACTAAAGCTAAAAGATGTCCAATAAAATTATATATATATATATATATATATATATATATATATATATATGCAGAAGTGTATAGTCTACAATGTATTGCTAGGGGTAGCAGCATATGTCACTGTAAGTTTGTTTGTAGTATATATAAGTTAGGTTAGCAGCATAAGTTGATGTATAAGTTATGGTTGTGGTAGTGCAGACTACCAGTGCTGCTGTTAAACTGAGCTGGATTTAGCTAGTCCATGTGTTCAGTGTTCAGTGTCCATCCAGAGGGTGTTGGTGGTTTTGACTGGGAAGAATCAAGCTGGGGTCCTCTGGTCCTCTGGTCCTCTGGTCCTCTCTGGTCCTCTGGTCCTCTGGTCCGCTCCTCCGCTCCACCCTCTGGTCCTGTGGTCCTCCGGTCCGCCCTCTGGTCCTCCGGTCCGCTGGTCCTCTGGTCCGCTCCTCCACTCCTCCGCTCCTCCCTCTGGTCCTGTGGTCCTGTGGTCCTCCGCTCCGCCCTCTGGTCCTCCGGTCCGCTCCTCCGCTCCACCCTCTGGTCCTGTGGTCCTCCGCTCCTCCGGTCCTGTGGTCCTCCGCTCCGCCCTCTGGTCCTCCGGTCCGCTGGTCCTCTGGTCCGCTCCTCCGCTCCTCCGCTCCTCCCTCTGGTCCTGTGGTCCTCCGGTCCTCCGCACCGCCCTCTGGTCCTCCGGTCCGCTGGTCCGCTCCTCCGCTCCACCCTCTGGTCCTGTGGTCCTCCGCTCCGCCCTCTGGTCCTCCGGTCCTCTGGTCCACCCTCTGGTCCTGTGGCTCTCCGGTTCTCTGGTCCTCCGGTCCTCTGGTCCTCTGGTCCCCTGGTCCACTTTCTGGTCTTGTGGTTCTCTGGCCCCCCCCTCTCGTCTTGTGGTCGTCTGGTCCTCTCGTCTCCTGGTCGTGTTTGGGAGAGAATTCAGTTCCCTGACAGCTTGATGTATGAAGCTGTTTCTGAGTCTGGCAGTGCGGCAACGGAGGCTTCTGTATCTTCTTCCAGAGGGCAGGAGGCTGAACAGACTGTGTGCTGGGTGGCTGGTGTCGTTCGCAATTGAGGTAGCTTTCCGGGTGAGGCGGGTGATATATGTGTCTTGCAGGGAGGGGAGTGGGGCAGACCGATTCTGTGGGGCACCAATGATCCTTCCAGCTGTGTTCACAATGCGTTGCAGCGCTTTCCTGCTATGTGCAGTGCAGCTACCTCCCCACACAGTGATGCAGCTGGACAGGATGCTTTCAATGGTGCCCCGGTAGAAAGTGTTCAGAATCGGTCTGGTGACTTTCGCTCTCTTGAGCTTACGGAGGAAGTAGAGGCGCTGCTGGGCTTTCTTCGCCAGTGCTGCAGAGTTGGTGGCCCAGGAGAGGTCCTCACTGATGTGCACCCCCAGGAATTTGGTGCTGCTCACTCGCTCCACAGCAGCACCATCGATGGTCAGTGGCGGGTGTTCAGTGTGGCTTTTCCTGAAGTCAACCACAATCTCCTTTGTTTTACTGACATTCAGCAGGAGATTGTTCTCTCTGCACCACGTGGTCAGAAGGTTGACCTCCTTCCTGTAGTGGGTCTCGTCGTTCTTGGTGATGAGACCCACCAGAGTTGTGTCGTCTGCAAACTTCACCATGTGATTGGTGCTGTAGGTTGGTGTGCAGTCGTGAGTCAGCAGGGTGAAGAGCAGGGGACTGAGCACACAACCTTGTGGGGCCCCAGTGCTAAGTTTGATGAGGCTCGAGGTGTTGTTGCCGACTCGTACAGCTTGTGATCTGTCACTGAGGAAGTCCAGTACCCAGTTGCAAAGGGAGGTGTTGAGCCCCAGCTGGTCCAGTTTACAGATAAGTTGTTGTGGGATTATGGTATTAAAAGCTGAACTAAAGTCAATGAAAAGCATTCTCACGTATGAGTCTACTTTTTCCAGGTGGGTGAGGGCTGGTTGGAGAGCAGAGCAGATTGCATCCTCTGTGGAACGTTTTGCTCTGTATGCAAACTGAAAGGGGTCCAGGGTGGGGGGGAGGATGGACTTGATGTGGGACATGACTAGCCTTTCAAAGCACTTCATAATAATGGGGGTCAGTGCCACAGGGCGATAATCATTGAAGCAGGATGGAGCCGGTTTCTTTGGTACAGGTATGATGGTGGAGGACTTAAAGTGTGATGGAACAGCAGCTTGACTCAGAGAAGTGTTGAAGATATCCGTGAAGATATCCGTAAGCTCCTCTGCGCAGTCCCTCAGTACACGTCCTGGGATGTTGTCTGGGCCTGTTGCTTTGCGGGGGTTGATGGTGGAGAGTGCCCTCTTCACGCTTTCAGCAGACAGGCACAGAGCCTGGTCGTGGGGGGGGGGGGGGGAATTTTCTGTGGGTTTGTGTTGTTTGTTGCTTCAAATCGTGCAAAGAAGCTGTTGAGGTCATTGAGCAGAGAGATGTTGTCGTCGCAGGTCTGTGATGCAGGCTTGTAATCCGTTATGGCCTGGATGCCCTGCCACAGGCTGCGCGTGTCTCTGCTGTCATTAAAGTGGCTGATAATCTTTTTTGAGTAGTCCTGTTTTGCTTTTCTGATACCACGGGACAGGCTGGCTCTTGCTGTTCTCAGGCCAATTCTATCCCCGGCTCTGAAGGCTTTGTCTCTGGCCCTCAGCAGCCGATGGACAGCCCCTGTTAGCCATGGCTTCTTGTTAGCCCAAGTGATGATGTTCTTTGTGTGGGTCACATCATCTGTGCATTTCCGGATGTAGGAGAGAACAGTGTCTGTAAGCTCTTCATTGTCTGTGTGATTGTTGTGTGTAGCTGCTTGCTTGAACATGTCCCAGTCTGTTGTCGCAAGACAGTCCTTGAGAGCAGACCTTGATCCTTCTGGCCACACTTGAATCTCTTTCAGAACTGTTTTTTCCACTTTCACTCTGGGCCTATATGCTGGTATTAGCATAACAGTGATGTGGTCGGAAAGTCCGATGTGGGGGAGGGGGGAGGCCTTGTATGCTCCTTTTGTGTGATGTATAGACCAAGTCCAAGGGGTTTTTCTCCCTTGTTGGGAATTTGACATGTTGATGAAGTTTAGGTAGGACAGTCTTGAGATCAGCATGATTAAAATCTCCAGCGACGATGGTAAATCCGTCTGGGTGTGCTGTCTGTTGTTCGCTGATGGCCTGATACAGTTCACAAAGTGCCGCGTTCCTCTCACTGCCGCTGGAGGTTGGAGGGATATACACCGCGACTAGCAAAACCGCAGTAAATTCCCTCGGCAGATAGAAGGGACGGCACCTTATGACCATAAACTCCACCAGTGGTGAACAATGTCTGCATACTACCACAGCGTCCTGGCACCACGCGTCACGTATGTAGACACAGACCCCACCGCCGCGCTGTTTACCTCCGTTAACGTGGGCTCTGTCCGCTCGATAGCATGTTAGTTGCTCAAGTTGTACTGCGGAGTCGGGGATGTTGTCATTTAGCCATGTCTCAGTGAAAACAAGCACACAGCAGTTACTCACAGTCCGATTCGCTGACCTCAGCAGTCGTATGTGGTCCATTTTGTTGTCCAAGGATCTTACATTAGCTAGGAGTATGGATGGTATGGCTGGGTGAGTTGGGCTGGCCGCTAGCCTAGTTCGGATTCCTCCGCGCTTGCCCCTCTTCTGCTTCCTTGCACACCGTTTCCGATGCCTCTTAACCGGGGCTGTGGTCGCAGTTGAGTCTGGCATCACCCCTGAAAGGTTTGACACTGCAGGTCCCTCCCAAATTGCATGTATTACATAACAAGCTAGACTTTCTTACATGAATCCCAGCGTGACGTTAAACAGCGTGCCTTCGGGCTATCTATTTTAGCACTGTGCTGGAGGTGTGTTTCCCCATGCAGAGCGGTTAAGACATCTGAACCGGCCAGAGGTCTGAGTGCTTGTGGTCACCAGGGAGGGTGTAGATGCTGTTAATGAGCTCCCTGAGAGCTTATTATTGTACGGCAATATCATCAGAGGTGCCACCTCCCCAAATTTCCGGGAAATGTTAGGGTGGGAAATGTTAGAAGAAACAAATTGCGATCTTTTTTTTTGGTCCTGATTCTATACAGTAGGTGTTGTAAACAGTGTTGCCCAGATTTCTTGGTACTGATTAGACTTAAAATGTGCAAACTAATAGGATTTTTCTTTCTCATTTTGTCTTACGACGAAATGAGTCTATTTATGTTGGCCAATTGCACTCCCCCGCCCTCTCTGAAATTCTCCTACTCACAAAAACACATTGTGGTGGGGATCCTAAGGATTAAAGGTGGGAAACTAAGACCAAGGACTGAATCACAAAGAATGGCCAACAGAATTGGCATAATCATGCTGCTGTGGTTCCTACAGAAAGTATAGCGAGAGATAAGATTAAGAAAGCAACAATAGCAGGAAATAAATGAATTACGTGGCGTAAAACAGCAACTCTGTGAAATAAATCCGCTTTATCTACATTAATTCATGGCTAAGCTGTTTGGCAACAGCTGTGGGAATTTAAGAAGCAAGCATAAACACCGAGTGGAACAGCAGAACGGAGCCCTAGGTTTTCTCCCGGCCTCCATTAGCTGGGGGCCATGCTCGCTGACTTTGATGTCTTTTAGTAATTAATTGAAGCTTAACGATGTTCTAACCGACAGACCTTGTGCAATAAATGAGCCAAGCCTAAACTGCCTGGCAAGTGGATCAGAGGATCATTGCCGAGTAATTGGGACAAATTTGGTCCCGGATGTAAAGAGGATGTTTGCTTTAACTATAAAGTCAAGTGTTCTAGCTCACTTCCTGCTCTCACTCTCTCCCACCCACCCACCCTTTCGCTCTCTCTCTTTATCTCACACAGACACACACACACACTCACACACAGGCACTGTCATTCACAGTCCATCACAGAGACACCTCATTGTGTCAGGTCAGGCCCTCGACTCCGCTGGGTGCCCTCTGTCTTTGTGTCTGACAGTCACTGCGAAAAATATGTTCTTTTTCCACGCAGCCTAGCGCTCACAGGTAGTGGTACACACATCACGCATACATTCCTTAATTTTTACAGCATACAGAACAAGCAACTGCGATATACATACCTGGGTCCCTACGTGTGTGTGTGTGTGTGTGTGTGTGTGTGTGTGTTTCTGTGCGGTGTGAAGAAACAGGTCAGACCTGCTCCTCTGTTGTGGCTCCCTGTCAGCCAGGCTAAGAGCCTTTCCGTGCCCTGACACCGTGGGTGCTGATGGCCTAAATGGGAGCGGACGGGGATTAAATGCCATGGCTGTCACACTTTCCTTCTGCTGTCAGCGCACGGAGAGGCACAGCCGCTTGCTAGACTATCAACATCCATAGGATGGGAGGGAGGGAGGGAGGTATGGATGGGGGTGGAGGGGTGGACTCAGCTGATGCTTGTCATCCATTTTAGAATCTCCTATTCTCTGTCTGTCTGTTGGTCTGTCTCTGTTTCTCGCACTCCCAATCGGTCTCCATTAATGTCTTGGTTTCGCGTTTTTCACTCTTCTCCGTCTTCCTGTCTTTCTTCTCCTTCTCCTTTTGTGTTTTTAACGCCGGTTTACGTTGGATTTACTTTTGCCCCACGAGCCCTGCCGGCTGGCGCTTCCGTAGAGATTTAAGTTAAATTAAAATAGTTTCGAGAGTTGGATGTAGGGTGCTTCCTGCTACGCTAAAGCTTGTCTGATTAGCGCAGGGACCGGGCCAAACCTTAATGCGAATTCTATGCTTGGTTCTATCTTGGTGGAGGCAGGAGTTGAGGCTTGGCTGGGTCTCCTGGGTTATGATGGAAACCCTCAGGCCCACATAAACCTCTTGCACTCCCCACCAGTTTTCCTGGTAAATGTATAATTTCCCTGTCCTTCGCTGCATCGTCCTCCCTCCCACAGAATCCAGACAATACCGTTTTTAAATTCAACCTGAACATTATATCTTTCATACACCTTGGCCTCTCATCACCTCCTGTCTGCCCCCCCCCACCCCCACCCCCACACACCCTTTCTTCTCTATCTCTCATTCCTCCTGCCTCCTATACCAGCTCCCTCTCAATGGACATCTTCTTCTGGGTTCAACTTATCTCTTAATCCTGTTCCACTTCCACTCGCTCTCCATTTCTCTTTCTCCAAAAGGAACGATTTACTCTTTACCTCCTCCCTCTGTCTCTATTCTTCCTCGGCCTCATTTTAGCTATGGCCCAAGCTTTCATTTCCTTGCTTGCTATCTGTCACTTTCAAGTGTCCCACACTCCTTTCTCTCCCACTGTTTCAGACAGACACACACACACACACACACACACACACACACGTACACACACTCAGGGCACATAAGGACATTTAGAGTGGATGGAAGGTGATGTGTTGGCTAACAACAACCCAGGGCATGTCACTCAGTCCCCCCGACCCTGGCCTTGATAAACAAAACACACGCGCACGCACGCACGCACGCACGCACGCACGCACGCACGCACACACACACACACACACCTGTTGGAAAGCAGCAGTGCTATGCAATTGGATTTAAAATAAAAACACTGTTTATTCCAACTACTGTCTAAAGACAGAAAGTCCATTTGGGTTTGAAAAGTAGTGATGCATACAGTAGCCCATGTGACAGTTTTGAACAAAGAAATCAGACTGCATGGGACACTGTCTTTGCCACGGGCCACTTAAGGTTTTATTCTGAATTGTAGCTAGCAGGCGGCAAACGCTAATATCGGTCATTATCTTTCTAGCCTAAGATGCTATTGTATCTATCTACTTGTCAGCTTTCCCCTGCAATTAAATAAAGTGTAGGGATGCACATGTACAGTTGCTCTCGTTTTGAAACGAAAATGGATGATTGATGTATCATTATCAAAATAAGTGCTGTGACATTAAGTTGCCCTTTGTTGGGGCTAAGTCAAGCCGTGGCGGTGCTTTGGGTTCTTTAGAAGCAACCTGTAAAATGAGAAGCATTTCTTACTCCCCAGAGAAATTAGGCCACAACACACGTCACAGGGATGTGACCTGGGTTTGCAATTTCCTCTGCTCTGTGTGACTGTGTGTGTGGGCATCTTTGAGCATTTGTTCCCGCAAACCAAAGCCATGCATTATACACATAGCTGGTTCCGTATACAGTATACATTTAATTACTCATATTAATTACTCATATACAGAAGGTATATCACTCTTGAGAGGGACATACTTTAAGAATATATGGATCTATAATTAGGAGTGATTTAATGAATGCCAAACTTGGCATCTATGACACATGTAAAAGTCACTATACCACTTTAAAATAAAAATGTGACATATTTTGGAAAACACTAAGGAGGGTCCCCATCGGAGAAGAATTTGTATAAACTTTGAAAGCCAGGGTTTTAGTTCTCTGTTGTTAAGTCTGTTTTAGCTATCAAAACAATTTAACTTTAACAATGATCCACAAAAACGCACATGAACTCTCTGAAGGAAAAGAGGGAGGGAGGGAAGGGGGGAAGACCCCACAGGCTACAATATCTAGCATAATACACAGTCTCAAGTTGTTTGTTTGCTTCAACCATCTTGGGAGTAGTGGCTTAGAGGCAGTCTATCATAAATGAGTAGCTGGTTCTTGAAGAGATGTTCCTGGTAAACAAAGTACTACACGACACTGTCATTTACTGTATAAAAACGTAGTATTTAGTGAAGATCAAAGGACTATGTCCAGCAGCAGCAGTACGGTCGTGGCTGCCCTTGACAACAGCCACTCTAGGCTCTCTCTCCTCCCCTTAAGGCATCGCTATGCGCTAGGCTACAGGGAGCTGGTCTGTTCTGGGTGAAGCCACTCAATCCCTTCAACCCCATTCGCCTGCGCTATTAGCTATTACCACCTGCTTCCACTGGGCGACTTCCAGAAGCCTGCAGGGGAGTCTGTGTTTGTAACCGGGGAAAGTCACATTGAGATGTACTATCTCTTTTTTCAAGTGAGCCCTTGCCAAAGAAAAGCAGCATGGACAACATTCACACAACGTAAAACAAAACATATAAGGCAACTGGAAGTTACAGTAATACACAGTGTGCAAAGATGATAATGAAGTCAAACAAATACGATTGAAAATAAGTGAATTTATGGCTGATTTCCCCTCTCAGGCTGTGCCCTCTCTCCTTCCTCCTCAGGCACACTCACAGCGGAAGATGTGATGCTCCTGGGATTCGAAATGGCCCCTGTCAAAGGGAGAGATAGTTGGTCCCCGGCCAGCTTACAGTACTAACATGACTCGCTGCGGATTCTGTGACCTTGGCGGAGATTAAATGTCAGCGGAACAGAGAGTTTGATCATAATGGGTCGCATAGGTCCCATCCTATGCATAGGACATTGTAAACTGAAGAGGATAAGCAGAGGACTTATGGTTTTTCATAAGTTAATCTACAGACGGAGGTCAATGTGTCATGGCGAGTCACGGGGGAAAGCGAGATGCTTTCCCACGGCTGCCACAAACAAGTTCGAGGCGTTTCCGAGATGCTACCGTTTCAAAATGACACACAGGAAGGAAAAAGACGCGTTGTTGCTTAGGAAGTGGATGAGTCGTGTTAGATTGGCGATCTTCCGGGCTTCAGCGTCACCACAGACACTTACAGAAGTTATGGTATCACACATGCACACAGAGACGTAAACCACATCCTCCCTCGGTGTGCCCACAACCTGTCCCATGCTTTGCTGCAAGAGTTGACTTCTGAAAAAGGTGGCTTCTTCAACCTACTTACGTTTACTCTGAGATGACTATAGGATACTTCATCTAGATCAGTGCAGAAACAAAAGAGCCTCAGTGATGAAGCCTAGTGGCTAAACCTAAGAGGCTACACTGCTCCATGACGAAGAGACAGAGGTCCAAAGAAAAATGCAGTTTACTAATAAAATATACATATTCGACTAACTAGCATGCAATCATTTAGGTTCATACGTAAAACAATATTTAATTTACATGGCTCATTGATGAGGAAGGAATTGCAAGTAATAATTACTGTATTTAGGTGGATGTATTCGTGGATGAGTTCGTATTTACAGTTATGCAATAAGTTAATAGTTTGATTCCTTGCACGTAAAACGTGTGTGGATAATTTAAAATGCACAAAACAAATGTATTCTATATTTGTAATATTGGGGAACGAGTGACTGTGCCTGCACTGCGCTCACCTTTAATTGCCTCTTACCTTTACTCTCGTGTGAAGAAAGTTTGATGGTTGTGGTTGTCTTTTTTGTGTCGACGTAAGCAGTTCAACTACGGAGTGGTCCTGTACATTAATTGACGTAAATCCAGACGGAGGGAGAGGCGTTGGAGCATGTAAGCTTCATTCATTGGAAACCTAAAATGACTAAAAATCCTCTGAAGGCCGCATGGTGACTGAGCTCTAGCTATTTGTCCTACTGACTAGCATTTTGTCTTTTGCAAGTTGCAATTCCAGACTCATTTATCATTTAATTTAATTCATTCAATCATTTTTTTTTATTCATTACATATCATATAGAAGTGTTAAACTAATACATGGGTGCAATGGGTAAACATGGGATTTATGACAAGAACTTGTAAATAAACATACATGAAAATATCGTGATACATTTTTCCAACATTTACTCAAGAATGTGACGTGGCATTGATAAGTACACATTTTTAATAATGTTGCCACTTTCTCATTTTGCGCCATATCCTTTGTCCTTGCTAGGTTTTCATTTTGAACAGATAAGGCGTGCATGGATAGACGTGATCGTAAGTGTGGCACACTCAGGATAGGAAACCCCTACGGACTATCCACACTCAGGATAGGAAACCCCTACGGACTATCCATCACCGTCGGCGATCAAGCTGGGTGAGGACAGAAGGAACCAGCTCTTTGGAACGACACGTATCTCACCCATCTCCACATCCTCCTTGCTCTCTGCACCGAGTCTCATGCGTAATTCATCTCTGTTTCTGCCACAAGTGTCTCTTAATGTCCCGGCATCAGCATGCCCTACACAGCGACTCCACTCCCAGCTCTATCAGCCTTCTAATGAAGTGGTGTACCAGTAGGGAACGGCTATGCTTAATTCATGAAACACAGGCGTACACATCAGCATTCTTGAGCAATTTTCCGAGTTGACAACTAAGAGTGGTGCAGTTCAAAATTAGATCATGAGTGCCAATCAATACGATTGGTGTGGCATGCACATATATAAATGAATGCAACAATACTAGTCATTTTGTTTTAAGAATTTTAAATATCAGTAGTACATATAGTACATATATACTCTCATAGTATATATATATATATATATGAGAGAGGGAGAGAGCAAATAAATATCACTTTTTCTGTTCGTTTTGAAAAATAATCTTAAATTACTTAAACAAATATTTATACAAATAATATGTTATAAACACCCATTAGTAACACAAACCTATTTGAAGCTAAATGTAATCCGTCATATTGTAGACAAATCAAATCCGATGATGATGATGATGAAGATGTGTATGAAGGTAATGTCAATGACGAGGATGACGTTTTAGAGTCGGAGGTGGGGTTTGGAGACTTCCACTGCATACTTGTACAGTAAGTAACAAATCAAACTGATTGGACAACAGCTGATTCTGCGGTGCTCAGTGGAACCCCTTCCATTGGACACACCTCCTTTGCAGTAGGCCCCTTCCACCAGAAGTGCAGCGTAGAGTCTTTCATCCTGGACTTGTAGACAGCATCGAAGACTCGACTCTGCTCCTCTGTGAAGGTGTTCTGCCAATCACCGATCTTACCTGGAAAAAAGATGTGACCTCGTTTTTCGAAAGAGTTTTCAGTTTACAGTGCATTTAATAACTTTCAAACTGGCGCAACTCAGGGAGGAAGCTTATGGGAAACCTTTATGAAGAAGGCTATACAACTGTTAGGTTAGCGTATGGCATCTGGAAAATCAAACGGAGATAGACAGTGGGGGTATTGTACCAGACTCTGTTTGCAAATGACCTCACCTTTCCTCATGAAGGCTCCTTTGCTATGGTCCATGATGTCCTGGGGGATGAGGGTGTAGTTGACCATGGTGTTCTCCTTCATGCTGCTGAAGCTGCAGTGCTCCAGGCAGCTGTTCATCTCGTCAGCCTCTAGGGAGCAGTGCAGAAAAGAGCTGATCCGCTCCACGGCGCTCCGTAGGTCCTGCAGGGTTAATGGAGATTGGCATCTGCTTGTGATTTCTGCTTGTGATTTTAAACCCAATTTCCAAACTGTTTCTCAAGAACCTGCTCTTATCCGCTTAACATTTAGCCCTAGATAAGCCTAGCTAAGTCTAGTCATGTTGAGCGAAGAAAGTAGTGACAACCCATTGACCCCTGTCATCTATTTTGAAAGAATTTGAAACCAGCGCATGCAATTTACATGAGAGGCCCTGTGAGGTTGTTCAACAATCTGTGGTTTGTGACTTGTTGCAGCAAGTTGTACTACAAGATAAATGTACATACAACAAAAAATCTATATCTACCGAAGATAATATATTTTGGAGTATTATGATACCTACAAACGTCTATATTAATGTTTAAGTTTTAACCAATTTTGAGACATGACTTGAACAAATACAAGACCATTTTTCCAATCCGATCAAAAGAATCACTGATTCTGATATGTGTGTTTATCCTAATAAGCAGTAAAAAAAAGTATGAAGCTAAACTTTCTTACCAGCCACATCTCTTCGTAGGTGATGTAGAAGAAATTGTCCATGGTGGATGCCTGATTGGTCCAGTCTTTGACATGGTCAAACCAGGATCCATACTGCACTGCAGAAAAATGTAACATTGGAAAAGTTAATTTGCCCCCCCCCAAATAAAGTAAACGTTCAATCTGTAGGTATTTGACAAATCATAGTATATGGCTGAGACATTTTCTTTTGGTAAACCAAATATGAATTGATCTCACTAGTAACCCTCATAAAAAAAATGATTAAAAACAATCTGGTATCTGTAAGAGAAAGATCAACTCAGTTTCAACTCAGAGGCAAGCCATGTACGTGTTAGACATGGCACTCACCTGTGCCCCCCAAGAAGTCATCCAGGAAGAGCTGGAAGGAGCTAGGCTCAGGGAGGAACCTGGCCAGTTTGTGGAAGTGGTAGTAGGAGACCGCCACGTCTTTGGGGTTCCTGCCCACGTAAATAACCTGCGGAGAGAGTCTGTCAGTGTCCCAGAGCAACACCTACCGACGTCGTCTAGAACAGTAAGAAAGGGTGGGAAGAAAGAAGGTGGAGGAGGAAGACATAAGTGGCTGACATCCATGTCAGTTTAAACGAGGGATTAGAAAGACAGACGGAGAGAGAGAGTGAGGGGGGGGGGACAGACAGAGAGAGAGGCAGAGGTAGAGAGAGAGAGAGAGAGAGAGAGGGGGGAGACAGAGAGAGAGAGGCAGAGATAGAGAGAGAGAGAGAGAGAGAGGGGGGGGGGAAGACAGACAGAGAGGCAGAGATAGAGAGAGAGAGAGGGGGGGGGGGGAGACAGATAGAGAGAGAGGCAGAGATAGAGAGAGAGAGAGAGAGAGGGGGGGGGGGAGACAGACAGAGAGAGAGGCAGAGATAGAGAGAGAGAGAGAGAGGGGGGGGGGGGAGACAGACAGAGAGAGAGGCAGAGATGGAGAGAGAGCGAGAGAGAGAGGGGGGGGGGGGGGGGGGTATAAAGAGCGAAATGAAAATACATACAAACATACAAAGATAACACACATAACAAAAAATAACAAAACTCCACGATGCAATAGCTAACCTCACCTTGGCTTTGGAGCCTTTCAGTGCAGGGCCCAGCAGGTGGTATGGCAGGTGTGTGGTGAGGACCCTGGCACCCTGCGCCGCCCCCAGCACCTGGGCGCTGTAGTACTGCTCCAGCCAAGGGGCCCGGGTCCAGTTCGGCACCGTCCGGGAAAGGTGAGGGTTTCCATGGTTCTTTATCAGAGTTACTATCTCCTGCATCCAGGTGGTCCCTTTGATCAGAGAGAGAGAGAGAGAGAGAGAGAGAAATGTCATTCCATTTGAAAGATAGATAAGTAGGTAAGTAGGCAACGTCGAATGCACATGGTGACGAGATGTCCCCCTCACCAGACTTGGGGTAGGTAGCGATGAGGGTGTCTGTTTCTTGGAACTGGAAGCCGAGGGCATACTGCAACGACTCCTGTGTATGCATGTGTCCAGGGAAGGAAACGCCTTTCAGGGTCTCCGTGACATCCAAACGGGCCATGGCGTCTGTCGGTTGTTCAAATCGGGACGTTTGCTTGGCTGTCAGACTAAACCTCTGTGGTCTATCGCGAGTGGAGAAAAGGCACGTAGTATCAGGTGTTTTTACAAGCAGGCAGCCCTTTAAATAGAGAGGAAAGGGGTAACGGAACCAGTGGGTGTTAACACACTTCACAGTAACATGAGACAAGGAACACGTCACACGTCTCTTGACAACGGGGCTGAATACGTTCAGCGTCAAGAGATTTGTCACACCATGTGTATGTAGGCAACCTCCCAGTTAACATTGAGAGAAACAATGCTTTAGAACATGTTGTGTGTACAAACGTTTAAGGAAATGGGTTAAGATTCTGAGAAGAGAAGGAGGCTATTGAAAAGTGTATTTCCATAGTCCCAGACCCAACACAACACAGTAAAAGCATGATTAACAGGCATGACCAAAAAGAAGAAAAAAAACAGAGTTCGTCTGAAAATCAATCTTGTTTGGTGGAATTCCCCTGTTCCATTCGCTCAAGGTCATGAGTTAGGTGTGCTTTGTCGAAGAGAGGAGCTTTTAAGGAGCGCTGAGAGGAAGACAATTTACTGACCTGTTAATCGTAGCGATATACTGACTTTGGCTGCTTTTATCTAGCACAGCCCAGTTCCGTGACCTTCCATGCACACACACACAGACTTTGTAGAGTGAGTCTGAACTTTTGTCCCCAATTATTGCTGCTCTCTCCATATATAAATAACCTGTGCTGTCATTCATATAAGATTCCATTGAAAGATCTTTGATTGACAATAAATTGTTTTTTACGTCACATGGTGGCCAAAAATAAATTCTGTTCTAAATGTCCTTGATTAGGCTAATTATGTGCAGGACTTCTTTTGATTATTCCCCGTTGCTATGGGAACATATAGTATGCTAAAAAAGTGAAATCCCCCCCAAAGTTTTCAAACAGAGAAATTATTGTCACATTTGTGTAAAGAATACATTGTGATATTCTATTTCATTTTCAACATTGGCCGAGTCAGTTATTGAAATGTGTGTCATTCAAGTTTAACCAATTCTACAACTTATTTGCTAGATTGGAAAAAAGGAATTCAAAATTGCAACTTTGTAAGATTAAGTTATAGTGGTATTCTTTGGACTGAAAAACCTTCTAGTCTTTTGGTCTGCCTTCATTTTACCATGACGTTTTAGAGGCCTCCATCTTATTCCTGTTTTCTTTTATTTGTGGTCTGATTGTCAATCCTAAACTCTTTAGCATATAGTGTGAGACTCTGCTTAGCTGAGACATACTATCCTGTGCAAAATGCCATTCAATGGATTAGATCAAGCAAGATACATGTATGCCCTTTAATGTACTTAATTTATCAAAGTCTAGTCTATTATGAGTTTGCAAAATATTGTAGTTTCAGTCTTTATGGTACACTTTTATTGTAGTTTGGGAAACAGTGCTTATGATCTTGTGTCGGAACTGTCAACATCATAAACGCTATCAGTAAAACCACATACAGAAAAGGTCTTGAGAGGAAACTGTGATCTTTATCACCAAATGGAAAGACACAGCTTTGTGTTGGGCATCAGAGGCTTCAGTATTTCATATAAGTGACACTTGGCACACTGAGTGCTGCTGTTAGCCTAAATACTGACCAGATGACAAACGCAAGTTTGTCAAGGTTTTGTGAAGTTGGCAACAAGACAAAAAAGCCCCAACATCTGGCATGAAAACAAACAGCTGCATCCTGTTACTAAGCTACCGGAGGAAATCCTCCTGCAATAGTTTGGCTAAGCTTATACCTGCAGTCCAGTGACACCCTCCCCCACCTTGCCCTCATCCAATGACAACCTGGTCATTTCCTTGAATTTCCCCCATGGACTTTCACATTTGACTTTCTCTATTGACCAGCTGGACGTTGGCTCACCTATCAGGGTAACGGCCACTGTATTTACACTGATGTTATTGCACAAGCTCAAAGTGAGTTCCGATTTGAACTGTGCTGCTGGCCAGAGGTGTCCTATTGGGCATTACACATTAACAGACTGTTATGAGTTTACAACCGCCGGGCTGACGGTAAACCCAAGTGATGAGACAGGAGGAAAGAAAGCCAAAATAGAAGAGGAGGAGCGAAGACGCGCCAAGACCAGAGAGTCCAAACCCGACCCGACCAAACTCCAGAGAGGAGACGAGAGAGCACCGTTTCAGAGATAACCAGAGGACGTTAAGAGAGCAGGGGGGGGAGAGAGATCCGTTGGAAGAAGGACGGCGCCGCTTTGTTTGCCTACTGTGGGTCTGGGGAGCAAGCGAAAGGCGTTAAAGATTGACCTGAGTGGCCGAGGAAAGGTGGGGAGATATTCACGGACGGGAGGCCAGTGGAAAGTGCGAGGGTCGTCGGGAAGCGTTTGCGCACGCACGCACGCACGAGCAATGGTGCCACGACATGGTGCCGCTGTGTGTGTAGCTCTGTGGCTGGTGGGCTGTGGCCTCACACACACGTCGGCCCAGGACACACACATGACCAACGCTCTGAGGCTGATGTCAGAGACACCGCTCATCGACGGGTAAGTGATCACTGTCTCTGACGAGGCCCGCTGAGACCCGCCGAGTCAAGAAGAAAAAAAACCTGTAGAGCTACATGTGGACTTAATTCAGGCTTTCTGTTGATAAGAATTCTGGAAAGGAAAAATGCACATGCCTTGCTAGAAAATAAATAAAAAAAAATGACGGTCTAGTTGTGTGACATGCCAGTGGATACTTCCTCCGCACATTGCTTTGGCTCGGTTGGGGATATTTGATCTAAAACATATGAGACAGCTTCTTTTAGTCAACCGTCTCCTCCTATAAGGAGCTGTGAGTCACTTTTAACCCTTGACCTTCTAGCCACAATGACCTTCCATGGCAACTGAGGAAGAAGTTCAACAACCAGCTCAAGGAAGTGGACCTTTACACACTAAACAACACACACACCAACATCCCCAAAATCCGTGAAGGACATCTGGGGGCACAGGTAAGTCACCACTGATAAACACACATACATTAATTCATAAAAACACACACACACACACACACACACACACACACACAGTGAGAGGGTGATCATTGGGAAAACATTATTTACTATCATCCATAGTTCTGGTCAGCCTATGTCCCGTGTGACAGCCAGTACAAAGATGCCGTCAGACAGACTCTGGAACAGATCGACGTGGTCCACAGGATGTGCCAAAAATACCCAGAAGCCTTCATGTTCGCCACCAGCGCCGAAGGTGAGGTGGTCAAAAAATTAAATAAAAATGCACCTTGAAACATTCAATTGCAGTTACTGTGGTGTTTCACAGTGGTAGTTACATACATACGTAAACACACATACATACAAGCATACATACAGGGTGCCACACGTGTGTGACATGTAAACAGATCTCTCTTATGTGGCTTCTCTCAGCTCAAACGTGTCCATTTCTAAGAATCTCTACTCTAAATGCCACGGTCACTATTCCTTTTTTTTTGCCGGCACAGACATCCTTAATGCGTTCCGCCAGAACAAGACAGCCAGTCTGATTGGGGTGGAAGGAGGTCACTCCCTCGACAGCAGCATGGGAACCCTCCGCACCATGTACCAGCTGGGAGTCCGCTACGTCACCCTTACACACTCCTGTAACACACCCTGGTAGGGCGCGTTTGGCTAGCTCACACACACACACACACACACACACACACACACACACAAACGGTTTCCTGTATTCATGTCTACGTACAAACCACAACATACTCCGATGAGTCACACTCAGCAAGGGTGTTCACTCGCTTTTCCCCCAATTTATAAACACTCAACACAGTACAATTGACAATAACAAACTCATCGTGGATGCCCGGAAAGCCTGGATGGTGTTGAGGTGATGGATGGCTACTGGTTCTGGTAAACGCCCTGAGACTGTTTTACACGTTTTATTGTGGGAAACCTAGGGGATTCCCATTGCCCTGGACGCCAGACTCCTGGATCCGGTTCGCTGGAAGCAGATGGTTTTTCTTACTAACATCCACAGACTGGGTTTATTTAAACCCACCCATACAGGGAGGCGTTCACATGTTGTGAAACCGCAACGAGCAAGCCAATTTGTGCAGACTTTGGGACGTTGTGTGTGAGGAACAATATACTGTTGGATAAGCACAGACACATAGCCCAGACGTCTATATGGGCCCATTTAATTTTATGGCAATGCATGATAGACCAACCTTACTGCAAAACAGCAATGGAGACAACCAATATGTCCACATCCTCAGCACAAAACCATGCCCCTGTATTCCATTGGCGAGGAAGCCCTTTCAAAGAGATGGTATAATAATGGAGTTCTTTTCTGACCCATCTCCTTAGGGTAGATAATTGGCTTGTGGACACGGGATCGGAGCCATCGCAGCACAATGGTCTGTCTCCATTTGGAAAGGTTGGTGGTCAGCAATGTACAGAACACCTAACACCAGGCCAGGTGCACACATCCACATTTGTGTAACCAGACTTGCTAAATCGGCTCTAAGTACTGTATTTTATCACTCCGACCATGGAAGTAATGCTGCATTGATCACAACAATCCCAGATCTTCCTATTTCCGATATGTGAACTCGGTACCCCCGACCTCGGCGTGCTCTGAATGTTTGGCTTCAAACATTATGGACATCCGCCAGAAATTAAAAGTCAGCTCGCTAGTTAACGTTACCTTGAGTTTTACTTTAAAATATTGCCAGTTTACCCAGCTATGCTAGTTCATCCTAGAGAACCATACACAGAAAGCTTGGGCCGAAACGCAAGATAAAGAATGATATGGTTGGGAGCGGTGTGAAATACACAGTGAAGAAGATGATGATGATGATGATGTGGATGACGACCCTTCCTCTGGTCCGCCAGCAAGTAGTGATGGAGATGAACCGCCTGGGGATGCTGATTGACCTGGCCCACGTGACTGTGGAGGTGATGAACCAGGTCCTGGACATGTCCAAAGCCCCCGTGATCTTCAGCCACTCCTCAGCCTACGCCGTCTGTCCACACAAGAGGAACGTCCCCGACGACGTCCTCAGGAAAGTGGTGAGCTGTGGCGTTAACCGCGATCCAGATGACACGCTCCGAGTGGATGGCTGTGGTGTAGATCGTGTACACGTCGGTTATTGATAAATGGGGTGGGGTGGGTGGGTGAGGGGGGGGGGGGGGGGTGTGTGGGGGTGGGGGGTGGGGGGGGGGGGTTGTTGATTCATACCTTGATAACCCGCACTAAAATAGAAGGAAAACAGGAGAGAGGGAGAGGCCATCAGACAAGATGTGCTTTTGTCGCAATAACAGGGCAATAAAGTGACACAGCGATTACAAAAGACGTCTTATTGCAGTGTTTATTGCACAATAAAAAAGCAGATCATCAGGGCTATGGTTCCGTGTTTAACTTTCATTCAGCTAACGAGAGGGAAATGTACCAGAATTAAATTGTAAATATGGGTTAATGTGTACTTAGGACCATCAATTATTTTCACTATTACACAGCATCTAAAAACATAAATCTTCCAAATATACTGAGGGACTGCCAAATGAAACTGTAAATCCAACAATAGTTTGTGACTGAGCCATGGAATCATTTCCCCCCCCTCCATCTCTCTCTTTCTCTTTAGTCAGACAAAAAAGGCATTGTGATGGTGAACTTCTACAACGACTACGTCACCTGCAGCAAAACAGCCACCTTGTCCCAAGTAGCAGGTACACAATATGTGTTGCTATATATATATATATATATATATATATATACACATACCTATATGTATATACAGTACATGTATACACATACAATTTAAATTTACAAAAATGATGTAATATATTATAGTTTATACACTCAGTATATATACAATATACAGTATTTCCTGTGTTTAAATCCAGATCATTTCAGCCACATCCGAGAAGTAGCTGGAGCCGAAATCATTGGGTTTGGGGGAGATTATGATGGAGTGGGAAGGTTAGTATTATCCCATGAAGTGTGGAGCTACACTCAAGACATGGCTGAGCAAAAATGTGTCACTGTAACTGCGATGAGAAATGTAGTTATTGCGTCTAACTCCCACTTCAACTTAAGCATCCAAAGCATGCATAGACAGACGGAACACAGACGCAAACACACAACATTTAAAAAACACGTATAATATACTTATTATGCATCTTTTTCGCTCCCTCTGACTCACACTATTCTGCCCGTTCAAATGCTACTTAAATCTGATACTTCCTCATTCTCTCTCTCTCTCTCTCTCTCTCTCTCTCTCTCTCTCTCTCCTCTCTCTCTCTCTTTCGCTCTCTCCCCTCTCTCTCACACACCCACACCCACACCCTCCTGTCTCTCCAGGGTACCGGAGGGGCTGGAGGACGTGTCCAAAGTGCCTGCCTTGGTGGCCGAGCTGCTGAGGAGAGGCTGGAACGACACCGAGGTCAAGGCGGCGCTGGGAGAGAACCTGCTGAGGGTGTTCAGAGAGGTGGAGAGGGTGAGTGCTAGTGCTATAGGGGCTGATCTGGAGTCAGTCCTGTATGGTGGAGAGGGTGCGTGCTAGTGCTATAGGGACTGATCTGGAGTCAGTCCTGTATGGGGATGGACCCGAGAAGCTACGTTAGATCCAACCCTGTGGGATGTGTCACTCCCTTCTACTTAGGTGCGAGACAGCATGAATGCCACCATTCCAGACGACAAGCCCATCCCATACAAGGAGGTGGAGAACTCGTGCAGAACCAGCTATGGGTACCCAGATCATGCTGGGACTGTCCAGTGTTCAAGCCCACTGGCCCTGCTGCTGGTGTTTGCGCTGGCTGTTCTCACATCACAGGGCTGACCTGTATGTTCGACCCCAGTTGCTACTGTGGAGCAAGGCTGGCACAGTTAAATTAAGTCACATCTGTATGTTTGTGTGCTTTGGTGTGAACAATCATTTTCAACCTGGTCACACCTCAACCTCTTCAGGCCGTCTTGCTTTTGACTGTTGTAAAAAAAAAAAAAAAAAGTTGCAGTTTTTTTGGAAAATTATTAAATAAAAGAAAATGTGTTTCACTGCTTTGGTGAGGAGAGGCACAGATCTGGGACACCCTGCAAATGTGTGGAGTTTTGTGAAAGCCGTAAGCAGACACATGACCTGGGAGGTAAAACAAAACCAAACAAAACCAAATCCCATGGTGTTAAAGTCCTTCTGCATTATATTATTGAATAACACACATATGATCTCACCTTGTCATATTTATTGATCTGTTAGTCTTGGGATCATCTATCATTATAACAGTCACTCAATAATTTAAGATGATTTTCGATATTGCCCTGACCTTATTTGAAATGTATTCAGTCCGGGATGGAAATGAGTTGCTGACCAGATGTGTCCTAATTGGGTATTACACATTCATAATAATAATAATAATAATAGACTTTATCTGCGTAGCGCTTTTCAAAACACAGTTACAGAGAAAGCGCATTAACCAACTATGGTAAATGCTTGTGTTGAGACCCTGGGAAAGAAATTGCCATAATAAAAGACTAGATACAGAACAACCAGAGAAGACCAGGTAGACCAAAACAACCAACAAACCCTGGGAAGGAGACATCATCTAGACAGACGTGAGACTAACAAGATGGGGCCATGAAGAGAAGCTCAGAGAAAGACAGGATGATGGGGAGATCATTTAGGATCAGGATTTAGTCATTTGGGGGATTTGGGGGGTGAGAATAGAGTGAAATGGATAAGAGATCGAGAGAGTGGAGGAGAAAAGGTGGAGAGATTTAAAAACGTCAGACAATGAACGACGTGAAAATATTTGAAGTGTGTGTGTGTGTGTGTGTGTGTGTGTGTGTAAGTGAGTAATGGTGTCACTAGATGCCAGACTGGTGTGTTGTGCCCTCACACACACAATCGGCCCAGGAGACACACGTGACCAACCCTCTGAGGTGGATTTCCGAACCACTACTCATTGGTGGGTAAGAAACTAGACACTAGATTTAATAAGACCCGCTGAGATCAGTTACACCAAGAAAGAAAAAACATCTAGGGAACATTGTGAACATCATTCAGGCTCTCGGAAGAAAATAAATCTGGTTGCACGCACACGCCCACGGACCCTTCCAGCGCTCACTGCTATTAGTGTATTGTTCCTATTTGATCTAAACCAGATGGACCTGCTTTTTCACTTTGTGAAAGACAGCACCTACTTTAAGGGACGGAGACTGACCTGTAAAACATTTCCTTTAATATGACTGGATGAATTGGGGAAGCTTAATCGGTAGAAAATATGTATTTTTTAAAATAATTTCCTCAATAAAGCATCGATAAGGGACCTTTACCCTTTGACCTCCTAGTCATAACGACCCCCCGTGGCAACCTAGGAGGACGTTTAACAAACAACTCAACAAAACACACACAACACAACACCATACAAACACACCCTATGATAAGGCAAGGGCGCCTGGGAGCACAGGTAGGTAAAACATATACACAGCATTCTTAAAAACAAACCCACCACCCTCACAGGGGAAAAGGCTTTCTTCCTGCATCACTCGCCATGTTTCCCTCGAGTTCTAGTTGTTCTATGTTTCGTTTGAGAGCCTGCGCTAAGGTGCCGTATCAAAAAGATTCTGGAACAGATTGGCGTGGGCCGCAGAACGGATGGAAAAATACCTAGGAGCGTTAATATTTATTATTGAAAATTATTTCCAGCATTACCATCCACAAACAACAACAGTGCACATACTAAAACACACCCATCAATGGAATTACAACGAGGTTGAGGGAAACCTGCTCAGGGCGTGAGGAGAGATGGAGAGGGTGAGTACGAGCCCTGTAAGGCTTATCTGGAGTCAGCGGGCTGTGAATACTATCGAGTTCCTGTTGCTATAGCACACTGTGGGTTGAATGGTGTGTAGGCCAAAAAGGGCAGCCACAGAGTATTTTAGTTATCACTGGTGGAATCAGAAATAGGGACTGGCTGGGACTTTTTTTTAATACTTCCTATTTTGGGACAAATAAAGTCACGTGTTGCTGAGTGTAGAGATGATTTGGGAACGGGTGCATGACGTTCCACAATCAATCAAATTATCACGAAGTCCTTTTTAAGTCTATTTTTAATTAGATTCAAGGACATAATAGAAACCTCTCAACTGCTAGAGTAGAGCAAATATTATCTTCTCTAGAGTACAATCCTTCTTCAACTGTTCTTTCATCTTGGGGTCGAGACAGCAGATAATAAGCCTTGATCTGACACCCCGAAGTTTGCTCTCCAGTGCGGTCAGAAACAAATGAATCCTAAAAATACAGACCTTTTCCAGAGGTGATATGCGTACTCTAGAGATGTACGGGGACACTGTGAACTGGACACTCCTGGTGTGAAGTCCCCCATCACTCAACAAAAAAAGGACACAGAATATTCTGAACAACAAAGACAATTACACACTTACAGACGTTAAGCTGAGTCGCTGTGTTTAATTGAACATCAAATCACCATCAATCGTCTGACCGTACCCAACATACAGACTGATGGAGGGGAGAAAAAAAAAACAGACAGGACATTGATAAAACCCACACACACAAACACACACAGACAGTCTGGGGATTGTTCAGCAAACACATTCAATATTTAAATAACTGGATATGTGAATTACTTTTTAGGCTTAATTGAACACCAGTCTGCCTGTGAATTCCCCAAATTACTTCAAAATAATTGTCCAAGAAAAACAGACACATGAATGCTTTTTTTCTGGGGACCATTTTACTGTTCAGTCAATATCTGTGAAAACAGCGCAAACAATTGGCTGATCAAAATCAGAATGAGTGCATTTGTTTTCCAATTGCCAGATTCTACATGGCAAGGAAAAATTGTTTCGAGAACCATGGGCTGACAAAGAGAGACATGTTTTGTTTGAGTAAAAAAATATCAGTCACAGCCATGGTGTTCTCCCATGCAAGTACACGGTTTAGAAGTTAGGCAATAGCGCCTCCTTGAGGTTAAACCAACTACTGCACAAAGCAGAAACAAATTGTGACTCATGCATATGCTAAGGGCGGTAGAAAGTGTAGAGATTCAGAAACATCTTGCTTCAAAACCATACAGTAAACAACAGTTCCAGAAGTTACGCCAAAAATAGAAAAAGATAAATCAAAGCCAGGCTAGTGGTTTCAGTGTTCGATAGAAAACAATCCTCTTTTCACAATACGGTGTTCAAAAATAGCCCCAGGTTGCCACACCTTAGAGCTTCACAGAAAAGTCACGAGATAAGTCTTGGGACTAATTTGAGAGCCAGATGTGCAGTTTAAAAACAGCGTATGACGTCTTCCAGAAGCACCTGGGCCCCTGTGATCTCCTCTCCTTGGCGAGACGCATCGTTTAAGTTAACGATTCATCATCACCCTTGTGTTGCCAGACAAAATATGACTTACAGAAAAAAAATATACATAATATACAAAATTATATATTATATCTCCGCCATGTTACAAGACATAATATCAGTACAAAAAAAATGATTATAACTCCATTGTACTCATTCAGACCACCCTGGCTGACGAGTGTAAGGTAAAGCCCGTCCATATAAAAGATGAAACAGGGCGTGACTGGAAGAGAACGGCAGTGGCCTCGTTTCCTTCCCAAACAAACAGTCTAATCCAATGCAATGTGAGGCATGTCCCTAAGTAGAGCTCCACTGATCAATCTTGGAGTGCTGAGTCATGGCTCTATCAGTTAAGGTGACTGCCAATCTGTTAGTCAGCCAGTCATTCAGTTATCCAGCCAGTCAGCCTAGCAGCCAGTCATTTATTTGGTCAGTCTGCCAGCGAGGCCTCCAGGCCAATCAGAAAGCAGGCAGCCAGCGCTAATGAAAAGCATGAGCCATCCGCTAAGTGGACAGGCATGGCTGCTCAAGTGACCAGCAGGCTCCAGTGGTTAGTTAGCCCCTCCTCAGCGCATCCAGCCACACAGACAACGTTGTGACTAAAAATGCCACTTAAGGTGCCACTGTTCAGCATTGCATTAGGAACGAGAGGTTTTCATTCAGTAAATACCACAGCAAAAAGTTAGAAAGAAGCACTTGGATCCTTTGGGGAAGCAGAGTCCTTAAGCGCCGTTCGCAAATTCTCAGAACGCAACGCTATCAACAGGACACATCGAATCTACTAGAAGTGCATTTTTCAAGGTTCAGTAACAGCTTGGCAAAGGCCGAGAACTGTGGGGCCCCATAGCTTCCTCCACTCATGACATCCTCCCCGTATCCACTGTCCGAGAGCCAGCGCTTGGAAGGGGGCATCATTTGAGGCCGAGTGGGTCTCCGCCAACCAAACAGCCATGACAACTCAATGGCTTTTGACAGCCAGGCAGGAGAGTGAGGAAACGACCAAAATCCAGCTGAACGAAGGGGAAGGTCTTTGAAAGGAAGGTCACGGCGTGCGTGTGAGAAAGGGCGAGAGGAGGAAACGACGCTAGGACAGCTCCTCCCCGGCTAGGCCGTTCTCCTGCCCCAACCCCCCCTGTGCCCCGCCTCCGTCCCCCTGCTGTAGCGGCGAACGCTGGCTAGGCACCGCGGCGTTGAAGGGCAGGGTGTCTTTGGCCAGCATCTTCTTGGTGGCCGACATCAGGCGGGAGTAGTTGTCGGGGGTGTACTCGGAGCGGCGGTGGCCGCCGCGCCCGCGGAGCAAGGGCAGGTTGTCCCGCTCGCCCCGGAGCAGGAAGAGGGGCGGGCGCCGCTGGCTCTCGCCGTCCTTCAGGGAGTCCGGGAGCGGCTTGCGCTTGCTCTCGGGCAGCAGCATGATGCAGAGCACGGAGAGGACGGCGAAGGAGGCGAAGACCACGTGGTGCAGGAAGTAGCCGCTGTTGTTCTGGAGCTCCATCAGGGAGGAGGCGGCCATGCCCACACAGCCAGACGCCAGCACCAGACCCAGGCAGCCCCCGCTGGGTTAGGGGACCAGGCAGGAGAGGGAAGAAAGGGGGGGGGGTAAACCTATGGTTAAAACTAGGCGTCAAGCACCATTCCTCGAGTGTGCGAGGCACATTGCCCACACTCCTCTGAAATCATGTAATAGGACATATCATACAATTGGACAATAGCTATTCATAAGACTTCTAATGACAGTGTAGGAGCTAAGGACACAGAGCCCAACCATAAACGACCGTTCTTTAATCAAGCATATCACTAAACTAATCTTACACAACCGACTAAATTAACAACAAGAGGAATAGAGAAAAAAAAGAACGAAGGCGTAAATGAAAGAAAATGAATCAGCTTTCTTAGGAATACATGGTTCACTGCTTCCATACTTTACATAGACCATTGAGTTTCAGATTTGAATACCCATTCGTATTCAAATTTAAATCTGTCCAGCAGCACCAAAAAGAGCTTTCTTCCTTCAAGGGCAGAGTATGGAGTCATGAGCAGGTCAGACAGACATGGCTAACGTCAGCTAGTTAGTTTGTGCTTACCGGATCACGGTAGGCATGACCTCACTGGCGAAGAACACACTGAGCATGGCCAAGGCCTGGGAGAAGAGGAGTCCTAGGATGGACAGGACCAGCACAAGGCCTCCACGGAGGTCTGGTTGAGGGATATATCACACACACCCACACACACCCACACACACACACACACACACACACACACACACACACACACACGACAGTACATTTACTTGGCTGATAACAGGAAAAAACACCTTACCCTACCATCCAGTCAAAACCATTTGCTCCCATCATAAAATGACACCTTCATGACATTGATTTTAGCTCACATTCCAGAGACCCTTGGTGAAACTTACACTGAGTGAGGGCCAGCAGCAGGAGCGACGACAGTCCAGTGATGATGGCGGACAGGAGCAGGACGCCGCGCCGACCAAAGTGGTTGACGGTCAGACACAGGAAGATGCAGCCCAGCGCCCCCGTCAGCACCCGCAGGAAGTAGCTGAAGTAGAAGTTGTGGCTGTAGCCGTGCAGGTTCCTGGTGAAGCAGTACTGGATCCCTGTCCCAATGAACCTGGGGGAGAGGAGGGAGGCAGATATCAAACTGTAAATCAAACAAATGCAAATATAATAGTTTACCAGGTTTCATCTATCCTGTGTGCAAAGGTGCCTTTCAGTGAACACTGACTTGATTTCACCCATCGAACAGTGGAAACTATTGATGGCCGTCTAAAACAGGCCCATTGTTATAAAATAACATTGTAAACTATCTATCAGTCGTTCAAAGGTGGGTTTGGTTTGCTGTGCAGCTGCTCCTTAAACTCACATGGTGAAGCTGAGAATGAGGCAGTTCCTCCAGATGACTCGGGTCTGGCGCAGCTCCAGAACAGAGTGGTACTCGGGTATGGCCTCATCTCCATATGCCCCGTCTATATCTATATGGAGGGGAGGTGGGGGGAGAGAGAGAGAGAAAGAGAGAAAGAGAGAGGTCTATTTGAATGTGTGTGTCCGGCTCTACTGGCTCTGCACTTTAAATTAGACTGCACAATTACACTCTACTTATAGCAGATAAAGAGTAATGGAAACTACAGTCACTATGCATTTTTTAACAGGCCTCGTCTGAACCAAAGGGAGAGATTATCAAGGGGTGGCATAATTCACTGTTCGGTTTGTCTCCCTGCGACTCCTTACTGGAGAACAGAGCAGAAAAGACT
>CM030173.1:6821641-6936641 GCA_017639675.1 Aplochiton taeniatus | reverse complement strand
TGTGTCATATTTGGTCAACATATACAACATACACTGGAAAAAACGGCAGCAAAATGCACATTATATTTGGGATGATGTCCCATTACATATCATTCCCGCCCACACCCACACAAACGTAAGAGGTTACTTTATTAGTAACACAGTCTGGAACAGACACAGACACAGACACACACACAGGGTTACTTTACCAGTCACACAGTCTTCCCAGAAGGATGTATCCCAGAATCCATCCTGACATGAAGCAGATATGCTGCAGGGGAATCTTCCAATAGTCGCTGCACACTAGGTCCCACTGTTAATAGAGAGAGACACAAGGTTAGCATCTTAGCATCCCTGAGCCTAACCTAATGCATTCTAAACTTAAAATGGAAAGCAAATTACCTGAGTATCTAACTGCCATACCACACACACACACACATGCTCATGCAGACACATATAAACAGTATGAGGAATGGACATCTTGTCCAAACTGCATGTATTCAATTAAAAAGAAACCTATTCTCTCTTTCTCTGTTTCACACACATATACACACGGAAAATCAATTGGTCCGATGGCTTGCGTTCAACAGCTTGAGCCCTAAAGCATAGCCATGCTAATAGTACCGTGCTGCCTATTGGCTAAGCCTCTGTTTCCCATCTCTCTATGTTCCAAACAGAGGTGGGAGACAGCCTCGATTTGGAAACAAGTGACACCTATCTGGAGAGACGATGGATGAGATCGAATTAAAAGTCATCCCACATTTCAAAATATACCGTTGCTCATGACTTTTCCTACTTTCTTGTATACCTTTATTACCGCATAGGTCAGCAGGAAGCCAAGAACCACACACAAACACACACCATGTTTTCCTTTGACACTGGGCAAAGGAACAGACTGCCACTTATGTCACGGAGAAGGAAAGCCGTTGAGGGTCAGGGTCGGAGAAAACTCAAGGAGAGAGGGGGGGTTTCCTATGTTTGGACTAGGAACATGGAAGAAAATACTACTCATCATGGCCAGTGGACTGCTCCATTTTCTTTATACGCAAATACAAATCAGGAGGAACACACACACACACACACACACACACACACACACACACACACACACACAGTCTTTACACTCCCTTTTTCTCTTGTAGACACACAGAATGTGGTTTCTCTGTTTGGAAGAACATTCTTGGCCAATGTATTTCCCCAGTATTTGTAGAGCAGGATGGGCTTCATACATAGATCTGAGATCAAAAGTCAAGATAAGACCCATTTAAAGTGTATTTCTCTTGATGCTCTAAAAGATTAGCATAACCATGATACAATGCCTAAAGACACGAACTGTCACGAACTTCTGTGCCAGTAGACCAGAGGAAAGTTGGCAAACAAACCCTGGAAGCTGTTTTTAAACAACCAAACTCTTGTGATGAGGAGAACAGGTGCCCAAACTTATCAAGAAGGGCATGCGATCACGGTTTGCATCTCAGGCCATTCAGAGATAGAGAGAGGGGCTATAGAAAATCATGTAATCGCAGAGCTCATCTCAGCCAAGCTCAAATAATCAGCAACGTTCTAAAGGAAGTTCCACTCCCAACATCACATCCATAGAACACTCTTGTCCTGCATTTCCTGTTGAGTGGTTTTCAAATAGCGCACACGCACACGCACACACACACACACAGTTTCATTCAGTAATTGAGTTTAACAGATGTTCATTTTCTCGGAGATGGTTACTTGCTTAAAGCCTTTTAGTCTTTAAAAAAAAACAAAAAAACATTTACAGCTCAACTCAATGATACTTTTCAGGGAAACCTGTTAGGGTAAGAAAAGGCTTGCACGAACAGGCCAGGAACGTTACAGAGCTGTTTGGTTAAAGCAAATATTGATTGAACATGTTGTTGAGTTGAGTTGAGTTGAGTACTCTGCTGCGCCAATATCACACATTCCCTGTGTGATAAACATTTTCAGCACTTTACAGAACACATCAATACATTATCGGAGTTGCAACATTATTTACCATGTAAATCAATCCAAAATCTTCGGTGTCTAGAACTGACCTATAAAGGCAAACCACACCACGATGATGGCTTTCTTTGGGAATGTCGCCTTGTTTTCAACCAGAACTGTAACATTTGTGGCACCAATTAGTTGGTTTGTCCCAAACACATGCAAACAATACAAGCGATGGATAGCCAAAAACCGGTTCATGATTTTTCTCAGGTTTGTATTATTTACCTCTGTTACAAAGTTGCTTTGAAGACCGGCTGCACTGTTGTATTCCCATCCCTTCGTGCATTGTACCGTCTCTTTGGGAATATTATCAGTATAAGTAGATATATTTGGTGGATACTTAAAAAGTTCACAGTGACTCAATCCAGTTCCGTTGATCCAGGGAATGGTAAAGTTAAGGTAACCTTGTCTTGAGTAGTTACTCAGGAGAAAATTCGAAGGTAAAAGTTCTGGGTCGGGTTTGCAGTGATAGGACTCGGGCATCAAGGTGTAGAACACGTCGCAGTAGAGATTGAGCATAATCGCAAAGTTGGGTATCCAACTGAACATGACCACAATTCTGTTGTATCGTCCATATCCGCCAACATATGGGAAAATTTTCGTTTCGTAGTCCATTGTTATCAGTGAACTGTTAGTGCGTCTGTATGACAGCTGTTCTTCTGGAGTTGTGCTGGTTAAGATTACTATCGCAGGTGAGGTGAAGCAAAGCGTTCTGCAGTTTAGGGCGGGGATTCATTTAATGGGAGGATTTTAGAGGACTGTCTTTCACCCAGCCGCCACATTCACAGAAGGAAAGTCAGCCAGCTAGAAGGAGGTAATCATCATAAGGTGTCAGTCAACAGCTGTCATCCTTTATTTTAAGTTGCAAATACATGTGAGTATGTCTTCTACATAGTCTATTAAAACTAAACCATCTAAGGTGTCTTTCCTAGGTGAAATTCCTACCACATCTTTACCATAAAAACTGGTCACTGCCAATCGATTCAGAAACTTGCCTGGTATACAGACTTCGGAGAAACCTTTGTGTGGTTAAATGTATGAAATGACCAACATGTAGGGGAACCTCAGGCTAAACTTAAGTGTCTGGCTTATGGGATGTCTCCCTCTGCCTTCGGTTTTGAACTACACAGGTGACCCCCACGCCCCCACCCATTACAGCTACTCAGATACTATGTGGCAAAACATCCTTTATCGGGCATTGTCTTCTATTCTTTACCATTGGACAGATTCATGGATGGTTATGTTTTAACTATATAACTCGTATACAGCATTTGCATCATTTCTGCTGCAGGCTCGTGCAGAGCAACCCCGTGTCAGGGCCACCCAATTACACAAAGTGCACAGCACTAATGTTTCTTCAAAAATAATATCCCTCCATGGGCAAATCATTTGTAAAATAAGTAATACAGCGATTTCAACATAATTTGTTTAGCCAGAATATGCTGTGGATATATGCTGTGCAGAATATGCCACTTAATTAAAAGGAGAACCTATTTATTACTTTTTTTCAGGTTTACAATTGTAAGACATTGAAGATGATGTGGCTGGAAAAACTATGAGTACTTGTTTTAGGCTTGGAGAAAGTAGTGGATGTTACCTAATGCCTACTCGATGTAATTTAGGAATGTATAAATAGATTCCGTAATATCCAGCTAGAACCTGACTTAAGAAGTAGGAACCTCCATAAAAATGTGGATGGAATAAGCGGTATTGCAACAGGATAGACTTTGTAATTATGAGATTGAGGTTATAAAAGATGATTCAAGAGAGCAAAAGTAATATTTCAAAATTTTATTAACGAACATAATCTCTGAGGAACAACAGCAGTTCTCGCGCTCTCTGTACATGCAACTGTAGAAAATAACAATTTAGAATTTTTACTTTTCAATTTTTGTCTTTTCCATCATCATTTTCAGTTTCTTGCTTTTGTTTTTGCAGGAAATCAACAACAGCTAGAGGTAAAAGTACTGGATTCTTTTACAGCACTGACGATAGCATCAACAACCCCCCCCCCCCCCCCATACCCACCTCCCCCCCACAATAGCTGCTCCAACAATATGTACACAATTTAACTACATTGTACAAATAAAAAAAGTTACATTGTTACATCATAATCCCCTGCAGCGAGTGCACTTGTCTCGTTACTTTTAGAACCCCACATTCTACGCAAGTTTTAGACTAGTACAAAGAGGGTGGTGCAAAACGTCCTGGGGGGTCTATTTACAAAGCTATGTACAGAGTGTCTCGTTCACGCATTACAGGAGCAAAATTTACACAGCGGAGACCAACTTCAACTCAAAACATACCACAGGTGTCAGAAAAAAGAAAAGATAATAAATAGGTTATTTCTCACAATTTAAAGAGTAGTTCTCCATGCTTGTATTAGTAATTTTCCATTCTAAAAAGAAACAAAACAACTACGATCTGGGTTTAATTAAAACAACAAAAGAAAACAAACGAACGAAAAAGGCTTGAAATCGTGATCCTAGACCAATTAAGAAAAGCAATTATGTATGACTACGTCCAGTTAAAATACAACACCGAGTCAGAAATGAGGGGGACTGAGTGAATGTGTGAAGATGACGTGTCGAGGTAACATGTTGAAGACTGAGGAAGGGGTCAAAGGCTTGTCTCTGGGTCACAATGGTTCACGGTACATCTGAGGATGAAAGGGGGGGGGGGTTTAAGGGCACTAGTAGATATCTTGTCTTTGTTAGTGGGATGACAGAGGGTGCTCGAACAATGTTAACACAGAAGAATCAGTGTTTCGAGTTGCTGTGGTCAGCCGTGCAGAGTCGAAGGGGATATGGGTCTGTTAGCGGTGTGGGACGGCTAACCTGACAGTGTCTGTAGCTTATTCGTCACAATTTCAAGCCTTTCAAATAAATGATCAAATATAGAAATCAAAACAAGGCAGGGCTCAAACCATTCAAAAAGGTGAGAGGCGCATGCAAAACTGAAACACACTTGATCCTTTGTAAACAATAGTGAGGGTTCATTCGTTCGGGACATAGTAACGGTTTACATTCTGCTCAAGAAGCAAAGTGATTGACATGCCACTGGTGTTTGTGTTTCATACAAGAAAATGAACAACAAAAAACAACCCAAAATGAACAAGACAACATTCAACACCACATACACCAAGCACACGAGCATTCTGTGGACAAAAATCAACCCCCCTCACCAGGAAAATAAAATAAAAAAATAGGCCCAAATCAAATCAAATCAAATCACTAACACCGTTTTTGAAAAACAAATTAAAAAAATCGTCCATCTATTTAATGTGTGCTATTGTAAGTAAGAAACTAAAACCTTCGTATTTTTTTTCTTTCACAAACATCAAGGACTGAAATTATGTTGACTTTTCTGCACAGTGGGACAGCAACAACCAATGCACTTGACGAGACATACCAGACCACTGCCTGAAGGTGTTTCATTAATTGAATGAATATTGCCATTAGGACGCATGAGCAGCTATTCCACCCAGACAGGTACTCGATGGGCAAGCCAAGGACCATGAAAGCCCCTATCATGTCAGCACCAGGACCTACTTAAAATACAGAAACAACAGTGTCAACACAAACCAACATTTTCCATGGGACATTAAAAATAAATTTACTTTAGTATCCATCCTTCTCCTCCTATTGTTCATTTCTGTCTACTTTTTGGTTTATATCGAGGAAATAAAACATAGTCTTATCTGTTTGGGCAATATGCTTAAGCATTACATAACAATGGCAATTGCAACCACACAAACAAACAGAAAACAAGGAAGCCACACCAACTAAAACATTTCTTGTAGAAATCCCTACCTGTATGCTCAAGCCTAACCCCTCCCAAACTATAAATGGGTACACTAATAGGTCTGCTAGATTTAAATTGGTTGTGACGCTGAAGAGAATTAGTAAACTTGGGATATCTATGGAATTCTACAAATAACTCCATAAAGATGGGTAATCAAATAGAAATGTAAATTTTCCCTACTATAAGATTATGGGTATATCCACCCTTGTTGCAGGTGGTGTCTTTAACGCGCAGAAATTGAAGAAATATTATCCTAACTTTGGCGCCACTTGGTGAGCTGCCTATTGCAGAGCTGCACCTTCTACGGTCAACCGATTCTTTTTCCTGCCAGGAGAAGCAGAAATATCCTAGATAACAACACAAATAGGTTTATAATAAAAAAAAAATAATAATAATAATAAGATATGGAATGAAGCCTACACCTTATTTAAAAATAAGAAATAGTCTTGCTTTAAGAGGAAGGGACTTCTGAAACTTTAAAAGAACTCAAGAAAATCTCATGTCATAAACATATGGTATTTCCTTTCTATAGTGATGTGACCGTAGGATTCACAAACAGAGGGGGAATTGAGGACTATTTAAAAGTGATTTACTAGGGGGGGAAAAATCACATAAGACAAAAAATTACTCCATCTGAAACAGTTATACATGAATTATGGTTTTGCTTGTGGGTGACATCTTTTTCTCTCTCACTCTCTTTCATCCAATTCCTATACAGTATGACTTTGCCCAACATTGCGTAAATCTTAATATTTACTGTAAAAAGGCATTTTCTTGGTTTAGATTTTTTTTTTCAGATATAATTGTGTAGTAAAGCAATAATAATTAATATACGTCTATCTGTTCTCAATTAAATCAATCCGTTATAACCATTCTGCTACATCAGGAGGAACAATATGGTGGTTGGCCCTTGGTTGGGGCACTGTTTAATACAGAAGGGGTTTCTCTGTGCTAACTTGGTGCGCTCTAACCCAGATCAGCCCTGGACAGAATCGAAAAAATTGGAAGTTTACAACTGTGAGGAGTCTTTGAAATACTGACAGCGTCGTGTACACATTTTGGCCCATGGATATGAGGGGGAAAGTGCTGCCCAAAAGTGAACTGTACATACAAAGATAATTTTTATTTCGTTTATTCTTTCTTTACACTTAACTGAGTGATGTTACAGTACATAAGTTATTTACAACTGTGCAGTAATGTGTGGCAAAATAAATTATCTAGAAGGCAGCGAGAATACATTGGTTAACGAATATAAAAACTGTACATAATTTACGGAATACAATTTTTTTTCAGTTTCATTTTGTTTGTTTTTTCCATTAAACTAATATTGGCTCTGTAGTGTTTCAAGTCACTTCCTCATAAACAACAAAATGCCCAAGTAAAGAAATACACAAAAAAAGAAGAATATTTTCTTCTCTCTTTAAACCACCATATCTTTAAAAGTCTCTGAATCTTTGAATCGCAACATTCATGTATGTTTCTTCTGGTTGTCTTGTGTTGTTGTTTTCATGTTGCAGTCACTGCAAGGTGTGTGTGTGTGTGTGTGTGTGTGTGTGTGTGTGTTGGGGGAGAAAGCAGAAGAGGACGCTCCGGTCTGTCCTCAGTGATCCGCTACTCTCCTCTGCGTTGAGGAGTGGAAGCATCAGTCTCTTCCTTCTCGGAAACACACACACACACACACCTCCGTCTCTGCTCTGCTCCACTCTGCAGCGTTCACCAGCTCTGCAGTACGGTGCTGTGGCCCAGAGGGGGCACTGTGACGCTGTCTGAGTGTGTTTGTGTGGGGTCTGGACAGGTCCGCTCCAGCCGTCCTGTGCCCGCCACGGGGACTGACACACAGGGGTCCCAGTGCACGGTACCCTGAGCCTCCGTCCAGGTCAGGGCTAGGCTTCGTCTGGTGCTACAAGCCCCGCTTTGGAGCTCTGGATGTAGAGGGGAGGCGTCTGCTCGGGCACGGCGCCCAGACAGGCACCATGCTAGGAGGGGGGGCAGGAGCTCTTCCCTTGCCCTTGCCCTTCCCTCTGTGCCTCGGTGGAAGGGCCGTCAATAACTGGGACCAAAAACTCAAAATGCAGAAAATAGATCTCTATCTCCGATCCCCTGGCGTTTACCAAGAGCAGGGGAGGCGCTGCCGGTGGCGGGAGCTTCAAAGCTGACTGAGATGCTTTGCTTCTTATACTCAAACAAAAGCTTAAGAACTTGAAAGGATGAAAGTGCAAGTTGTGTGTTCTCATGTCCCCCCCCCCCCACCCCCCGTCCCCCCCGTCCGGTACAAAGACGCCTTTCCTCCTCATCTCGCCGAAGGGAATCCATAGCAGTTTTTTTTGTGTTTTAGCCTTGTTTTTCTATATAATATATAGTTTTTGTTTTTTCCTATAATGTCTCCCGTCAAACTGGCTAGCCCTTTCCATTCACGCGGGTCGACAAAGTGTCTCTGAAGAGAAGCGACGTAGAAGAAGTAGCTTGAGCTCCCACTCCCAGGAGGGCTTGTGTGTCACGCGGGCAGCAGGACAAAGTCGTCGTTGACGTCGACCATGGGCACGTAGAAGGAGGGCACCTCGTTGACGCACAGCGACTTGTGCACGGCCGGGTCCAGCTCCTGCACCTTCAGCTGCCACTCCATCCGCTGCACGGCGTTGAGCGCCGCCGCCTCATGCTGCTGCCGCATCAGCAGACACGTCTGGAGAAGGGAAGAGAACAGGGGGGGGGGGGTTAGGACTGGCCGACCGTTAGAATGTCGGGAACGCTGCCCGGTAACGGGAGAGAGTCGATAGAGAGAGATTGTGAGAGAGAGAGAGAGAGATTGTGAGAGAGAGAGAGAGAGAGAGAGAGAGAGAGAGAGAGAGAGAGAGAGAGAGAGAGAGAGAGAGAGAGAGAGAGAGAGAGAGAGAGAGAGAGAGAGAGAGAGAGAGAGAGAGAGAGAGAGAGAGAGAGAGAGAGAGAGAGAGAGAGAGAGAGAGAGAGAGAGAGAGAGAGAGAGAGAGAGAGAGAGAGAGAGAGAGAGAGAGAGAGAGAGAGAGAGAGAGAGAGAGAGAGAGAGAGAGAGAGAGAGAGAGAGAGAGAGAGAATAGGCGGTCTGAAAACAGAGGGGGTTTACCTTCATGCGGTCGTATTTGTCGTCCACATCCTGTATCCAGGAAATGAACTGTCGGGCGTTGAAGCGGTCTCTCACAGACTTGTTCTCATCCCCCTGAAGGAACACAAAGTCCAGGGGTTAGAGAAGGTTCAATAGCCCACCATATATGTGGCCCAGTGCTGTGAGATTCAGCTAAGTTGGTCGGTTTGGTTTTATCCCATTATCCTACAAAGTAACGTATGGAAATAGTGTTTTAAATTGAACTTAAAAACAACAATGAATACTTTTTTTTGTTAATTGCTTAATTCAGACAGACAAACAGGAAAAAAAACATTGGGAAGCCATTTCAGTCTGCACACCCACCTGGCTCTCAGAGGGCATGGTGTACACCTCCGAGTCCAGAAGCATGGTGCAGGCGCTGAACGGCACCGCCTGATTGGCTATCGTTCTGGCCGCTCGGCAGTGGACTCGCAACACTTCCTGTTCACACGACACAATCAGCTTCTCCTGCACGCAAAACGAAAGAGAGAGAGAGAGAGAGAAGAGAAGTAGAGAGAGAGAGAGAGAGAGAGAGAGAGAGAGAGAGAGAGAGAATGATTAGATGGAGGGACAGAGGAAAGAGTGAGCTCTTGAACACGCCGGAACAGTTTGGGAGCGGAGGGCTAATGGGCATCAGTGTGAGGGCGGGCAGCCTCCTCCACCTCTGCTCTGGGCTCTGATGGCCGTTTGAAATGGAACGGCCCCAGCCGTTTCATCAGGGACGGGACATGGAAATGGGACGTCTGATTATCACACTCCCGTGCCACTGGCACTACTCAGTAGGGGGGGCGACATGCAGATTGAAGCTGCACTTCTTTTATGATCGGGGCTTTGATCTTTCATCAAAGGAGAGCCCCCAACACTCGGGTGCCACTTCAGAAAGTATGTGTGTGTGTGTGTGTGTGTGTGTGTGTGTGTGTGTGTGTGGGGGGGGGGGGGGGGGGGGGGGGGGGGGGGGGACCAGAGCCAGCCAGAGCAGCGTTGCTTACCCTCTCGATGCTGTGCTGCAGCCTGAGTTTGCCCCTCACAGCCTCTTGCTGTCTGAACAGCTCCTTCAGGGGCTCCGACAGCGACGGAGGAGGAGCAATCTGTCCCACAAAACACAGCCAGGTTACGTAACAGCATTTACACCACGGCCCACTCCTCTTAACACGCCTCACAGGCTCCAAAACAGTAAACAGAGTCAATGTTGTGGCTCAGAAAATGGCCAGACTACATAAAGAAACCAAACTTGTCATCTGTAGGAAGTTCATTTAACATTTTTTATATAATCATTATTATTATTATTAGTTATTAGTTCTTTAGGTTTTAGAATAGGGTTATATAAATAAAATATATTATTATCCCCCATCCTATCAACATATTTAGCATACAAGGACTACCAACTGGGGTCCCAAAAATAAACGATTTACTGTAAGAAACAACCATCATTGCAAAATGTTAACTTATTTCTTCACAACACATTATTAGCTATGTAACTAATGTCCTCTGAGAAGAAAAAGAAGTTTTCAAAAATTATAATTATTTGGGGAAAGTTACAGTTCATTTGCTTAATATTCTAATTGTTATGAAGAGAAGGCAGGCAGGCAGGCAGGTGAGAGGGCCTCTTACCACGGGGATGTGCAGCTTGCTGAGGGGCTTGCCGTCCAGCAGGTAGGAGCCGGTGTAGGTGACGTACTCTGCGTAGCACTGTGGCGCCTGCGGCGTGATGTAGCACAGGATCTTCCTCTTCTCCTCGATCTTCTTCCTGATCTGCAGGTACTCGAAGTACGGGTTGGAGCGGTCGCTGTGGTAGGGCTCGATATCGTCCAGCTTGATGGCGTTGACGATGACGGCCAGCGTCTGTTGGATCATCTCCCGGGTCTGCTGCATGGCCGTGTTGACCAGCTGGACCTGCGCCTGCTGACCTGCCGAGCGGGGAAACTTCCTTTTCCTGGGGTGCTGCGTCTGGGAGTCCTCGTCCTCCACGGGCAGCGGGCGCCCTTTGATGGTCTTGCCGACCGCCACGGGGGTGGGCGCCGGGGCGGGCGAGGGGGTGGGCGGGGCCCCGGCCAGGGTGGAGCTGGGGGCGGTGGTGGTGCTGCTGAAGGTGGAGCAGGAGGAGGAGGAGGTGGTGGTGGTGGTGGTGGTGGTGGTGGTGGTCAGGTTGACCACGGGCTCCTTGTCTTTCTCCGCGGTCAGGGCTGAGGGGGTTGAGGCGGGGAGCGGTGTGGGCGTGGGCGTCCGGGCGAGGGCGTGTGCGACGCCTATCGCTGGACTGGCGGTTACCGGGGCGACGGGAGCCGGCGACGACATGACGTTGGGAGGAGGGACGACGGCGGCGGCGGCGGATGGGTTCTGCTTGGCCAACATCTGGGCCCGGTTGCGAGTCATCCTCTGGGGGATCTCCTCCACTTTCTTGGGGGCGTCTGCGGCCGCCGCTGGCATGGGCGTCAGGGTGACCGTTAGCTTGGACGTGGTCTCCAGGACCCCCGACACGTCCACGCTGCTGGAGATGGTGACCGCCACCGGCTGAGAGGAGACCGGACTGGTGGACACCAGCGGCACCTGCTCTTGTCTCAGCTCGGCCTTGGCTGCAGGCAGAGAGACGCTCCCCGCTGGAGGGGCCATGGGGACGGGCAGGGAGGGCGTCAGAGCCTGCTGGAGCTGCCGGCTGTGGTTCTGCTGCTGCTGCTGCTGCTGCTGGTGGTGGTGGTGGTTAACCTCAGCCATGTCCACATGGGGGAACATCATGCCGCTGTCCGTTTGGTCCATGCCCTCGTAGGAGCCTCGACCCTCCAGACCCTGCTGCTGCTGCTGCTGCTGTTTCAGTGAGCTGTGCACGGGGACTCTCTGGAGCTCGGGCTCCAGCTCTGGCTGGAAGGCGGTGTGGGGGGAGGGGACCACCAGGTCCTGGCCTGCCGCCTCGCTCAGACCTCCCATAGGAGGGCAGGGGGCCTTGGCCAGGTTGGGCACGTCCACCTCCATCATGTCCTGCTCTTCCTGGTCGGCCAGGGGCACCCTGGCGTAGGCCTTGCCGTGGTTCCGGGCCGACTCCGCTTCGGTCTCCCCGGGCTTATCCGGCAGGGGAGGGAGGTCGGGGATGGAGAAGGGCCCCAGGTCGTCCAGCTCGTCCACGGAAGCGGCAAAGGGGTCTGCCCAGGGGGGCACCACTGGCTCGTGGCCCACCGCCGGCACCATGTGGACCTCTTGGGCTGGCCCCGTGGGGGCGGGGGCGGGGGCGGGGGCGGGGTAGGCGTCGGGAGCCAGCCCGCTGTCCGTGGCCACGCACAGCGGCTCCGGCTCCTCCGGGCTGGCCTTGGTGCAGTCCGTGAAGAAGGCCTCCAGCCGGGCAGAGGAGGAGGACGTGTTCAGGTAGCTGGGCTCCGTGTCCATGGCTGCCTCGGGCCTTTCCGGGGAGGGGATGTCCGCCACCGCCTCCTTCTGCTCGTCGAAGTCGCCGTCGGGCACGTAGGACCGGGAGTAGGAGGCGTAGGGCGGCGTGACGGACGGGTGGCCCGGCATGGAGCTCATGTGGTGCAGGTCGCTGTCCGAGTGGGAGAAGGGGCTGGTGATCTTGGAGACGGCGGCTTCGATCTCCCCGTAGCCTCTGTGGGGCGACTTGAGGAGCATGTCCGAGTTCCAGCCGGCCATGCCGTGGTCGCAGGAGTTCTCCCCCAGGTTGGCTGGCAGGTGTGTCGGGGTGAGGGGCTGGCCCTCCGGGACCCGGGGGTCCGGGGACTGTGCGGCCTCCCAGCTCTTCCTGACGGGCTCCTCCAGCCTGGGAGAGAAGGAGCACTCCTCCCTGTTGTGCTCCGGCTCTGGTGGACGCGGCCCTTCTTCTTCGGCTCGCTCCTCCACAGCATCTGTTTCCTCCTCTTCCTCTTCTTCTTCCTCCTCCTCCTCCTCCTCCTCTTCCTCCTCCTCTTCTTCTTCCTCCTCCTCCTCGTCCTCTTCGTCCTCCTCCTCCTCTTCCTCCTCCTCTTCCTCCTCGTCGCGCTCCTCGTCGCGCTCCTCGTCGGCGCAGGGCAGGTAGTCGGTGCCGCTGACGGGGTCGGAGGGCACCAGGCTGGGCTCGCTGTGGTGGGCCTCCGACAGGTCGTCCATGTCAAGCGGGGGCAGGGCAGCTGGCGCCGGGGTGGGCGGGGCGGCGATCTCCAGGCAGGGCTCCTGGGGGTCGGGCCTGTGCACCGGCGTGGAGGGCTTCAGCAGGAAGTTGCCGTAGACGCTCTCGGGGAGGTGCTCGCCTCCTGCTCCGCCTTCGGGGCCGGCCAGCGTGGAGGAGGCTCCTTCCGGGGCGGGGAGGGCAGGCTCCAGCCGCGGGGAAAGCACGCCGGGGGAGAAGTAGGGCGGGGACATGCCCAGCCTCTCGGCCGCCTTGTCCTGGGCGGGGTGGGAGGCGGACAGGTCAAAGTCGGAGCCCGCGGTGGCGCTCTGCTGTCGGAGGAACTTGTCCGCCTCGGCCTTGAACTCGTCGTCCAAGGGCCGGCAGACCTCCGAGGAGGCTGAGCGGCTGACCAGGGGCAGCTGGAGGTTCTTGGCAGGGGTCAGACAAGTACCCTCCGGGAAACTGTGGGTCGAGTTAGAATACCTGACATGAGAAAATACAGAGAGAGAGAAAGGGGGAGAGAGATCGAAATAAGAACAAATAGGTTAAGATGAATTATGGGGACACAACTATTACAATCTATGGTAGGTGCTACCTGTATCAATGAATTGATAAACACAACACAAAGAGAAGCCTAAAAGACATTGTACAGCAAATACACATTTGATGTTGACATTTTATCCAATCTTTTTCAGAGCACAAAAGAAGAGGAAAACACTCCTTACCTGTCAAAGAAAGATGGCGAGCAGGCGTTCATTGATATGGTCATGGCAGACGAGGCCTGGCAGTCCAGCACTTCGAACATGATGTCGGGGTAGTCCTCGGCGCTGCAGGAGGGCGTGCGAGGGGTCTGCATCACCTCCTCGTAGCTGGGGCAGGAGATGACGGAGGTCGGCGTGGGGACACCTGGCAGGTGTGCAAAAAAAAATGATCTTACATTACTTTATCCACGGTAGTTTTGCCGTTTCAATGTATTTACAGTCTGCCTTTAAACTGCGCACTGCTACAAAAGAGATATAGTTGCAGTCTGTTACCCAAAATATATATTATACATAAATACATTTTTTTCAAAAAACATGGTTAGCACAACAAACGAAAAAGCATGCTAAACTACCTGTGGGTCTATTCTGGTCCGGCCGGGGTGATGCAGGGAGGTTTTCCTTCATGGTGTGACCCGCCAGCCAGTCCTTGGAGTTCTGACTGTCCATAGGCTGGGACTTCCTCTCTGGGGTCATGATCTGGGCAGGGAGACCCACGTCCTTCAGCTTCTTCTCCTTCAGCGCCGTCTCCAGGCTGTTGGCCTTCTTGGACGACAGCTCGTTGCGGCTCTTCCTCAGCTCCTCGGTGGACTTGGCCTTGTCCTTGAGCTTGGGGTCGCCGGACCTATGCCTCAGCTTCTCCATCTGCTTCATCCTCTCCTTGTGCCTCTTGTGGCGCTCCTCGATCTCCTGGTCCTTCAGGCTCAACATTTGGCCAAAGCTGGTCAGTCGGAGGTCGCCGTCCACCAGGAGCTTCTCGCGGGGGCGGTTGTCTTTCCGGGTGGCTTCTTTCGACTGAGCGAGTTTTTCCGGCTCCTCCTTAGCCTTTAGCCTCTCTTTGTCCGGCAAATCCCGACTTCTCTCCTTCTTCACATCAAATTTAGGGCTGTCTTCTTTTGACCTCTCTTTCAAGTTGGTGACTTGAGGACTCTCTTTAAGGCCCAACTTGATTTCCTCCTTGGAGTGTTTGAGGGGCCCAAAGCCGTCAGAGTACTTATGCTTCTCCTCCTTGGTTTTCTCCTTGTGTTTCTCCTTCTTCTTTTTGTCCTTGACCTTGTCACTGATGAAACTGCCCGTCTTGTCCTTGTCCTTCTTGGACATTTCCTTTTCAAACTCCAAGGTCTTATCGAAGTCGTCCTCTCCGTCCGCCTTGGACCCGAGCGGGAAGGTGTAAGGGTCCGCCTCGAGGGGCATGGGCTCCTTCTCGAAAGGCAGGCTCTCCCGGCGGTTGAAGGACTCCCGGATCTCCTCCGTCTTGTCCCGTTTGTCGCCTTTCTCCTTCTTCACCTTGTCCTTCTCCTTGTCGTGGCTCTTCTTGGAGGAGGAGGAGGAGGAGTGGCGGTGCCTCTCCTTCTCTCTGAACTTGTCCTGGGGGTTGGCTATGGACAGGGAGTCCCTGCGCTCCTCGGACCCGTCGGGCAGGCTGATGTTGGACGAGTCGTAGTAGCTGCTGAGCACCGGCTCGTGGCCCCGGTCCGTGAAGCTGTCGGAGGAGATCTCGCTGTGCTTGTCGTTCGAGTCGTCCTTGTAGTCGTTCATGGCCTCCTCCTCCAGCTTCTCCAGGAGAGACTTCTCGTTCTCCCCGCTGGCCTTCGAGGGCTTCCTTTCCTTCACGTGCTCCTGCTTGTCCTTGTATTTGCTCTTGGCCTTCTCCTCGCCCGCCTCCCTTTTCTCCGTCAGCTTCTGTTTGGTTTTCTTCTCCAGGTTGGAGTCCAACGACAGCCTGTCTTTGCGCTCCTTGTGTTTGGCCTCCACGGCGTCCTTCTCCTTCTTGTCTTTGTTGTGTTTCTCCAGGGAGCCCTTCCTCTCTTTGCCCACGTCGAACAGAGCCTTATCCTTCTTCTTCTCCTTGTGGTCTTTGTCCTTTTGTTTTTCCGCCGTGTGTTTGGCCTCGTATTTCCGAGGTTTTTCAGCAGGGAAGTGATCCAGCTCATCCTGGTCAGGCGTGGAATCCTTCCTGTGGGAGTCGGACAGCCCCAGAGAATCGCTGAGCTTGGCCACTCCGCCGTTGTAGCTGTCTTCCTCGTCGTCACTTTCATCGGTAAAAATGTCAGCTATTTTGTACCAGGTTTTCTCTCGGACCTTCTCGGGCTTCCTCTCCTCCTTCTTTACTTCGAGGAAGTCTTTCTCCCTGTCCGTATGCTTGTCCTGAGAGACTTTGTCTTTCTTGTCTTTAGTCTGGTCTGCGGACATCTTACGGTCCTTGTCTTTGCCGTGAGAGTCTTTGTGTTTGTCTTTTGCCCCCTCCTTCTTCTCTTTGGAGCCCCGGTCTGGGTCTTTGTCCTTGACCGCTTTCTCGTTGGAGATCTTTTCACTTTTCTCCTTCTCCTGGTCCGCCCCTCTGTCTTTAGGCTTCTCCTTGTGTTTGTCAGCTTTCGTCTTTTCTCTCTTCTCCACGCACTCTCCCTTCTTCTCCTTTTCTTTCCCAGAGTGGTTTCTTTCCCTCATTTCAGACGACTTGCTGACAGCGTCACTGTCTTTGAAGAAGGCATCGTTGCCATATTCATCTCGTATGGATTCTTGTTTGATTTTTGCGTCTTTCCTCTCCTTGGTGAATTCATACGAGTCTTTTCGGTCTCTATTGCTGTCCGTAGAGTCCTTGTCTTTCTTCTCTTTGACAGAATCTGCAGACTCCTTGCGCTTTTTCTCCTTTTCTACGGAGTGGCCGGAGTTTAATTTCTGTTTTTCTGTCCAGTCTTTCTTCTTTTCACTTGTCTTATCGCTAGCATCCTTCTCTTTCTTCTTGGACGCGATTTCCTTCTCCGTTCGCTTGTCGTTGTGGTCGGACTTCTTGTCCTTTGCCTTGTTTTCCTTCCGCCGGTCTCTGGTCTCCTCTTTCACCGTCTCCACAATCAGCTTGACCGCATTGTTGGCCTTGTACTCCTTGTACTCCTTGACGGGGGCGTCCCAGCTGTCGTCGCCGTAGAGGGAGGAGTCCGAGGACAGGTCGGAGACCCAGCGGTCGTGGTGGTCGTCCGAGGCGCTGTGCTTGGTGTCTTCCAGGTTAAGGAAACGGCTGGCCACCTCGTAGCCCTCGTAATCAGGCTCCTCCTTGGGGGCCTTGTCCTTTTTGGATTTCTCCTTGTCCTCTCGGCTGGCGTTCTTCTCTTTCTCCGCCTTGAGATGCTTGTCCTCCTTCGGCTCGGTTTTCCTGTCCGTCTTGGAGGAAGACTTGTCCTTGGACTTTTTCTTTTTCTCCTCTTTGTGAGCCTTCAGTTTGTCCTCCTTGGGCTTCTCTTTCTCCTTGAGGTTCCTTTCTTTGTCGGCCTTTAAGGGTTTCTCCCTCTCCTCTTTGCCGGGCCGCTCCTTGGTGAACTCCTTTGCTTTCTTGGCCTTATCTTCCTTGGCCGGCCGCTGGGAGTCTTTTCCAGATGACCAGTCCTTTTCCTCAGATTTGCCCTTTGAAAGCCTGTCCTCCTTTTTGGAGTGCTCTTTGTCGTGTTTGGACAACTTCACTTTGCCGTCGGCCGGGGACTCGCTTTCCACAATGAGGGACTTCTGTCTCGAGTCATCGAAGTCAAATGAAAAGCTCTTGACAAATTTCTCGTTCATGTCTTGATTGAGGACCAAACTGGGGGGTTTATCCTTCTCTTTGTTTTTGTGCTTGTGCTTGACTTTATGCTTTTTTAACACCTTGCCGTCCACGTCTGTTTTCGATACCGTACTGTCCGTATTGGAGTTCTTGTAGAAGTCCGCGTTTTTCTTGTCTGGCGGGTTGCTATGCAGGTTGTTGTTCTTCTTCCTGTTCTCCTGTGCTTTCTTCTTGACTTGTTTCACTGACTCCACGCTCGAGTCGGCAGACGAGTAATCCGACTCGCTAGAGAGCCTCGTTCGAACCGAGTCGGAGAGGGAGCTGACGTCCGACCAGGCCGGAGACGATACCGTCTTCCAGCCATCCGTCCTCCACTGCTTTGGATGCTGCTCCGCCAGCGAGGGCGCTTGTTTCTGCGAGTTGAGGCTCGCGTGAGAGGAGGAAGAGGAGGAGGCGTTGAACACGGACGAGTCCTTCAGGCTCCCGGCAGAGGAGTCCTTAATGCAGTTCGAGCTCTGCATGGAGCCCTTGTCGTCCTCGCTCTCCATGTCGCCGCACTCGGAGTCCGACGTGCAGAACTTGTCGTTGACCTTGCCGAAGCGCACCTCTTTGCTGACGTTGTTTTTGGTCTCCTTCTTCCTCTTCTTTTTCACCTTGCTCTTCTCTTTCTGCTGCTTGGAGCTGAGCGAGCCGGAGTCCCGCGCCTTGGAGTTGGTGGGCGGGGCCTGTTGCCGTGGCGTGGCCGCCGGCGTGAAGCACAGCGTCCTGTCGTCCTCGTCCGAACTGTTGCTGTCGGAGATGATCCGCCGCACAGCCTTCTTTGGCGTGGTCGAGTTACTTTTGGAATAGGTTTTCACCTCCATCTTGGAGACGGCCACCAGGCTGTTGGCCTTGCCGCTGACGGGCTCCTTGCGGAACTCCTTCTTCAGGAGGTGCTTGTCGTCCACCGGCGGGACGCGCTCCTCCTCGTCGTCCTCGTCGAACTCGTACTCGTCTTTGACGGGCGTGGTGGCCGACTTGGGGAGGTCCAGGAGCTTCCCTTTCACCTTCTGCCCCTTCTCGCACTCAGAGTCCGTGTTGTTGCCGTCCACGGAGCTGGAGGGAGCGAACGACGGGGCGTCTTCCTCCTCCGAGGATTCTGAGTCGAAGAGACGAAGGAAAACACGCTCAGTTCCTGCTCTCGACATGTATGTATGTGCGTGTTCGAATGACCGACATGCTCTCGTCATATAGTCAAATGTTATGGTATCAACTTATGATACACACCTGATGAACTCTCCTCACTCGAGGTGTAAGTACCTTTCCCCAGCAACAAATTCAGCATGGTTGGTGAGTTGGCAACCTTCAGTGCCGTTTCACCTCTCCTGTTGCTTTGGCGGGGATCACCTCCATAGCGTAATAGCAACTTCACCACCTACAAATGAAATATGTTAGCCAGCCACAACAGCCAAAAAAGGACTTGCAATTGTAGGCATTTTAGAACTAAAAGGGTCATAAATTGTACTAAGTGAAGAATCGCATTGTAGAAAGGAACGCATTACACAAACAGCTACTATTCGACGACGGTTCATGACCAATATTATCATATAATATTACCATATATTAGCATATTCATCACGCGTTCATATTCCAACCTTGAAGTGTCCGTTGTTGGAGGCGTCATGCAGAGGGGTGTCATCGTCCAGACCCTTGGTGTTGACCTCTGCCCCGGCTGCCAGCAGCTGCTTGGCTACATCATAGTAGCCCCTGTTGCACGCCTCATGCAATGCAGTCCAGCCTGCAGATACACACAGAGGGCGAAGAATAGCGTACCAAAGAATCAGATACGTGCAAGCGATAGAGGGTACATAATATGCTAATGTTCCAAATGGATTCGACTAAATTTGCCTTATACAAGCAGTGCGTGTGTAAAGCAGTGCATTTGGGCTGGCAAGCGAACGTGTGAGTGAATATTTAGAGCACTCTGTGTGTGTGTGTGTGTGTGTGTGTGTGTGTGTGTGTGTGTGTGTGTGTGTGTGTGTGTGCGTGTGCGTGTGCGTGTGTGTGTGCGCGCTCGTCTAAAGCAGAGCTCTGTGCAGTCCCTCTCACCTGCAAAGTCTTTTACATTCACGTCGGCTCCTTCGCTGATAAGCTCCTTGATGCGGCGGGCCTCCCCGCGGATCGCCGCCCTGTGCAGCCGCGTCTCCCCCCTCTCGTTGCGCTTGTTTACTTTGTCTTTGGTTTTAGATGCAGAGTTTGGCGTTCCCTTCTGACCCATATTGGACTGTGACTGATGCTTTGGTGTTGTGTCTGGAAAAGAAAAAAAAAACAAAAACAAATGAAGGATAATTGAGATCTAAATTGAAACAATCGAATAGGCAAAATGCACGTTGGACAGGCGAGGACAACAACACAGAGCAATGCAATAGTAAAGTCCCTCGGGTGAACATGACATGGCAGTATTTTATTTTTTATAAACAACGGTTGGAACCAGTTCCAGCCAGTAGGGGGCAGTCTTGTTCTGAACGGCAGCAGTCGAAAGAGTGGACCCATTTCCGCTTGAGCTCATTTCATCACATTTAGGAGATTAAACCCAAGCCTTAATCACATTTTCATTATTGAGTTTGCAGGGCTATTGTCCCGAATGCCATTTGAAACTCACTCACTTAATCTATGTTAAGTCCGTGACTTTAGGCATTCCGGCGGGCTACTAGAGCGAGTGTTTCCAGTCCTGGCTCCTCCTGGAAAGTACCGTGTCTATCTTATCTACTATCAACACGACTCTATAAACATTCGACACCAAATCGTAAGCTACCGTACGTTTCTGGGATGTTTAAAACACATTTATACACAGTCTCTGCTAGATGAAGAACTTGGAGGGGAAATGCTGCTTCATGAGCTAATCTGCTATCGGTTAACAGATGAAGCACGGCGTAAACAAATCAAAGGGGGCTTCGCTCGGGATGCATTCTGTGGGTTGGCAGAGAAACTGAGATTGCATTAGTAGCCCCTCTCAGACTAACGCAACGTCTAGAGAAAATGTGTGTGTGTGTGTGGGGAGCGGGGACGGGGGTAACTTTCATTTCCCTGATGTTGTGCAACACAAAAATAACGGCCATTACATTCTAATGGGGAAGGGACTGTATAGGGGCTAAAGCCAAAACAACTGCACCCAACACACGTGGACTGAACACTGGGTATGTTGTGGTGCTGGGATTGGAATTGATGAGGGTTATATTATATAATTGAAGTCTAATTAAAGGTGTGCAGCCTGTTATTTAATGAAGCCTGTCACGGTGGTGGGGCTGGCTGGGTGTGTGTGTGTGTGTGTGTGTGTGTGTGTGTGTGTGTGTGTGTGTGTGTATGTGTGTGTCCCACACAGCAACCTTCCAAATCCCCCCTGGCACGACGTACGTGACACAGAGGAAGTGCCTCCTTCCACAAATGTCTCTCTCCACCCCCACCCCCCTGACCCCACCCCCCACCCCCACCCTCTCCCCCCTAGCAACCATCTCTCCCCTGGCTTGCCGTGCAGCCGCAGGGAGGACGTGGTCGCAATGACAAGCACGCACCTGGACTGTTGACGGACTCCTCAGCTGTCATTTGCATGAGCAGGGCCACCTGCTGCCTTTCGGAGAGGGGGTAGCCGGCCCGGATCCCTGGCATCCCCATCCCAAACGGCAGGCCTGCCTTCCGGGTGGTGGCGGTGGGCTCCTTTTTAATGCGCTTCCGCTCCGGACCTTGCTTCTCTGTAGGGATACAGAGAGAGACAGAGCGAGAGCGAGAGAGCGAGAGAGCGAGAGAGAGCGAGAGAGCGAGAGAGAGAGACAGAGACAGAGACAGAGACAGAGACAGAGACAGAGACAGAGACAGAGACAGAGACAGAGACAGAGACAGAGACAGAGACAGAGACAGAGACAGAGACAGAGACAGAGACAGAGACAGAGACAGAGACGGAAGAACGTTAGGTTTATTGAGCAGTGAATAAACACTATCACATACAAACCGTCAAATGCACGCTGAAAATGGAGTAGCGGAATATGCATATAATATTGTCAGCTGACGGATCTTAAACTATGTGGAAATACTGGGAATAACCAAAACTTGCTTTTTGCTTCAGAGAATACCAGAGCATTACAAGGCATTACTGTTCAACAAGTAAGCTAACAGCCACAGAGTCACACACGTCCCCATCCCTTGCTCCCTGACACACACACACACACGCGCACACGCACACGCACACGCACACACGCACGCACACGCACACACGCACACACGCCGTACGCACATCTCTGGCCCATCTTAAAGGCGCATGATGGTGATGGTGACTTTCATTTGAGATTACCCAGCTGCCCCTGGAGCAGAAATAGGTCAGCAGGCCATGAGTTTCAGTGTGTTTGACTGTCCTGCCCTCCAGCCAATCTTTGTGTCCGTTGCTCGGCAGAGGAGTAGGAGGAGAGAGAGGATGGAGGTGAGTGACACGGCAAACGCACATTGATTACAAAATGGCCGGTGTTTATTTCATCTCTGTATAGTCTGGGCAAGGGTGACCATGTTGTCTGTCTGTCTGTCTGTCTGTCTGTCTGTCTGTCTGTCTGTCTGTCTGTCTGTCTGTCTGTCTGTCTGTCTGTCTGTCTGTCTGTCTGTCTGTCTGTCTGTCTGTCTGTCTGTCTGTCTGTCTGTCTGTCTGTCTGTCTGTCTGTCTGTCTGTCTGTCTGTCTGTCTGTCTGTCTGTCTGTCTGTCTGTCTGTCTGTCTGTCTGTCTGTCTGTCTGTCTGTCTGTCTGTCTGTCTGTCTGTCTGTCTGTCTGTCTGTCTGTCTGTCTGTCTGTCTGTCTGTCTGTCTGTCTGTCTGTCTGTCTGTCTGTCTGTCTGTCTGTCTGTCTGGAAAAAAAGCAGCTGCAACCTCATTTATTTTTACTGGTGTCTGAGTGTCAACCAACCATTGTATCTTTCCTGTCAACCACAAAGTGTTTACAGACTTAGACCCACACACAAACAATGCAGACAGACAGACAGACAGACAGACAGACAGACAGACAGACAGACAGACAGACAGACAGACAGACAGACAGACAGACAGACAGACAGACAGACAGACAGACAGACAGACAGACAGACAGACAGACAGACAGACAGACAGACAGACAGACAGACAGACAGACAGACAGACAGACAGACAGACTCACAAGGCAGATAATCGTTTCCTGGTCTGTTATGTTCTGACTATGTCAGAGAAGCCAGTCAAAAACTGCCAGCAGTCAAAAGACGTCTGTGTCCTCCCAACTCTCATACCGGCTGCACTGCTCAGGGCCATCGTTAGGGGTGAGGAAACGTTAGGGGTGAGGAAACGTTAGGGGTGAGGAAACGTTAGGGGTAAGGAAACGTTAGGGGTAAGGAAACGTTAGGGGTAAGGAAACGTTAGGGGTAAGGAAACGTTAGGGGTAAGGAAACGTTAGGGGTAAGGAAACGTTAGGGGTAAGGAAACGTTAGGGGTAAGGAAACGTTAGGGGTAAGGAAACGTTAGGGGTAAGGAAACGTTAGGGGTAAGGAAACGTTTCGGGTAAGGAAACGTTTCGGGTAAGGAAACGTTAGGGGTAAGGAAACGTTAGGGGTAAGGAAACTGGCGTCCGGTAGGCTGAGGCCGTGGAGAGCGCCGATGAACTTTCACTAACATCTGTGAACACTTATGGCTAATGTACCCCCCCCAAACCCACACACACACACACACACACACACACACACACACACACACACACACACACACACACACACACACCCATCAGCCCTCTCACGGATGCATTCACACGTTCTCATAGGCATTTGCCGTTTAGACACATTCCTGCTGCTTAAGACCTAAAACAGCGGGAGCCACGGATGTTGTCCAAACTTGTTCTTGGAATCGGCAGAGCTGAGGGCCGGCCAGATTTACAGGGCTGGGCAACAACGGCGCGGGGCAGGAGCCAGCCTCTGCAACACGGAACGGCATCAACAAGAACAGCAACGCAAAGGAACCAACTCCACCACTCATCTCAGAGCACCACAGCAGTGATAAGACAAAGAGATTCCTGCTAAGGTGGTAGTCTCTCTATGTATAGCAGTGGTTCCTAACCCTTTCCAACCCGTGGCCCACTTGCATAAACACATTTTTTTTGCGGCACACCTCAGATGTAAACCTAAATGAACCTATTTCAAAACCTTGAGGCTAAGACTCTGAGGCTAGTTATATTACAGTAACTACAGAGAACCATGTTGCTTAAAAGCAATGTAGACCGGTGTCTCCCCCATTAGCTACCAATGGGTAGTGTCAGACTTTGACATCATACTTCTGTTTTGTATTATAGGCCTAACCCTTTGAAATAAGCTGTAAAACGTTTTAACATGGTGGTAATTCTACACACACTGCATATTATTAGTAGCCTACTAATATTATAAGAATACTTTCAATGTGAAATTTGAGCTTGCAGGAATTGACGACAATCAAACTGTTTGAAAGGTGTACTTTTGCCATTTCTTTTTCTGAATCTGCACCTAACATGACTCTCACAGTTAAATGAAAGACTGCACGATTGGATGTGGTGGTTTTGCCTGTGCAACAAACTCAGCGACCAAATAGCTAGCCTACAGCAATATCAGACACCGTTACAGTGCTTTCATTCATTTGAATAACTTTCTATTATTTTGATATTTTAAACGTGCAAAATTGTCTTTATCCTTGTCGGCAAGAGATCCACAACCACATTAAATCAACAATATTTAATTTGTGCATTTGTTTATCTTTCCCGAACATGTGACTTTCCCAAAATTCCGGTTAGGAAACACTGATATAGCATTATATATATGCTAAGGCCTTGCATGATATTTTACGCCAGCATGTATGTATGTATGTGTGTGTGCAATAAGTGTGTACACACCAACATACAACCCCCCCTACACACACACACACACACACACACACACACACACACACACACACACACACACACACACACACACACACACACACACACACACACACACACACGGTATCCTCATGTGTAGTATGTTAATGGGAGGCTGTGGGAAACGGAACAAACAAAAACAGCACCACCACAGTGGGCCTTGTGGAACATTCCACATGGACAACAGGGAAGCAACGGGGCCTGGGCCTTCACACTACACTGCAACGCACAGAAGCCAACCAGGGGCCTACACCAACCCCATCCGTATTTGGATTCCTTCTTTGGAAAATCAAAACACATCGCTTCGTGCAAAGGGATGTCATTCTTGCTGATGTATACGGGATGTTTCCATTGCCATATGCCTTTTCTGTCGTGAAGCATTCATATTCAACATGTCAAAAGGACTGAGAGGCCTATGGGAAGGATATTGTTCATGGTTCAACATTTTGACGGCATTGGCCACTGTCCGTCCTCGACATTGAACCAGCAACCTTTCAGCTCCTATTGTGAGACGCTTTGCCCACATAACCCAGCTAGGCGCTAATGGATGCTCCATGACAAGCAGGAAGGCACCGTTAGAAAAAGAAAAAGAACGTGAGCGTGCGATTCATTCACGCACGCAAACTACGAGTAGAATGGTCGTCTCTCTCCTTTTAATGAGCTACATGAACACACACACACACACACACACACACACACACATCTAGAAATGATTAGAGGCAGAGTGCCAGCTTCCATGGGGAGTTTTTACGAGGCTCCTTCAGGTCATGGTACCGACAAAAACAACTCCAAAAGGAAACCATGCTTTTTGTTGGGGGAGACTGAACCTTATTGTCGGGTCATCACCTGGCTGGACGAGAGAGAGAGACACACAGACACAAACACACACACACACACACACACACACACACACACACACACACACACCCTAAACTTACCAGACTAGCTTTTCGGAACCAGAGGGGCCGGACAACGATTCTACCAGAGCAAAGCCACTAGCTAGCTCTCAGGCAGAATTTGAACAATTACTTCTAAATCTCTTCCCTTTCCTTGCCAATTTCATGTTGACTTCCTCCCAAATACCTTTGACGGGTGTCACAAAAAAGAAAGAAAAAGGCTACCGTTCTGAAACAACTGTAGCACAGCGTCAGTTTTTTTTTCTCCCATCCCAGCAGAATGTCAACGTAAGCCAAGGACGTGGCAGGTCAACAGTGCTATTGTGATAGCTCTGGGCTAAACAAAGAGAGGCTATCTGGAGTGGCTGGCAGCTTCCCAGAGCTGGCTGTTACAGTAAGTAGAACCGCTCCAACCAGACCAACCGGTGAGGGGGCTCGGCTAGTTTGAAACAGAACAAAAGAGGACAAACTGCCGGCCTTTAATGCGACAATGATCCGGACACGGTGTTGGTTTCGAACAGGCAATGACGTTTCGTAGGTGGAAGTGTTTTGAGACTGGCTTATGTTCTCACACAGAGCAGGTGAGGGAAAGGGTAAACCAGGATTACTCTCTTACAGAGTACGGCCCCAGTCCCCAAGTCCCATATAGAACGAGACTTGTTCACTCACCAGTGAGTCCTGTGGAAATAAGCTGCTGTTGTTGTGGCGGGGTAGTCTGGGGAGGAGGAGACTATATTTGGGGAGCGTGTGTACAGACGTCACTCTTCTAAATAGAGTTTACGGATACGATAGGGTCCGCTTGTTGTTGCACCGATCAAATCGTAAAGCCAAAATGATGCTAACTTTGGCAAACGTTGACCAATGTAAACCTTCAATTCTAATCGGTCTTCTGCTGCTAATGAAAATACGCATCACGCAGGACTTTGACATCACACATTTGTGCCGCGGTATGTGCTGTGAGTTTTGTGCCAGTGTCGCGATGACGGTGCAAATTAGCGCTCCAGCGCGGTGTGTTAGTTTGGCACCGCAGAAGATTGACGTACGTGTGGCTCTCACGGAAAGGAGTCTCTACTGACCTCCGGTCTACCCGGCTAGCACACGAGGACTTCAATGGGAGAAACAGCAGAAGTTGTAAGCCCAATTAGGCAGAAATAGATCATATACAATATCAAATGTTTAGAGACTGCATTTGTATTAATATTTTGCGAAAACAATGTAGGCACCACAGCACAACGTTACCAGCGGAAAACACTACATTGACAGCCCCTCTCCCCCTCACCCCAACACAGGTTCACAATTACTAAGTATAATACTACATATACTAGGGTATGGGCTAAAAACATTTAACATCGTAGAGATTAAATTGTGATAACCCAGTGTGAATTTTAACAGCAGGACCAGACGTTGTCACAGATAAACATGAACTCTGCTACAAACTAAAGAAATAGAGAAGATGAAAGTCAAGAATGGATAGAGAGGGAAAAAAAAAGAGAGAGAGAGAGCAATCTCCAGTAACAGCACAAACAGGAAGTGAAGGCAGAAGAGACCGGACGTAGCCACAGGATGTTGTGTCATTGCTTTGTGCGGGGCTACACTAAAACCAAGAGGGCAAAACAGAGACAGAGAAAGCGAGAAGACCAGTCAAAGAGAACTCTATCCAGAAATCAGCAACTGTACAGCCTGTGGTACACGTGTTTGTGTTAAGTGAATGCGCGTGTGTGTGTCTGTGTGTGTGTGTGTCCACTTCCACAAAAGCCACCGCGTGCGTCAGAGGGACAGGAGGATGAGGAGTGTGTGTGTGCGTGCGTGCCTGTGTATGCACAACCTGCTCAGGCTGACACGGCGTGGGCAGCAGATCTGGGCCCATTACAGCCTATCTGCCTCCCACTCCTCCTAGTTGATCCTCCAAAACAAAGGCAATGGCTACGACACTGCTAAGCATAGCCAAGCAAACCTCCGACAACGCAGGGCACAGAGCTAAATCAGGAAAACAAGAGAATAGAGAGGAGAGGCTGAGGAAAACACCGCTACACCGCTCTGGAGTAAATCATTAGGGAGCGAGCACAACAGCAGTTCTGTTTCTTGTCTGCTGCTGTCAAGTCTGTGCTGAAGAAGAGGAGAGGAGGAAAACGAGAGAGAGAGAGATAAAGAAAGAGAAAGAGAAAGAAAGAGAGAGCGAGAGAGCGAGCGAGTGGAAGGGAGGAAGAAGATGAGGAGGAGTGATGGTGAACTCAGGAGAGAGGAATGTTGCAGGCCGGTCCCCTTCAGGAGGTCAAGGGAGGCCTGGAGGAGGGAGGGCGCACCACCAGAGATTACAGAGCCGTCACCACTGTGGCCTGCTCTCGTGCAAACAAACACAAGCACACACAGACAACATCCCTTCTATGGGCTATGGCTTCTCCACGCTACGGGCATTTTTCTCATAATGCAGCCTTCAAGGCTGTGTGAAGCTCACCGGCCATACAAGCAATGGGAATGTTTTGAATAGACACTGTGGTAGAGAAAGGAGAAGGACAAGGCTTTCATACGGCTGTCCACAGCACAGCTGGCCTCATCAACAGCCAGCCAGCCAGCCAGCCCCCCCCCCCACACACACACACACAGGGGGGAGGGTAGAGGTGTAAAGTTCTGCCTGCAGGTTGAGTGCTCCATAGGGGAGAGACAATGACCCAGCAGGAAGTGTGGAGATGGAAGGGGAGAACAAAGTGAGCGCCAGCTTCAAACACACCATAAAAAGAAAAACAAAGCTACAAAAAGAAGCTCCATTCAACAGCAACAGAAGAGCAGCGCTAGCCTGAGGGTTGACCTAAATAATTGGACAAACTCAGGGAGCATTGGAGCAGGGGGCCATGCAGGGCGGACGGGCAGGGTTTGTGGCGACAGGCTCTTTCCGGTAACTTCCCCCCCACTTCAACAAGGAAACTCTCCCACGGGCCAAACACTTTGAGGACTGATGTCGAACTGACGGTGGGCCAAAGCGCTGAGGACATGTAGCGGTGGCCATTTTGAAAGGCCTTTTTGTCGGCGTACGCGCTAACCTATCTGGGACTTGCTGCGTGCGAGGGGCTGCGCCACGTGAACCTCGGAGACAACAAAGAGGCGGTTTCACCAGACGAGGCGCGGCGCAGCCCCTCGCACGCCTTAACGCGCCACAATGTCAGACAACGGGGGCCAGTGGCGGAGAGAGCGGAAAGCCAGCGCCGACATTAGCATGACAAGAGGGAGAACATCAGCCCATTGTTCCTGGGGACCAGGTGGTGGAGGGGCAGGGGGGGATCATGCACACCCTCCTACAGGGAGGAGGGGGAAGGGCTCTTTCAGGAACTGAATCACTCTAGACGAGTCAGCAGACACAGGATCAAGACTGACCAGACACAACGGCAAAGAACTATGTTCCATATCAAATATCAATATCAAAAAGACTACAGCTCTAAAGAGGTGGCCATGCGGTGGACGCTGCAACCCCAAACATTAAATCTAGGCCTAGCCTACATGTTGTCCTCAGCAAAAGATTAGGACTGCAGAGTCCAGTTCTCAAGCAGACAGATAAAATAAGTAAACTAGCCTTCCCTCAACATTAACAGGTGCTATAACTCTCCCTTACACCAGCTAAAGGACGCACACACACCAGCAGCCAGGCCAGAGGTGCTGAGGGGTTCAGTAACCGAAAGACCGGGCGGGTTAACAACAAACAATGTGCTGATCTCTGATCCCACTGGCCAAACACGCGGCCCGTGGTTCCTGTCTGAAAGACAACACTGGGGCCACGGCCTCACCCCTGCTACCAGCCGCCTAGGCCCCCTGGCTTCACCCTGCTCCTCCTCATCGCCTCGCCTTGGAGTGGGTTCCTGCTATGTCCACCCCTTACTCCTGGTACCGATTCACAAATCCTTAGGTGATGCCAGACAAACACACACACACACACACACACACACACACACACGTCTCTCAACGGTGTAAAAGTCCTTAGCTGAACCCAACACACCCCCACACACACACCCATCTCCTGTAAGGTGTTTAGACTGGGACTGTGAGCATGGTCACTACTGAGAGCCCCACCCCTCTCACACTGATTCTCACCACAGCCCGTCCCAACCTTGGGCTACTGGTGGGTTACCAGCGAGGGGGCAGGGCTGTGGTGAGCTTACTTCCTCTTAAGAGAGTCAGAGAGCTTGGTTCTCACCCGAGTCAGAGTCTTTCTGGTCTCCATTGGCTCCTACAGTGAAGGGTAGCTTCCTTTTGGGGGCTTTCTCTTTCATCTCCTTGACGCCATCGCTGCGCTCCAGTTTAGGAGTCTTGTTTGACACTTTATCTTTATCCTTAAAGAGAGAGGAACAAAACAGAAGTCAGTCAGACAGTCATTAAACACACATACAGTAAAACATTTGAACGATGGTTACAGGACATTATACGTATATGTGCTCCCAAACTGTTCCCCCAAGCCTCACACTTTCCTCCAGCCCCGTCTCCAGCCCCGTCTCCAGCCCCGTCTCCAGCCCCGTCTCCAGCCCCGTCTCCAGCCCCGTCTCCAGCCCCGTCTCCAGCCCCGTCTCCAGCCCCGTCTCCAGCCCTTCGCCCCATCCCATTCTCGGCTCCAGAGTCTCTCCAGTATTAGGGCTTTGCAGAGCGTGACTTTTCCATGGAATTTCCTCCCCAGCTCTCCAGCCACAGCCGAGGCGCTGTGGGCCCGGGGGAGAGAGGGGGCGGGGCGGGGAGCGGAACCAGGCAGCGCCGCCGACGCCCGGGGTAGGGGCCTGTGGTCGACTTCTGCTGGAACCAATCACAGAGCCTCAGTCTGTGTACCGGCCCGACGCCCGCGGTGGCTGCTGACAGCATGAGAGCACAGATCTGCTGCTCCGCTGCTCCGCTGCTTACCTTAGCGATACCGACCGCAAACCACTACCTGCATTAGCTCACTGGTCAACCATGACGATAAGAACCTCTAAAGCTGTGGCTAACACATTGGCAATCAAAATGTCTAACAAACAAGCTAACCAGCTAAGTCTACTGTAGGCTTCATGTGTGTAGCCTCTGCCACGGAATGTGTTTTTGCTAGAATGTGAAAGGGTAGCTATGAAGTGAACCAGCAGTACAGATTGCCCTGGGCCCTTCAGGGCAAATTCAGCGGTTCAACTCATGGGCAGGCAGCTGAGCTCCTGGTTAAGGGGCATTAGGGCAGCCCCAGCAAAGAGCTCTTTGTAATGAGGCCAAGGGAAGGTTGAAGTCCACATAGCCGAGACACAAGATCAGCCTACATAAAAGGCACATGGTGGAATTTAAAGGCGGCAGTAGCAAACAGTAAAAAACGTGCGCACACACACCTCTCCCCCTCTCCCCCTCTCTCCCTCTCTCCCTCTCTCTCTCTCTCTCTCTCTCTCTCTCTCTCTCTCTCTCTCTCTCTCTCTCTCTCTCTCTCTCTCTCTCTCTCTCTGTTTAAGCCCCTCCCCCTGCCCTGCCCCAGTCACAAGACTATGATGTCATGGTACAGTAGAGACAAAACAGCTTTGGCTAACATTACCCACGCTCCCCTCTGCGCTCGTTCACGCAAGCGCGCGCACAGCCTATTAAACCCTGAGAGGAATGTTAAATAAACGCCACGGTGGGAAAGACATAAACGAGATAGCAGAAAGCTCCATTGGGGGGTGAGAGGCAGCATCAAGCAGTAAGCATAAGACAGCGATCCACAGTGAGCCAGGGAGAGCCATGCTTTGGTTTTGGTGTGCTGAGCTGAATGAACAGGCAGCTGGGAGCCGGCGCTTCAAAGCCGCCTTCATAAGACACCCTGTTTACTGGTCTCCTAGCAATGCCTACTTGCACTTCCTTTCTCTCCCGCTTTCTTGTTTTCCTCCCGCTCCCTCCCTCTCTCTCTCTCTATCTCCGCCCCCTGCGTTCTTCTCTCTCTCTCCCTACCTCCCTCGTTCCCTCCCTCCCGGAGTCTGATGCAATCCTGGGCAGAGAGCTGTACATACACGCCTTGCTGCCTGAGCCGCACCTCCCCTGCTGCTGCACGTAGCTAGCGTAGCAGCTAGTGTGACATCATCAGCGAGCGCCGGAGCTCCTGTGCCACTGCCAACGTCAACAAAGCCCTTGCCAAACAAACACACGGCTGAGAGCAGAGATGTTGTAGGGCCCTGCTTTTCAAACAAAAGGGTCAGACTTGGATTCAACCTTTTTAGTCAGGGGGGATTTTTTTGATTACATAACATCAAAGCTGTTCCGTGATATGCAGATGGACTAGAGTGTCCCACACACACAGCCAGTACCAATGAACGCTGGGTTTGTATTGTTGTAACAAAGGAGCACCAGGGGTGTACACAGCGCTGTTGCCGGGAGACGGCATGAGGCATGGTGTGAACTTGAGTTCTAAAGGGACGCAGATGAAAACATTATCGGGCAGCTTTCATCAGCAGCGCTATCATGTTACGCAGTGCTGTCAGACATGTCAGACGGACCTCCAGCCACTGGACCAAGATAAACACAACGCTGGTCTAGTTGGCGGGGGCGGGGGGCATCATAGAGGCTGGCCAGACAAGCCGCTTCACCCCGACCAGCAACGTCAAACAAAACGCTAGCTCCAAACGGATAGCTGTGGTTGGCCAGAACGAGCGATCCAAAGCCAGGCCAAAACAATCCCTGCCCTAGAGAAAACCCTTCCCACTGCACATCTTAGGCCAAGTCTTTCTTTTCTTTAACCAGTAAAAACATCCGTTCCTCCCGGTGAGAACACAACATCACGTTAGCACTAGTCCACTAGCCGGCTTTAATTTCCCATTACACAGTGTGGATGTAGAGTGGTGTTGGTGCTATAAATGAGGGTTGAGCGCAAGGGAAACGGACGTAATTTCCTATAGTAAAGCTGCCAGCGGTGACCAGTGACCACCCCCCACCCCCTACCCCTAAGGCCCCTGGCAATAAGGAATCATGCAGGGGGAGCCGGGTGGCAGTTGCGTGCCAACTCCCATGGAGCGCCTTAATGACGCTGTAATGATTTCCGTTTTTTACAGTGTGAAAGGGCATGACCCCGTGGGACACGCACCCCTTGCCGTAGGGACCGGGCCGGAGCGTGTGAGCATTAATATAAGGTTGAGTGTGTGTGTGTGTGTGTGTGTGTTTAGGTCTATACCTGCATAACAGGCCTATGTATAATGTGTTTAGTGTGTTTGTACCAGTGTGTTTGTGGATTCTCAAACTAGATACAATTAGATCCAACATAAATATACCTTATGTGTACTGTACTGCTGTCTGCACTCAAATGGTCTTGGTAGTCATCCTGGAGATATTTAAAGACACTTTCTTCTACAGGTAAGTCTGGTACTGGTACTGGTCCTTAGAGCAAAGGCTGTGAGTTCAAATCCGGTGTGTTTACGGAGTGTGAGCGGGAGAGTACTCTGGGGTTAAACCCAACGGATGCTCTGCTGATCGATGCGGGCCTAAGGCGGAACGAAGAACCGGAACGGAAGAGATGGGTGTGGGAGAAAACTGCCCCAACGAGGCCGAAGAGTGGCAGGCCTTCATGAGCAAACTGACTCACCCGCTTCAAGAGAAGGCTGAGAGCGCTGTTGCACAACTATTTTGACTGATGAAAGCCAAATGACTGCCCAAGTGGCGAGTAATTACTGCAATATACTTCACAAATACATATTAAATGTTTGAAAGGAAGTGCAGGGATTCTAGAAGGATGGTTCTCGTGGCTGGTGAGCGAATCAAATGTGCTAAGGCAAATAATAACCTGCATTTGACAGGTGGTAGTTTACCCTGGCACTCAGTACAATGCACATGCAGACTTTTTATTCCATTCACATTGAAAGAAGGCTTCACTTGGCTACACCATGGTTTACATGTCTGTGTGTGTGTGTGTGTGTGTGTGTGTGTGTGTGTCTGTGTGTGTGTGTGTGTGTGTGTAGGGGCTCACCTTCTTCCCACCCTGCTTCTCCACCATGTCGGTGCCGAGCGGGAAGTGGTGGTCCAGCTGGGGGGTTTTAGAACCCCCACCCTTGGGCATCGTTCAGCTCTCGCCACACCAAGCCTCATTCACGCTGCCATCGCATCGTCATCGACCGTCTGGGGGGGGGGGGGGGGGGGGGGGCAACACAAAGAGATAACATTAGAACCTGGCCCATCTCCTCCTGTGAAAACACATTTACGCTCTGCCACACAATGCGGCCATTAGCAGTGCATCAAGACATCTCTGCTTTCAGCCATTCCCGGCCGCCCACCCGCCCTCCAGTCTGGGGAGGGGGTAGGCGGGGGAGGGGAGGGGGAAAGGACAAACAAACATGCTAGCTAAAATTCCACAGTGCGGACGCACGCACACACACGCACACGCACACACAAATAAAACATAGCTGATATTGGAACACCAAAATGGAAAATAGACTGCATGGGTCTGCCAGGCTGAAGGTTTATAGGATTAAGACGGTATGAAAGAGTTCGGATACACCCGCTGATGATGAGTCATGTGGATTACTCAGCAAACGATAGCAGGCAACGTGAGGCAAATGGGATATTTGATATGAAATGATGACCGCTTCTGAGAATCAGCTCGAGATGTTGGGCCCGTCTAGACGACGCGAAGGCTGACCTCTCCTCGCCTGAAAACAACCCCCGTTGCATTCTGTTAGGAGGCCATCTTCTCCAGTCTGTCGAGCGGCGACAGCCAGGGTAAGGTGTGACTGCGGTGGACTGTGCTGTGCTACTGGATACGCCTATTCTCCATTCAACGGGGGGTTTCTTTACGCTTCACAGTAACCATTGAGAGAACACTGCTCTAGCTGGGGGCAGCGTGCCCTTAATATCGTCTCCCCTCCTTGGATGAGGAGAGCTTGTGTCTCTGGCCCCACCCAGACATGAATAAATGATGGAGAGAGGGAAAATACAACGCAATATTCCTTACTCCCTACTGAGCGTGTGTGTGCCTGCACAGGGGATTGAGATCCCCCCCCCCCCCGCCCACCCGCCACACACACACACACACACACACTCAGGGAGGGCACTGCTGTTTTTCGGCTCAGACGCCACCGCCTCCCCCTCTCCCACCCTCCTTCTCTTCCTGCCCTTTTTCATTCCTTCCTTCCCTCCCTTTGCACATCTCCTATGCAAAGACAGCTATTTATATCCAGCCAGTCAGCCAGTCAGCTAGCCAGCCAGCCGGTCGAGCAGTCAGCCAGCGAGAGGCGAGGCCATCTCGTGACAGAGCCCATACTGCTTATGGAAAGTGAAAAGCAGAAAACCACAGCCCCTTTTCTCTCCCTCTCTTTTTCTCTCCATCTCCCTTTCGTCAGGCCTCCAACACCTCTCTCTCACACCCAGCCACCCACACACACTCATGCCCATCCACACACACACACACAGTGAGAAGAAGGTTGACTGCACTCTGAGATAAACAAATGCAATGACACAGACCTCAAACTAGGTCACCGAGGCCTCCAGAACAATACGTTCTCTGCACTATTTTGGGATCTACTACAACAGGCAGTAACAAGCAGATCGGAGTTGATCTGCCTTAGCAAACACGTGACAGGCGCACACACATTCATACTAACACACACACACACACACACACACACACACACACACACACACACACACACACACACACACACACACCAACATTCCACAGAACCCTTGGAGGAGCCAATGTTCCAAAACACAAATATAATTTCCTCAGTCTTCCCTCCAGTTCAAAAGCTACTTCACATCTGCTAACCGTGTATAGGAGGGTGTATGCAACGTCGTAAATTCATCCCGTGTGTGTGTGTGTGTGTCCGGATACAGTAAAGACAGTGGACCTCATCCAACACACACACACACACACACCCAACAACATCAACGGTACAACAAACCTCATTTTCTTTCATCCCATAATACCACTAAAGGTACAGGGCATTGAGTATCCAACTAATGAATCGCGGTCCGATTCCCAGTCAATCGCGAGAAGTGTAGTCAATGTAAATGCATAAGTTCACACACACTAAACCCTTTTACATGTAGCCTACTAACTATAAATACGACCAGGAAATCCTTGAACAACCAATAAATAACCAATCAGTTTGGGCTGTGGGTGGATACAGTAGGCTACCAGCTACTGGCCAGTTGTCGCTAGGCAGGTTGCGTTGCTAGGGACTGGCTGTCACTGATCACTGTTGGTGTCAAACTGGAGAAGTTGAGTGTTGTCTGTGATCAACTAGTAAGCTAGCTGAGGTGGCAAAGCACAAATATGTCAGAAGCCCAAAAAAGTCACTGAATCATTTTCATTCAGACTGGAAGGAGGATTATTTAGTTGTTTACTCTAATTCAAAGTCTGATCTGTCTTATTTGCAATGCGAGGGAGGCCTTACTTTGCGAGTAATTTGCAATGCGAGTGAGGCCTTACCTTAAGAAGGGCAATTTGGAGCGGCATTTCAAAACAGTCCACAAAAACTACGAGAAAGACTTCCCTGCTAAAACAGCCCTCGCAAAGCGCGTTAATTGAAGGGTCAGTTACTTAGCAGCACAGCAGTCCATCTTTACCATGCCCAACACTAAGAGTAGGGCTCTTTAACAACAACATTAACAATAGCATTGATTTCTACTTTTCCAACTTGGAGAACTACCATATAGGATTACTTTTCTGTTTGTTGTGTGTGCAACTGTGCTTATTAAATACGTAGGTAGGCTACATCTCCGTATTTGGAAAGGAAAATCTCTGCAGACAGGCAACTTTAAAAGTAGATCTTTGCTCAAAAAAGATTGGGCACCCCTGGTCTAAGGGAATAACTTCTCTCTCTCTCTCTCTCTCTCTCTCTCTCTCTCTCTCTCTCTCTCTCTCTCTCTCTCTCTCTCTCAAGGGTAGTCCTTCTACCTCCCCAGGCTAGCTAGCCAGCCTCAATCTCTCACCAGGAAGACGGTCTACAAGTGGCAGACGGAGCCATATTGCAGATCATCCCTCCCCCCAAGGGTTTCAATACCCAGATGTATTACAGAGCGTGACTCCATCCGCATCCAAGCTACACACTACAGACCCATTGTCTTGGTGGACTAGGAATCAGTGTATTTTTAGCAGAGCGCTTCTGTGCGTCCGCCATTGGTCAGTGGGGTGAGAGGGAGGTCAGCGCTGTCAGTGCGCGTCTCTCGGAGGGCTGATCCCAGAGCTGGTCTCTTGACATGCTGCCAGTGGAGCGCTGCGTACCGAGACCCAGACAGACCCTGGGCCTGTAGGGCTGGGAGGCCTGCTGGCGCTGGTCAAACCAGAGCCTTTAAGGTTAGCGGTTTGTGGTCGGCATCCCACCTGGCTCTCTGGCTGCACCCTGGCTCTCCGCCTCACAGACACCACACTGGCGTGGCAACAAGCCCTGAACGTGAAGCCGTGAGGCCACTGCACCTCTAATGGGATACGACCCTGACTGCCAGGTCGCTTTCCCATCCCTGGAGACTCGTTAGATGACCGGACGCCCTCGGACACGCACAGGCAACACTAAAGGCTAAAGGCTACGTGGCCATCGTGCTACGTTCACAGGCTGCCAGGACCGTGGCGTTGATGGAGGCCTCTCCGTCACAATCGGTCAACCTGAACCCTCCTAGTGGAGGAAGACACCGGGCTCAGTAGGGTGACGTCAGCCTGCTTGCCTTGGCCTCACTACTGTGAGAGAGAGAGAGAGAGAGAGAGAGAGAGAGAGAGAGAGAGAGAGAGAGAGAGAGAGAGAGTACTGACCATGGCTGGCTCGCTCACTGAATATATCTTTCTCTAACCCACTCTTGCTCCCTCTCTCCATCTCACAGACACATCCTCTTCTGCCTTGCCTGCACTCTAACGCCACACTGCTTCTCCCCTCCGTCTTGCTCTGCCTCCCTCTCTCCTCTCTGGGCCACTCCCTCTGCGGTCAGACAGAGGCCAGTGCTTCAGCTCACTGCGGGACACTGCACGCACACACGCACACGCAGAGTTGATGAGTAATCTCCGCTGCTGCTACTGCTGAGATGAAAAGCAGAGCTGTTTGCCACCCCCCCCATGCCACTCTCAAGTCAGGTCTGTCATCTTGCTGCTTGACACACACGCACGCACGCACGCACGCGCATTTTAAAATCCGACAGCTGAACTTCTACACAGCAGCTGCATAGAGGGTAGGGCAGGGCCTATGTATGCGCTGTATGCGAGAACATGCCTGAATGTGTGTGTATGTGTGTGTTTGTCTGGAGGTATTCTCAATGCCTATTGCCCAATCAGAAAGCCAACTGTGAGCATTCAGCAGCCTGTCAGTGCCGTAGTCAAGTTGCTACATGCTCAGCGTCTAGATTGACTGGTAGACAACAAGGTTAGTTAAACCAACAACAACAACCGCAGCCGCCACCTCCACCTCCACTGCTGCTAAAACCAACACTGGTTATAACAATAACAATATGACTGGTTAAACCAACCACAACAACACTAGTTTAACCAACAACCGCATGGCTGGGTAAACTAATAACAATATGACTGGTTAAACCAACCACAACAACACTAGTTTAACCAACAACCGCTTGACTGGGTAAACTAATAACAATATGACTGGTTAAATCAACCACAACAACACTAGTTTAACCAACAACCGCATGGCTGGGTAAACTAATAACAATATGACTGGTTAAACCAACCACAACAACACTAGTTTAACCAACAAGAGCATGGCTGGGTAAACAAATAACAACACGACTGGTTAAACCAATGACAATATGACTGGTGAAACCAGCCACAACAACGCTAGTTGAACCAAGAAAAAAGAAGAGAACGCCTGGCTAAACCAACTCCATTATGACTGGTCAAACTATCAACAATGTGACAGGTTTAGTATACAACAGCATGAATGGTTAAACCAACAACGACATATCATGGCCGGTTAGGGCAATAACAACAACCACAACCTGGCTAGTTAAATGAACAACAGCATGACTGGTTAATGCAACAACAACACGGCCGGTTAAACCACCTATGACATGATGTTTTCAGCCAATAACTCCATCAACAGCCACTGGCCGGCCGCATCAAAGAGCCTACAGAGGACAGCCACTTAATGAGGAGATTGAAGTCTTCAGTGTGTGTGTGTGTGTGTTCCACTGCCAGGGGCTGCAGCCGTCTATTTACATTACATATAAGAGAGTTTGTGTGTGTGTGTGTGTGTGTGTGTGTGTGTGTGTGTGTGGTCGGGGGGGAAATGAAGTGCAGCAGCTAGCCTGTTTAGTGTGCAAACAGAGCTAGCGAGGCCCCTGCCTCGGTATCCTGGCAACCGGGAGCCAGCTCGCATGCTCAGTCCCTGACCTGAGTCCATTCACATCATCAGGGTAGAGATGTGGAAAGACAAACACATTCACTCTCGCATACAAAAACACAGGTGGACACACACACACACACACACACACACACACACGCTCTCTTGTGTGTGTTGAGGCACATGTCCGACATCATCATCCGTGTTTTTGTGTCCTAACCTCCTCCTACCTTCTAAGCCTGCAGGGGTCTGTCCTTGTTGTAGCACCGGTTTATAAGAGAAGACCCCCTGAGAAAATGCTTCATCTAGCTGGCCACCTGCTCATCTAAATACCCAGCAAGCAGCCCCATCCAGGGGTGTGCACGGGGGGATCTCAGTAGTGCCGTTTGTTTAATTTGGTTGGAGAAAGTGGGAGGGAGAGAAAGAGAGAGAGAGAGAGGGAGAGAGAGAGAGAGAGAGAGAGGGGGAGAGGGGGAGAGAGAGAGAGAGGGGGAGAGGGAGAGGGAGGGTATGGAGGGAGGGGAGTGAAGTGCAGCATGGGGGAAAGAATCCAATCACTTCATCCCATATTCTATTCCGAGCACGTCGGCTCTCTCTTACACCCCATCCCTCCTTCCCTCCCTCCCTCCTATTCGGTCCAATAACAGCCCGCTGCTCGCTGACTGCCTGCCTGTCTGGTAAATCATGGCGTCTTTGGCAGTGACCTCGCAGCGACAGCCCGCCCGGGCCGGAGAGAAGGGAGCAGAGCTGGAGAGCTTCTGTTCCCCTGTGGGCTCTGGGCTGCGGGCCTCAGGCCGCATAATCCACCTCAGCTCCCCCACCTCTCCCTTCCCTGCCATGCCTCTCTCCCACCTCTCTCCCACCTCTCTCTCTCTCTCTCTCTCTCTCTCTCTCTCTCTCTCTCTCTCTCTCTCTCTCTCTCTCTCTCTCTCTCTCTCTCTCTCTCTCTCTCTCTCTCTCTCTCTCTCTCTCTCTCTCTCTCTCTCTCTCTCTCTCTCTCTCTCTCTCTCTCTCTCTCTCTCTCTCTCTCTCTCTCTCTCTCTCTCTCTCTCTCTCTCTCTCTCTCTCTCTCTCTCTCTCTCTCTCTCTGTCCATCCCCACCTCCCCCTCCATCTCTCGAAACGACAGAAAAATAGTTATTCGAAGCGTCACAGGGGAGACAGAAGAAAAAAAAATAAAAAATAAAAAAGCCAGTCGAGCCCCTGACACTGCCACGATAACGACACACGAGCATGCGCACACAAAACACACACATACACGCACAGGGCCTGTTGCTTAGCAACCTGGGGACGAGGCACATGTATTCAAGAAGCGAGAGCGAAAGAGCGCTGAAGAGAGAAAAGGAGAGATGTGTTGGGAGATGAAAAGAGAGAAAGGGGGAGAGCGAGAGCGAGAGAGAGCGAGAGCAAAGGAGAGCAGAGCTAGCCGGAGTAATAATGATGGTTGAAGTGTGCTTCAGCATACCAACCCACAGCGATGGGAGGACAGGTGTCTGCCCTCTGGCTCACCTTCCACTCTTTCTGACTAAGCAAGCCCTTACCATCCCTCCCCCTCTTTCTCTCTCTCTTTCCCTCCGTCGCTCTGTCTCCATCCTCCTGTCTTCAATAGCCTGCTGGAGATGGGGAGATTCCGCTGTAAACACCACCCCGGCAGCACGCGCACACGCACACGCACACACACACACACGCACACACACACGCACACACACAGCGCTGAACCCCAGCCATAGGCAGAAGCCACATTATCTGCTCCAATTCTCCCGACAAGAGGCGAGATGCTGTCATCCACGCAGCCCCCCACCCCCCCTCTTCCCACCCCCCCTCCTCCCACCGACTGGTAGACGAGAGAGGCATGGGGATGGGGAGAGAGGATGGAGGGAACAGTGGTAAGTGGCCAGTTAATAGTCCCTAACTCTGGGATGGGAGGAGACCCAACTGGTCCCACAGTGGCGATTGGATTCTCACCAGGTCCCTGTTGTTTGTGGCTAGTTAGCCAGTCCCCCTTCTCATTAGACACATTCATAAAAACAAAGGGAGAGTGAGTGTGTGTGTGTGTGTGTGTGTGTGTGTGTGTGTGTGTGTACAGCTTGCCCTGTTGTGGCTGTAGACAGCTAGCTAACACATGGTCGGTCCTCTTTAAGCCTCATGTAACGGTAACATAGCTAGTGAAGCCATGCCCAGTGGGCTGGCTGACTGGTTAGACAGCGGGTTGGTTAGCCTACCGCCGGCTTTACCTGAGTGACCATCAGCTTTGCCGGCTTGCAGGCTGCTAAGCTGGGAGGACAGGAGGCCCACAGCAGCATTAGCCTGGAGCAGCTTCCCTCAAGCTCCTTCACATGCTAGCATGCATGTTTGTATACGCACATGATAAAGACCATGAGGAATGACACAGACCTCCAAGAGTAACACACACACACACACACACACACACACACACACACACACACACACACACACACACACACACACACACACACACACACACACACACACACACAAAATGCAGGCTAAAATTCATTTAGCTCTCTCACGCTAACTTGCCCTAACAGTGCAGTGGAACTCAGAAAGCCTCACCACAGAGTAATGTGTGCCGTCTTACCAGCTCACTTTAATCAAGGTGCTGCTGGTCCTGTGGCCAGGCTGCGGGGTTAGCCTCATTGACCCCGGCTTCCTCAGTGTGCGCATGGACCAAGCGCGTTGGCTTCAGTGTGGTGGGCATAGAGGAACACAGGGCTGAAGTGACTGTCAAGGGGGGGGGGTTGAAGTCAAACCCAGAGAGGGGGTGTGTGCCGGAGAATCAACATGTGTTCTATCTCTATGATGGGGACAACGCCACACACAAAACCTCACTCCAGATCCTGCAGGTACACCAGGACCAGGGATGTTACTGTGTGACAATACACAAATAAAACAAAACGTTTGAGGTAGACTAGTGTTGAAACGTGTGAAGAAACACACACACACACACACACACACACACACACACACACACACACACACACACACACACACACACACACACACACACGTGACCAGTGACAAACCCAGTAACAGAAAACCACTCCAGGGAGGGGGAACATGCGCCCCCGCGCACACAGACACACGCACGCCCCCGTCTGTGCTCCTACCAAGTCACATCACATCCCCACCGAATGGTAGAGGGATCAGGGAGACTGCCCACGGAGGCAGCCCCAGAAACACTGGCCTAACTCCCCCGCCGCGGAGCCTCTGGGCGGCTCTTATGCCCCATGTGGAAACGTGACCGGCCTGGCGTCGGCTTCCTGTTCTGATGCGAGGCGAGGGTGTGAGGTGCTCGCGGCGCGCCGGGATGATGAATGAGCCATCAGCGTGTGGAAGGGGGAGATGGGAGGCGCCGTGTGGTACTGGAGTGGCATTAATTAAGGCTTATGAGGAGGAGGTAAAAATAAACGGGGGGAGAGAGAGAGAGAGAGAGAGAGAGAGAGAGAGAGAGAGAGAGAGAGAGAGAGAGAGAGAGAGAGAGAGAGAGAGAGAGAGAGAGAGAGAGAGAGAGAGAGAGAGAGAGAGAGAGAGAGAGAGAGAGAGAGAGAGAGAGAGAGAGAGAGAGAGAGAGAGAGAGAGAGAGAGAGAGAACAGCCGTTTGCGATGTGAGAGAGGAAAGGAGCAAAGGGGGGAGAGGAGAAAGACGGGAAGACGTGACCTTTCCAGAGATGAACACTAAAACAAGCCCCCCCCCCCCACACACACACACACACACACACCCACCCACACCCCCACACATCTCTGTCACACATGCACCGACAGGAGAGTGGGCGCCGTCATGCAGCTGGCTCTGTGCGGGCCTTCCTCCTACAAAGGCAATGAACAGAACATCTATCGAGGGGGGGACAGGGGGAGGGGGGGCGCTGTCACCGTTGACAGCAGTCCATGTGGAACGCTTCACCAAAAAGCTTGAAGAACACACGTCTGCTGCAATCTGCACTACGCCCATGGAGCTAGGCATGCTACTTTCTCTTAGCAGCATTTGGGGTCTAACAGCGATCTTCCAGGTAGCCCTGGAACGAGAATGAAAGGAAGGGGTACAAGAAAGAAGGGTGAGCCTGGTAGAACGCAGACGGGTGCCCGCTAGCTGGACTGGGGAGCGCTGGGGACTGACGCTGTTCACGCTCATCACAGGGACTAAACACTCACAATCCAGTCCGCCCTGCCACCATTCTCTGCTTTAAAAGTCTATCCTCCTCAGAACAAATACAAATGTTCTATTCTATTTTGTGTCGAGAGCGAGCGCCACAGCATAGCCCTGCTGCTGCCGTTGTGTGTCGTGGTGTGTGTGTGTGTGTGTGTGTGTTGAACAACATCAGCCATGCACAGTGTGGTTTCACGGGGACCTATGGGGTACAGTGTCCTCTTTCTGTGGCCAGATCCTAGGCAGACAGCCGGCAGGCAGGCAGGCAACCTGATCCTACCCTGTCACAAGAACGCAGGCACGGACAGAGCAGCCTGGTGCGCGGACACGCGGACACACACACACACACACACACACACACACACACACACACACACACACACACACACACACACACACACACACACACACACACACACACACACACACACACACGCACGCACGCTAATAACTGCCATTCCAAATGGAGCCTTGCTGGCTGGGACAGTGGATTCACAGGAATCATGTGTAACACACCAGCACACGTGTACACGCACACGCACACGCACATGAACGGAGGGCGTGTAGGTTGATGTGGGTGCATTGCGTAGCGGGGGACCAAACAGAATGTTAACGCTGCCCTGGTGCAGCAGAGCAGAGAGGAGGGAGGGAGGGAGGCAGGAGCCCAGATGAATTATAAATCATTGGGCAGGGCAGGATGGAGGGATGAAAGGCCTGCTACTGCGGAAGGCTGGGGCGGGGCCTTCCTAAACAGGGGGGCAGGCAACTGGTGAGAGGGGGGCTACGGGTGTACAGGCTCCGGCTTTTAGGGGAACTTGATACATGGCATCAAACGAAGCGTACACACCCCAGCCTTTCCGCTGGCAACGTAATCCCTTCCGCCGCACCGCAGGGCTTCCATTCGCCCAGTGAACATATTAATACAAACGCAGTTTCCTAATTTTTGAAATGCTATATTATCTATTTCTGTACAAACGCGCTCAGAAGCGAATCTGTTCCTCCCCTTGAAGTCTGTGTGCTAGCCGGGTAGACCGGAGGTCAGTAGAGACTCCTTTCCGTGAGAGCCACACGTACGTCAATCTTCTGCGGTGCCAAACTAACACACCGCGCTGGAGCGCTAATTTGCACCGTCAACGCGACACGGGCACAAAACTCACGATGCATGCTGCGGTGCAAATTTACACTGTCAAAGCATCACCTGCATGATCAATGCTTATTTTCCTTTTAGCGTTAGCTGAGGACAGGTAACCTCAGCTGTACGTGGCTCAACATTAGCATTAGCCAGAGTTAGCATCCTATTGGCTTTGTGAACAGGGTAACAACGAGCGGACAATATCATACGTTGATTCTGTTTTGAAGAAAGATGTCTAAACACGCTCTCACTGCTTCTCCACTAAGCCCTGACCCCAAAGCACACACTGACAGCTACTCCCACAGGAGTCACTGCACTCCCATACATGCTTTTGTTAATTTATGTCTCTATCGGTATGCATTCAATGATTTAATGTTTGACTGTACGTGCGTGCGTATGTGTGTGTGTGTGTGTAAGAGTGAGTTACTGGAAAGAAGTGCAAAGCACGAGACCAAGGTGAACGTCACACTGACCAGCTGTGGCGGCATATTCCCACTGAACACGACTCAATGGGCGAGCAAGGCGCGCGCGCACGCACACGCACACGCACACGCACACACACACACACACACACACACACACACACACACACACACACACACACACACACACACACACACACACACACACGTTCTCTCTCCCCCTCCCCTCCTTGCATGAACTAACCACTTCTACCAACCGAGAGCTGTATCAGTCCCACCAGAGTAGAGACCTCTAGTCAGTGGTGTTCCCAGTGAATCAACTCACCCCTAAGGTTAACCCTACCGTAGCAGACACTAGCCACTAAACAAAACAAAAAAGAAAGAGTGGCCCAGTCGCGTCCAATGGAACAATCAATACAGACTGACTGGTGGTGGCGGTGGGCGCAACACTGTCCGGGAACCCTCCCAGGACAGGACGGGACAAAACAGGACACTACCCACCCCCCAGCCCACGCCTGTCAGTTACTATAGACCACAGTCCATGATGCTTCCACTGCTCCGTCTCAGAGAGGCCTGCGGGAGACTCCACTCGGCCCTGCACTCCAGGTTCCCACAGCTTTCATCTCTCACACACACACACACACACACACACACACACACACACACACACACACACACACACACACACACACACACACACACACACACACACACACACACACACACACACACACACACACACACACACACACACAACCCCATTCATCCTTTCCAAGCACGTTTCTCATGGCTGTACAACCCTGACGCTTGGCCTGGCTTGTAACCCCTGACATGAGTAGCAAAGAAGAGTGGCAGCCCCCTGCATCTAAGGTGGGAAACAGCCGTTGACAAATCTAGTGGTATGAATATTTAAGCATTTATGGCAATGAGGATGTTGTTGAGAGAGTTTGATGTATCTCCAGGAGTGTGTTAGCGTGTGAGATCCTTCCACCTCGGCTCGGGAGTGGAAACCAGTAATTGTCAGAGGCGCTGGCCTGGGGCGACTGCTCTTCCGTTGTTCACGGGGTATGGCCGCTCCGCATCAAAGCTGACACACAGCGCACACACACACAGCGCGCACACATACACACAGATATCTTCAGACAACAGCTACCACCAGATGGATGCAATTTAAACAATTACATAGTTTACCCAGAAGCCACTGCAGCCCTACCACAGAGCAACACAGGGCCCTCTTATCAAGAGGATGAGAAGAGAGAGAGCGAGAGAGAGACGGGTGAGGGAAAGGTGAAGGTAAAAGCAGACGTTGGAGGTCAACTTGAGGGAGGGAAAGCGAGAGACGGAGCAGAGGGAGAAACACTGGGGGTTAGATAGCTAGACAAACATACAGCCAGGCTGACAGGATGGTCGGAAAACAGACTAGCAGGTCGGGTCACAGACAGGTCGGCAGACAGACAAGGTAACCAGGTTGGTAGACAGACATGCAGACAGGCAGATAGGCAGACAGATAGGCAGGTCAGTAGGCAGACAGGTAGGCAGGCAATAAGACAGACAGGTCAGTAGACAGGTAGGTAGGCAGATAGACAGATAGGTCAACAGACAGACAAGTAGGTCAGCAGACAGACAGACAGAAAGACAGGTAAGCTGTGTAGAGAAAGCAGCCAGGCCTCTGCGTACTGTTCTCCTGCAGCTGCCAGCCAAACCGGGCCTCTTCAACTTTTTTTTGTCCCTCTGTCGTTCCTTCTCTCTCTTTTTTTTTTTCTCGACATCATGTTCCCCCTTTTCTCCCCTCCCATCCTCTCAGTCTGGAATTTCCTGTTGATGGCCCAGTGCGAACGCTGCACTCTCGTGGAAAACTAACTCGAGGAGGGAGGGAAAGAGAGTGGCGGGTAAGAGGGAGGAACAGTGAGCCAGAGCCACTGGAGGGCAGAGGGGACTGAGGACGTTGTCTTTCCGTGCCTTCTCCGGGGTCAGGGAGTTTCCTGGTGCACCACCACTTAGCCACGTTGGCCCACAGCCCTAACTACCATCACCAGCAACACGGCCGGCTGCAGTAATCTCACACACACACACACACACACACACACACAAATACACACATAAGTGCAGTGCAGCAGACATGTAGAGCATAGGGACAACTAATAGCATCAGCTATAACAGGCCAGAGCCAGCCAGCTAGACAGACAGACAGAGAGAGGTACAGGAGGTTTACATGGACGGTACTCCCATGCTTTGGACCAGGGCCTGGCTTGGGACGGTGGGTGGGATGTCAGGATGAGTTGGCCGCCTGCTGTCCCTGGTTCTGGGGGGACCGGCACCAGAATGGGGGCTGGGTTTGAGGACAAGGGGGACATTGAGACCCCCGGACAAGGGAAAGATGATCCATGCTCGAGAATGTGAGGCTCAATACCCCCTACCCCCGCCTCTCAGGTTACCTTCACAAAACTAAACACAGACACACAGACACACATTCCTCTTGATTGCCTGATGGTCACTGTTTGCCATGTATGTGTGCCACGTAATGTTACCCAGAGCCTTTAACATCCATTACAAAAGAAAGCTTATTTACTGGTCGTCAGCTTGTGCGTGTGCGATATTTTCTGTGGGACAAGGGAGAGAGGAGTGGGGGCTGGAGAGTATTGTGTTTTCTTTAACCCATCCCCCGCTCTGGTTTTGGTGTGGTTGAGTGACTCATCAAACTAGTCCTTCCTAACATTGAGAGGGGCATTCTGGGCTAGGCCCGAACAAAAGAACACACACACACACACACAGCCCCACGTGACACGCAAAGGCCTGCTAGATGTAGGTCAGGACGACACACAGAGAAGACCTATGTCCCTGCCTGACCAGTAACACTACTTCAGGCCCAAACATCACACACTAGCCTCAACAGAATTGTAAATTAGGAATCATAAGGACACACATTAAAACAAGCTCTGAAGACAGAACACCCCCTCCCCACACACACACACACACACACACACACACACACACACACACACACACACACACACACACACACACACACACAGCAGGGTATTACATAAGACCATGTTTAGAGTGGGGCCCCCAGTGTTAAGGGGGAGCAGCGGACCAGAAGGCAGCATTCATATGGAGATTCTTGGCCGTGTGTGTGTGTGTGTGTGTGTGTGTGTGTGAGGAAGGAGAACATAGAACAATGACCATCCCAAACTGGAACTAAACACTTCTTCATGGCCACGAGTAACACACACGAGCAACACACACACGAGCAACACACACACGAGCAACACACACACACGAGCAACACACACACACGAGCAACACACACACACGAGCAACACACACACACGAGCAACACACACACACGAGCAACACACACACACGAGCAACACACACACACGAGCAACACACACACACGAGCAACACACACACACGAGCAACACACACACACGAGCAACACACACACACGAGCAACACACACACACGAGCAACACACACACACACACACACACACACACACACACACACACACACACACACGACCTCTCAGTGTGACTGGAGGGAGGATTGAGTGGTCTGAAAGTAGTGCCCCGCGGCAGCCTTAGTCTGGACATAGCAACCGGTTACTACAACAACAACAAAGGAAGCACCCTGTTCTGCTGGGGCGCCAGGCTCTTGGAGACCACAGCAGAATAAATATCGCTGATTCAGACGGAGTAGGCTCCATGTAGGACTACCTCTCAAGTGTTTGATTCTGTCCATCAGCTCTACCAAGTGACCCTGGCCAGGGGGACTCTCTATCGGGGGGGGGGGGGGGGGGGGGGGGGGGGGGGAGTTTGAGCAGCCGGCCACCCGCCGAGGTCAAACTGGACCTGAACCACAGGGTCAACCGCCAGCAGACTCAAACGGAGCGGCGGGCCGTGGAGCTGTCTAGCAAGGATCCGGGGACCTTGGCCTGTCGGAACAGCCAGGGCTGCGCCGCGCCGATTAAAGGGGAACCTGTGATCCCTTGGCATGCTGAAGCCGTTACACAGGAGGCTAACGGCTCCTCCACCTCCACTGCTCTGAGGGCTCGGAAATTCGAATGGTGCCCAAACAAAATGCTAGGTTCACGCCAGACCGTTTGTGAGTTAGGCCCCCACACGTGGCCATACCGCAGAAAACACACCGGAGAAACGTCGCCTGCTTGCAAAGGCTTCGGCTAGCTCGGCTTGTCTGCTCGCTGCTGCTGGAGGTTTGCAGCATGCAGGTCAGAGTGCAGAGAGGAGAGGCAGGAAGGGAGTGGTGTGTGTGTTTATGTATACTTGTGTGGGGGTGTGTGCGTGTGGCGAGCGTAAAGAAGAGGAAGATTAAAAAAAACTGGGTTACCAAACCGACTGACTAACCATTAACCCGGGCTCGCTCTGAAATAAGATTCATTAAAAAGATAAAGATTCATTTGTTTTAACAAAGAAAAACAAGGCCCAAGTTAAGCATGACATTCTGTACCATAATTTTAATGTGTTGATTGATTGATAGCTATTGTTAGGATGAGGTCCTGCAGGAGCAAATTATCTGAAGAAAGGAGAGTAGCGTTTGATAGTTTAGTATGCCTGCATATAGATCACATGTGGAGGCTAGTCATGTCACAGACTCTCTCTTTATGTTTGGATTGGTGTGTTATTCTCTCTCTCTCTCTCTCTCTCTCTCTCTCTCTCTCTCTCTCTCTCTCTCTCTCTCTCTCTCTCTCTCTCTCTCTCTCTCTCTCTCTCTCTCTCTCTCTCTCTCTCTCTCTCTCTCTCTCTCTCTCTCTCTCTCTCTCTCTCTCTCTCTCTCTCTCTCTCTCTCTCTCTCTCTCTCTCTCTCTCTCTCTCTCTCTCTCTCTCTCTCTCTCTCTCTCTCTCTCTCTCTCTCTCTCTCTCTCTCTCTCTCTCTCTCTCTCTCTCTCTCTCTCTCTCTCTCTCTCTCTCTCTCTCTGCGCCAAAACAAACAGGAGCGTCCATGCCGTGCCACGGAGCCTGGGAGCCGGACCACAGCGTGACCGACAGGATCCACCTGGGCCCGGATCAGCTGGAATCCACGGTCTAAAGCGGACGGGAGAGGAGGGAGACCTCCATTCCAAACACTCAAAATGGTCTCTCTGAGGCTGGCTGACATGTACCGTTGAGCAGATTCCCTTCTCCTCTGGCTTGCTCTATGTAAGAGGGGAGATAGAGGGGGGGAGAGAGAGGGGGGGAGAGAGCGATAGAGAGATGGAGGAGACTGAGAAGAAAGAGAGGAGAGATTCGTGGGCATGTGAAGCGTAAAGGAGTGAGTCATGGTGACCTACATAGGCCGTGTGTGGAATGGAGAAAGAGAGAGAGAGAAAGCTAGAGCGAGAGAGAGAGAGAGAGAGAGAGAGTGCAGGAGAGGGAAAGCTACAGAGAAAGAGAGAGAGCTACAGAGAATAAGAGCAAGAGAGCACTAGGCTGGTGCTTCTGCATATCAAAGTGTTTACTTGGCAGTGAATCTCTCTGCAAGCACCTCTCGGAGGGTAGGAGGGACGGAGGGTACAGCTTGACTTGACAGAGGCTGGGGGGATGGGAGGCTGGTCGTAAGGATGGACCAATGAATGGATGGACGGACGGATGGAATGACGGTCGGAAGAATGGATGAATGGATGAAATAATGAATAGATGGATGGATGGATGGATGAAAGAATGGATGGATGGATGGACATATGCTGGGAAGGGAAAGGATGTGGCTATAGGGACTGGGAGAGACTGTGGCCCTGGCTGATGCAGGCGACTAGACAAAAGCTCAGAGCTGTGCGTGACGACGAGGCCGGGTTAAGACAGGTCACAGGCTGACACTGTGGTAAGAACCTCAACCGAGTTAGTAGATCTGAGAGAGAGAGAGAGAGAGAGAGAGAGAGAGAGAGAGAGAGAGAGAGAGAGAGAGAGAGAGAGAGAGAGAGAGAGAGAGAGAGAGAGAGAGAGAGAGAGAGAGAGAGAGAGAGAGAGAGAGAGAGAGAGAGAGAGAGAGAGAGAGAGAGAGAGAGAGAGAGAGAGAGAGAGAGAGAGAGAGAGAGAGAGAGAGAGAGAGAGAGAGAGATAGAACCCAGGCAGTGGCGGCTCCACGGCTTCATTTGGTGATGGCATACCTATCTAGTGAACACAAACTCGGTGCCCACTAACTGCTAACAGGGAGCTAGCTTAAGGCTAAAGATGTCCCCGGCCTAATTTCTGGTTGGGATTATCTGGAAGCAAGCTAGTGATCAAGGAGCAGCAAACGGCTGTCCTCCACCAGCATGGCAGGCAGCTAGGCACGCAGGGCAACGGGCGCGGAGCCAGCCGCTCATTAGGAGCCTGTCGGAAGGCCTGAGATTCACATGTCCTCGCGGTCTAATCCTCAGAACCCTACCACCCTGGCCATGGCTAATAACAACCTACTCCATCTAATCCGCCGGCTGCACAGCCAGGGATGGATCTATGGCGGTGGGGGAGAGGGAAAGACGGAGAGAGAGAAAGGGCAGAGGAGGACAGAGAAGCGGGCCACGGGTGGCAGCACCAAGGGGGCGGGGTGGGGTGGGGTGAGCTGCCTTCCAAAGGACGCAGAAAGGGGGGAGCAAGGGGGGGAGGGAGGCTGAATTATTGATGAGAGCCAGCAGGCTAGGCCAAAGCACACACCCTGACCCCCAAACCCACGCACGCACACACGCACACACACACACACACACACGCTCACACGTGCGCGTTCACACACACAGTGCAGCAGCCTGGATACTGTTACACATTACATCATTCTCATCCTCCCCTTCCCACTCCCACCATGGCAAGCCTGTTCACCCTTTCTCTTCCACCATCTCTCCTTTGTTTCCCCCGTACGTCCACCCTCGCTTCCCTCTCCTTCCCAGGTGGCAGCCCACCTTCTTTGGGATACATTATTAATGGAGTGGGGGGGGGGGGGGGGGGCTTCCGCGGGCCTGCCAGGGCTGGAGCCTGCTGCCCAGCCGTTTAGGTCGCTCTACCTCAAAGTCGATGTGACCAGACGAAACAACTGGCCGCAACGTGAAAGAGAATGGGGAATGAGCGTGGAGGCAGAGCGGAGCGTGGAGGACGGGCTGGCGGTAGTATGTGTGGGTTCATACAGGGGCTAGGAGCCACAGAGAGAGTTCCTGTTAGAATTCAAACTGGTCGGGTCCATTCTGCAGACACAGAGGGGGGGGGGGGGGGGGGGGGCTTAGACTTTGCTTCTGAATATAGGAAACACTCGAGCACACTGGTACTCTTTTCAGTTTCCCCTTTAATTCAAGTGGAAACCACCGCTTCGTTGAGAGTTATGAGGCCTGAAACGCAGATTCAGGACCCCGTTTTGTGTGTGTTTGTGTGAAAGCGTGTGTAGTGTTGCTCGCAGTGTGGGGCCTACAGGAAGCGGCGGGCTGGAGACGCAGAGGGCTGGAGGCACTGGGAAGAAGGGTGGAGGAGGAATGAACAGAGCGGAGGGAAGAGGGAGAGATAAGGACAGCGAGGCCCCTTCGTACACTGCAGCCGGATGTCTGGGGGGGTGGGGGGGGCTTACTGGAGGGAACATACACAAACGTAAACACAGAGTACACCAATAGCTCCTAGGCCTCGCAAATGGACAAAAACACGTATTTCAGAGACGTGGCAACAGGCCACACACACACACACACACACACACACACACACACACACACACACACACACACACACACACGTGCACCAAAAAGGGAGCAAAGGACACGGTGTATAATGCTTGAGTGAGGATGAGGAAGTCTGCGTGTGTGTGTGTGTGCGCGCACCAGACGGAGCAGAAGAGCGAGGGAAGAGAAAGAGCGAGTGGGAGAACAGTGAGTTAGAAAGGCTGTTGGAGTTCAAGGCCGAGCGGCTTCTCAACACAGGAGCACTGAAAAAATATTACACAAGGAGAGAGAGACAGAGAGAGAGAGACAGAGAGAGAGAGAGAGAGAGAGAGAGAGAGAGAGAGAGAGAGAGAGAGAGAGAGAGAGAGAGAGAGAGAGAGAGAGAGAGAGAGAGAGAGAGAGAGAGAGAGAGAGAACAACAACAACAAGCCCTGGCAGAGTGGCCCTGATTGGCTGGCCGCTCCCCTCTGGTGAGTTTGCCCATGACATCGTGTGTGCATGCCTGCGCACGTGCGGCCATGTGCTTTGGAGGGCTTGCCAGTTTTGCAAAACAGCCAGCCAGCACAGAGCGGAGCAGAGCTGCCGCGGTTCGCGAGCTGGCTGTGGGACCGGCTCTGCCATCTCCTCCTCGTCCTCCGCCCCGCCCCCCCCCCCTCTCTCCGACGGCTTCTCTGTGGCTCCCCTCCCCCCTCTATTCTGACTCCGGCGGGCTAGGCAGGCCAGGGCAGATGGTAGCTTCGCTAGCATAGTGACCCAGGCGCTCTAGCCTCCTTGTTTTGATCCAGTCGTCGATTGTTCGGCCTAATCCTCACACTATCCAGAGCGCCCCCAGAGCCCCCCCACCCCCCCACCCCTCCCTGGCTCCGCGCCAGACCTCTTATTAAGCACACAAAGGCTTTTCTGTCCAACAAGCATGCTGGTTGGCCCGCCCGGCTACCTACTGCAGCCCCCCCCCCCCCCCCCCCCCCCCCCCCCCCCCCGGCCCTGGGCCCACTGCCGCGCTCCGTTCTCTCGTTCCAGTAAACCTCCCTTTCCGACTCGGAAACCACAACAACAGAACACATCTGTCGACGACGGCAACGCTCCCGATCTAGGAAAGGTGTCTGCCTCTCGTTGCTTTGTTGTCTTTAGACAACTAGAATCCGAGGGCTGGCATACCACGGTTGTGGTACGCAACGACAACAATCAACTTAGATCTATTTCAATCTATATCTAGGGAGATTTTCTGTCCTCCTGAAGCTCATTAGGCGTTAACACGACGTCGCTCTTATCTTTACCGCTCTCTCATATCTGCTGGTAAACATTCATCTTTCTCTCTGGGTGGATATTATGTCCTTTAAGGCACTCTCTCTTTCCTGCCAAAGATGGATGGCGTCGTCACCCTCACGGTCTTGGTGACTCATCTCTCGGTCATCGCAAGGCCAAGTCCAGTCAGTGGAGACAGCCTCGTTTACACAAAACAGCCGGAACATTAGCAATAGTTCACCAAAGGGAGGTGGCTAGCTGGAAGAGAAACAATAACAACAACATGTACATTTCAATTTACCTCCCCTCCCTCCCTCCCTCCTCTCTCCGGCTGAAATAAAAGATCATGGCCTGAGAATTCAACAGCATGTTGCCTAGCAACCTACGCAAGCAAGCCTCACTGCAGGTGTCAATGTGAGCGACTGGGCAGCATACACACATGCGGCACACACCAATACAACACACACACACACCAAATAACAAGTCTATTTCCCTGGGCTTTGTGCTTCCTACAGGGAGGGGAGAGGGTCCAAGGATGTGCATGATAGTTTTTACTCCAGAATCTAAGGCTTGTCGTCATAGAAACCACACAAAAGCAATAGGCAGAGAGAGAGAGAGAGAGAGAGAGAGAGAGAGCGAGAGAGAGAGAGAGAGAGAGAGAACCCAGGCAGTGGCGGCTTCACTTGAAGTGGGCTCCTAAATGAGATCAGCCTTACACTTTTACAGCCTTCATATTTACCAAGACAAAAGCGCCAGGGCAGAGTCTAGCTTAGCCCAGCCCAGCCAGCAGCTGTCCCCTGGGACAAACATCAAGCCCATCTGACAAAACAGCAGTACCCCCCGACGGACACCTCATCTGGGCCCCGGTTCATGAAAACGTTTCCCTCCCATTTCGCCACCTGAAGGAGATGACATTAAGTTCAGTCGCCTAAAAGCCCTCTTTGCAACCCCTCACGGCCCTCCATTCCCAGTAACACTAGGCTGGTGCTCAAAAGGCACCTCAAGGCCTCCAGCCCAGGGACCGCGGCCCATACTGATGATCTGAGGCGCTGGCGCTGGGAGTACTTAAGAATCCATCAGGCTTAGCGATCAATATAAAGGCCGGGGCTTTGTGCTGCCGGCCTGCCGCATTGCAATAAAAGCCCAGCCAAAGCCTGTTCTGGTAGAGGCAGGGGCTGATAAAAGCCTGGCTTGTATTACCCGCCTATATCACACACACACACACACACACACACACACAAACACACACACACACACACACACACACACACACACACACACACACACACACACACACACAACGCGTGCGGAGGGAATGGAGCTGTTAGTTCAAAACAAGCCCAATGGACCTGTCCTGTTCTGTTCCGTTCTGTTCTGGAGGCATGATTACGTAAGACCGACTCCTTCACTGGCTCTATAGGGCAGCCAGCCAGCCAGCCAGCCAGCCAGCCAGCCAGCCAGCCCGACAAGCCATATAATATCTCTAGCTGCTTGGCTTGGACGATCTTGCAGCTCGCTTTTTCTTTTCATCCCTCTCTTCCCTTCCCCGCTCTCTCCTCTTCTCTTCCCTGGCCTGTGACATCATCACGGCTCCAAAGCCGCTCTATATTTAGCAGCTCCACCCCCCTGCTGAGTCTCACCACTCTGTCAATGCCTGGGCCCAGCTCCCTCCATCCGATGGCTCATCTCTCAAACTACCCGGGAGGAGGATGGGCACTCTTTTATAAAAAAAAAAGAAAACAAAAAAAGAATAACAGAGAATTGGGGGAAGGGGGGGGGGAGATGCGCAAGGGAGGGAGAGAAAGGAAGAAAGTGGTACTGAAGGAGGAGATAAAGAAAGAGAGGGTCACTGAGAACGACGGAGGGGAGGGTGACAGGGTGTGTGAATAGCCCTGCTGTAAATCAACTGGCTCTTCGTAAAGCAGGGCTCCCTGTGAGAACGGCTTCACGTGTCGCCTCATTACGTCTCCTCTCAACGCCAACGCCAACGCCAACACACACACACACACACGCACGCACAAAAACAAACGCATGCACGCACACTAAAGAATTGCAAACAGGCATAATCACACACTCCTACCCGATGGCACCCACACAGTCCCACGATTTGAAACCCGGCTAGGGAGAGGCTGGGCTAAATTCTGCAAATTACAGCCCGCCCCACACTGAATTTATGGGGGCGATGCTGATACCGATACACACACACACACACACACACACACACACACACACACACACACACACACACACACACACAGAATAAATACATAACCAAATTCTTTTGCAATGATCCCTGACAAAGATAGATATGTCATCACATCGTCTGCTCCTATGCTTTATGCTGATGTTTTCCTCTTGCCTCTTGGCTCCTTTGTAAAATAGATAGCACTCTCAATGGGACTCGCCGGGTTAAATAAAGGATTACAAAATAAAATAAAAAACTGTCAATTTTTTTCGGCCTATACCGATTTATCTGTGACAGGTCCATGAATCGGTGGGGCTCGCACAGGACAGACACAGCAGAGAAAGAGGGAGAGATAGTAAGGAAGAAAAGGATGACCAGCTTGAGAGTGTGTGCCCTGCTACGGTGACTTTTATTTCAAACGTTCTCCGTTGCCGCGGAACAACATCCTGCAAAGCTAATCCGCCCGGCGAGCGGGGCAATTTATTCGAGCTCACGTTCTTGCCAAGTGTCAGAGGAGCCATTGAGCCGGAGAGAGAGAGAGAGAGAGAGAGAGAGAGAGAGAGAGAGAGAGAGAGAGAGAGAGATATGGGTGGGAGGTAGACACGCTCCTGTATCTGGTGCCGTTGTCTTCTGCCTGGTGACAACACGCTCACTGCAGCCCCACGCAGCATCTGGTTCCCCCTTCCTCACCACTGACCTCTGAACGGACACCTTACTTGATGCCGACACCCTCTCACTTTGGGGCCGTATCTTTCTCTCCCAACACCCCACGTCCGAGGGGAGGGAATTAGATACAGTTTGTTGGAGCCCACAAAAACAGGAGGCACCCCTGCTCTTGAATCAGGCTTCAGAGCTGGGAAGCAACTCAAATTATCGAGGAAATTAAAACAAAACCAAATGAACACAAACAACATATATGTTTTTTTTTAAACACCGCCAAGAAAAACAACATGACTTTACGTGACAGCGATAGCAGTAACAGTCAACACTAGCAACAACCAAACTATCTGCTCCACGGTCTGGTGTTAACCCCCATGCTCTCCAGATGTATTCATTTGTACCCTACTTAGACAGATCCAAACCCCTGGGTGCCACCCAGTTCCATAATATCCATACTACTTAGTATGCCAGAAAATGATTAAGTACGTACTAGTGTGCGATGTGGGACGCAGCGATTGTGTTTATCAGGTGTACAGGAAGGATGTTAAAGTGATAGTTTAACTTAATAAGATATGTTCCTAAATACCCCGATTCAGACGAGATGGTCGACATCAATGTTATCACTATACATCCAATAACGAGTTATTCTGGCAAGTAGGTATCCTAGCTTAGCTACAATGACTATAAGTCAGTCGTAACGGCTAGCATGGCTACGTCAAAAGTGACCAAACACACCTTCGAAAAAATCGAAAGCTGTGTAATTTACATGTTTGATCTTCTGTATTTCACCCACATAGAAGTGAAAATGTAAAAGCCAGACGTTGTGGTTACTGAAACAGATAGATGGTAGGACTATTGTAGCAAGACAGGACCATAGTTTAACTTTGTGGTCACTGAAACAGATGGATGGTAGGACTATTGTAGCAAGATGGGACCATAGTTTAACTTTGTGGTCACTGAAACAGATGGATGGTAGGACTATTGTAGCAAGATGGGACCATAGTTTAACTTTGTGGTCACTGAAACAGATACATGGTAGGATTATTGTAGCAAGACAGGACCATAGTTTAACTTTGTGGTCACTGAAACAGATGGATGGTAGGACTATTGTAGCAATATGGGACCATAGTTTAACTTTGTGGTCACTGAAACAGATGGATGGTAGGACTATTGTAGCAAGACAGGACCATAGTTTAACTTTGTGGTCACTGAAACAGATAGATGGTAGGACTATTGTAGCAATATGGGACCATAGTTTAACTTTGTGGTCACTGAAACAGATAGATGGTAGGACTATTGTAGCAAATCAGGACCATAGTTTAACTTTGTGGTCACTGAAACAGATAGATGGTAGGACTATTGTAGCAAGACGGGACCATAGTTGAACTTTGTGTCGGTAAGGCAGCCTCGCAACAATAGACCCGAGATCTGTTCCCTTTTGATGGAGCCGTGCTAGCTGCTATGACTGACCTACAGTCATTGCTGCTAGGCTAGGCTACATTTACCTACCCACTGACCTAAATAACCCATTATTGGACGTGCAATATTAAATTGACATGGATCATCTTGTCTGAATAGGGAGGAACAAAATGTCGAACTGTCCCTTTAAGGCTCCACAGGCAGCACTACAGCTCTAACTACTGAGCGGGAGGGTCAGTATCGTGCCGGGGATTGGGGCTGGTACTGGGAGGAGCTGCATTACCAGGTGGACCCTCTCGCCGCCAATGAGCTCAGATTATCTGGCCCGAGCTCAGGAGAGGAGATGCCTGATATCTGTGTGTGTGTGTGTGTGTGTGTGTGTGTGTGTGTGTTTCTTCTTCTCTCTGCAGGGCAGGTGAAGAGCAGATCCGCCTCATCTCATTCCCCGTCACGTACAGCTCTAGCTCCAGCTCCATTACCCCACGCTCCTCCTCTCCTCTCCGCTCACAAACAGGGCCGGCCACCAGGCAGTTGCCATAGCAACGCCCGCCGGGTTAACCCGATGGGGGGATGGGGGGTACGTGAATTGAGGGGGGGGGGGGGGGGGGGGGAGAAAGAAAAGCGAGAGAGAAGAGAGGGACGGAGAGGAGAGAAAGAAATGAAGCTGGCTTGGACTAGCTACCGCAGACATGGGGAGGGGAAGCTGCAGAGAGACACACACGGCCTAGCAAACACACACACACACAAACACACACACACACACACACACACACACACACACACATACTATTCAGCTCCTTAGAGAGGGGAAGATATATGGGTTGGGAGATATAAATACCACGCCATCCGCAGGCTGACTAAAATAACGAGGTTAGAGTCCGAACCCGACCCGCAGAGGAAGGGAACACACAAACACGGCTGGCGTCAGAGTCCTCTCCACCTGGAGCAGACCAAGGACCTGGGCAGGCCAGGCTGGAACCCAGAGGCTCCCCCCTGGTCCGTCTCTCTCGCCGCTAGCCCAGCTGACGGGCCGCCTCAGAGGCTGAGAGGGAAGGGGATGGACGGGCAGGCGGGCAGGACTTGGCCATACGCTCATCAGCCGGGGGAGAATTAAGACATGTAGGGCACAGGTCAGCTCAGCATTACCGATGGAAACCGCAGAGCTTAGCGTGTTGAAACAGGAGGCGTCACAAGGGGCAACAAGCTGCTTCTACCGGCCCCGGACGTTTCTACAACAGCACTGCACTTGGTGACCTGCTGTGGAGTAGCAAAGCAGGAGGATGGAGAGACTACAACACACACAGTCTCACACACACACACACACACACACACACACAAATGTAAGGGGCAATAACACAGGGTTCATTGGTTGCTACACTATTGCAGTAAAATCAAAACAAAATACAGTATGTGGGTGAAAGCGTCTTCAAATGTTTTCAACTATCATGACTCAAAAGTACTACTCTCACACAGTATCTGAAGAACCACTGCTTTCAACAAAAACAATACTAACAACAAACTCAGGCTAAAAACACATCTCCACCCTGTCCAAACGCAGCCGTGACGTCAACAGAACATGTTCCGTGTGGGGCCACAGGGCAGTGACTCTTAAACCCTGGAGCGGAGGAGCTTTGCTGCAAGAGGATTACAGTGGTAACATGCATGATCCACTGTCTCCGTGTCGGTTGCTTCCTCTCGGAGCGGAGGAGCCCGTCCTGACGCTCACTGGCCGCCAGCTGACACGGCTTTAAAACGCGGCTCCCCTCGTCTGTGGCAAAGCGGGGGGAGGGGTGGGGGAGATTAGGATGCCTATTGTTTCAGAGGCTACCGCTTCCACGTTGGGGCGGCCATCACCAGAGGAAGAGCCTTATGTCCCATTGGGGATAAAGAGGAGCCGCTATGTAAATAGGTGTGTGTGTGTGTGGTGTGGTGTGGGGTGTCGGGTATAAAGGATAGCGGGTAGAGGAGGAGGAGGAAGAGGAGGGAATGGAAATTGCTCCAGGAGCTAGGAGACTCCAGAGAGGCTGCCGTCCCTGACTGTAGGCTCAGCTGTAGCTCACAGGCTAGCATAATATTGTGGCCACGCTAGCCATCTACAAGAACGGTAACTCGGATTCCATTGTGGCATTGGAGGATTGAAGCTTAACAAGCTTGCAGAGACAATTGTACTGTAGCAAGGTACCCAGGAGAGTTGTAGTCAAGCTAGCCATCCTAGGCTAGGCAAGCTCTCTACGAGAACAGAGGCCCGACCAGCTAGCTGACAGAATTGCCGCCTAGCTCGTTTATAGCGGCAGTTGGAGACGAAATGTTATGGCCTGTCTAGACAGTCCAAAGGCCCAGCAGCAGATCTGCTCTCTAAGCAATTCCAGGCCTGTGACCGCCGGGACGACCGCTCTGCTCCAACGGCCACAGCCTTCCCGAGTATGGCCTCCGGCCAGGTAACGCAGACACTGACCTGTATCTGTGACCACAGTGGTCCAGATCAACCCTGTTCACAACCACGCATGTCTTGGTTGAATCTAGGTTACAGATAGGCTTGCACAGTGCTGGGCAGCTGGTTGTCGTACGGGGGGAATTTGATTACCGGACAATGGCTGACGCTTATGCTGATAGCAATGACGATCTGTTTAAAGACTAGCTACGCACTAGCCAAGAGGCAAAGATGCAAAAACGGAGAGTCTGCCAGCGAAAATAGAGAGAGAGGGGGGGGGGGGGGGGGGGGGCGGAGAAAAGGCGAAGGAGTGAGAGAACGAGAGAGAGGTGGGAGAGTGAGATCCCGGGAGTGCAACATGACGGCCACGCCACCGCCGTCACACACGGGAACGAGCCTCCCCGTCCTGCACGCTCTCACTCTCTGGCCGCGTGGGCGGGCGCCACAGTGAGTCATCCCCGCTGAGCAGCCTTGGGTCGACACACCACTAGTACGCAGGAGGACACAGCGGGGACATGCACATCCCGTCACTGGCAACATCAGGGGGGGATTAGAGGTGGTTTAGCACCATTGTTAAACATAAACAACGTGCGAGGCCTGCTACTGGTCAAAGCAAACGCAGGACGGTTTTATTTGAAAATGGTTCTGGTTGTTGTTAAGTGGAGGCTGAAACCCCATTATTAGGCTTGATTAAGAATTCATGTGCAACAGCATACATGTTCTTCAGGATTACGATGCTCAACTTGGATACGGGGGAGAGCATATGATAGACTAGTAAATGTGTTGATTGCAAATGCAATGGGATTTGCATCATTACATTAGGGCTGGGCGATTTGACAAACAAATCGATTCATTTGAATTATGAGTTGGCACGATGTGAAAAAGGGCTAAATTCAAACAGTCGCGATTTAAGGCGCCTGGTACAATTGGTCTAGTAACGTTAGATTTATTTAAAAAATTGTTTGTCCATAAAGGCCGACGGAACTCATTGCTTTAGTAAATAGAACACTTGTCTGCTGCTCGCAGGGGAGTACTGTGTAAAAAATACGAGATATTTCTGTGATCTGTGTTGCTGTGCTTTTAGCGCCACGCGACATCAAACACGGATGTGCATTATACCACCCTCACCAAGTTGCAAGCTAAATTGGGTCTAGCGTCCAACGCCAGTCTCATTCATGACGCACAGTGTAAAATATTTAAAATGCACCAATGTATTTCCACTGGTTTTGAATAATGACCCATTGTCCCATTTAGCTGCAAGGCTACCAGGTTTCTACTCAATGAGTGATCTAGCTGGGAAGGAGTGTCAGTTTGCACAAAATATGCATAGACTAGTTAATAACACACCGTTAAATCTCCAATATTCTATTATATGAAGAAAATACTTAATTAAATGTTTTGGTTATTGTTGTACGTTTTTTAGAGAACGTTATTTTTGTACGTTTTTTAGAGTACATTTAAGATAAATCGATAACGTCTATCACATAGAAAGAAATTGTGATTTGTTTTTAGGCCATATCTCCCTGCCCCAAGATACGTAACAACAGGACAGCAATTGGGTTAAAAAAACCTGTGTTTTTATTATTTTATCAAAATGAAGAGGGAAACAAAAACAAGGTGGAGAGCCAGTGTGTGTGTGTGTGTGTGTGTGTGTGTGTGTGTGTGTGTGAGTGAGTGAGTGAGTGAGTGAGTGAGTGAGTGAGTGAGTGAGTGAGAGAGAGAGAGTGAGAGAGAGAGAGACAGAGAGAGAGAAAGGGAGGAGGCTGGCTATAAATCTGGCTGATGCAATCTAACGGAACATTGTATTAGGCCAGGCTGAGGGCTTCTGGGTAAGGAATGGAGCTCCACTGGATGGGGGAGATAATGCACCCCCCCTTCCACCCTGGGGAGACGGATGGGGAAGAGAGAGAGGGGGAGGGAAATGGAAACTTTGGGATGGCTGGGGCTAACTGCTAACCACACACACACACACACACACACACACACACACACACACACACACACACACCTTCTCCATGGCAGCATTTACATTGAAAGGCAGACCAATCACCTTGGAACCTGGCAAGAGTTGAAGGAGGCTAATGGCGGAGAAGCCGCTAATAGGGTACATGAACCGTAAACAGGGTTTAGCCAAGTTGGAAAAACCCCTTCGCTAATACAACACTGCCTATAAATAAGTCTCCAACATTTAAAAACAGCCCCAAAAAACGGAAGTTAGGCGCTGAAGTGATTAGACCAAAGTAGAGCAATTATTCACCAAGTCGAGATAAAACGCAGTTCTCCACCAGACAGAGCGAAGAAAGCAGAAGAAAAACATACGGAATAAAAAATATGATAATTGGCATGCTATTTTCGCGAGAGAATAAATCAGCTCTTCCAGCGAGAAAGCTAGGGTATCATTTGTGTGTGTGTGTGTGTGTGTGTGTGTCACTCCTGGGTATGTGGTACCATGACAAACACGGCGAATGTGGAGCAGAGCAAACTCTGGGCTCTGAGAGCTGACAGCCAGGGGACGGCTCCTCTGACAGGAGCAACACACAGCTACCGCTACCAGGAGAGAGGGAAACGGAGGAGGAGAAGAGGAGGATGAGGAAGGAGAAGGCGAAGAGAGCGAGAGAGGGGGAGAGAGAGAGGGGGTGGAGGGGTACCAAGCGAGCGTGTAAAAAGATTAGCCTTGAGAGTCGAGGGAAGAAAGCTAGAGAGAGGAACTCAGAGATGGGCCTGATAGATTCTCAAGATGCCCCCGAAACACATCGCTCCTGGAGATGCGGGACTCAAGACTATCATTAGCCACGCAAGGAGGAACGGTTTCCCCGACAACACTTCTAAATATAACCTGAAAACAAATGTGGAACACCACAATGTGCCCTGCTTAGGGAAAGCGCTCGGTGTGCGATTTACGGCGGAAAAGAAAACACTGAAATATAATCAAATGGGGACGTGACCCGTGGTAGTTTCTCTTTCCGATGCTTTCCATTGTTTCCTTACCCGGTACTCCTGCTGAGCCTGCTGGAGGATCAAATCAGAAAGCACGTGGGGGGAATAGAAGTCTCCATAGGCCAATTATTCATAAGCAGGGGGATGAATGCCAGCGTGGCACTGACACCAAGCACACACCAGAGAAGAAGAGACCTGATTCCCAAAGCGACATCACTGGGCCTTCACATGCGCTGGCGCGTCATCACACAAACTCACCGACTCGGTCATTCAGACACACGTGCACGCACGCTAAAGTGCTAACACCCGTGCACGCGCGCGCTAACAGACACGGTTCTCTTTGCCCTCTGTCCGGCGTCATCGGCCTCTCTCTGAGGGGAAGTCTGGCTTCCTGCTTGCTCTGAGGCCAAGCCCAACAGTAGAGGCGGTGACGGGGCTAGTGAAGCCTGTCCAACAGACACAGCGGGAGTGGAGCAGGGCAGCACGGCAGCACGGCGGCTCAAAGGGAACACGGCCGCTTCATACGAGCAGCCGGCCCTCAGCCCAGAGATCTTAGCCTGGCAGACCTGGGAGGTGAACTATACTGCCGTCCTTGGCGGCTCCTTATTTGGAGTAAAACATGGCTGTTGGTTGTCCTCAGCCTTCCTGAGCTAGGTTCTACAACGCCGACCCCGCCTGGCCCAAACGTTACACCTCATCAGTCACATGTCGTGGCGACCATCGACCCCCCCCCCCCCGCCCTCGTTTGTGTTTTATCACGCTGTAACTGAGACTGTTGGCTGATCATCGTTCAAAACAATGCAGCCTGTCCAATGTCACCTGCCTGCTCTCTGTCGGCAGACCACAGCGACGGGGCCAGGGGGGCCAGGGGGGCGGGTCATCACACAGAGGTCATCTGGCCGAGGTCTGTCTGAAAGGCTGGGCCAGTGAGGGACGGAAGGGGACAATGTGGAGCTAATAGAGAGGAGAGCGGGGACGGAGGATCACTCCGTTCTCTGGCTGGATAGCCTTTCAAAGCAGAGGGGTCACATGCAGAACCCTCCCCCCCTTCCCTTCCCCCATACAACCAGCCAAGCTATGCTACACCCTGGCCCCTCCCCCTTCTCTCTGTTCCCCTACCCCCTTTAAAATCACTACCAGCTCCGCACACGCACACGCACACGCACACGCACACGCACACGCACACGCACACGCACACACACACACACACCCTCTGCTTCCCCCACCATGCATGGCTATATCTCCCTGTATTGCTGACCTGCCCAGTCCCTCCCGCTTCCCCAGACAATAAGACCAAGCCTGTGGAGGCCTGAGGGGTCCAGCAACGCCCACAACCATCATCATCATCATCATCCCAGGGAGGGGGGGTTCATGGCTATTGTTAAAACAGAGCAACATGTGACATTACTTTATCGACAGACCCTCTGCAGCTTGCAACTTGGACGCTTCTTAAGACATCTAGGGGAGGGCGGGGGAGGGACTAGGAGGGAGGGGGAGAGAGGGGGAGGGAGGGGGCATGCCCGAGCTGAGGTGGAGTGCAAAGCCCCCTGGCAGCCGCCTATGGAGCCAACCCCAGCGGTCAACTTGATTTGAGGCCCATGTTGAGGGGGGCGTTCACTCAGGGCTGTCTCAGGGCCTCCCCCTCCATTGGCAGCGGGCCTCCTTCCTCTTCCTCCCTGTCGATGGGCCGCGCTGCTCATCGATCGTCCCCCAGGGGTTTCTATTTAGAGCCCACTGATCTGTAGGGAGACGCATGCACACAAAGGGGGAACCTTCCAGAAACTTGGCTCAGCAGTCATCGATTAGTAATTAACCGGGACCCTGCGTTCCTGGGCCCGATCTGCATTTCTCTCCATGGACAGTATCGAACCCCCGGCATGGGGTAAACGTCAGTCCCGCCCACCCCCTTGTTGCATGTTTCGCCGACGCAGCGGTTTCTCCGGCGCCCGCCGACTTCACGCGAGCCCAGCTCCTCCTCCTCCTCCCTAAGACAGGAGGGGAGGGGGGAAAAGAATCCGCTCGCCGCGGACCGCAGCATCCTGATGTTTTTTTGTTCCCCTTCCATAGCTGCTGGCCAGACTCAGGCCATGGATGCAGTATGGCGACGGAGGGGGGCGACGGAGAGGATGGGTGGGGGTCAGTGGATGGGTTTGGCTCACAGGGGTGTGGTGAGGGCTCTACTAACCACAACAACAAGACAGCCACCACCATCATTCCAGGGAAAACAACAGAAACTCTGTGGCAAGCGAGTTTGTGGTAAGCCATGCTGTGGTTGGCGTTTTTGCAGCACTGACTGCTTTAAGGGATGAGACAATGTGGCCATGATCGCCTGGGAGCGCGAGAGAAACTCAGGTGACCGGTTCCCACGGTGGCCTGGGTGTCGCCGTGGGGACCAGCTGACGAGGGTCTCCGAGCCGTTTCATGCTAGGGAGCGAGAGACGCCAGGGGAGAGGAAACGGTCTGCCAACACGGAAGCCCGCGCCATATGTCACCTTTTGACCAACGCTCCACGCACGCTGTAGTCCAGAACCCGTCCAGTCAGCGCTCTGTGCAGAGACACAGAGCTTCTCTTCTCTTCTCTTCTCTTCTCTTCTCTTCTCTTCTCTTCTCTTCTCTTCTCTTCTCTTCTCTTCTCTTCTCTTCTCTTCTCTTCTCTTCTCTTCTCTTCTCTTCTCTTCTCTTCTCTTCTCTTCTCTTCTCTTCTCTTCTCTTCTCTTCTCTTCTCTTCTCTTCTCTTCTCTTCTCTTCTCTTCTCTTCTCTTCTCTTCTCTTCTCTTCTCTTCTCTTCTCTTCTCTTCTCTTCTCTTCTCTTCTCTTCTCTTCTCTTCTCTTCTCTTCTCTTCTCTTCTCTTCTCTTCTCTTCTCTTCTCTTCTCTTCTCTTCTCTTCTCTTCTCTTCTCTTCTCTTCTCTTCTCTTCTCTTCTCTTCTCTTCTCTTCTCTTCTCTTCTCTTCTCTTCTCTTCTCTTCTCTTCTCTTCTCTTCTCTTCTCTTCTCTTCTCTTCTCTTCTCTTCTCTTCTCTTCTCTTCTCTTCTCTTCTCTTCTCTTCTCTTCTCTTCTCTTCTCTTCTCTTCTCTTCTCTTCTCTTCTCTTCTCTTCTCTTCTCTTCTCTTCTCTTCTCTTCTCTTCTCTTCTCTTCTCTTCTCTTCTCTTCTCTTCTCTTCTCTTCTCTTCTCTTCTCTTCTCTTCCAGACAGACAGACAGACAGACAGACAGGCCGGCCTGGGGCCCCCGGGGGTTAGAGGAAGGGTGGGGGAGGGGAGGCCACAGCAGCGTGGGAAGGGTTAAGTCGCAGCGAGCCCATCTGCTTCCTTGTCTGTCCTCCCGGCCGGCCGGCTCCTGGCCAGGGCCCAGCCCAGGCCCACTCAGCCCAGCTCGGCTCTGTCCAGCCCTGCCTGCCCCAAACAAGGCAGGCCTTCTCCAGGCTCTCTGGAAGTCTCCTTTTACGAACAGAAACGATCTGGAAAGGTAGGCGTTTTTTAAAATGCCATTTGAATCAACCCCTTATGTCAAGGCAACAGCATTGTTTATTGGATTATGGGAATTTTTTTCTCGGCAAGGGAGCAAGAAAAGAAACAAATGCGCTTTACGATTTCCCATTACAACGTCACAATTGGCCTGCTCCGCACTGGCCTTTACTTGAGTTGAAACATGTCCGTGCCTTTTTATGGCCTCGTGAATGCTGATCCCTCTGACATTATAAAGGAAAAAGCTCAAATGCCCTCAGAGTAACATGCTGTGGCAAAAAACGACCGTGTTGTATAATGGTTATTGTCCGTTTCGTTCAAAAGTAAATAACTTCAGCCAACTGGGCCTCCGACGGAAATTACACTTCAACTTCCAACTACCCTTGTCTCTCTCCAAGTCTACCTTAAGTAAAGCAGCTTTCTCCTTCCTGGTCTCACAGACAGCACTAAATAGCACGGGGGAGGGAAGGCACTCGATGTTTAACGCAAATGGACCTTACTCTTCCTAAAGCACGGGGGGACGGCGTAAGTCTAAGAAGATGAAGGAAAAATCACAGTGATCCTGGGCATGCAAAACATTTCAGAGGCGAATAGAAATGGGAGACCTGAGAAAAACATCCCCCTTTTACACAACAGCCCTCTCCTCTCTGCCAAGCGTGTGTTCTCTCCAGCATACATGCCTGGGCTCATCCACATGCCAACCAGCTGGACAGCTGGAGAGCATCAAAGCCAGGAACAAGGAGGAGGAGGACGACACACACACACACACATACACAAAGACACACGGCTTGCTAACACAAAATGCAAACACACACACAATGCTTGTTAACACAAAACACACACACACACACACAAAGAGAGAGAGAGACAGCTAGACAAAGCTGTGCGTTCCTAGGGCAGGCCCCTGTTGTCGCTGGCCTGATGATAAAGGAACACCTGGCTGTTACGTGGAGAAGCCCAGACCTGCCGAACCATGGGGCGGGTCTGCCTATCCCACCACTACACAACACACCACTGCAGACGACACACACACACACACACACACACACACAGTACATAAACAAATAAAATGTCAACTTCTAGTGCCTCTCTTGAGATCCACTACCAGTGTGTGTGTGTGTGTGTGTGTGTGTGTGTGTGTGTGTGTGTGTGTGTGTGTGTCGGCGTCCAGACATACAGTGTGGCAGAGAACAAGGTCAGCCCATCCCAGGAGAGGTGTTGGCTTACTAACAGAGCAGAGCTACTTGAAACCAAGGTCAGAGCTCTGTGGCTGCCGAAGGGATAGAGGGGACAGGAGACTGGATAGCGGCGAGAAGGAGGGAAGGAGGGAGGCCATTGAAAGGACAGCGGCGGAGACGGAGAAGAGAGATAGAGGGGGAAGACGACTCGGGACAGGGAGAGAAAGAAAGAAGAGAAACGAGGGGAGTATAAGGTTGCGGGCCAAGGGACTGGCCTGGTTCTCTAAAGGGCTTCAGCTGCCTCTTGGGGGGAGGTGAGTGTGTTTGGATGGATGGAATTCAGATTACTGGAAGAACACACACACACACACACACACACACACACACACACACACACACACACACACACACACACACACACACACACACACACACACACACACACACACACACACACGTTTCGCGGAGTTTCCTGAAATCAGATGCCCGTCTGACATAAACAAATGAGAAACAGGTCCATTATGGCTGCCATTGTGGCTGGAAACCGGAGAGCCAGGGGGAACGGAGCTCTGCTTTTTAATCTCCCTCGTCCCCGTTCGCTCAACCTGGCAACCTGAAAATAGGCCCGTCGACTGGACGAGGACTCCCGATAGCGCGGCAGATTACAGCCGAGCGCACAATGGAATCTCCATACCTGCCATTCATTCCGAGGGACACCGGGACAAGGGGCAGCCTTGTGTGGCGGCGCTTACCACTCGGAGCCGGAGCCAGTTTGGGCTGTCAGAGTGTGGAGGTGGGCCGAGGCGTTCCAAACGTGGCGCCCCCACGGGAAGGGAACGGCCCGGGGAAGACGACACAACACAGCACACAGCACACAGCACACAGCACACAGCACACAGCACACAGCACACAGCACACAGCACACAGCACACAGCACACAGCACACAGCACACAGCACACAGCACACAGCACACAGCACACAGCACACAGCACACAGCACACAGCACACAGCACACAGCACACAGCACACAGCACACAGCACACAGCACACAGCACACAGCACACAGCACACAGCACACAGCACACAGCACACAGTACACAGTACACAGTACACAGTACACAGTACACAGCACACAGCACACAGTACACGCGGAAACCAACGGGGCCCCGTAGACGCGCTAAAATAGGACCCGGGTGGAGTGGGTATTCAGACCGTGACTTCAGATAGGAACCACCTGGGCAAATTGTGATAGGAGGATGGGGAAAGTGTGAAGAAAAGGTGCGCTGTGTGAAGTGACTTCTTATATTTGAATAATAAGGGAAGATCCATTGTTCCTTTATCTACTTTGTGGATAGTGCCGTCCCCCTTCAACAGTTTTGTGTGCGTTGGTCTATAGCTTGTTAGTATGGACAGATCAGCGTCATCTCCTCACCTCCCCCTGTTGGGACTTAGCAACTGTCCCTCTGATGTCCAACCATCCGTGACCAGCGGCCACATCAAAATACAGAGACGAGCGCTCTGACGAAGGGGAGTTGGATGTTGGCAGAGGGGAGGGGAAAAAACCGTGTTAGAGGAGGGAGGGAACCGGATAAAGCAGAGGGGGAGGAGGTAGAGGATAATGGCTGGCTCTTCTCAAGGCTTCATCCCCACCTTCAGCTTAGCTACCCCCCCCCCCCCCCCTCACTCAATCTCTCTATTTCAGTTAAGCTGTGTCTATGTGTGTCCACGGCCTGCCAGGGACTGGTGGGGGCCATGGCCAGACAGGCTGGAGATGGGAAATCACCTGGCCAACGGCTCAGCCTCCAAAACCAGGAAGACGGGTCCCGGAACATTCTGGTTAAACAGCTACTGGCCACGCCAGAGACTGACAGATACAGTCACACAACACCCCCACCTAATCTCCCACACGGGTTAGTCAAAGGTTACACCATCCAAAAGGGTGCTCCGATCAAATATGAAAGGCCGTTGGCCGCTGGCCAGTCTTGACAGTGTGTGAAAGTCGGTCCCTGTCTATAGCCAAACAGCTGACAGGAAATGGGGAGCAGATAAGGCTCGAAGGTGAGCTTTTACTTTGAAAAGCTTGTTTGTTGCATCATTGATACGAGACAACATAAAAACAGCACCTAAAACCAGCTTTTTGCAGCCTTAACGTGGAAAACTACGGCACACACCAGCTCCACGGAGCAGATAGCCTGCCCTACAGCACGTTATCCAAACTTTGCAACTTCATTCCTGCTCTTAACTTGGCCCTTACTTAAGCACTCCCACAAGGTCCTTGATTTCCCCCTCCCCCCGTGCCTTACAAGTGTCCTGTGTATTGTCAGTTTGCCTCCCGCCCAAAGACAATTGGCAAGAGTGGACCTTGCCCTGCGGCTTTTTGCGTATTCAACTAGAAAAACAAACACCGGGTTGGTTAACAAAGAACCCAGCCTCTCCAAACAGAGTGCGCAATAAATCAAACAATAGCGCAACAAAAAAAGAAAGAAAAAAACATTCTAGGAAAAAATGAAAAAGGGTGGCTGTCAAAGGGCCGAACAAACAGGCAGGTACTGGTAGGTAGGACTGCTCCGTTACATTTGGACTAAACACGACGGCCTCTCCTCTATAGGGCTATCCCCACCAGAGAGGGAGAGACAGATAGATAGAGAGATAGAAAGGGCGAGAGAGAAAGAGAGAAGGAAAGACTACTGTTCCAGCCTTTTCTTGGTGACGGCGGCTGTGCTGCTTCTCCAGAGAGTTGGCCAGCTTGAACCCTCTCTCGTGGTGAGCTGGTGCTTCTGGCTGACGGATAAACAGAGTGGGAGTGTGTGTGTGTGTGTGTGTGTGTGTGTGTGTGTATAACCGCTTCTGCGTCTTTTCTCCACGGCTCCCCCGGAAAACGCACTGTCCAAAAAAACGCCAGATGCTTTCAGGCACCCGCAAAACAAGAGAAAGAGGATTGGGCTGCCTCCTGAATGAGAGTGGAAGCCCTGGCCGCCTCCGAGCTCATCCAGCAGCACGTGAGGGTGAGAGGGCCGACGGAACGCTAGAAAGAGCGAGCGAAGCATACAGATGGTTCCTGCTGTTTCGTCAATGCCCCCCTCTGGACCCGGGGAGCTCTAAAATTAGACTGGCCGTCTAAACACAGCGGCTGGCCGGGCGAGCGGCCACTCAGTGCCGCTAACAAGGAACGGCAGCTGAAACGGAGAGAACACATACTGGATAGCCGTGCTACTAGCACGTACGCAGCGCTCCAAAGTGTACACACACACACACACACACACACACACACACACACACACACACACACACACACACACACACACACACACACACACACACACACACAGTCCTGTCGGTTGCCCAGCATGGCCCGGATCACGTTCCCTGTGTTTGCGTGGGGGAGGAGATGGACTGACAAAGAAAATGAAAATGGGGAAAACATCCGATGCTTTCAGACGCGGCAAATCAAGAGAGAAGTATGAACCTGTCCTTCTGAATGGACGTGGAAAGACTTGCAAACTCCAAGCTCCTTCTGCAGACAACTCCCACTCTTACCCTCTGAGTCTCTCGCTATGTTTGTCTCTCACTACGTGTGTGTGTGTGTGTGGGTGTGTCGGCCGTGTTCTGGTCACTTCACATTCCTCGGCCAAAGGTTTGAGCGGCCATGCTGCCGTGGGCTAACGGTGAGAGATTCTCTGCTCGACACCCCCGCGCCCCGACCTCCGCACCCCCACCCCCCAAATCCCCACCTCCATCCCTGAGCCACAGAGTGCTGCCTGTTCCCTGCACACAGACTCTCTCTATACACCATTAGCATGTGGCCTGCCAGGGGGGGGGGGCGGTCGGGGGTGCGGGGCGGCTTTCTGGGGGGAACAAAGCCTCTATAGTTGTCTCCAGCCGAGCCGAGCCGGGCCGGGCCGGGCTAGCAGGGGAGAATTATGTAATATGACTGGCAGGGCCTACAGGCCTGTTCACAGAGCTATACCGCAGACTAATCTCCCCACTGAGGAGCAGGGGGGGGGGAATGAGGGGGAGGATGGGGGGGGGGGCTGAGGGGGAGGGAGAAAGAGAGAAAAGTATGCTGGTAATGAGGAGAGGAGAAAAGGGGGCAGGGAGCGCGATCACAGGAGGCTCAGCCTTTCATCTGTGCCTTCGTCCAGCACACACACACACACACACACACACACACACACACACTCTCTCTCTCTCTCTCTCTTTCTCTCTTTCTCTCACAAACTAGTCTCTCTGCCGTGAGATAACAGTGAGAGCGATATCAATTCGGCTGCCAAGAGCTGGATGCAGGCTGCTGGGTGAGAGAGAGAGAAAAAAAGAGAGTCAGAGGGAAAGACGAAGGTAGCATTTTGATGCATGGGAAGAAGGGAGTGGCACTAAGAACAAGGAAGAGAAAGAGAGAGAGAAAGAGAAAGAGAAAGAGAGAGAAAGAGAGAGAGCACAGCCACCTTGGTCTGGTTCTGCTGAAAGGGGGAGCGCAGTGGAGGACTTAGAGTTGGGTTAAAAATAAAATCTGATTCTGATTTACTGAGCTGGTGCCTGGAAACCATGTGACTGGCATCACATGAGTAGAGGCAAGGAGGGGGAGAGCATACACACACACGCGCGCACGTACGCACGCACGCACAGCCTACTCTGCACGCACAAACGCCGACCATGCAACAGCGGTGGCGGAACAATGCGCTTTGTGATCCGCTTCCTTTGGTTTCCTCTGACAGTAAGAAGATATGGCCGCCTCTGGAAGTGAGCGGCGGCGGCGGCGTTAGCGGCAGTAACAGCAGCTCCGCGGCCCGCAGACGGAGAGGGAGGACAGGAAGCCTGAGAGGCAGGCGGGCGGGAACCCAGCCTCTGGTTCAATAACAAGAGGGACAGGGAGGAGGCCGGAAAGGGCGGGGGCGGGGCGACGTGCGCACATCTGGAGCCGCGGCGATAATGCTGATACAGTCTGAGGAGAGCCGTGTTAGACGAGCAGAGGAGAGCCCCGGAGAGGGGAGAGGAGGAGAGAGGAGGAGGTGCCTCATTGGACACACAGCGCTCTGCTCTGACCCACTTTTAGTGCTGCATGAAATGCACGCACACACAAATGCCTCCAACATACAACCACACACGGAGCAACGCACTCACTCACCCCCTTGTGTAACAGGCAAGCAAACAAAAATGTCTGTTATGTACAAACACACACACACACACACACACACACACACACACACACACACACACACACACACACACACACACACACACACACACACACACACACACGTGTTTGGCCAAGGGACTGTGCCTGGGCAAGCACTAAGCCCTGCTCTTCATATGTGCATTCCAGTGCAGTGCTCACCGGTGCTGGCCTTGCAGCCTACCACATGTACTAGATATGCAAGCGCACCCACACACAGACACACAGACACACAGACACACAGACACACAGACACACACACACACACACACACACACACACACACACACACACACACACACACACACACACACACACACACACACACAAACTGGGGTTTGTCTTATTTAATGCACTAGCAAACAGCAAGATGGCAGATCGAGAATCTGCAAAGAATTTAAAGAAAACGTTTGGGGGGAAAAACATGAAAAAAAATGCCATCAGACGTCTGTTGTGATAACATACCGATTCCATGACTGTGTGAGGGTGGCTGAGGTTTAAAATCCAACTCAATAAACGTCTGCTGCTGCAAAGTCCACAGAGTCCTGGAAAACACACACACAAGAACAACACAAAAGCACACGGTTAGGTACAGGAGACACATCCAAACCCAGTATCGATTCAACATAAAAATCAGGCAACGAAAGACGTCCATCAACACCCAAACACACAGCATTATATGTCCAATGGCATGATGTGGGGGAGGGCGGTGAGCAGAGGGAGGAGGGGGGGTCATGTTTCCTTCCCAGGATCAGTTGAGCAGCAGCGGGACATAGAGAGGCCCATCCTACCCCCATCAGCCATATGGAGAGGCGGACAGGAAATGGAGGCCAGAGCCTCTCTCTCTCTGGCCCCGGTAGAGAGCCCCTCGCCCCCATAACAACAGCCTCAGCCCCAACCCTGGGCCCCACGGCCTTGGCAGTCCCATAGCCAGCTGCGAGCAGAGTTGGTGCCCTCGCCCTCTGCTCGGCCCCTGGCCTCAGAGGAAGGTATGTACCGTACTGGCCTGCTAGTTCTATAATATGGTAACAAACAAATTGAATCACAGAATGTGGGGCATTTGCTCGCTTTGCCGCCTACCGGGAGACAAGTTGCCATGCCAACAGGTTTTGTTAAAAGGAAAGAGCGCCCTTATTGGCTTGCCCCTACAAAATCAAAGCTTTTCAATGGAAAAATGTTGAACCTTGATACTATATAATGTGTTGTGTGATGAAAACGTAGAGGACATACCGTTTTTTATTCAAGGTTAATAAAGTTTGAAAAATGTTTATAAAAATAAATTGTACTTGTAAAGTAAAATACATATCTAAATGAATGTAATGGATCACAATAACAAAAATAAAATAAAAAATGCAAATCCTCATCTGAGAAACCCAAAATCAGCAATTTTAGGTCAAATGACACAGAATTCATGGGACTCCAGGTACCAAACTTCTATTGTTCCCAAAAGAACATTTACCGGCACTTTGCCAGTAGAAAAAGCCCTGCACAACAGCTCCATAGGCTTCACAATAGTCCCCCTTGTCCCAAAGCCAACAACCCTGCCCCATCCCCAAGCCCCCTCCCGGCCCTCCACCAACCACCACCCTGTCAGTCAGCTTGACCAAGCCATGCTCCCTAAATGATACCCCCAGCCCCACCACACCCATATATATCTGGTTCTATAGCCCCATCCAGTTTGCTCCACCCCATCCTAGCCCATCACCCCTCGCCTAGAAACACCCCACACCCCCAGCCATGTCACCACAGCCAGGCTTGGGTTTATCAGGATTTGAGAGGCCGTCAGGGGGGCTTTGTGGAGGCCCTGTGCTGGGCAGTGTTGGGGACATTCCTGCATGCCTGCCTGCCTGACTGACCGACCGACCGACCGACCGACCGAGGGCCTGAGCTCGCATTTGTTCCGTGAAACTGGTCCAACTACAGAGGCTTCAGACCAGCACAAAGGGCTCGGGAGCTGGCTGGGGGGGTTGCAGCTTCCACAGCTAGCTAATAGAGCTACACGCAGCCACCCCGGAGCCTAGGGACGGTCCAGAAACAATCAAACACTCAGACTGGGAAAACAGTTCCACTATCAGTCCCACTGCTTCCCATCTGTTATTGTAGTAGCATTAACCAGTAACTGAATCAAATCCAAATCAGTGAGGCTTCTAAACCTCTAAGATGGCCCAACCATTCGACAGGACAACTGCCAGAAATTCTGGACGTCCAGGGAGGGTGCTAGTAGTGGGTCCTAATGGAGAATTTGGACAGGTGGGCACACCCAGGCTTGCAGGACAGGGTGACAGGTGGGCATGGCCAGATTAAGGCCAGGCATCACATGGTAGGCAGTAGGGTAATAATGCGTGTGTGTGTGTGTGTGTGTGTGTGTGTGTGTGTGTGAGGATCAGAACCCGATGGGTTTTCCCAGCAGGCAGCCAAGGATTGGACTAATCCAGCGAGAGGAGAGAACAGCACTTCCCTTCTAATGGAACTGTGGAAAACACAGGCCTGCAATGTGAAGTGACCGACGGGGGAAAATCCCCTAATGGCCCACCCTCTCCTTAGGCACACACTCAAGGAAATTGTAACCAAAAATCCAATGTGAAAGGCATTGGGGGGGGCACAGTCTAAAGACATTGACACGTAACTACATAATATCTGTGGACACTCAGTCTTCACCCAGGTAATGAAAGGACAATTCCCTAATTTCCTGAGCTAAACCTCACTCATCACTAGACTAGTTTAATCCAGTCTCTCTAATCAGTTGTAACACCTTATGGCTCAGGAAAGACGTAGCAGTGCATTGATAGCAATTGCCGGTCAATAGAAATTTGATTGCAACGCCAGTATCAGAAAACACAAAAGAAGGGCTACAAGGGAACGCAAAACGAATGCAAAGGAATGCAAAAATACATATATTCAGATTTTTTCTTCATCCACCATGGCCCTTAAGGGGCCCGGTAGATCCCTATGGCTTCATAATATAGTTGTTTTACATCATTGTTGCATAGCTTACAAACAAGATGAACATTTATTTCCCAAGATGCATGAGTTTGAATTGTTAACTAGCCTGTAAACTTGCTAACGTTTGTTTGTAAATAGCTTTTATTGACACGTACTTCATTAGTCTGTGCTGGTCGATCGCTGGCCACTTAGCTTCAATGCAACAATATAGCCAGGCTTTTGATACACTTGTACGCACCTCACTACCACAAAACACCCTAGCTAGCAATCACACAAAACTAGCAAAAACTCGCTTAATATTGCTTGATATTACAGTTTTGAAGGCAAGTTTATATTATTAATCCAGCCATACTCGGATAGAAAGTAAAACGGATCTGTTCAAAAAACACTCTGACCCATTGTTAAGAGGCTGCCTAACCGACACAAGGTAAAACTAGGGTTCTGCCTTGCAACAAAAGGCCCAACCACGTTATCTGTTTCGATAACCACAACGTCTCGCTTTTACTTTTCATTTCTACAGGTGGGAAACACAGAAGATACAGAACACAGCTTTGGAGTTTCTCTAAGGTGTATTTTGTCACTTGACGGAACCATGCTAGCCTTTAACGATGGCCTGTGCCAAGCTAGGCTACCTACCTACTTACCTAACACAACTCTATAGAAGGTTATATAACATTACACAACTGTGCAAAGCTTTAAATCTCTACACATCACCTTTTCAAGTTTATAGTACCCTGCACAAATCTAAACATATATTGTGTGGACCTACAGAATTGAAGAAAAGGAATATCCTGCATAGCAGCTTGATCCTTGCAGAAACCAACTCAATGCCTGGATGTGTTACATATACAACATTGCCAACACCCAATGTATAAAAGCTGACCCTGGTCCGAGGCCAACTGAAAGGAGTAAAAGTGTCCGTGGAGAAGGCCAGTTCAATTCACTATGGAATCGATGCCAGTAGGACAGGCATTTCGGTCTGGGGAACGGTTGGTTTGACATTTTGACAGGGCCGGTGCGACTGCACGCTGGAACAGCCCAGACAGGCCCCTCTATGAAACAGGCCTGGGTGCTTCCTAATTGGCTCTGACTCTGAGGCAACAGGAAAGATTGAGAAGGCATCACAAACACACACAAACTGCTGACTAGTCAAACCGGCGACACCAGTAAAAAATCCCAGAGATGCTAATCAGCAGTGTGGCATAGCTTTCAGGAGTCCAGGGGGAAAAGGATAACATGGCCACAGAGGTTAAACAATGCTAGGCTTAGGTTCTGCTAAATGAGGGCCCCTACTTTGTTTGGAGCACAACATTTACCCTTGGTCTTCAAACCCGAGATGGTTTAACTTTATGCCCTATACACTATTTGATTATATAAAGGCGTAGGATAAATTCGGCCCTCTCCAACGCAAAAGTGTGTGTACGGACGTGGGAGAAGCTTCAAGCCGTAAAGCAGTGAATAAAAGGAACTGACTCGCACTGGAAAAGGTCATGGGTGAGAGGTCAAACTCCTCCCACTGACCCTAACCTTTACCCCTAGCCCTCAGAGGGCCAGCTCTGGTCCCTATAGGACCTCGTCACAGAGAAGAAAGAGCCGTCTTGACGAGGGCAGAACTAAACCGAGTGCAGCGTTCGGAACGCCGCGGGGATGCCGCCGAGCCGAGGATTCCCGGGCCGTGTCTTAGCTTGCCTGGCCCAACATGAGGTCGAGGGTGCCTGGGTGCTCTCTTGGGGAAACAAAACTACAAAACACAACGCGGTGTTCTCCATCTCACTGCCGGGGCCTCCCCGCCCATGTTTCAGGTCCTGGTAGACGGCGAGGGATTGCGCCATCGGCGGGGGAGAGCCAAGGGGAGGGGAGGGGAGGAGCGGTGTGAAGGGAGAGGAACAGACTACGGCCTGTTAGGGGGACCGGGGAGGGGAGGGAGCACATGTGTGTGGTGCACTCAAGGGCCGCTTCAGAGAGCCTTCAAAGCATTGCTGAGATAAAGAGAGGGAGACAGGGAGAGAGCGTGAGAGAAGAGGGAGGAGAAGGGGCTTTGATAAAAGACCCGGGCACAGAGGCCCAAGGAGAATGCAGCCGAGGCCATCCCACTAACCTCCGTGGAGACCAGCAGCACACACCGCTGGGCTACCACACTCACTAACTAGTGCAGTCATGATACTGTCCACAGAGCAAGAACACAAAGAAGCATTGGAGGTGACCCCTGCCGTAGCTTCACCCCATGCCAATGAGTTTGTCTAAGCCGGGTGCATACTTAGCCCTGCCTAGTGAGGACAGCTGAGGGGAAAAACACATTGGGGCCGGCAGTGAAGTGAAGGGGGAGGACTGGTCAACCAGAGCCAGGCACGGCCACTGGACGTCACGGCCCTCCTACGTGACCAGGCTGAAGGAGTCGCAGCTGTAGCCTGGCCTGGGCCGTGAGTTGTTTCGAGAGTCCAGGGCAAGTCCTGATCTCATGTGCGCTATATGGCCACGTCTGTGTGTGTGTGTGTGTGTGTGTGTGTGTGTGTGTGTGTGTGTGTGCTACCGGGTATAGAGGGATTAAGGAGGAGACGGGGGCTTTAATGCTAGCCTCAGGGCACAGCCATCCTTTATCCTGCTGCTCCTCTGTTGTCGTCGTCCCCCCCCTCCCCCTCCCCAGGGCATCGACTTACAGGAAGAAGCGCCATTTCCACAATCTGGCAACGGCTGCTGCTGCACACCTATCTAACAGAAAGAATCATTCTGGGGGGGGAGGACTGTGCGACAGGGAGAGTCCTTTTTAATAGCATGCACACACAGCGAACACACACACACACACACACACACACACACACACACACACACACACACACACACACACACACACACACACACACACACACACACACACACACACACACACACACACACACACACACACACACACACACACACACACACACACACACCCCTGTGCTTCCCAGGGTAACAGCTCGTGCACGTATGTCTGGCAAGCCCTTATATCAGAGAGCAGATCAGAGTGAGTGGCCGCCAGCTTGGGAAAGCAGCACTTTCCCTTCCTGCTCAATTTGAATGCACACCGCAGAGCAAACACACACGAACACGCACGCACGCACACACACGCAAAACAATGCACATGCCATGCGCACACACTGCGACGCCAGGAGTGTTTTGAAAAACAAGAGGGCCGACTAAAACGTGACGAGTTCTACTGCGGGACATTGTGGAAGGGAATGCAGCGACACTGAATAAGCACTCAACTGAACGCCGAGGTTCAGAGTCGCACCAAGCATATCCACATAGAGCAGTAGCATTAGGCAAACGCCAATAAACGACCTAACATTAAACACACAACCTCCGATACAACATTACGCTTAGCCTACTAATGTCGCTTAGCCTACAAGAGGGACCTAGCTGATGTCAGCAGGGTTTGTGTGTGTGTGTGTGTGTGTGTGTGTGTGTGTGTGTGTGTGTGTGTTCACAGCCTCCATCTTGTCGATTTCACACTACACATACTCAACATGGACTAGCTGTACTGTGCTAGCACCTTATTTCCTCTCGGATAACTAGGTTAAATGACTGAGCGACCTGCATAGCACGGGCCGACTTGGCACGGTTAAGGGACAGGGAAGAACAGAAAAACAACAACAGCGGCGGCGGCAGCAGCAGTACGACAGGCAGGCAGGCAGGCAGGCAGGTAGGCAGGCAGGCAGGCAGGCAGGCAGGCAGGCAGGCAGGCAGGCAGGCAGGCAGGCAGGCAGGCAGGCAGGGAGAGACTGGTCGGCCAGCTGTAGCCCGTGACCCAGCATCAGGTATCAGCACAGCCCACTGAGCTTATTGTAATATTGCGCTAATTAGATTCCGCCATCCTATTTGTCCATTCCCAAAAACACTGGAAACGGCAACCTGACACTGGAGAGTGGAGGAAGGGAGACAGGGACGGAGGGAGCAAAACAACAGAGAGAGAGCGAGCGAGAGCGAGCAACGAGAGCGAGAGAGAGAAGGAGCAGGAGAGGGAGAGCAAGAGAGAGGGAGAGAGAGCGAGAGAGAGAGAGTATGCCTGCATATCTGTCTAAGAAAACGCAACGCATTTCCATTATTGATTAGGCTGCCAGCCATCTGCAGGGAGGGGCTGGACCAGACCACACCCACAAATGATTACAATGAGCAGAACGGCCGGTTTGATTCAAAAGAGGCCGTCTGTGCCTTTACACCTTACGCCAAATACGGTTGCCCTTGACGTCGTGCTAGATAGTCATCAGTCAGCTGTTTTTTGTGGGGCCCCAGCTAAAACAACACGGTGCAGTCGAGTCACTCTGAGGCAGAGCAGGGAAAGCGAGCCTCCCCACCTCCAGCCAGCTGTCCTAGTAATCATCCAGGCTGTCCGGAAACGACACAGCTGCATTTAGACGAAACAGTTAGCATTACCAAGAAAGACAACAGGAGCGCCTAGCCCAGGTGTCCCGAAAAGGTAATCATGAGAGGCGGCGGCGACTGGGGCCGAAGGGAGAACAGGCACGGGTTAAAACGAGCGTCGGAAAGGAAGATGAGCAGATAAGGCTGCCAGATGGCAGGGAGGGGTGGAGACTGATGGAACAACAAACCGGGGACAATAAAGGGCTGCTATTAAACGAGTGGTAGAGAAGATCGGGCCGTGTAGAGCAGAGAGGGGAGGAGAGGGGCAAAAGAAAGAGACCAGCGAGGAGCCCTCTCCGCCCCGTAAGCAGCAGCTCTTGTTTGTTCGCCACAGTGAAGCCTGGCTCCGCTCACACCCTCCTCGCTCCCCGTCTCTCCAAACACCCAGCCCGCCGCTGTTGTCAAGGTAACCAGCTCTCAGGCCTGCAAGAAAACCTTCACATTCCAAGAAAATGTCTTTTTAAACACAAATCTAATGGGAAAAACATGTGCGCTTTCAATGTATAGTACATCTGCTGCAGGGAGGCGGCTCCACGAGAGAAAAATAAGCAATTTGAGGGATATATGGAAATATTTCCTGCAGAAATGCAATCCCAAGGAAAGTGGAGAGGGAAGCGAAGGAGAGGGGCAGATGGGAAAGGGGCGCCCAGCGCGGTCAGTAATGTTGTCGCAGTACGAGACCGGCCTACTGCCTGCTCTGCCTGGCAATAACACAGACAAGAACTGTGCCATTTCATAATGGCCCCGATTAAACCTTAAAGACTGTCTGAATGTCAGGCAGGCAGCAGACACGTACACATACACGTAGGTTAGGGCTTGTACATACAGCGCTGCTGACTGGAGGGAAGAGGAGGGGGCCTGGCTGTCACACTAATTATTAATATGCTCGCACTTGGGATGCAGCGATATATTTGAGGCTGATATACCGATAACAGATACGTGAAATAAACATCAGGCCGATACCAATTTGTTGCCAATCAATTGATCCGTGTTTTAGCGCAAGTCTTCAAATAATACTTTTTACAAAACACAAATGATAAAACTTTTCTTGACATCGTTCCGTGACAAAGAAAAATACTATTGCCAGGCTGTTGTGTAACGAGGCTTCAATTGGGACACAAAAAGAATAAGACCTACTTTTACTGGGTCATGTCGTTGATTGCTTTAACCATGTGCTTTGCGCTGTCCCTACCAACTACCTGGCCAGGTTAGGATTTCTAAGATGCTCAAAAGGTTCATCTCTCTCCGCCCCGCTGTGAGTGCAGCCCAGTATCAACCATCCTGTGGCAATGCTTGTGCTCTGCCATCACGCAGAAGATCACGAGGGAAAGGTAGAAAAACAAAAGAAATCAGAGTGAAAAAAGCAAACAAACGGCAGGATCCGCCGTACAATTTGTAGCTGCCTCTCTCTCTACCTCTACCTCCTCCTCCCCTCCCCCCCCCCTCCCCACACACACACACACACACACACACACACACACACACACACACACACACACACACACACACACACACACACACACACACACACACACACACACACACACACACACACACACACACACACACACACACACACACGTTCCTGTGTTTCTCTCTGCCTGCGTAGGCTCAGCCTTGACGCTTGGCACTCTTTTCTTCCGCACAACGAGGGTTTATGAAACGATTTAATGGAGGACAGATGACTCGGGGGAATAACCAAATCCCACAATCGGAGGACTCGCTCCCATCGCCGCGACAACGCTCTCCAGCGAGGCCTTCGTATTCCAAACCCGTCGTCACATTTTCAGCCGCGCCCATTGTAACTCAGCGATGACTTGACGTTCTTCTGCGCAGTTTGAAAATGGTGAGCGCAAAAAAGCAAGGCTACATCAAAGAGTTCAGCTTGAGCCCATGCCTAGTGGGATAGATAATATGTTGGCCTACAGAATCCTCTAGCCTAGACAAAACAGCTAGGGGTGTGTGGGGGAAAACAAGTTTTACTGTGTAGGCCTCCGGCAAACCAGCCAGACCAGACGAGGCAAAGAGTGGATGCCAGCGTTGTCATGCGTGTGTGGGCTTGGTTACCAGCACCCCTTCCCACGGGGCTGGGGTTGATTCTATCGTGCAGGACCAACGGAAGGCGGGACTCTCTCCAAGCCTGAAGGAGATGATCGCGGGCAACCAGACACTACTGTGGCTCCCTAATTCCAACTGTTCAAAGCAGCCATGACACCCTAGTTCAATGAGCGGACCACATCAAATAAAGCCACCCAGAGGATACAGAATCTATGGTCAGGTGTAAGCCAGGCTAAAAATAGCCCGTTAGCTAACGCAAACCCTCAGACAAAGCAAAAACAAAAGCCTATCCGATATGAAACTCCCGAGAGAGTCCAGGAGGAAAAAAGGGAGAGGGTAGCGCGTTTTGGGTGAGGGGGAGAGGAAGGCAGAGAGGGGGACGGGGCCATTTCGACGCAGTTGTTTTCCTCCTCAACCTGCAGCCACTTTGTGTAGCCACTGCGATGGGGGATGGTGTCGCTGTCAGATCAGCTCGCCCGATGCTCCGACGCTATCCTCTGCTTGAGTCACAGAGACGAGTGTGGGTGGCAGAGGAACAACCAGGCATCCACCAGACCCAGGCATTCCCACGTTGCTATTGCCACCTGGGGGAAGCGAGGCCGGGCTCCGGGCACCAGCCCCGCCTCGGGGGTAACCCGTGGGCAAAGAGACTCATTCACGCACTGCAGCTAGAGCCACCGTCCCCAGGCAGAGGCCGTGGCTCAACAGGCTACCTCAAAGGCTGGCTGGAGCAGGAGCCGTGGCGAGGCTGCGGGAGCCCGGACTGGTGCATCGACACGGCCTCAGAATGCAGAGATGCAGGGAGGAGGAGGAAGAGGAGGGGAGGGCGGAGAGAGAGAGTGGAAGGGGAAGGGGAAGAGAGGGTGAATAGACTGGGATGGTTTTGATGTGGAGGAAGAGAGAGACAGTGGAAGAGGGGCGGAGAGAAAATGAAGACAGGGAAGGGTTAAACTTTGTTTTTGTTTTTTTAACATGAAATGCTATCGACTAATAAATACTAGTCCTTAAAATTAGAATGGAGAGTGAAACGAGGTTGATCACCATTGAAGGCTGTGACCGTCGCTTATCTATGAATGCGATTCCGCTAAGCCTTCAGTGAGAATGAAACACCCATGCTCAGATCCATATAGTGGACTACAAAGACACAAGACATGGCCAGACGTTATGAAAGACGTCAGTCTTCGGCGCCATACAATAAGACCGGCACAGGCAATCGCTCCAATCAACAGAGTGGTGTTAGCGTAGCCCTAACGATGCTAGAACAGACAACCCCAACAACATAACACAGGCCATCGATTCCTTGAGGTTGACATTTGATTTTCTCTCTCAAGGAAGCGTCCTCGGTCCGTCGGCCCGGCGGCACCCGACCGCGCTCGGCGTATTCGGTTTGTCATGCTCTGTTGCCATGGCAGCATAGGCAGAGAGAGTTCCAAGGATATTTGAAGCGGAAGAGCAGAATGGCATATTATCAGCACGCAAATACACACACACACACACACACACACCAACTGTGCTGCCTTCCCTGCCACCCACACATCCAAAGACTCGACAGCTAAATACTAGACCATTTAATGGACAACCTAACGCTGGTATACTAGCTCCACACACAGCACTTCCCTGCTTTATCAACAACTGATGCATGCACGACGGTATGGGAGATCAAAGGGCCAATCCCGCAGTCCGGATGCATTTCAGCCGAGCTCGCACTTCTGAAGTATAATCAGCCCTTCAACCTGGTAGGCTGATACACAACAAGCACACCTCGAGCGTCTTGAGGCCCGAGCGGGCTTTCGTCTGCTGTGATGCATTGTGATGGCCTGGTAATGGGCTCCAAGTGGAGGTCTCCTTTCCCATTGCGCTCATAGGGAAACAGGCCCTGAACACCGTCACAGTAAACAAGGCCGCTAACCTTTCCTGTCGAGCTGTGTGGTGAGATGGAGACAGCGGCCAAGAGAAATGTGCAGCCATTTGAGACCATTCCCGTCTTCTGCTGTGATGGTGTCATCTCCTATTCTCTCTCTCTCTCTCTCTCTCTCTCTCTCTCTCTCTCTCTCTCTCTCTCTCTCTCTCTCTCTCTCTCTCTCTCTCTCTCTCTCTCTCTCTCTCTCTCTCTCTCTCTCTCTCTCTCTCTCTCTCTCTCTCTCTCTCTCTCTCTCTCTCTCTCTCTCTCTCTCTCTCTCTCTCTCTCTCTCTCTCTCTCTCTCTCTCTCTCTCTCTCTCTCTCTCTCTCTCTCTCTCTCTCTCTCTCTCTCTCTCTCTCTCTCTCTCTCTCTCTCTCTCTCTCTCTCTCTCTCTCTCTCTCTCTCTCTCTCTCTCTCTCTCTCACACACACACACAAATAGCCTAACCGTCTGTGACTTCTCATCTTGGCTTCATCGGAAAGCTGTCTACCCAAGAGAGTTGGATATGCATGAATTAAAGCAGGGCATAAATAACTGCAGAGCCCACAATGGGAAAACACATTTGTATTAGTGTGTTTATACATGCATTTACCTTCCAAGAGTAGAAGCCTTATATTGACAACCAAGATTATCAAAGGCAAGCAATTCTTTAACAAGGTATTGACTGAAGAAGATATTTTGCTGCTGCAAGGGACCTCTACTGATGTATCTCACTTCCTACTTTAGGTAAATATGGTGGTGGTTGGAAAGCGTACACAACTTCCTGTACTCGCTAGAGGCCAGGCCAGCTCCGAAGCAAAACACTCAGTCCAGGCCAAATCCTGGTCATTATGGAAACCCAAAGGCTTTCAGTGAGAGGGGCTGCTTTCTCTCTACTAGTGTTCTCAACCAGTGAGTACTTCTACCTAACAGAACATTACATTCAAATATGAAGGGTATGAAAACATACGCACACAAACAAACATAATGACTCATTGCATGAGGATCAGCAGATCACTTCGAGCTGTGTGTGTGTGGGTAGGTGCGTTTGTTTTCTCCTCTCCTGGCGTCCTGGGAGAGGTATAAGAGACGTGCAGGGCCCGTTGAAGAAGACTTTAATCTTCCGAATGAAAAGAGAGTGACAGGTCTCTCCAGCTCTTGTGGAAGCTGCAGCAGCAGGGTTGGATGTGGGACTTGGGTTAGCGCTACTTGCCTGCCTGTCTACATGCCTACCTGCCTACCTGCAGTGCAAGCTGCCACTCTACCACCGGAACAGGAGAAACAGAAACTCAGAAACACCTCTCAACTACTTAGCACAGCATGTGCTTTGCTACTGCTGTTGCTGAAACCCATGGTTTTAGCTGAGGCTTTTTGTAACAACAGAAAGGTACTGCAGTCTGCAGACAAACAATACAACATGGGCTGGCCTCCAGAGGGATATGGTACGTAGACATGAGTCAGGGCATTGTATTGTATTAATTGCAAGGATATAATATTTAACTGCACATGGTCTACTAAATGCGTGTGTGTGTGTGCGTGTGTGCGTGCGTGTGTGTGTCTAAGTGGTTTAGTCAATGGAGGAAGCAAAGCAAACAGTTAGGCCCAACGCCCCTTGGCTTCCTGTGAGGAGGGCTTCCTGAGGAACACGGGCAGAGGTAAAGGGAAGGAGAGAGGAAGGAGAAGAGGGAGGGAGAGAATAAGAAGGAGAGGTATAGAGAGAGAGCAATGAGAAGCAATTAGAGAGAGTATGGGAGAAAAGGTAAAATAGAGAGAGAGGCTGTGTGACCAGTGAGAGAGGGACACCTGAGGAGAGAGAACAGACGAGAGAGAGAGAGAGAGAGAGAGAGAGAGAGAGAGAGACACACACACAGGAGTGGAGGGAGGACAGAGACAAGGCTGCCGCCTTGGCCAAGTGTGTGAGAGAGCAGAACAACAGACGGCCACTGGGTTGGGATCAGCAGGCCAGCGCAGAGCTCTGCTCCATTTGATACTCGATACGCTGCCGGGATCAACCCGGCTGTTTGATTGATTATGTCTGTGTGTGTGTGTGTGTGTGTGTGTGTGTGTGTGTGTGGGGGGGGGGGGGGGGGGGGGGGGGGGGGTTGGGTCGATGTTCTGGCCAGCAGGAGAGCAGAAGAACAATGGGCGTCATCTCGCTCAGCAAGGTGGGCCTGCACGCTCTTCAGTCTTCAGTGCTGCCCTCTCGGTCTCCCTCTCTCTATCTGAGGGCTATCAAGCGCTCCAAAAATATCACCCGTACGCACAATTGAATTATTCATTGTGCAAAACATTCATAATAGAACAGCTGCAGCCTTAAATAGATTTCAATTTCTGCCCGTCCTGCAACTGGAAGACTACCCCCATCAGAATCATACACTACCACAAGTAGCACAGAAAAACAAGCATAATACTACCAGACTAGGCAATGGGATAACATTATCCGAACTGTTCTGTTCTTGAAAAAATGCTGAATAAATAAATAAAGCATGTCACTTTAAAACAAATCCAAAAGAAAGTGTTGTGGGCTCAGGGTGCTGGCGGGACACGTGAGGCCCGAGGCTGGGAATAGCCTAAGTACTGTCCTTTCTTCCACCATGAAAATAGCACACACAAACGGGCAGTGCTGTAATTGTGGATGAGGAAAAGGGCTTTGCATACGTAATTAGCAGTAATAAAATGCCGTGTCCTACATCCACATGGGAGATAAGAGCGCTGGTGGTTCTATATTAAGGCACGCGGCGAAGGAGTTTGACGCACACACAAAGGAGGAGGAAATATGGCACTATTATATTTAGCAGCACGCTGGATTCAATGTCAAAACAACACACACAGTCAACAGTGGGACGATTCCCGTTTTGCTCTCCACTGACTAGCAAAGAAACGGTGAGACGCACCAACCTTATGTACCCTACAAATTCTCAAATGATACGCTACCTTTCAAAGCTAGCCAAATAGCATGGTGAAGCAGCTCGGCGGTTTGTGAAGGGGCTATGTCGGGGTGGAAGGAGCCCGGACGACCGCCGCTAAACATAGGCTGCTCTGCAGCTTTAAGAGCTAAGCCTCCCTCCTGGCTGCCCTGCCACATATTCAGTGGGGGGAAAGTCCTGAGCAGGGCAACTGAAGGTGTGCTCTCTTACGAAACACACCATTTCGCTCGCTAGTACGCCGAGGGCTCGAGCTGTGTGTACCTTTCAGAGTAGCTGGGTTGAGTGTGCATGTGTGAATGTGCGACTCGTCTATTTTACCCAGGCAGTTAATTATGGCAACGTGGGAACAGGTAATCTCAGGTATCACACGCAGCGAGACCCATAACAAAACCAGACGGGGAAACTTTGCGCGCAGGAAACGACTGGATCTGTACTAGTTCAAGCTAAGCCCTGGCAGTGTGGAGGAAACATTTGGTTTTATCTTCAATTGGTGACCCTTTAATGAATGAACCTCGGGATCAAAAGCTATGCCGGGCTGGACTCAATGTTTATCTAACACCGCCCCCCAGGTCGTTGTCAACAGTTACCATCCATAGCAACCTCTGAGCGGTTAACCGAGGACCTGCAGGAGCACAACACAAACAGAGGTGTGTCCGCTGTGGGCTACAGTTGGAGCAACGGCCCTAGTTCTTCCTGCCAACCAACCAACCAGTCAGCCAGCCAGCCAGCCAGCCAGGTAAGGCAGAGCACACAGCCCGGAGCCAATGGGACAAGTCTGTACACTCCCGCCTGAAACCTGCCCAAACAGCCAACCAACGCCTTCCAAAGTGTGGAAACCCCCCCAGCAGAACAGCTCTGACACCCTCCTCGCCCCTCCCCCCAAAAGCTAGACCTCTCAATCATTGTGACACGTGCACACAAAAACACACCATTTTTAAAAAGGAGCTCCGAGATATCCTGGAAAGCCAGATGAACTCTGCAAGATGACACACTGGCCTCATTTAGTATGAACACACGGCTTGTCTAATATGCAGCCCCCTAATGACTTGAGCTAGAGAACAGAACCTCTTTTTCCTTCACCAGCCGAGAGAACAGAGGGGAAGCTGCATTACAGCTGCCTGGCCATCGAGAACAGGACCCCACAACAAAGGCCTTGCGAATCACAGATCAAGAGAGGCCACTACACAAGCCCTTGGACCTCAGTATATGTATGGGTCCAAATGGCCCGGTCTTCTCATGAGTACGAAGGGCAAACACGGCCAAATATTTGCGGTCGGTGGTAAAAACAAATCCACAACCAAAATGTAGGGCAGTGACAGGCTGGTAAAATGGTTAGGGGGGGGGGGGGGGGGGGGGGGGGGGGAGACAAAACAACAAACTCCACAAATCACTGCCGCCAGCCCCTGTTGTAAAGACCGAAAAGAGCTGAGAGGGGGAAATGTTTGTGTCAGTCAAAGGAGGGTGCTTAGAGGCTTTGTGTAGCCTGGTGTATACTATACGGCCTCATGGCTGAGCTGGCTATTGGAAACAAAGTGGGGCTAGGCCTGGGGCCGGGGCTTGGCCCCTCGGTGACAGACCTCCTCTCTTTGGTCTCTGATTGTTAGGCCTGCTCCGATTTTTACTCCCGCCACCCCTCCCCTTGCTGGCTGCTGCACAGGCGCAGGGAGGTCCTCTCATTGCCTCAGCCCCCAACCCCCCACCCTTTCCGTCGGCCGCATTTCAATGTAAATGGGCAGAGTGAATGGCTGCAGCTGGCCCATCAAAAGGCCAGTACCGCTGAAGGGCCCTGGAGATTGAGATTCAGCCAGGCCACACCACCTCCCACCCCTCCCCCAAGCCCTTAGCACAGGCCGGTTGCAGTGTCCCCCAACCCCCACCTCTCAGCTCAACTTCGCAGGAAGCTCGGGGGTGTCAGGAGGACAGCAGGAAATGTAACTGGCTACTGCAGTCTGGCTGTTCCGCCTTTTGAGCACAACAGCGGTCAGCAAAAAAAAAATACGAACTAAATCCCATTTCGGAAAATGGTTGTCAAAGTACTTTGGCGGCATGTTTTAAACATCTGAAAGCAACAGGGAGGCGCTGCAAAAGCAGGATGAAAAATAAAATCCTGCTCCTCCTCACTCAGATCTGGAGTTAGCAGGCTGGAAAAGGGAAAAAAAGGGGAGTATGAAACATTTAGGAGTGGAGAGGAGGAGATGTGCGGGGGAGACAAGCGTTTCCATGTGAGCCTGCGCTGATGGTCTCTTTCTCTCTCTCCAGCCCCAGACGGAACAGACCAGAAAAGCCAAGCCCAGAGAGAGAGCCATTGGCCTGTGCCGTGGCCTCCCAGCAGACTTGGCTAAAATAACGCCCCTGGACAGTCCCAGCATCACGTATGGACAATGCCTGGTGGGTGATAGTGCTGGGTGGGGTAACATCCAACACAGCAGCACAGCCAATCAAAACGGCAACTGTTGTCTCCAGCTTTACGCCCAATCCCTACCCCCTCTAGCTCACCCCACCCCCCTATCCTGTGATCCTTCACAGCTCACATCTGCCCACGCTCACAGAGTTGAAGCCTTCCCCCCTTCTCACGCCTGGCAGTCTCGCTCTAAATCTCTCTCCCTTTCCTACATACACTCTGATGTCGGTACTCACAATCTCACGATAAACAAGTTTTTTGGGGGGAGTCTAACGTTGCCGCAGTATGATACAGGATTAGATTTTTTTCTCCTATGCTTCGAAAAACGTTGATCATATCAGTGGCCCTTGTTCAAAAGCCGTCTTGAAAATAAATTTAATCTCCAATTCTGCATGTCCAATCATAAAGATCACAAACCAAATCTACTAAAAGTAGGTTTTCTGGGGGAATCGGCGCGCCAGAGAGGAGCAGAAACCTTTTCCCTTTGATGTACCAGAGATGCAGGCAAAGGAAAAATATGACCAAAAGTGGTGCAGTAGAAGCAGATAGCAGACTAGCAACCGCCTGAGCCCACGAGAGCAGCCTGCAGACAGCAGGAACTCTGAAACCCCCAAATGAGACACACCTTCCCTAGGGGAAACAGCAGGAAAAGGCCGCGCCATTTTGCTCCTTCTCTCTATCCAACAGGGGTGGGGGGGGGGGATGAAGGGGGCTGGCGAGGGGGGGGGGCTTTAAATGGCATTTGGCTGTCCATTGAGGCCATGCTACTTGGACAGAACATACATAAAAGATTCATGAAGCTTGGAAAAGGGGGGAAAGGACAGAGACAGAGAGAACAAGAAGGCAGACCTTGTTTACCAACACTTACTCTGAATGAGAGGGTGAGCTAGATTTGGACCTAGGCTACACCCAAAACCAACACAACTGTGACAATTACAATTAAACGTGTGATGTTTGACAATATTTTAGTCGGAATCAAAGTTAAATCCAAACAACCAAAAATGATCTGTTGAAACCTTTGACGGCATGAAAACCTGAAGGCACAGCGCCACAATGAATTCTACAAAGTGCATGATTCGGTATGATTACATATGTAGTGTTTATACCAAACCAATATGCATTCCTCTGGTTCAAATCAGTTCCTTATACATATGCTGTAAGCTAAAGGCAAGATGATAAGCACTGTATGTTCAATGTAGGGCCAGCTCTAAAACAAACATGGTAGTACTGAACTATAACGTCTCAGCAGCAGATCCTGGTTTGGTTGCTCACATCCTGCACTGCAGCATCAAGAAACAGCTCTAGAGTTTACGGTTGAAAGAAAAGCAGAGGCTCCTCCGGTGAACGTACCTCACCAAGACAACTGAAAAGACACGACTTCCCCCATTTTAGTGCAATGCAGTTAACCCTAGTCAGACTGAGAAAGACTTGAGATGATCTGACTGCGTCTGTATAGCTCTCCTTGTTGCAAACTGTGTGCTTAAAGCTTTCTCATAAAAACCGTTGAACCAAAAAGTAAATAAGAATAGGGCAAGCTTCAGTCTTTGGGAAAGAAAACATATGGAAGGAGTAGGCATAATGCATGATCCATGCCTAGCTCAAAGGACCAGGGATTTAGAACTTGGGCTACATATCTGTTGGGAAATGGCAAATATGAGCCACTGTCATGAAAGGTCCCTGGAAACACCACAGAGGAGGCAGACAGGACAGGGAGCAGAAAACAGAGCCATTCCTGTCCTTTGGAACACAGGAAATGGCTGTGAGAAATCCCAGCTCCCGGCAGAGCTCCTGACCTGCCTGACCCCAGCAGGCCTTCACTTCCTGTCTCCAGCCATAACACCAATCTCTCACATGCCCATGTGAAAAGGACAATCTATTGTTCCTTGTCAAGGAGGGGGAGCAGCGCATAGGAACTTGTAACACTTTACAACTTATGACTATTACTAGACAGTAGTCTCTGACTCGGAACAAAACATCACAGTTGCAAATAACCCCAATTGTTGAGACATGGACTGAGGCTGCTGGGATTTCAAGCTGCAACAGTACTTTTTTGTTTTCTCAGCCAAAGGCAGGTCTGTCAAAAAAAAACAAAAAAAAAACAGCTAGCTTTCATGATCAAAACTTAGTATCCCAACGGCGTGTGTTGCAACTAGTGACGCAGAGAAATATCAACTAACGCTGTGTTTGTGAGAGAAAGAGAGAGACCAGTAGTCACTGCTGCATTTGTAGAGTGTTTCGTTGTGAACGCCCCAACAAGCTACAAGCTTTGGCTAATGGTATCTTGGAGGAAAATACCACAAGCAGCACCACTGCAGTGTTTTCCACGGCCCTGATTCTGCACCAAAGCAAATAGCTAGAGCTACCCACCCACTCAGAGCACATATCCGGAACAGTAATCATTTGATACATTTGTTGGCTAGTACGTTACTCGATTTAAGTAGTCAATTGAAGGCTAATTAGCCATGGTTGACCACATCACCCAAAGGCCATTTGAAAATAAATGACACAAAATAAGTAAATGATGTGTCAGAAACTTCAGGCTCGCAACAACATGTAAGCTAACCTTCAGTAAAAGTCAGCGACTTTCGGTTAGCAAGAGGTAAACAAACTGCAAAATAAGTAATGACCTAACGTTAATGGAAAAGCATTTGAAATATAGAATGGAAAAAACCTTCAAAAACATATAATTCAATAGAGAAAATAACCAAACTGGATTTTAAGTAACTCGTGTTTGGTATGTTAATAGCATTACCAAAATAAGATCGGTCTCATGTTTTGCCAGCCACGCACGCACACTTTCACAAACACAAACAAAACCCAAGCAAAGCAATGGCATAAAGTTAACTGAGCTGACGTTAGTAACTGAAATAGCCATCACACGCACACACATAAACATTGTGTTACTTGTGTGTTTGCTTACCTTCTTCAAAATCTCTGTTAAATCATGTGCATCTACGAGTCTATCCCCGAAACTCTCGTCCGATACTATTTTTTCCCATTTGTTACCGTCAGTTTAGCAAGCAGACGCCCGGAGACATCCGCAAAAACTTGCTGCAAACATCGCGGCTCAAAATCAGTTCACACTGCTGGAAGCGAACTCGTTAGCTAGCTACCAAGCTAGCTTACTAGCCAGGCTAGTGCTAATTCGTGGACACCAATAACCGATAGAAAAGCTTCAAATATCCTCCGAAAATATGTGTGCGGGATGATTATTTTGTCTTCATGACCAGGTCTGAAGCCTTAACTGTCCCTTTATCAATCTGAAGGCTTTACTGGTGAATGTATAATAGCGAAAGATTTTATTTTGCTTCGGCTTAATCCTCGTCACTACCCCTTCCGAACCGTTTCCGAGCGGCCTTTGACACAGAGAACGGGGAGCGAGGACGAAGCGGAATGAGACAAGGAATGTGATTGGCACTTGTGCGTGGGCGGATACTTTTCTTCTGCTGACGAAACTGACGCCATTTCGGATCTGAAAAGGGAATGTTCATGAGTTGTCTGAAATAACACTGCAAGAACCAACATGGCTACCTAAACACTCTAGTTTCCAAAGCTCAGAGCCAATCCCATTATATAGCTGTGAGAACAGGCAATGGAAATGGAGTAAGGAGATTATACGTTCTCGGTTTATTTACACCGAAATGTGCTGTTTTTAAGAACGGTCAGAAAATACACATTATTTATACGTGCCGGATATTATAAACTACCAATTCAATTTATGGACAGTTTTGTCGGATAGGCTGCATTACGACGTGTCATAGTTACCCAGTGTCAAGGTAGGCCTAGGGCCTTCACAATGATTATGGCAAATGTAGGCTACAATATGCATATGGAAAATGTGTAAAATGCGTGAAAAAAAGCTTCCCATTACATTGGTAATTTGATGTCCATTTTTATGCATTTATCAAAGCCTATCACATCTGCATGTGTTTTATCGGGGACGTACAATCGGTAACTGCCTGAATATTAAACTGACACAGATTACACCAGGATTGCGCAGAATAGTGTACATAAATACATGAAGATGAAACAAAAGTTTCCATTGGCTACAGAGAAATATTCTAATTAAGCTTACTCTCATTGGCCATTGACATTGTCAATCAAGAGGACCTTAAAGTTTTGCAAAAACAAAACACTATCGATGTAAACAATATTTATTTGGAATTTGATGTTATTTTATATTTCGATACATGTATAGGCTACATACAACTGTAATCATAATTTAAAACATGAATAATAATAATAATTATTATTATTACAATTAATACCATGTGGTATTTTCTACTAATCTTTTAAATGATGTTTAAGTAAACTTTTCCTATAGGTATAGTTAGGGTATTTGCCCATTATTCCTGGAACAACTGAAACATGACTGTCTCTAATCATTGCTCAACCTCGCATTCAATTAAATCGGCTTATTGTTATATAGCCTAACTGTGTCACATATGTGAACATTTTAGATTTTAAAGTAAAGTTTTGACAATATTCATATTAACACAATGCAGAATAACAGTAGGTCTAATGCGAAAGTGAATAATTTGGGAAAATAAAATGACAGTCACTTGCACTGGAACGAACGGCTACCTAACTGGCTTTGCGGATGTGTTTTGGGGTCTTTGTTGCGATCAACAGCGCTATCTGCTGGACCACTGTCCCAATGATGACCATAACCGTTCGAGTAGATACTGGGTGTTGCAAACCAAGATCTTTAATATTGTCATGTTTGATGTATGATAAAAAAAAATGTAGCCATAACCTGAGACTAAAACAAAATATTACCAATGTAGGCGAATTATTTGCGCTCACACACCAACGGACAGTTTCTGTTCTCTGCAGTTTATGCGTAAAACAGCGCAATTTGAGCTCTATTGAAGGAGTGGCTTGGGTTCAAGGTTTAAAGTTCGTGTCTACTGCAAGATGGTGAAATTATAAAACAGACCGTTATGTCTGATATATTGTTGTTCAGCTTTCTAATACAAAGTGCGTATTAGTAACTACAATGTGGACCCTGGTCTTATCGTTGGATTCATAATAATCCGCTTAACATTCGATTGTTTGGAGGATCAGGGAGTGTAGGCAGCGTATCTCGTTCATTTGTACAATAGCCTACATCTTTTTGGGACCTTGTTGGGTAACTGACTCGCAACACCGAACTTGTCACTGCGACAAATGGCTAGATAACGTCAGCCAGTTAACGTATCCGGAGAAAAATATGTGTTCACGAAGAATAAGGATATTCTTCGGATAACCAATTATTTTCTGACGCATTTTATTGGCGTTATTGCAGTAGTACTAGAGTAAATAATGGCAGCGTTACTCTTACAACGGAGGGCTAGCTGCTGCTACGTTAGACAATATAGGTCAAAGTTACAGTGGACATTGTCGGGAGGAACTAACTCGGAATTTGTGAACAACGGAGTAAGATCTTACAATTCTGGAAATAAAGTTCTACAGACTACATGTGTCAACTGTAAAAAAATATCGTTGCGTTCATTTGCAAGTCAGTCATACAATGGATCGACCTCCAGGTGCATCCAGGTAAATGCTTGCTAAACGAACCAACTGTTTATGTTACAACTCTCCAATACCGTATCCAACGGGAAGTATTTTAAAGAGCACTGACTCCTGCTACCTTAATGCGTGATCTGTTTTGCCTCTTTCTAATTCAATCGTTTTTTTTTGCTCTTAGGGTCTTCTCCACAAGCCATTGAATATCAACTTTCTTGGGCTAAGGAGAGCATTGATCACAAACAACCTGTTTGATAACCCTGTGGGGTTGGTGAATCTTTTGGGTGAGCACTGTCTAAACTAAGCAATGTTTTCCTGTTTGATTTGACTGATTTAGATTTGTTTTCTAATGAGCAATCTTGTCATGGCAGGTGGCATAAATTACTTCAGTACTTCACAGTCCAAACAAGACCAGAGTAAACCTGATGGCTCCAAAGGGAAACCCCAGGAGGAGGACGAAGGTAAAGGAGCAACGTCACCCTCCGCACAACATCATGCAACAAAGCAAGGAGCTTAGTTTTCTTAACCATGTTCAACTTTCACCGCGTCACCTTTTCTTACGTCGCTCCTGTTCTCTTGCTTGCTCCGTCAGAGGAGAAGAAGCGGCGTGAGCAGGAGGACCAGATGTACCGGGAACGCTTGCGCACCCTCTTCATCATCGCCCTCATCATGAGCCTCCTCAACTCTGTCAACACCAGCGGGGGCAATATCTCCTGGAACGACTTTGTCAACGAGATGCTGGCTAAGGGGGAGGTGTCCCGTGTGCAGGTGGTCCCTGAGAGCGACATCGTGGAGATCTACCTCCACCCCGGCGCGGTCATCTTCGGGAGGCCTGTATGTCGGAGCCGCATGTAATCGGCCATCTTAGGCTTGCATCAGTGTAGTTCATGTAGTTCTAGGTTTTGTCCCACACATAGGACTAACCCTATTTCCTTAATTGCAGTCTTTCCTTCCTCCTCTCTTTTTCTTTCCCATTGTCCTCCTTTAACCACCCCCAATATATGTTTTTCTTTTTCTGTCCATTTTTATTTTATTTTATTTTTTATACAGAGGTTAGCCCTAATGTACCGCATGCAGGTGGCTAACATTGACAAGTTTGAAGAGAAGCTGAGAGCTGCAGAGGAGGAGCTCAACATCAACAGCAAAGACAGGATACCAGTCTCTTACAAGCGCACTGGATTCTTTGGAAAGTGAGTGCCTGTCAGGCAACCTTGTAGATTGCATTTGGATTTACAGATGATAGGATTAACGTAGGCTAAAATTCACATAGGGTAGTTTGGCTGGAAACACGAAAGGTTTTAGTTTTCCTGGAATCAAAGGTCAGTTGCAGAAACTTTATGAGAATGGACGATAATAAGGATGAGGTTGTATATTCTGTTCTACTAATTCACATCAGGGATGCATGTGTTTGTGTGCTATCACATCAATGGGATCAATAGAGTTTCTCTGTTTGTGTCTCAGTGCGCTCTATGCCCTGGGTATGGCCGCCATTGGCGTGGCAATCCTGTGGTACATCTTCCGCCTGGCGGGCATGGGAGGCCGAGAAGGTGGCTTCAGTGCTTTTGTAAGTACGGCCCGGCTCAAGTGGAAAAGAAATGGATGCTTCAGTCCTCACCTGCTCCTCCCCTGTGACACCCGCTCCTCCCCAGTGTCACCCGCTCCTCCCCTGTGTCACCCGCTCCTCCCCTGTGTCACCCACTCCTCCCCTGTATCACCCGCCTCCTCTCCAGGAATCTCCTCGGCGCAAAAATGTAGAGAAAATCTTCAGAGAATCAGAAGCCAGTATTTGAATTCCTTGCGTTGATGTATGTCCATCACAGAACCAGCTGAAGATGGCTAAATTCACCATTGTGGACGGAAAGTCAGGGAAGGGTGTGAGCTTCAAGGATGTGGCTGGAATGCATGAGGCTAAGATGGAGGTGAAGGAGTTTGTCGACTACTTAAAGGTCAGTCCAAGGACAGGATATTGGGCCGTGTGCACCAGGTTGTCACAGTTGTTTATGCTGAATGTAAAAGGAAAGCAAAGCCATATCTCCTCTTCATTGTTTCTCTGACCTTTGTTGTCTCTTTGTAGAACCCTGACCGCTATCTCCAGCTGGGGGCCAAGGTTCCTAAGGGCTCTCTACTGCTGGGGCCCCCGGGCTGTGGGAAGACCCTGCTGGCTAAGGCCGTTGCTACTGAGGCCCAGGTCCCCTTCCTGGCTATGGCCGGCTCAGAGTTTGTGGAGGTCATCGGCGGTAAGGCCAGCCCTTTCCACATGGTCATTGTTATGCTTGCTAAGAAAGGCCTTGTCAATTAAGGTGTGTGTGTGTGTCTGTGTGTGTCTGTGTGTGTCTGTGTGTGTCTGTGTGTGTGTGTGTGTGGGCGGGCGGGCGGGCGCGCGCTTGTTTAGGTCTGGGTGCTGCACGGGTCAGGAGTCTGTTCAAAGAGGCCCGGGCGCGAGCCCCCTGCATCGTCTACATCGACGAGATCGACGCGGTGGGGAAGATGCGCTCCAACAACATGTCGGGTTTCTCCAACACGGAGGAGGAGCAGACCCTCAACCAGCTCCTGGTGGAGATGGACGGTGAGTCTCGGACTCCCTCCGCTCCTCAACCCTTTTGCCCCCTTCGCTGTTCGTTGTCTCCTTGAGGACTGTGGGTAGAGGTTACATTGGGATGAGAGAGTTGGGAGCACACAGGCAGGTAAAGGCTGCCAGTGACATGTGGCTCAACGGGGTTTCACTCATTCTAGACTGGGACGATTTAGTGAGGTAATGACAAGGACCCCGGTGGAGTTAATCATTGGTTTACCGTGGGCCTCGGCCACAGGAATGGGAACCACCGACCACGTCATCGTCCTGGCATCCACTAACCGAGCAGACATCTTGGACAACGCTCTGATGAGACCCGGGAGACTGGACAGACACATCTTCATAGACCTGCCCACACTGCAGGTACAGCCAACACATCCACCTTCACTTGAGTGGGACAAATATTTTCAATAAAATGACTGTTGTAAAGTGGTATTTTTTATTTTTTATCATGTGATACAAAACGAGGAAAAACTTGCTAGGAATGAGTGGTTTGGAGCAACAAAAATGAATGAAAACAATCTTAGTCTACTTGCTTTTGGCCACCATAAACCTTTCCTTTAGCCAGTAGGAGGAGGTGTGTAGGGGGCTGATGGATACTGGACTCTGTGTTCCAGGAGAGGAGGGAGATCTACGAGCAGCACCTGAAGATCCTCAAGCTGACTCAGCCGGCTGACTTCTACTCCCTGAGGCTGGCTGAGCTCACCCCGGGCTTCAGTGGTAAGAGGAGCCTCAAAGCCTCCGCTCGGCAGTACCGCCACACACACGCACACGCACACACACACACACAGGCACTTTCCCATTCAAGACGATTGGACGTTGACATTTTGCAGGGAGGAAGGAAGGAAGGGAGGGAGGGAGGGAGGGAGGGAGGGAGGGAAGGAAGGAAGGAAGGAAGGGAGGGAGGGAGGGAGGGAGGGAGGGAGGGAAGGAAGGAAGGAAGGAAGGAAGGGAGGGAGGGAGGGAGGGAGGGAGGGAGGGAGGGAGGGAGGGAGGGAAGGGACTTCGCAGGCAGGAGCTGACCAGGACGAGATAGACCAAACAAGATTTGGAAGTGCCTGTTGTACCCAAGCAAAGTCACACAGACTTCCTTTCCTGAACGACAACAAACAATTTCCTGTATAGAAAAATGTGCGTGTGGACAACACACGACTGGAATATGGTATCTTATCAAAATCAAAATGAATGTTTCCTTTAATAGCATAGTAGCATGTCCTGCTAAACCCATTGTGTTTGTCCAGGAGCGGACATCGCTAACATTTGTAATGAGGCTGCCCTGCACGCTGCCCGAGAGGGCTTCAAATCCATCGACACGTCCAACTTTGAGTACGCCGTGGAGCGAGTCATAGCCGGTAGGAAACCACAAACTCACCTAAGGGGAAAGTGGACACTGAAATGCGCGGGATGGTTTCCTCTGGACCTGAGTGTGTGTGTGTGTGTGTGTGTGTGTGTGTGTGTGTGTGTGTGTGTGTGTGTGTGTGTGTGTGTGCGTGTGTGTGTGCGTGTGTGTGTGCGTGTGTGTGTGCGTGCGCGTGTGTGTGTGACTGTTTGTCTATGAAGGGAGTGCTAAGAAGAGTAAGATCCTGTCCAAGGAGGAGCAGAGGGTGGTGGCTTTCCACGAGTCCGGCCACGCCTTGGTGGGCTGGCTACTGGAACACACCGAAGCTGTCCTCAAGGTAACACATCTCCTCTTCATCGCGAAGCATCATCATCAACAACGACTACATTAAAATGGCCAGATTTTCTATAGAAGTGCCCCTTTCAACCAAAAACAAAGTGCAAAGCCAATGATGTGTTGATACGAACTGGACTCCTACAAGACTCTGCTTTTGTTATTCCTTAATGCTTTATCGTGTAATGACCCCCGCTGTCCTCTAGGTGTCGATCGCCCCGCGGACCAACGCTGCGCTGGGCTTCGCCCAGATCCTGCCGAGGGACCAGTACCTGTTCACCAAGGAGCAGCTGTTTGAGAGGATGTGCATGGCCCTGGGTGGAAGGGTCTCTGAGGCCATCACCTTCAACAAGGTCACCACAGGTACATGGGCCTGGCTGTTGGGTACCACACACACACACACACACACTGTACGGCTATAGACAAAGGCACGAACGACGTTCCCCGCATGTGTGCATACGTGTTGTCCAGGCGCCCAGGACGACCTGCGTAAGGTGACGCGTGTGGCCTACAACATGGTGAAGCAGTACGGCATGTCCAACGCCGTGGGCCAGGTGTCCTTCCCGGACTCCAAGGAGCAGGGCATCGGGCGCCGGCCCTTCAGCCAGGGCCTCCAGCAGACCATGGACCTGGTGAGGGCTCAGGCAGCCACCACACACCACACACTCCCTAGGACGCTTTCCACTGCGGGGCCAAGCAGGGCTTACTTGGTGCTCGAGGGTCTGACCTCTCCACATTACAGAAATATTTGTTTGATATGTAATTAAATCATTTGCCTTTTAGAGAATGCTTGGTAACAGGTGTGTACTGATCGTATACCACTAGGTCCATTTACTGGTGTTGGCTTGTGGCGGTGGACAGGTCAAGCCCTGTTGAGCCCGGCAGTGGAAACCAGGCTAACGGTGTTTAGCGGTTAGGCAGGTAGATGGGTACTGTTGTACACAGTACTGTTGTTTGAAATGCTCATTCTGATGCTTTGAGCTGATTTGACAATCATACATGCTAATGATCTCACTATCGATGCAAAATGCTGCCTTTTATTTATTTTAACACATAATGTATGATGTTTCCTTACAGGAGGCAAAGATCTTGATAGCCCGTGCCTACAGACACACTGAGAAACTGCTGCTGGATAACAGAGACAAGCTAATCATGGTAATACATAAACATAAAAACTGTTTTACTTTAGTGTGGATTATCTGTAATTTAGAAACAACATTTTAAAGCTTCATTTCTTTAAAAAAAAAAAAAATCTGAACGATTTAATAAAAAACATTTGCTGATGAATAATTGACCCTATGTCAGCATTTTAAGGATTTCACTTGCTCAAAGCTTCTAAGCGCCAGTAAGAGTTTCACTGTGAATTATTGTCTCATATGTTGGTTGTGTGACATGGTCCATCTGTGCGTGTCGTCAGCTTGCCAACGCGCTGCTGGAGCACGAGGTGGTCAACTACGAGGACATTGAGGCTCTGCTGGGGCCCCCGCCTCACGGCCCCAAGAAGATGATCTCCCCCCAGAGCTGGGTGGAGGCCCTGAGGGACAAACAGGACACGGGGGCGGACGATGAGCCCCCACTGGAGCCCCGACCCAAGAACGACGAGGACCCTAACCTAAGCCCAGTCTGAGCCTCCTGTCTCAGGAGCGGGGGCCTTTGTCTCAAAGGGCTGTGCTGCAAAACAAGCCTAGTATATGCATGGTGGTGTATTGAAACACCAGCTGTACTCTGCTTCGAAGCATATACTCCTGTTTGTCCTAATTCCAATTACTCTTGAAGTCCATGAGCGTGGGGAATCCACCATTAGCTAGACTTTTGGTATACTTTATATGTATACCAAAAATATTATCTTCAGAATGAGAGAACCAGGCAACCCATATGTCATTTTCATTAGTAAGGAGGAGCACCCTATGAAGGCTTGACTTCCTGTAAAGCCTTTTGGTGAAGGTGTGTTGACAGATATCTTGGTAAAATTGGCTTGAATCTTGATCATGAATGCCGTTTGGGTTTTGTGATATTTTATTTAATAAAGTTTTAGTTAAGTGTGCATTACTGTTATTTGTTGACGCTATGTCAGTTGGACTATTAAGTATAGAAAATACATAAAAACAACTGTGTGAAAACACCAAAGAGCAGATTTGTGTATTGTTTAGACACTAGTAATGTCATTGAAATAAAAAACAAATTACAAATGTCAATCATAACTTTCACATCCAAACAATTTGAGCACATAAACTACTATACAATAAATTTAAACAATCCTGAGTTTGAAATTCAAGCATATAGAATATATAAACTAATGTAGCATTTTGTATCGGTTTTGCCATATGGTAAGAGTCTGACTAAATGTGTAATACAAAAAAACTGTAAGCCTAAAAAAGAAGTTGCAAGATGAAAGCAGATCAATGGGCTGAAAACAATGTTAATAATACCAAAGGAAAAAATATATTTACAAAAGATTTACTGATATACAAAAAAACACGCATTGAAAGCACAGTGGAAATCAAACGTTAACAAATAATTTTTGGGGATAGTATTCTTTTCCAGACAAGCTACATAGAGGTGCCTACAAACCAGTCTGCTGCCATTAAATTCTGTAGCACTCAAAATCCATCAAACTTTATCCTATGTTCCCCCAGCCATGTACCGCTAAACCTCTGACACAAGCCCAAACCGGAACAATATCAACATATTGTGGTTCCATCGGGTACAGGGATCATCTGTTTTTTTTATGATAACGCTAAAATATTAACCCACAACAATACAAAGAACACAAACTTAACATCAAGTGTTTGGAAGGGCTTGTTATTTCCGGGCGAGACAAGTATGGGACAGCTACCTCTTTGACATTATCCTGCCAAGGCCCAGTTATAGATAGTGTATTTTAGTCAAACTCTAGGCTTTGTATTGAACTCCCAATATCTTTTTGGTAAAATAAATGAATGGAACTGTTGCCCTGTAGCCCCTGCCCACAGTAACGTATATAGGTCATCCTGTAGCACTAGCCCTATTAACGTGGGTCGTACATGCTGGCCAGCTTCTTGAAACGCGGCCCCCAGTCGTTGAGGTAGTCATAGTCTTGGTCTCCGTCCGAGCCCGTCGAGGCGATGGAGCTCAGGCTGCCCGCCAGTGACCCCTCGCCCTCGTAGTCGTAGATCAGGGCCGTGTCGTAGGGCGGCACGTTGGGGTCGTTGTCCGCCGCCTCCAGGCCCTGGGTCAGGGAGGAGAGGAGAAGTGTCAGGGAGCTCTGAGGCTTTGCGCCCTAGAACCACCATTCGACCGTGCGCAATGCCGCCGGTTGTCTCCCTTGCACTGAGTCTGGTGCCAAAGATGAAGGCAGGGTGTATGACAAAGATGTCATCTAGACCTAAAGTGACACGTTAAACAGAGGAGGAGGAGGAGCGCAGCCTAACTCACGTCATTGATATAGTCCTCAATGTCAACAGGGTCTGCAGGGCGCCTGCGGGGGTAGATGGGGGAGGGCAGGTTGTGTGGGGCGTCCTTCCTGAGGGGCTGTTTCCCTCTGGGCAAGCCGGAACCTGGCAGGCAGGAGGAGCCTGGGGTGGGAGGGGCGTTGCTGGGGCTCCACAGCAGGTCGATGTTGAAGGCATTCTGAAAGGCACAGAGTGGGGAAAATGGGTTTTACATGCTTGTAGGAGGACAGGGCCAAACTCAGTAACGTTCTTGGTGCATCTGTGGAGTTCCTTTAAATCTGCTAAATGCCTTGTCCTGAGATAAACTCTCGACACTGCTGAGCGTGTGTGTGTTTGTGTGCGTGTGCGTGTGCGTGCGTGCGTGTGTGCGTGTGTGTGGACTGACCTCATCCTCCTCTCCTCCTCCCTGCTCGTCATAGTTGAGGACGTTGTCTCGTATGTCGTCGTCTGAATTGCCCACCAGCAGCCCTCCTCCTTTCTTGAGGAGGTGGCGTCTGCTGCAGGCGCCGACCGCCACAGCCAGGAGCAACAGCACTGCACACAAACAGACAAAGACATCATGTAAACACAGAGGACCAGTCCATAATGTTTCTTTGACGTGTCATCTCTTTCACAACTGAACTAAGCAGAACGTAACAAAAAAGTCTAGATGACTCCGTTTTATCAGACTTACACAAGAGGAGAGCGATGCTGGCCATGATGACCAGGAGGGCGATAAAACTGACCCCTACACTGGGGCCTAAGATGGCCGCCACCTCATTCCTACAGTCCCTGTGGGAGTCGCAGGGGCAGACGGTGACGTTGACCTGAGCAAACGCAGACATGATGGGGAAGCCAGAGTCCGACACTGACACGGCCACTGCATAAACCCCCATCTCCAGCTCCAGCAGGGGCTGCAGCACTGCGTGGGTGTCTGGGGGAGAGAAGGAGAGAGGGAGGAAAGGAAGCAGGGGTTAGGAAGAGAGGTAGAAGGGTGAAGATGGTAAAGAAAAGAGTCCCCGCCCAAAACAGCATGTATTCAGAGGGATAATTGAGGGAGGGTTCTGCGGGATGCTATGAGTGAGTCTGCCAGGTCAACCCCCCCCCCCCCCTCCCCAACTCATCTCTCTCTCTCTATGCTGCTACTACCACCCTAGGTTCCCTATCGCGAACACTCCACTTCACCTAGCTGACCCGTACCATTGATTGGCATGATGGTCCAGTTGTGATGCTCCTGGAATGGTACGTCAAAGTTGAACGGGGCAGCGTGGGGTGGCAGGTCCTCGTCCAGGGCGGTCAGGATCAGGCCGGGGCTTACAAGGCCCCCCCCGCTGCACACCACCCCAAACAGGGGGAAGAGCTGCGGAGGAAAGTCGTTGGTCTCCTTCAGCGTGATCCTCAGATGGGCTGTGGTGGAGATCCCCCCAGCATCTAGAAAGGGGTCTGGAAACCACTTAGATTAGTTCAAGTATACTGGAACATTAATGGCAAAGGCCAATCTACTGCTGTCTCCTTCAGGTGTAGAAAGAACACTCGTCCTGTCAATAACACTTGTTATATATATATTTTTTTCCTTCTATTTTAGAGGGTAGTTTCAAAATGATAAGTATGTAGAATAGGCATATAAAATATATTACTACTACTACTAATGCATGGTCAGACACCTCCTTCTCAGAGTAATGAGGGCCAAATGTTTTTTTGTATTTGCTTTCCTTTATTCATTTTTTTCTTTCTCTGTCAACGGACCTGTGTCGTAGACTGTGACCACAGCGCTGTAGACGTGGTCTTTGACGTGAGGCGAGCGGACGTTGAAGGTTCCCCTGGTTACGATCTCTCCGGTCTCACTGTTGATGGACAGCCATTTCTCCGGATCCTTGCTGATCTCATACCTAGGGGATGGGAAACATAGGCAGGGCTTATACTACTCATTTATTTATACATCAAACACACACAGTATAGTTTGTGATTTATACTTACTTATCGACAATCAAAAGGATCAATTACAATATTAGTAATACTGTCAATAATAGTTAGTAAATTGTTAGTCATACTATAAATTATTACAAATAATAAATGTTTACCTATTTTCTAATATTATATAGAGTTTTAGTACATTTCCGTTGTCTAGTAAGTCTGTAAATTATATCTGAAAAATGTAGACAAAAGGGAGGGTTACGAGTATACATTTATTATTTCTTCTTTCTTTCCCTCCCTCCCTCTTTCCTTCCTTCCTTCCTTCCTTCCTTTCTTCCCTCCCTCGTTATTTCCTTTCTTCCTTCCTTCCTTCCTTCCTTCCTTCCTTCCTTCCTTCCTTCCTTCCTTCCTTCCTTCCTTCCTTCCTTCCTTCCTTCCTTCCTTCCTTCCCTCCTTCCTTCCTTTCTTCCTTCCTTCCCTCCTACCTTCCCTATCTCCCTCCTTCCTTCCTTCCTTCCTTCCTTTCTTCCTTCCTTCCTTCCCTCCCTCTTTCCCTCCTTCCTTCCCTCCCTCTTTCCTTCCCTCCCTCCTTCTCTTACCTTAGTTTAGCGTGGTCAGGATCATAGGCGATATTGGTGACCAGCACCGTGCCAGGGACCACTGACTCGGGCACCACGATCTCTATGGGGTCATAAAGGAAACGGGGCGCCTCATTCTCGTTCACCACGTGCACGGTGACTCGGGTGCTGCTGACACGTTCGTTCGGGGCTTTGATACTCAGGGGGAGGACGTTCTCCACCTCCAGGAACAAGGTGTACTCAGACTGGGTCTCATAGTCCAGAGGCTGCAACACAGTCGGGGCAGTAGACACAGGGTGAGACTTGGCTTGAATGACGACAAACCATATCAGGCTGCAAACTTGTTTTGCCACTGCTTTACGTTAATGCCCAAGCCTATATATCTACAGCTTTATATATATATATATATATATATATATATATATATATATATATATATATATATATATATATATATATATATATATATATTGACTTTCACTTTAACTTTATATATGGTACATATATAAAGATGAAGTTCATTATTCCACCACTAGGTGATAGTAAAGAGCCGTGTCCGTGTGGGAGTAGTGTGCAATTTCTGCTTCTCCCTAAATAAATAGGAATAGTTATGGACATAACTATGAGGGTCGTCACTCAGTCCAAACGTGCCTCCGTTCATGTGGAATGAACTGGAATTATAGCCAAGTGTCTCATATGCCATTGTGGTCATACTAACATGAGAGGCAGCATGCACAACATTCCCTGCCTGTTGGATAACAGACCAACTTGGCTTACTGTACCTTCACCACTATCAGAACGCCGTCGTTGGTGGCAATGTCCGTCTCCACTGCAAAGTGACCTAGCGGGTCGCCACTGACGATAGCGTATTTGGCCTCCCAGTTTCCTGTTCCAGCATCATCGTTGTCTGTTACGTTGAACCGGCCGATCTCAAAGTCTTGTTTGTTTTCCACAGCTGTCAGCGAATACTAATGCCCCCAGACAATAACACAGAGTTGGAATCAGAACTATCAAACCAAAAATGAAAAAAAGAACATGGATCAACAAAAGAAATCAAAAATAAAACTACTTTCCCATTCAATAGGATGTACGATGCAGCATGTTTTCATGTTCTCATTTTTCATGTGTTCCCTGAAAATAATTCGCTGTGTCAGGTCAAATCCAGCACAAACTATTCCTTTATCAAACGGTGAATCTCACCAGGTCAGAGGTGAAGCGCGGGGCGTGGTTGTTGATGTCAGCAATGTGAATGACGGCCGCTCCCTCACTGGTCAGTCCCATGCCGGACATGTCAGCAACCTGCAGCCTCAACCTGAAGCTTTTCACAACCTGCCACGGAAGACAGCACACAGCGACATGCTTAGCAACAGGACAGGCCTTACAATGCCATCAGTTTCCATTTGCAAGGGAGCAGAATAACAACAAACAGATTGCATTTCCACTTAAAAATTCAATTTTGGGGGAAGCTCGTCAACTACTCGTGAACTCTTCTCTTTTCACTTCCTGTATAAAAAAATCGAGTCATTGCTTGTCAGTGTGTTTTAAGGTAATGCTAGGGGCTAATAGGGGCTAAAAGAAGGAGAAGCATCTTGGGTTAAATATACAGTCTACAGGTGCCATACCTCGCGGTCGAGGCCCACGTCCCGGGTGTAAATGGCCCCCGTAATGTTGTTGATGCCAAACATGGTCCTGGTGATGGCGTCGGCCGGAACGCTCTCCTGAGACAGGATGGCATAGCTCATCATGGCGTTGTCTGTGCTCGGATCATCAGCATCCGTGGCAGAGACGGACATCACCGAGGTGCCTGTCAGGGACACCATCCACCACACGTACATGTTCACTTCCCAAGCGGTAAACCGCAAACGTTTGCTTTCTGTATGTCGAAACAGTTCTCTGAAATCAGCAAACTCATCGTGTTCTTGTACTGTGTTGCCATGTTATCAACACCGAAAATGTTGGAATGTTGATGTTTATGTGTTCAGGTAGAAAGGCCAGGTCACCTGGTACAGAGAACTCTGGGACGGTGCCAGTGAATTCTTTCTGGATGAAGTTGGGTCTGTTGTCGTTCTGATCCAGCACCACTATCTCTATGGTGGAGGGATTCTCTAAGCGCTCACCGCTGGGCGACAGGGCAAAGGCTTTCAGCTGCAACAAACCCACACCCAACACAATGGGTTAAACCTACTAGCAAAATGTGAGTATTTGAGTTCAAAATGATTTGTAATTTCAACGTTTTATGCATTTGAGAGCAAATTACTTCATATTGTTTGTATATTAAAAAATAAAATCATGAAAAGCTTTATTTTCCTATCAGCACTATCAGCACTTTCATTAGTGGGTTTCACTTTTTTCAATTTAGTAATATCTCATTATGAAATAATACTAAGACATTCAATATATATTTTATATATCTCTAATATTTGCATGTCCAAATTTTCTGAAGTGGATGTTTGGGTTTAACATTACAGGTTGCATCACCGGTCATCTGGTCTGAGGTGTTTTGGGCGCCCTCCCTGGTTGCCAATAAAGAACCCTGCTACCTAACCTTTGACCTTTTGTAACCAACGTGTCAGAGAAAACAACAAATTGCCCTTCGCTGAAATATTTCATCCTGCTTTTTACATGCTTCATGCACATACTTTTGTGACGGACAGTTTTGTTTTTGTTTTTAGCATGTAAACAACGTAGACTTAGACGTAAGCATGTTCGGTGCTCGGTGAAGCAGTCTCACCGTGAAGTTGTTGTATCGCTCTCTGTCCAGGGGCTGCTTGCTACGGATCATCCCCGTTACATCATCGATCTCAAACAGGTCTTTGGGATCCTGGTCCACCCCTGGTCCTTCCAGCTTATAGATGACCTCTCCTTTAAACACCTTGTCCGATTTAATCTACCGGGATAGTAACACAGAAACGCAGAGGCCGTCAGGAAAATAAAGAAACACAGGCAGACGGGAGAAAGGTCAATGCACAGGATTTCATTATAGGAAGTCAGAGGGAGGTAAAAACCCCTTAGGGGATATGTTGTAATGTTCTAATTCCAGATGTGAGTATGCGGTCACCCTGGAGTCCGTGGACCGGAACAGTTTGAGCTTAAAGAGGTCGTTGGCGTCCAGCACCACACCGCATAATAGAACATGGGTAATAGAACATGCAGGTGTGCTCTGTCTCGTGTGAATATTTTTCCTTTCTTGAAGCTTTTTCCTTTTCTTTCTTTTTTTTTTTTTACCTCACTAAGCTTTTGTGGCCTGATCTATGTCCAAGTAGGGAGAGATCCATTGAGCTGTGGTAACGTTTACATTTCACACATCCCCCTCCGATAAACACTGTTATCAGCAGTCCTGAATCCTTATCCGCAATCGTCAATTCCAAACGCCTAGTGGTTGGGATGAGCGCTATAAACAATCTGCCATGGTCCCAGGGAAGTACACCTTAAATACTCTTGAAGTCTGTGGTTTTTGTACCTAGCGTTATATACTTCCCTCCCAAAGATCTTTAATCATGTCACACCAGTAGGATACACCTCTGGATGGGGAGGATAATGCAACAGACATAGATGGTTTTTCTATATGTTACCTGGACCAAGTTTTCTGGAACTTGCTTGCTGTTCTCTGACACTCTAATTGGAGGGATGATCCAGTCTCTTTTCACCCTTCCCAGTCCCCCGCTGCGGTGTTGCCACGGATACAGGACAGCGGGTCGAAGCTCCTCCTCCTGGCGGCGTAGTTCTGAGGTGCCCCATACCTGTTGGAACACAGCGCCAATGTCATTATAGAGCCCCAAAACAACAACAAACCATGGTCAAAAATAAAGTGTACCTGGCAAGCTATTTAAGAAAAACTAAATCCTTTACGCAGAAATGTTGAACAGCATTGATTTCCATCAAATCTAATTACAGAACACAGACACTATGGCCTGGTTTCCTGGACAGGGATTGTGCCAAGTCCTAGACTGAAAATACATTTTCAATAAAGAATCTCAAGTGAGAGAGTTTTAATCTAGGACTAGGCTTAATCTGTGTTCGGGAACCTGGCCCAATGCATTGTTTATTGCAGAATGTTAGCATCCAAACATGTATTATATAAACAAAGGTAAATCAATCAAAACAGCTTCAATGTCTCCAGCCAGTGGGCCTATACGGCCTACATATCTGCCATAACTCCAGTCCAAAACCTCCGTCTCTAATTTGGAATCCACAGGTCCGGTTTGGGCTGAGGGGGGTGGAGGGACACAGGCTCGGGTTTCGGGTTTCACTCACTAATAAACAAGTCTTTGTGGACTTCCTTTGAACTGGCCGCAAACTAATTTTAGTTCTAGGGAACACAAAACGCTCACGTTCATTCTCACCCAGTCTTAAAGAGACTTACATTCCATGCTAGGGATCTGTCCCGGACATGATCACATAGACCCACTGAGGAGCACACAAACACACACACACACTCACACACATACACACACACACACACTAAACAGCTGCCGTCTGGATTTAGATTGTGTGCTTTCCCACCCTCATATTCGCCCACACTCACAAACTAGCCTTTATGCCTCTCTCTGCACCTGACAAGGGGTTGGGAGTTTCCTTACCAAAGGGCTCCAGTGACAGAATTCCACCCTCGATTGCATGAATGTCGTTCAGACACACACACACACACACACACACAAACACATTTCTTTGAAACACTTCTGTTCATTGTTTTGTAATCTAAGAATAGTTCCAGTTTCCAGAAAAAAAATATACATAAATGGCTTACAGTTTAGACTAAAGGGATAAAAAAATCTGGTTGAATTACAAGTGTTAAAGGATTAATTATGTAATTTGTAATAAATAAACTATCCAACACTTCCCATAGTAGAAATGTATCATCCAAGATATAAACAAACCAGTACCATAAATGAATCAGACAAAATATATACAGTATTTCATAGTGTCACTGGATCGCATCTCTACTTCCTGCACAGCCTGGTAACCAGGCCCTGCCCTGCCCTGCGGTCTCCATGGTGACGCGACCCTCTGGTGGTTAGGCATGCCACTGGTCAGCCCGGGGAGAATGCCGGCCATGACTGACATGCGCTGGCCGTGTCAGGGGCAGGCTAATCATAGACCAGCTCTGACAATGGCCGCCCTGTTGGTGCGTCCGACTCATGTCCGCTCCTTCACATGCAGAGGATTCCGCCCGCTCATATTCCATGGGGGTTGGTCATCCAAAAAGCATGAACGTATGAGCAAAGAGAGTGCATCTGAGCTGTCAACCCCTACACAGCCTGATGTTCAACTGGACATGATGTGTTTTTTGTGGATTTGTGCCAACTTACTATAATGTTAAATAATGTTTGGGCACAAATTCATCAAACAAAATGGAAGAAAGAGGAGATGAGAGAGTAGGAGAGGGAGAAGTGTGACGAAAGAGAAGGAGAAGCAGGGGGTTTGGGTGCAGCAGAAGAAGAAGGAGACGTAGAAAAGCACAAGGACGAAGGATAAGTCCCGTAGAGGAGCCCACTTCCTCACAGAACCTTCTGGAAACACGTGTTAAAGACAAGGAAACAGAAATGAACACTGTTTCAGCCTTACGTTGGGTGAGATAGTCACTGAGGCCCAGAAATAACAGAACCAGCCCTGTCGAGGACCCAGCCCAGTCTCCTCAGACCACTGTCTTAAAGTGCTGGTGATGTCCTGTTGGTGTGGGCTGAACTCTGACTTGACCCAGTCTGTGGGTGGCTTGTTCGGCACCCCATCCAACACTAATCTCTTTCCCAGCGCGGAACAAAGATGGCTACTCCTTGGGGTCGTCTTACTAATTAGACCAGGTGCTTCTGACAGGCAGCCGTGGTGACACAGCGCCAGCCGTATGAAGCGTTTTAGGGGCTTTTTTCCCTAGCTACGTTACACTCTGACCTCTGACCTAAAGGCTGCTGGAGGTCTGGGGGGGTTAGGGGGGGGACGCAACTGAGCACTGGCAGGGGGTGTTTGAAGAGCGCTGACAGATTGGGGAGGGGAATGGTGTTTGGGTAGGCTGAATGTGGAAATCCAAAACAAAGCTTTGGTCGTTTGAGTATTTAGGCAATCCATTTGGAAACGTTGGGGCTATTTGACTTTTTTTTTTTACTTCAGATATCACGAAACTGTGTTGGACAATTATCTATTCTCAATTGTGTTTATGCTAAGCCAAGACTAATCTTGTCAACTACAGTCGAGTGGAGGCCTACTGGGAAGCAAGGTGACAAACTCTGCTATGACACAGAGGGAAAAAACTACTGGGAGTACGGAGGATCAGGGTTTCCATTCAGAGCGATGGACAGGCCTACATTTGGAGGTGATAATGTGTCACTCTGATGAGCCAACCAACCAGACAGAGAAACAGACTTTCCACAGGGAAAAAATTTGACTGCTCAGCCAGTGAAATTAGTGACAACATTATAAACGTTTTTTTTTTTTTTTATGTATTTAGCTTTATAGAAATGAATGAATTGACTTATGAATGAAGACTTAATGGTTGAGTTTGTTTTTTTGTTATGTTGCTGAGCACAGGTAGGGGGACATACCTCACATTAGTCAGTTGGCAGTTAAGGTTGGTGTGAAACATACAGACATAAGAAATGTACACTTAAACCGGCCGTTGACCATAAAATGAGTGAGACACGTGAATTTTTGGACACATTCTCTCTCTCTTTCACACACACACACGCAAACATACACACACACACACACACACACACACACATGTTCTTACTTCTGCAGTGAAAGATGTCCATAAAATCACCTTGTGAGCAAAGACGATGACTTCTAGTTAAATCTCTGCAGAACATTCCCTGCCATCAATCTCTGCTGCCCAGCCCTACAGACTTTCAACACAGTAATACATTCCATTCAGACCAGTTGGTTCAATGAATTCATAAGAGAAGGTGTATTATGTGTCTGATATGCCTGTTCAATATATTGGTAGGCGTACACACTGGATATATAGTTGCTAGCTGTGTCATGCGCATACATTTTGTTTAAAAAGTTAATCTATGTTTGTACAATAATCTAGTGTGAATTGGATTTTGGAGATTTACTTAATAGATTATGGAGTTTCCCATAGCTGGATATTTATAGAATCTATCACTCTAGCTGTAAACATAGCCTATTCACTGTATATATAATGTATTTTGTGTGAGATATACAAGTCATACGTCTTCTAAGATGACCGTTCACTGTACTTCTACGCGCGAGGTCAATTGCTGGATCGCTGTCTAGTTCTGCATTTAAACATAACTATCATTGGCATAGACACAAAGGCACTCCTAAATATAGCTGTCTTTGTCAGCCCTTGAGGTTAGCTGCAGAATGGTGTGGTCTCTCTGCGGTGCTCTCTGCTAGCTAGTGGAGGTATGTGCTTATGGTGGTGAAACAGTCCCCACCAGGGAGTTCCAGATCTGGCTTGGCACAGCAGGCGAGGGAGTGTCTGCTGCATGCCTGGCAACCCCCACCCGGTCCTGGGGCCGGAGGTCAGACAGGTGCCCCTGGTTGTCCAGTCCCTGCCGCCCCCCCCCCCCCCCCCCCCCCCCCCCCCCCCCCCCCCCCCCGCCGCCCCCGCCCCCCCCCCCTTCCTTGTGTCACTGGTCTTCACACTCGGCCACAAAGACATCAGTCGGAGTTAGCCATCTCCTGAGATCAACCCACTTCTTTTTCCTCCCGGTCGCATTTTTGCCCAGTCATGGCTGGCCTGACCTGGGTCGGGCCGCCCTATTTCTGGACGGCTCCACGCGCGTTTGCGCATGCGGAGCAGATGTCAGACTTTTGAGCCTAATGTGGAGATAAGTGGTTTAACTCTACACTCCCACGGAGGGCTAAGTCATTGAATATCCCAGCCCACAGGAAACGTATATACGTATCATCGGTTCCACTGCTCTCTAAGAACACGTATTTGGTCCGTTTCTAGGCTGGGAAAGCATGTCTCCGGGGCGGAAGCTTTCTGCGTGAAACACAAACCAGTGTTCCGGAGACGGCAAACAACCACGCACACGCACACACACACACACACACACACACACACTCAACCCTCCCCCCCGCCCCCCACACACACACACACACACACACACACATCCCCCCCACACACACACACACACACACGCACACAACCCCCCCACACACACACACACACACACACACACAGTGGCCGCTGTGATTCAGACCCCATACAGCTGGACAGCGTGATTGTTTCCAATAAGCACAAACTCAACACCCGCCGGCTGCTGCGACAAACTCTCGATTTGGCCGCCATTACACGGTCCGGGCAGGGCCCGTCCCCCTTTCCGCCCTGGGGATTACCGAGCGGGACAAATGGCACGGCGCATGCATCTGGGAACAGCTGCTGGTCCCCTGCTCCCCGCGTAGGGGTGGGAGCTCCACAGCTCAGCAGGCTGTGAGAGGCAGGCCCCAGGGCCCCTCTCTTCTATAAAGCACAACCACCACAGTGGAAAACCAGAAGAGCCACAAATCCAATGCAAACAGACAGTAAAGCACAATTAAGTTGAACAATGTTTATCGCGTTCACTCAGCGTGGTCCTGTGGAGTTTGCCCGTACAACGTTGCAGTGTATTGTGGGAATTAACAGGACAAAATAAAATCGGAGCCAGGCTGTGGCGGATGTTTAGCCACGCTGTTTCTTTCTTTCATAAAAAAGAGCGAGGCTGATGCATAGCAGGCCTAAAACACAATGTTCTATAGAAACATCACCTTCTCGCAGGCCCTACACAATGTTCTCTGCGACAGAAACATACCCCTTCAGAGGCTAGCGCGATGTTCTCTGCCACAAAAACACCACCTTCTCATAGGCTAACGCAATGTTCTCTGCCACAAAAACACCACCTTCTCATAGGCTAACGCGATGTTCTCTGCCACAAAAACACCACCTTCTCATAGGCTAACGCAATGTTCTCTGCCACAAAAACACCACCTTCTCATAGGCTGACGCGATGTTCTCTGCCACAAAAACACCACCTTCTCATAGGTTAACACAATGTTCTCTGCCACAAAAACACCACCTTCTCATAGGCTAACGCAATGTTCTCTGCCACAAAAACACCACCTTCACAAAGGCTAACGCGATGTTCTCTGCCACAAAAACACCACCTTCTCATAGGCTAACGCAATGTTCTCTGCCACAAAAACACCACCTTCTCATAGGCTAACGCAGTGTCCTCAACTACAGAAATACCACTTTCTCAGAGGCTAACACAATGTTCTCTGCCACGGAAACATCTAGTGCTCAGAAGGCTGACCCCGCTAGGTGTTTCCAGGGGCCTCTGCTCGTCATACTCTGAGTTGTAACACCTCCGGCATTTGAGGGTGGAATTCAAGCTCCCATACGTTCCACCACCGCCAGCACACCACACAGAGCTAAAACAGTTCTCTGATATCACGCACAACGTATGGAAGTACAACCCTAGAAGAGAGATCATGCCCTGTTGAAGAATGCATGAATGGCTATCATATCGACGACACTATATTAAAAGAGAATAATAATAAACATAGCAATAGCAACACTACTAATACTGATACAATCATGATGATTGAAATAACGTTCAAGTGTTGCTGTCTTTCTGTGAGTGTGTTTGTTGTGTGTGCGCGTGCGGGCTGATGACACAGGGGAGAGGTTTCAGCAGGCTGAAGGACATCTGCACATCGTCAAACGGCCGTCCCTCCCAGTCCGAGACACATGGCTCAGGCCTCACTCTGACCAAGTGGTTTTCCCCGTGCCCACGATAAATCACTCTGCAGCTTCATAAGGTAGCGCCACACTCCGAAAGGGAGGTTCCGTCACTCTCATCAATTCACCTCGGCAAAATTGAAAAGCTTCAGAGAGACGCCTTTTCGTCGGTCGGCGTACTTGGAGAGGCCCCCAGTCCCCAGCTCGGACGTTCGTGGCGGATTTCCGCTAACGATCGCACAAGGTCAAAACCTTCAGCTCAACGGGAGGCCTGAGCGCTCGGCAACCCTGAACCTGGCTTCCATTAGGGCCCCGAACACGGAGAGGGCAGCTGACGTCGGCCCTGTGTGTCTCTGTTTACGTTACCATCCATCCTGGGACCCTTAATGGCGTCCGATGACAGGGCTACCGGCTCCGCGGCAGATTTCCTGCCCTGTCGGAGTCCCTAAACACATCTGCCCTCTTACCCGGGTTTGAAAACAGTGTTCCTCATGCTATCGGCGGCCCCACGGATATGTTTGGATCAGCCATGTCCCCCTGATTTCACACACAGTTTATCACTCCAGATAAAAAATACGCTAGGCTAAACATATCACTCAGCTTCTAATGTAAACGGCTGGAGTGCAACGTAGAGCCAGAACAGGTCAAGGCACAAGCAATACGTTTTTTTTTCCCTCAGTATATTTAGGACAAGACTTACTTTAGCCCTTTCATTCCCTCATGA
>CM030173.1:6791641-6819141 GCA_017639675.1 Aplochiton taeniatus | reverse complement strand
GGCACCCATCTTCTCCTCCTTCTCCTCCTCCTACTCCTCGTCCTCCTCTCCGAAAACACCGTGACCCTGTCCACCAGGAGACCTCTGTCCTGGACAGACACAGAAGGAGACAGAGAGTAGGATGGATCACTCTGTTGTTGGTTTTGGTGCTGATTGACTGGAGGGGAGAGAGGAGAGGTCTGCTTTGGACGAAAGTGGGGACGTGCAGTGGGAGGGGCGATGTGGGGTCGAAGGGGGGAGGGGTTGTTGTTGTCAGATGTCCCAGACTGCACTAGGTTTTTCACGCTCCCCTCAGCAGCCCTCACCACCCACTCAGTAGGGCTCCACAGAGGTCAAAGGTCGCCACGGTTCTTTGCTAGCTAAACATCCCAACTTGGTCTTTTTGGGCATTCCTCAATCGCCACTCACAGTTACGGGCAGAGTAAAAACCCCCACCTGTCTGGAGAAAAAAAACGTTTCTTAATAGGATCTACCGTTGAGGAATAAATGAACTAAACAATACAAATTGACTTTAAAAGAGGTCCAAGTGACAAGTAATAAAGAAAATAAATCAAAACCAAAAGTATGGAAAGTTAATATTTTCTTTTTATTAATAAAATGAATGTAATAAATTAAGTGGGTGAAGTAGCTGGATAACTGTGTGCTGAGGTTGTTGGTCTGTATGTGCGTGAGTACGCCTTAGGTATGTGAGTAAAATTTCCCTTTATGCGCATATGTGAGTCTCTGTGTGAACAAGTGTGTTAGCAATGTGTGTGTGAGAGTGGGATGAATGTACAACACCTGTCTCTGTCACGTTAGGCAGCGGCAGCTGGCAGGAGCCGTCCTAACCAACCTTCCTCCTCCTCCTCCTCATCCTCCACCCCCGCACGCCCCTCCCTTACCCTCGCCAAGTTGGCCCCGGCACATTCTACTACAACTCAGAAAAAGTTGGAGGACTGTGGGCAAAGGCCAGACCTCTCTCACCCCTTCCCCTAGCCACGCTCCCTGCTGGCACACTGCTGCCTCCTCCCGTCGACAGTGAAACAACAGTCAAACGTAAAGGCCATGTCAAACACTGTTGGTTAATGTACACCCTTGGCCATTATTCGATAGTCAATGAATATATATATATATATATATATATATATATATATATATATATATATATATATATATATATATATAATCACCCGTACACTGTATATGTTCATTGACCAGGGTAAACAGCTAAGATAATGTTTCTTTTCCAATAGTGCCTTCTTTGAAATACAGTTAATGACAGAAAATATGCTAATATTACCCAAAGAGCTAAATTAAGAAAATGATCCTATAAAATTGACATTAACATTTATTACATTGTTAATATTTACAATGCAGAACTTAAAAAAAAATCTAAACAAAAACACAATTTTAACTCCAATATACCTCATCAAAACTTTCAACTGTTCAAACAAAACAAACTGCTGTTTTTTTCGGTTCCCATTGTAGCTGGTTTCATTTATCTGGAACAAAGAAACTAAAAGCCAACTCCCAAGTTCTGTATTAACCTTTGGCCTTGCCAGAGCGATAGAATCGTGTGAGCGTGTCGTATGACCAATGAATTTGTGCTTTAAAAGGGATTTAAGGTGAAACGTCTACTTGCCTGGTAATGGCTTGTAAACAAAACAGAGACAATGTTGTTTTCTTTCTATTATGGTGGGAACACCGTCCCACTTTCTTGTAAAGTGTAATGTGAGGGGTTCTCCGCTATACATAAGAGAAAATAATCCAGAGCACTGTTGTAAAGTGCATCAGGTGACTTTAGAATAGACTGATTCATGCACACACACACACACACACTGTCCCCATAGTCTGCTACTGGCATGAGGATTGATTGTACAACTGCCATTTCGTCTTCAAGAGAAAAGCCTGACACTAATGTTGCTCTGGGAAAGTGCAGAAACAGTTAAACAGTGTACGTTATCCTCCTGTCCAGTCCCGTCCCGTCCCGTCCAGTCCAGTCCTGTCCTGTCCTGTCCTGTCCTGTCCTGTCCTGTCCTGTCCTGTCCTGTATGTACTGTCCTGTCCTGTCCTGTCCTGTCCTGTATGTACTGTAACTGTATTACTCCATGTTCCCTCTATCTCCTCAATCAAACAGCTTGACACGGTAGCAATCATTTGCTTGCAATCAGAGTGATCCACGGCGCCCCACTGTGGTGATTATGGGGAAGGGACTCCGCGTTGGGCTGGGGGGGGGGGGGGGGTGCTCTCTGGTCCGTAGAGGTGATTATGAAGGTCTGCCGAGGACACAGGCGGCTTGGGGGCCTGCCGAGAAGCCAATTATCCAGTGACAACCATAGAAATACAGCAGACAGAAAAGAAACAGCGTTTTCGATCTGCCTTAAGAATAGTGTAAAGCTGTGATTGCGAATACGGCAGACCGTTATTTGGTGACAACGTATTGCTTAGGTGCTGTACTTTGGTAATTGTGCGACTCTTCTATGGGCTGTAAATTGCCATTTGACCTGTTCTACACACTCCGTTTCTACAATGCTGACCTCCTGGCAGGCAGCGGCTCATCGGTGTGTGAGACAGGACCACCGTGGTGAGGGATCAGGAAAAGCTTACAGGGGTTTCATTAAAAACTGACAGGTAGGATTGGACTGCGTGGCACAGTTGGAGTATAGGAAATTAGATTCAGGGGGATTTTAAAACATAAATTTTTAGTCTGTCTGTCTGTCTGTCTGTCTGTCTATCTGTCTGTCTGACTGTGGGTCTGTGAAAGATTCAACCAAGTACATTCGTACCACACTTTTAATTTGACAAGAAACTGTAACTTAAGTTGTGTCATTGTCACCTGCAGAGGGCAGTATTAGACCACCAAAGCACCCAGACACAAAGTGAACGAGAAGCAAGGAAGACAGGCGAAACAGTCTGATGAGAGTCCAATGGGTGAGGAGACAAAACCATAGAGGAAGAGGGGGGAATAAATAAATGTCAGCAAATAAAACAAGAAAGAAAGAAAGAAAGAAAGAAAGAAAGAAAGAAAGAAAGAAAGAAAGAAAGAAAGAAAGAAAGAAAGAAAGAAAGAAAGAAAGAGAAAGAAAGAAAGAAAGAAAGAAAGAAAGAAAGAAAGAAAGAAAGAAAGAAAGAGAAAGAAAGAAAGAAAGAAAGAAAGAAAGAAAGAAAGAAAGAAAGAAAGAAAGAAAGAAAGAAAGAAAGAAAGAAAGAAAGAACGAAAGAACGAAAGAAAGAACGAAAGAACGAAAGAAAGAAAGAAAGAAAGAAAGAAAGAAAGAAAGAAAGAAGAAGAAAAAAAACAAAAAACAAACAATCAAAGAGACAATGGATCAAACAAACAATTAAAGAACAATTGAAAGGAACAAAAAGAATGACCCCCTTCAAACAGATTAGTCTCAGGTGACATGCAGGAGGGGGCTCCGAGTAACCTGCAATGGACAGGGGGGCACTGGGAAGCAACAGCCCCACTGGGGGTATCTACAGGGCTGGAGGAGGGCTGTCCACTGGGGGTGTCTACTGGAGGTGTCCACAGGGCTGGAGCAGGGCTGTCCACTGGGGGTGTCTATGGGGCTGGGGGTGTCTATGGGGCTGGAGCAGGGCTGTCCACTGGGGGTGTCTATGGGGCTGGAGCAGGGCTGTCCACTGGGGGTGTCTATGGGGCTGGGGGTGTCTATGGGGCTGAAGCAGGGCTGTCCACTGGGGGTGTCTATAGGGCTGGAGTAGGGCTGTCCACTGGGGATGTCTATGGGGCTGGAGTAGGGCTGTCCACTGGGGGTGTCTATGGGGCTGGAGCAGGGCTGTCCACTGGGGGTGTTCTATGGGGCTGGGGGTGTCTATGGGGCTGAAGCAGGGCTGTCCACTGGGGGTGTCTATGGGGCTGGAGTAGGGCTGTCCACTGGGGGTGTCTATAGGGCTGGAGTAGGGCTGTCCACTGGGGGTGTCTATGGGGCTGGAGTAGGGCTGTCCACTGGGGGTGTCTATGGGGCTGGAGTAGGGCTGTCCACTGGGGGTATCTATAGGGCTGGAGTAGGGCAGTTCAGCGATCCCACTGATCTAACCCTCCAGACGTCAGGACCTCCACACTCTGAAAGCATCTCGTCCGTCTCTCTGCCCTGGTTAACAGTGGGCATTGGGCAGAGAGAGAGCGAGATAGATAGAGAGAGAGAGACAGAGAGAGAGAGAGAGAGAGAGAGAGAGAGAGAGAGAGAGAGAGAGAGAGAGAGAGACTGAGGGGAGGGTGCGGCTCTGCTTGCTCTTCCCCACCAGGCTGGCTGGCCAATTAGAGCCGACATGTGTGACACACTTGACTCCCCTGTTTGAGCCGTGGCTGGAGATAATAGGCCTCTTTCTGCAGCTCAATCGATGACACACTGTCCCTCGGCGGACATCTTGTGTGGGTCTGCGAGCACGCATGCACATACACAAACACAAACACACACACACACAGACACACACACACACACACGCACGCACACACACATGCGCGCACGCAAACCATCTTCACACACATACACACATTCATATGCCAGCTTACTGCACCACGTTCTCCGACTGTCAGAGACGAAAATGTCAGCTATTTGTCTTTTATTCCCAGACACCCACACACACACACACAAACCTGGAAAACAAGCACAATAATTAGTACAAAGCAACAGATACACACACATTTGAAGAAAACAAACTAGCCATAAAGATAAACCTGAAACCTGGCCTCAACACTGTCTGTCCACGTCATGATACGAGGGAACTCATTTCCCCGTCAGGATGAACTGTGAGCCTCGTGTAAATAGGTACTGTAACCCCGCAAGAGAGGCTTTTGTTGTCTGAGGGCAGTGCAATCCGGAGGATTACACACACACACATTCTACCCATATGTGTAGTCATACACACACCGCTAGCATAAGCCTGCCGCCATTATCAGTCAAGTTAGGTTAAAGACTGGGATTCAGCATCTTCAACGGTGACACTAAGAAAATAAGAACAAAGAATACTAACACGTGCACTGGATAGATATTCAATACAGAATACACACGGTGACGTTGAAGCCACACGTCAGCACACACGATAAACACTTGCAGATGTTGTATTCCACAGTGCTAAACTAAATCAGTAGAATTAGAGAGAATTCACAGAGAGGTTCTTTTGTTTATGTGTGTGTGTGTGTGTGTGTGTGTGTGTGTGTTGTTCCCCCAAAACAGAGGAGAAGTGAAATTGTTTGCGTGCATTGTGTGTGTTTTTACGTAAGCCAGGCTGAGTGGAGCAGACAGAGGACAGTTTGGGGGTCACTGCACAACCCCGCCTGTCTCTGTGTGCCTGGGGGGCAGGTGGAGGGCGGAGGGGTGCTCAAGACGAAGAGGTGCAGCAGGGCGGTGGGCGGGGGCAGTTTATTTTTTGTGGTGTTGGGGAGAGGGGGGGGGGGGGGGGTGACAGTTGCCAACGAGCGTGAGCCTAATCTACCTCCATCAGCTGTCAGAGCCAGAGACGTCAGGATCCCCCCTCTCTCTTTCTCTTTCTCTCTCTCTCTCTCTCTCTCCCTCCCTCCCTCTCTCTCTCTCTCTCTCACTCACTCCACCGGCAAAGTCATGTTGTCAGCCCACATATGCTTGTCTATCGAGGGGGTGAGGGGCCGAGAGGAGGGTGGGGAGGGTCGGGGTTCGAGACGCCCGGAACGTGGGCAGCCTCCGTCTTTTTCCTGTCGCTCCCGACGCTAGTCTGCTCCCCGCTCGCCCCTTTAACCCCCCCCCCCCCCCTGTCTCTCTCTCTGTCTCTCTCTCTCTCTCTCTCTCTCTCTCTCTCTCTCTCTCTCTCTCTCTCTCTCTCTCTCTCTCTCTCTCTCTCTCAGTGGAGTCATTGTCAGAACAGCAGCTCCCCATGCGCCACTGTATCCCATACCATCCCGATATGACCTTGCTGTCTGTCTCAGTGCGGTGTTTAAGTCTAGTTCAAAGGTAAGAAGCAGACACTGAACACCCCCCTCCCCCTCAAACCTCTAGGTGAACACAAGATGAACAAACAGTAGGTTCATGTGTCCTAAATAGCAGGGTGTGCCAATGACAGCAGAAGAGTGTGTGTGTGTGTGTGTGTGTGTGTGTGTGTGTGTGTGTGTGAGATCGACAGCTTTTGCCCTACTGACCTGCCCCTGGCACCCATCACAAGGGGGTAAGGGACAGGCTGTCAATCAAACACTCAAACTACCCTCCCTCACGGGATTCCGTTTACAGCAACTCGTTAAATTCTCTCCTTTCTCTCTCTCCCCCACACACGCACAGACACAAACGCACACACACACACAAACTCACACACGCTCACACACACACACACGCGCTGAGGATACATGCTGTATGTGCCTGACGAAGCACACAGCCTCCTTGTCCAAGCACGTATGTTAATATCAGTGATCCCGTGTGTGTGTGTCTGTGTGTGTGTGTGTGTGTGTGTGTGTGTGTGTGTGTGGGTTCAGTGTAGCGTGTCGATGGACAGGCTGTTATCACGCCTGCGTACCACGCTGCCTGGGCTTTGACCTTGTCTTGACTACATGAGATGTTTTCTTCTTACAACTACTTCTTTAAGAAATGCAGCCTGTTCAGAACTGGATGCAGTATTGACTGTTTGAGAAAAACACAAAACACACACACACACACACACACACACACACACACATACACACACGCACACACAGCTCCTGGCTATGGGTAGCCTTGCCCCAGGCTTGGAGACAGTAGCTGTGCTTTCCCTGCAGCGCTTCTGTAGGGAAAGATAGTGAGCCAGTCTCCACTGTGGCGGTCTGCTTGCTGAAACACACACTCAGTGTGGCCAACAGACAGAGATTTGTCAACGACATGGGGACACCCAGGGCCCTGCCAGCGTAGATGAACACTGGCCCCACCCGCTGCCCAGATGTGCAGCTTCTGTATATAAGTGACTTTTTTCCTCTCAACCCCATCCCCCTACCCTCCTCTTAGACGCAAACACACACACACACGCACACACACACACACATTGAGAAAGCCATCCCAGGCGCACAAACAAAGACGTACTCTGGCAGTTTGAGAACAATAAAAGAAAAGTGATGTGTCTTGTTCAGCCACTAAATAGCTGTCTGCTTGGTGCCTCCCGAGGTGGCTGCACATCAGTGGCTGTCCCATCTATCAGGGCCCGGCACGGCCCTCCAAACCTCCGGGAATAAAGATGATAAATAGAGCAGCTCCTCCTGACTCCGTACAGGGAGACGGAGAGCTGGGGAGAAGGATGTAGATGGATGGGTACAGGTAGGAAGGTAGACAGATGAAGAGCCGCATGTGTATATGTATGTTGATAGATAGATAGATAGATGTGTAGACTGATATATAGAGAGAAAGAAAGAGAGAGAAAGAAAGAGAGACAGACAGATAAACAGATATATAAATATATATATAGAGCGAGAGAAAGAAAGAAAGAGAAAGAGAGAGAGAGACATTCAGATAGACATAAAGAGACAACAAATGAGAGAGAGAATGAGAGGGTGGGAGCCTGAGAATGTCCTTTAAGGACACCTTTCCTGTCCTCCTCCTCCTCCTCCTCCTCCTCCTACTCCTCCTCCTCCTCCTCTATTTGGCTAAGCGCTGTTTTCGTCCTCCTCCCCAGCCTTATCAGTGGCTGTCCCTTGCCTGAGCGGGCTATCTGCTGGCTGACTGGCAGAGCGCTGCCTGCTGCCTCCGATAGCATTCCACTTTGCCTAGGTAAATAGCAACTTAACTGAACTGAAACAGTTTAAACAGTCCAAATGGGAGGAGATTAGCGCTGGCCAAACACCCGTGGAGCGGAGGGCCCGCGTGGCTGGCAGAGGGCGGAGGTGGAGAAAGCGGCGCACGCATGCTCCTCTGCACACGGAGAAGCACACGGACGTGTCCCTGTGCACATACATGCAAATTCACACAGCAAACATGTACTCAGAATCCCCCCCCCCCCCCCAGGAGGAGCCCACAAGCCCCTGGTGTTTTTTTCTCCCCAGCGTCGTTTCTAACCAAGCCAGCCTCTGCGCTTGTCTGTTACACACACACACACACACACACACACACAAACACAAGCAAAGGGCATGCGAGTGGACAAGATGGACCTGGGGACAAGTTCCCCCCCCCCCCCACCCCCCATTGCTTCAGCCAGCACTGCCCTCCTCTGCCCAGAGGCCTTCCCAGCCTGGCCAGTCGAGTGAGCGACCTAGCCTGACTCTAACGCTGTGTGGCAGGGGGACCCAGAGACAGATGTTCCCTGCCACTGGCATGGAGCTGCAGAGGAGATGTAGTGGCTGCCTGTGTACGTGTATGTGTGCGTGTGTGTGTGTGTGTGTGTGTGTGTGTGTGTGTGTGTGTGTGTGATTGTGTGAGTGTGGATGTGTGAGTGTGCATGCGTGTGTCCGTGTGAGTGTGGTTGTGTGAGTGTGTGACTTTGTGCTTGAATGGGCACTGATGAGGGGAAGGAGGGAGACGTGGAGGAGGCGGGAAGGAGGGATGGAGGGAGGGGGGAGGAGGAGGAGGAGGAGGGGGAGGAGGGGGGGGGGGGGCGGTTGGCGATGGTGGTAAAAGAAATAAATCAAGTCAAAGCAATTTGTAGCCACGGCTGCTGCAGTGTCATTAGGAATCCTGTCACGCAGAGCCTCGGAGGCAGCAGCTAGCCTACAGAGGTTGACAGCGGGCCAAAGAGGAACTCGCCTTCCACCGCCGCCGCCTCCTCCTCCTCCTATTCCGCCTCCTCCTCCTCCTCCTCCTCCTCCGCCTCCTCCTCCTCCACCTCCTCCTCCTCCTCCTCTCCCTTTTCCTCCACGTCGCCCAGTCTCGTCCCCATGCTCCGTCCCCATCCCTGGGCCAAACCCCAGTCGAACCATTCCACTCTGTGGGTAACCCTCTGGTCAAAGCCCTGGTTCTAGTTCCATGGCTTCAGTCCTATTCACCCTGGCTTTAACTCAGTCCCAGGCAGTAGCGATTATGCAGGATGATCGTCTGGCTTCAAGAAGGTGGGGAGAGACAGCCGAGAGATTTGTATCTCGTTTTCCACTGGACAATTAACACAGCAATCCCACTAACCACTCTGACATGCATCCGCACACGGTCCACACGCACTCCTTGAGATGGACAAGAAGTAAACACAAACAACAAAGATATTAATGGCTAAAACATCCGTTATGTGTGTGTGTGCGTGTGCGTGTGCGTGTGTGTGTGTGCGTGTGTGTGCGTGTTTGAGCGTGTGTGTGTGTGTGTGTGTTTGTCCAGTGAGGGGGAGTATAGATCGGGCAGTGGTAATGACCCTGCCAGAGCAGAGCGTAGAAGCAGAACAATGCTGCATATTTCTCCCTCCAGCTGCCACTTTAATGAGCAGATAAAATGGCCGCCCGATGAATAATTAATACGGGGGCCCATTAACAAGGCATTAGAATGTCTTTTACCTCTTATTGATTTTCTCCCGCCTTCTTTCCTTTTTTCTTTTTCTTTTTTCTTCCTCTGAAAACTTTTACTCCATTTGGAGGCCACTCTTGAGTCCAGGGCTGGCAGGAGTGAAATATGGCCTCTTGGTGTTTAAATGTCAGCTTTGTAATTACACAGGGAGTCACAAGCCAGGAGATCCCACTGCGGCCCGCGCCCTCTGATTTACGATCAGACACTGATGAGAAACGACACGACGCAGCGCACACACACACACACACACACACACACACACACACACACACACACACACACGCACACACGCACACACTCGCTAAGAAAAACATTTAAGCGGACACGCACACACTCACACTTATCATCCCTAAAGCTCTGTCCTTCGGTTGCTAGCCTTTATTTTCAGGCACACCCTAGTTCACTGTCTCCCTGCATGGGTCCATCAGTCAGATTGTAAGCACAGATATCTGGGGTGGGGGCTTGGTGGAGGAATCCATATCTCTGTAGATGGCGAATGAGAGGCGAGGCCAGATCAATGGACAGATATTGATACACACTCCCCCTGAACTCGCTCTTCCTCTCTTGGAAAATATTGGGGATCTGGATTAGATGCTGAGTCAGGCAGGGGGAACTGTGTGTGAGAGAGAATCCTGTTGATACAGCAAAAAGAGAAAAAATATACGATAAGGCAAGAGGAAAAAGAGAGTCGGAGAGAGAAAGAGAGAGAGAGAAAAAGAGAGAAAGAGAGAGAGAGAGAGAGAGAGAGAGAGAGAGAGAGAGAGAGAGAGAGAGAGAGAGAGAGAGAGAGAGAGAGAAAGTGTAGATAGAGCAGAAGACAGGGAATATAGGATCAGATAGAATGAGGGAGAGAGAGAGCGAGAGAGAGAGAGAGCGAGAGAGAGAGAGAGAGAGAGAGAGAGAGGGGGGGGAGAGAGAGAGAGAGAGAGAGAGAGAGAGAGAGAGAGAGAGAGAGAGAGAGAGAGAGAGAGAGAGAGAGGGTGGGTCAATAATAAAAGTACCTCCCATCATACCACTGTGTGCTACTGCTGCTGGAGCTGGACGCCTGCTGGCTCCCTGATCTACCACAGATTACACCCAAGCTCTCACACCGGGACGCCCAGGGAGGTACACACACACAAACACACACACACACACACACACACACCTATACGCACAGTCAAGACACACACACACACACATCCACAAAGGCTCGCACCCATAAACACATGCGCGCGCACTCCCCCATGGACAATTCTCCTTGGCAGCGCACGGATCCAAGCAGCCACCTCTCCTGACGCCTCATCCCCTCATCCTCAGAGCCACAGGTCCCCGAGGAGGGAGGCGGGGAGGGATAGATGGATGGATGGATGGGTGGAGGAGGGCAGACCGGAGACTTCTCTCCCCTGTCCAGCCAGGGTGCCCTCCCAGTCCTGTGCCCCCCCCCCCCCCCCCCCCTCCCTCCCCCCCTCCAGGCCGTGCTGACGTCCAGGTGTTTGATAGTATTTGTGGCTGTGATCATCCATCAGGCCGATCGATCACTCTCCCTGCAGCTTTTATTAATGATCTTGTCAGGCAGGCCCCTCCCCCCTGCCGTCGCTTGTCCAGAATGATAGATCATTGGACGGCCGGCCCGCTATTTATCCTCCCGGGACTTTGTCTCTGCCCGTTGTGGAGCCCAGTTAAGAGAGCTGGAACATGACCATTTTATATCGATCTCCATTTCTTACCGCCTTTCTTAACCCTCCCCAGATATAAGTTTGATGCCAGATCTTTCGACGCTTCCGATAGATTTTCTTCTTCGGGAATAAGTAAACGTGTTTTAACAAGTTGGTGAGCGCAGTGGGGGGTGTCTGTAGCGGAGCTTACTCACGTGTGAAAAGAAAAACGAATAAAAACACAGACAAGGATATTTCAACAGGGCAGTTACCTGGTGTTATGCTGTCTGTCATATTGCCACTGCATTACCCATGTACATATTACACATCAGACAGAAAAGGAAGAAGAAAAAAATGAGAAAGAAAGAAAGAAAGAAAGAAAGAAAGAAAGAAAGAAAGAAAGAAAGAAAGAAAGAAAGAAAGAAAGAAAGAAAGAAAGAAAGAAAGAAAGAAAGAAAGAAAGAAAGAAAGAACGAAAGAACGAAAGAAAGAACGAAAGAACGAAAGAAAGAATGAAAGAAAGAAAGAGAAAGATCGGAGTCTGGGGGAGTTTAATGAAAACCAAGCCTAGGGTTGAGCCAGCGAGGAGCAACAAGCCTCAGCATAAACACAAGCTCCATGTAAACAACTCCTTCAACAAACACCCGCATCCTTGCAAACACACACTAACACACACTCTACCCTGGCCTGGTGGGTCTGGCCCCATTGATGTGTGTGTGTGTGTGTGTGTGTGTGTGTGTGTCCGGGGTGCACCTGCGGCGAGTGAGCCTGGCCTGTCATCTTCCCATCATCCTTCAGTGCTCCCAGGCAGCCCCGGTCCGTCGTGGTAATCAGTTCACCACAGGGCCGCAGCACTGCGGCGACGCAATGTTCTTTTCAACTCCATCCCTGTTGTGTCAAAAGTGTGCACGTGTGCATCTTTGACTGTACATGTTTGCAGGCTGTTTATTTGATATATATATATATATATATATATATATATATATATATATATATATATATCGCCTTTTCTCTCTCTCTCTTTCTCTCTCTCTGACCACCAGCATAGCCAAGCTCCTGTCTGGATTTGCATACATTCTACGCCGAAAACCGCTTCGCTCCATTTTGGGTCTCCATCACTTCAACTGTGTCCACCTGTTTATTCGACGGGGGTGCTTCAAAGAGGCACTGGAGTGAACTCCTCTCTGCCCTGGAATCATTCATAATGGAAGACTTTCATGTGACTGACTGGCAAACGGGGAGAGAGAGAGAGAGAGAGAGAAAGAGTGAGAGACGGAGGAATGCAGGCTGAGTGAGGAGAGAAAAAGAGAAAGAGAGAGAGAGAGAGAGAGAGAGAGATGGGGAAAGACAGGTTGGCCGAAAAGAAGATAGAGCAAAGTGGAAGAACAAAGAGCAACGAATACCTTCAGCTTGGCGCGCGGAAAAAATGAAAGAGGCCCCAACCTTGGAAAGCGCATCAATTAGTGACCTATCAATGAGGGGCGGCGGCACGTTCTCTTTGAAATCTCCCCGTTTGAAATATTAACCAGGAGCGCCTCGTTGGAATTCTGGGTCGGGCAGGCTGGGTCTGGGTTCGCGCCTCCAGCCTGGCGGCAGGGTGCGGTTTCGTTCACAGAGGGAGTCCGAGTCAACTCCTTCAGAAGAAACGGTCAATATCTGAACGGGCCACGAGGCAGACCCATTTGGAAGAAAGAAAAAAAAGCGATCTGTGATGTTTTGGACATTGTTTTTAGGTGTGCTACCGTTTGAAGCTTCGCTAGTGTGTGGGAGAAGGCCGGTCGAGGGTAGCACACACACGCACACGCACACACACACGCAGAGAGACAGAGAGTCCACTTCCCTGGTGTCCCCCATAACCCACCCTCCAGGACCCCAGGGTCCAATAAGCAGCCATCTGCAGACATCCTCTGCCAGCACGCTCCAGCAAACACTACAGCAGAGAGGGAGGGAGGGAGCCAAGGGTGTGTGTGTGTATGTGTGTGTGTTTGTGTGGGTGAGAGAGAGAGAGAGAGAGAGAGAGAGAGAGAGAGAGAGAGAGAGAGAGAGAGAGGGGAGGTGAAAGTAGTTCAAGGGCACGAGTACTCCATCAAGCTGGGGTCCTGGGAATACGCCCCCCTCCCAACCATTGGCAAAAAAAAAATACCCTCCTTCACCCTCTGCCTTGACCTTCTTACTCTGGAACAGCAAATGGTTACCTGCTCCCTGACAGGCAGTGGCTTCATCCCCCCGTCCTCTCCTTTCTGGCCCGGTACACACCCTGCCGGCCCCATGTGTAGTGACCTCCAGGCCTCACAGCCCCAGCCTCTTCTTCCCGGGCCCCAGTTATGAAGCACCCCTGGCGGCCCCACACGGCCCGACCTCCAGGCCTCAGCTCCATAGCCACCCCCCCCTTCCCTCCCTGTCAGTCCCAAAGGACCAGCCCAAACTAACCCCGGCCAACACTAACCATCACAGCCTGGACCACCTGCAGTCCTCAGCCCACCTAACCAGTCCCGGATAAAGTAAGCCGTAGCCCTTCCAGCCCTCCTCGCCCCAGCCCTCCCTGCTCCTCGCCCAGCCTAGTGTGGGTGGCTGTGGGGGTGGTGGGGGGGACGTGGAGCCTGTCCATGGTCCGCTCCTGCAGTCCTCCTCCGCTCATCCATCCTAGTCTGCCGGCCCACAGATCGATAGAGCTGCTCTCTTAATCAGGTCTCGGGTGGCTGTGGGCGGATGGAGGGAGCGAGGGAGGGAGGGACGGAGGGAGGGAGGTGTGTTACTGTGTGGACGTGTGTGTCTGTGGGAAACGGAGGAGGAGGAGGGTCATTCTTCTCTTTACTGGCTCTCTCCAGCCCTTCCATCGTTCTCTGTCAATCTGTGTCCTCTTTGTCCTGAATATTCTTTCCTTCTCTTTCTCTTTTCTTTTTGTTGTTTTCTCAAGGCTCTCTGTGGTGATAACCATCCTACCTCTCTCCACTCTCCCCTTCTTTACCATCTCGCCCTCTCATCTCATCTTTCTTCTTTTCCCTCTCTCCCTCAGTCTCCTCTCTCTGTCCCTCTTCTGTTTCATCTCTCCTATCCCAGTCTCTGTATCTTTTCCTTCTCATCTCTCTCTCTCTCTCTCTGTCTCTCTCACCTTTCCTGCCTATGTCCTGTAGTCACACTGCCAAGCAGGGCACAGAAACACTACCGTTCTCCTAAACCATGCTCCAACACACACACACACAAACACACACACACACACCTCAGACCTTTTCTCCCATTTCAAGTCAATGCTACTTTGGTAGTTGGCAACACAAAGCCCAAAAAACAGGAGAGGAGAAGGAAAGGAGGGATGGTCAGATGTAACATGGAGAGCATCCAGCTGTGCCGTTCTCTCTTCCTACAGACACTTGGCCTTGCAGGCTCTCATTACACCTGTGCAACCACAGCTGCACACACACACACACACACACACACACACACGCGCGCACACACGCACGCCTATTGCTGAGTAACATAAAATGGCAAAACAGAACACTCAAAGACTCAATTTATGGCATTAAGAAATCATCATTGAGACAAGGATATCCATCTATACTCCAATCATAGACTCTTTCACAGTATTCCCTCTTCTCATTACTCTAGATAGAGCCTTTGATTACCTAGTGTTGGTGTCTGTTGAGAAATAAAACCACCATTTCTACTGTATATTACCGTTTTTATTGACTGTAAATGGTCTTGGCAGAAACAATCGTGTTGGCATACCCTGCAGATCAGATGGGGATTACAAATCAGCGCAAATCAAAGTGTAATTACCCTGCAGAATTATCGGAGACCTGGCCCTCTGTCATGGTTCCTTACCACGACGCTCTAAGTTTCAGGAGTGAGTTTCACTCATTCAAAATGGACTGCAACACCTCACTTCACAATCAATGCTGCCTTCAAAATCAAAGTCTTGCTTTCACAATAAAAGGCTTTGTTCGCAACAGGTCCGGAATGGTCAAACATGGCGGGCTTCCCACGGGGCGCTTCAGGATGGGACGCAGCGCCACAGGAAGTCAGGCAGTGCCACAGGAAGTCAGGCAGCGCCACAGGAAGTCAGGCAGCGCCACAGGAAGTCAGGCAGAGCCACAGGAAGTCAGGCAGCGCCACAGGAAGTCAGGCAGCGCCACAGGAAGTCAGGCCCCGCCATAGGGAGTCAGGCAGCACAACAGGAAGTAATTCGGTGCCACAGGAAGTGGTCAGGGGAAGAATTGCTTGAGCAAGTCCTTCTTGTTGACCTTGCCCATCTGGTTCCTGGGGATCTCCTCCACCACCAGCAGCCCTGTAGGGATGGTGTAGGGGGCCATGTGCTCCCTGCTCGGTCAACACACACACACACACACACACACACACACACACACACACACACACACACACACACACACACACAAACACAAAAGGAAAAAACATGAACATGCAGTGTGTGTGTGTGTGTGTGTGTGCGAGAGAAAGACACAGAGAAGAGAGAAACAAGAGAGAGAACAGTGAATTGCGAGTGGAGAAAAAAATAAGTGGAGCGTAAAACAAAGGCTTGCCCCGTGGCAGAGCAGAGGGAGAGATAAAGACCCCCCCCCCCCCCTTCCCTTAGAATGGCGGCCTCCTCCCCCCCCCCCCCCTACATACACACCCCTTCCAGACAGACACTCCACCTCTCCCTAATACAAAACACAATAATCAGTGTGGCATAAAAACAAATAATAAACACACAAACAGAAGGCTGGGATAATTAAAAAGTGTTTTTCTTTTCTTTTGGTTTGTCTCCCCCCTTTCCATTTGGACTGGCTGGTTGTTGTGTTCAGTGTCTTGAAGCCTGGGGGGCTTTTATTATCTTATTATTTAGAGTGTGTGCGAGTGGACTGATTAACAAATCATGTTGCCTTCAGCTGAGCCTTACAGGAGAGGCTTTCCTGAGCTCCTTCCTTTCAACATTGCTCTACATACACATGACAGTGGCAGTAGGGTACGTGTGTGTGTGTGTGTGTGTGTGTGTGTGTCTGTGTGTATGTATGTGCAGCCGCGTTCGTGGGTGTGAATGTCTCCCCCTGCTTTTTCATGTCGCTTCTATCCTATCTGTCTGCAGTAAATGTGTGTCTGGTAGGATTGTGTGTGTGTGTGTGTGTGTGCGTGTGTGAGTATTTGTGTATGTCTCACCCTCTCCTGTCTGCAGTAAATGTGTGTAAATGGGTGTGTGTGTGTGTGTGTGTGTGCGTGTGTTCCAGCCAGCTAGAGAGCCTGATAGAAATGCAAACTGACAGCTGAAGCCAGGGCACTGAGGAGTGAGCATCCATGCTCTTGTTTATGTCTCCCTCCGTCACTGCCTCCCTTCCACCCCCTCCTCCGTCACTCCTCTCTCTCTCTCTCTCTCTCTCTCTCTCTCCCTCTCCCTCTCCCTCTCTCTCTCTCTCTCTCTCTCTCTCTCTCTCTCTCTCTCTCTCTCTCTCTCTCTCTCTCTCTCTCTCCCTCTCTCTCTCCCCCCCTTGCAGGGCACTGCTAGCTGGAAATGCACATCCTGCGGCATCAGTCAGTGTGTGCGGGCATGTGTGTGTGTGTGTGTGTGTGTGCGCGCTAGGTCATTGGCAGTCATGCTAATCCACCATGCAGGACCAGCAGGCCACAGCAGTAGGGTCCAACACCCCCATGCCATATGGAGCCCGCAGCCCAGCCGTGCCGCAACACACACACACACACACACACACACACACACACACACACACAATGTGCGTCATAGGGAAGATGAGCTGGTGGGTGGCAGAAAGGGTAGTCTACAACACAAAAACAGATGGAGGGAAGATGGGTAGAGAGAGAGAGGGGGGAAGAGGGAAGGCAAGAGGAAAAGAAAAAACAAGCTGCAGGACATTTAGAGAGAGAGGGGGAAGATATAAATCCACTGAAGGCCTCCTCCATCACTGTTCTTTCTATCCACCACATCCCCCTCTATTTTCTCTACCCACTACTTCCCTCTCTCCCTACCTCCCTCCCTCTCCCTCTCTCTCTCCCTCCCTCTGATTAGTTTACATTGCCCACCCGTGCCTCCTCCCCACCTATCTATTAGTTGTACTGGTATTGATCGGAGGGCTCCAGTGTAGCCCCAGTGGCCCTGGAGGTAAGCCTATTCAATAGGTCAGCCGAGCAGGGATACATGTGACTCTGGGCAGGCCATCATCACTTGACCGACTCCAACATGTCCTCTAGAATCACGCACGGCTACGCAACGGTTCGCTGAATATTTCATAAACACGAGGTCACTAGATAAATAAATGCCATTTCCATTCGGTCGCCATCTTTAAAATGCGCAAGTCCTGAACCTGGAGATTTCCATGGAGAGGTGTGGGCCGCTATTTAAAAGAAATATGACAGAATAATAACTCCTCCTAATCCATGACATTTCTAAGAAAACCTCTGATAGAGACAGCCGTGGCCTCTGTGACAGTCTGTCCATCAAGGTCTCCGATTGGCTACCGTACCTGGCCCAGGCCTTCAGCTCGTTTAAGGTCAGGCTCCGCCCCTTCTTCAGCTGCACCACCGCCGTGACCTTCTGACCCCAGGTGGCGTCCCGGGCGCCGATCACCGCCACGTCTGCAACGGTCAGAGGTCGCGGCGTTAGGAGGTTGGGGACGCTCACACATGGGGTGACTTCCTGACGGAGGGGGTGAGGACCAAAGCATGCTCCTACTTCTAATGTCAACCGATGGCGACCATGGTGTTTTTTCTTGGGGGTGGGGTGGGGTGGGGGTTCTAGCGCTGGCGTCTCCAGCAGTGCTCACCTGCGATGTCCGGGTTGGCCAGGAGGTGGCGCTCCACCTCGAGGGCGCTGATCTTGTAGCCGCCGCTCTTGATGATGTCGACGCTGGTGCGGCCCATGATCCAGTAGACCCCGTCCTTGTAGACCGCCGTGTCTCCTAGCAAGGGGCCGCACGGGGGAGGGAGGGATTTAGGAGAGGGGAGGGAGGGAGGGATTTAGGAGAGGGGAGGAAAGGAGGGAGGGATTTAGGAGAGGGGAGGGAGGGAGAAGAGGAGGTAGAAGCGATTAGTCTAATAATAGGGAGGAGTGAAGCTGAGGTGTCTGCCTCCACTTCTCCTGGGTGAGAAGAACTCAAGAGTTCTGCTCAGCTGGAGCTCCCCTTAATGACCTCCCTGACGTACTCGATACGCACACACGCGCACACACACACACACACACACACACAGACAGTAATTCAAACAGCGCATTACTCACTTCAACAGAACAGACATAGAACACATAATTGAAATTACATATGTACGCGCACACACACACACTGACTAACCATTGTGTCCATGTAGCAGACCTGCTGTCAGAGAGGACACATCAGCTTTAGGTGACAAAGCGCTTCCTCTGAGACAAGCTTCAAGGCTCCGCTGCCTAAGAATGGCAGAACGGAGTGTACCGGAGCTCTGCCGAACACACACACACACACACACACACACACACACACACACACACACAAACCCCCAGAAACACCCACCCACAGACATACAAACCCCCAGAAAGAGATACACTCACACAAACACGCTAGAGCTGTCACCTCGACCCACTCACACCTCACAACTAGACTGGACACCTTCTGGTGTGATGGCGATTAGGCTGGGTGTGTGAGAGTGACAAAACACCACACATATGAACACACACACATGCATACACACACACACACACACACGCCCACCCAGGGCGGGTGTCCACAGGGGTGTGTGTTTTTGTTAGGGAGGTGAAGGATGAGGCAGAGGCAGCCAGGTGTGGAGGGTGTCAGGGGAGGTGCTGGGTCTCAGCTGGGCCTGGGCCATGATGAGGACAGGAAGTAGGTCATGGGGGGGGTGACGGGAGGGACAGAGGGAGAGACACGGAACGTGGAATGGAAGGAAGGAAGGAAGGAAGGAAGGAAGGAAGGAAGGAAGGAAGGAAGGAAGGAAGGAAGGAAGGAAGGAAGGAAGGAAGAAAAGAAGGATGGGAGGAATGAAGGAAGAAAAGAAGGATGGGAGGGATGAAGGAAGAAAAGAAGGATGGGAGGAATGAGTCAGTGATCAAAAGAAGGTAGAGAGGGAGTCTTTTATGGACCATTTGTGGGTGGCACTTCCCAAGAGCAAAGGGCTTGTTAGTGTGTGTGTGTGTGTTTGTGTGTGTAAGGCTGAGAAGGGGGTAAGGCAGTGCTGGAAGGAGACCTACCCTAAAGCTGGAGGGGTCAGAATGGCGACGGCCACACCAGGGGACACCCACGAGGTCAAAGGGCACCCGGGTGCGTACCTAAAGACCCTGACCCGGAGTCTCGTGGTTAAAAAGCGCCATTTATCAGCTCCCCAAACACTGGGATATAACCCCATGGTGCCTTGGTCCTTAATGATAGACCTCGTCTCCACAGACAAGCAGCCAAGAGTAACAACGTGGCAAAGCAGCCAGCGGTACACCTAAACGTGCAGCATACACAGCCAGCCTTTCAATATTAAAGGTAATGTTCATAAATATCAGTGTATATATATATATATATATATACACACACACACACACACACACATACACATATATATATATACACACACACACACACACATATATATATAAATAAAGGTTTGAACAACGTGCTGACAAACATGAGATGAAGCATTTGACAGACATTGATGAGGTGAAAGGCTATCTTACAGGCTTCAGTCACAGAATGAAGTTGCAGCTCCCCGCATCAAAGCACAACAAACCACATGAGGAGGAGCTAGTCGGCTAGCCAGACTCCTAATGTATGAACTTGGGTGCGGATCAAAACCACTTTGGTAGTTACTTGTTTAGCAAACAAAGTCGGAGCCACCCCTGAAAATAACAGGGCCTCTGTACATGCCTCCTTTTTCTCTTCCCTGCTCCTCTCTCATCAAATGGTGATCTATCTCTCCTCATGTCAACCTTACAGCACCTTCCACTTTCATGTCCTCTCTCTCTCTCTCTCCCTCCCTCTCCAAATCCCTCCCTCCCTCCCTCTTTTTCCCTGTTCTTCCCACTCCTGCCTCCTCTTCCCTCGGTAGCACCAGCAGCAGCAGCATCAATAGAGGGCCCATCTGTTCCCATACATCACGCACTTCATTTCAGTTTATTAGCCGGGATAAATCATAAATATTTCATTATACATCACGGGCGGCTGTCGCCGGCACGCCGACAATTTATCACCGCCTGCCCTCTGTGCCGGCTCACCGCCGCGGCTATAAGCTTTCCAGTCTATTAAACAAGATTGATACAGTGTGTAAATTTAGATATTGGGAATTTCTTCACAGACCACTGCTCCGCACTGATAGGCTGGGGCGGTGGGGGGGTGGGGGGGAAGAGGGGGGAGGAGGAAGGGGGGACAGGGGGAGAAGGAGAAGGAGAAGTGGCTGGGTGTTAACGGCAGTGATGGTGTATTTACAGCTTGGCCCTCTTCCATTCTTCTCCGATGTTCTTTTTAGGGGGTAAAGCTACGGACGGAGGCAGAGACAAAGGGGAAGGGTTTGGAACGCGTTTCACACGCTGACAAAGCTGCCGGCCCACCCGCCCTGTATTTGCGGGTGTCAGTTTAGAGCACGTCAAAATACAGTAAAACACACTAATAACAGTCCCAAAAAAACCTGTAGTTTGGACCAACACGTCCGTGTCAAGGCAGGTCACACCTAAAGCAGTGTGAAAACGGTTCTACCCCAACGAGTAGGATTAACCCGAGGCGGCAGGCCCTGTGGTGAGGAGCGCCCGCGAGCTAGACGCTCTGGGGTGACCTTGAGTGTTTGAGCGAGAGGAAACCAGGGGAGGACTGAGGAGCCCGTGTGGAGCGGCGGGAGCAGACCGATAAAAGAAGGGGGGCCAAGGAGAGAGATTGTAGGGAAACGCCTTTGAACACACACGCGCACACACACACACGCACGCAAGCAAGCAAACACACGCAAACACACGCACACACACACACACACACACACACACACACACACACACACACACACACACCTTCAAGCATCAGAGCGTCTCCGCTGTTATGTGTTATGGCGTGGGAGCAGATACGGCCGAGTGGCTTTCTTAATTAAAACGATAAGAAGCCTAATTGCGCTGGGCTTTCATCTCGTTCTGAGGCATTAAAAGGAAGTGAAGGCACCCTCGTATGGAAAACAAAATGGGAAGAAAAGAAAGACCAGACTAGACGAGTGGAGAGCAGACGAGGAGGGATGGCGACCAGGGGAGGGGACGCGTCCGGAACGCCATTGTGGAGGACAAGGAATGTGACAGCCACGACAACCATTGTCAATGCTTTGGAATATGAGTTCTCATAAAACGTGTTGGGTTATTGTTGTTTTGCTGTCCTCTAACCACGCCTTCAAATCCCACGTCCTTAAAGCATTAGCCTACTGACTGTGTGTGTGTGTGTGTGTGTGTGTGTGTGGTTTGAGGTCAGGGCTTTTCTCCCAGTGTGGCTCCTGGCCTCTCCGCCTGGCTGTTGGCCCCTTCACTGTCAGCCTGGCATCAGACTTGGGGAAGAGACCCCGATAAGATAAACCACACCACGCTAGCCAGTCAATGAAGTCGATGGACAATGATGACCGCGCAAATAGAAGCTCAAGGAGCCCACGAACTGAGTGTGTGTGTGTGTGTGTGTGTGGGGGGGGGGGGGGAGGCCAGAAGGTGTCATTAAGGCCACATCTAACGGCCAATAATATAATCAGCGAGTCAGGCCGCCAGCTAGTCAGGCACTTGCCGAGGTTTACTTACTTACAAGCTGAGGAGTGTGTCAAAGAGGCCCCCGTACCTCCGAAGCAGTCTTATCAGGGGGAGGAGAGATGAAAGGTTGTCTGGATGTGGGGCTGTTCTCCTCCCTCAGAGTGAACGTAAACACATAAAGAAGCCATGAATATTGATGCGCTGCTCCATTACCGCCCTGGGCGAGGCGCTGAAAGAGTTAATGAGGATGAATAACAGACAGCCGAGCACCCAAATCTCAGCTCCAATATTATTTATCATCCTTAACGTTTGTCACCGCTCCTCTTCTGGGGTGATTCATATCGTACACGGGAACGCTCTGCACTCGGTTGACTGATCTAATTGGTTGAATACAATGCAATTAAGGGGGGGGGGGGGGGGTTGAATTGCTTCATGTTAATGGCGATGATGAGGCCGGGCTGAGATGCTGTTCCTTGGTAGAAGATGAGAGTCGGTTCGAGGATTGATACCCCCCCTCACATCTGATGTGTTGCAGTTAAGAGGCTGTTTGACTACCATTTACAGTACAGGCCACCCTTCCCAAGTGGAACAGAAAATACGCACACACACTTACACGCACAGACACATACACACACACACACTTACACGCACAGACGCATACACACAGACAGGCAACAACTGCAGCAGCAACAACAAAGACCAAATGCAGACATTAAGGAAACTAATTAAAGTTTTGTATTAAGTAATCATAGGGCCGTAAAAGAAATACAAAAATATATTTTTTGTTTTGTTTTTTCTTCTGCTATTTTGTACTCTTATTCTTTGGAGTTTCAGACGCATTTAATTTTTTACCTTGAAAGTCAACTCTTCCAATCGGTATTCATATGGATAGCGTCTTGCACTGAGCAAAGCAGTCTTTGTTGTCATGAACGTCAAATGTATTAATATCAAAATACATGAAACGGCTGTTAAGCTTTCTTTCTTACTATTTCTGGAATCATTAAGTAGCAATCAAATCAAATGAGAAATTCCCTTTTCTAATCTCAAATTATAGCTTTTCTAATTATTCAGCTTCCCTCGAAAGTGTGAAATTCCTTAGAAGGCCTGCATGTCTGCGATTGCGTTGGTGTTTCCTCACAGCAGAAACAAAAATACACGAGAAGTCTGAAGAACGATAGAATAGAACAAAGACATGTCTGTTTCACTCCTGGCCCATCAGGTAATGCTCTTGTTTAATCAAAAACACATCAATAACTTTCTAGGTGCAGTCCGGAACATTCCGGTGCTTTCCAGATTATATTATTACACACGTATCCTACGTCAGGCCTGTGTTACGGCGATGACTGGGACGTTTCCAGATCCTCGGGGACATTCCTGTGTAATAACACGGCTCCCAGTACAGTGTGCCAGCATGGCCTCCTTCCCAGACAAAGGGACCCTTGTTCCCCCTGCAGCAGCCTCACCTGTGGGGGGGTCTGGCCCAGAGCGGGTCAACACCTCCACTGTGAACGTCACGGGAGAGGGGTCACGCCCAGAAAGAGCTCCACAGACTGGACCAGGGGGGTGCGGAATGGAGGGGGAGAAGGTGACATTGGAAACGGGCTAGGACAAACTGTGACTGTGTGGTGGTGGTGGTGTGGGGGGGGGGGGGGCACAGCTGGGAGCGATGGAGCATGTCTTACTGGCACAGTGTGGACTGAGGCCCAGGTGCTACCCACCCTGTAGACCTTCAGCACACCTAGTAACACACGCACACACACACGCACACACACACACGCACACGCACACGCACGGTATAACCCAGTAAACGCCATCCCGGATAAACGTGGTAGCGAAGCAGAGTGAGCAAAGAAAGATGGAGGCCTCTTCTCTCCTAATGAGAAGTCCAGGATGTTCCTGTCCGGTGAGACCCCACCCTCGTTAACATTCTCCGCCTCTCCTTGTTAACCCCCCCCCCCTCCCTGCCCCCTCCCCTCCCCTGCCTGCTCCCCCCCGGTGTCTGGTCTGGCTCAGCTTAGCTTAGCTCTGTTACAGTAGACCAAGGGGCCGGGGCTAATGGCTTCTCCCTGAACACCACCTCTCCACCATGGCCGTGCCCCCTAGCGGACGCTGAAACTGGCCTGGTCATTTCTCACAGCGTTGACCCCCCCCTCCCCCCAGGTGAGTGGGTTCTTTTTCAAAGTGTGCAGTCATCTCTTTGGGGAAAGGAGGCTCGCTGGCCTTCCTCTCCACCTCTCCTTTGCACTCTGTTTCCCGCTCTCGGGAGATGACGGACCCGCAGGCAGAGCGACAGGGAGGATGGTGGTGGTGGGGGTTAGGGTGGTGGTGGGGGGGGTAGGGGTGGGGCGTGGGGTGAAGGAGATGGTGGGGGGGTGGTGGGGGTTAGGGTGGTGGTGGGGGGGGTAGGGGTGGTAGGGGTGGGGCAAAGGTGGGGTGGTGGGGGGGTAGGGGTGGTGGTGGGGTGGTTAGGGTGGTGGGGGGGGGTAGGGGTGGGGCATGGGGTGAAGGTGATGGTGGTGGGGGAGGGTGACAGTTTACATATTGAGCTGCCACTTGTACTAGACACACACACAGAGGGTAGTCAAGACACCTCTGGGTAGAAACATTGATCAAAGCACCTCCTCTCTTCTCATTTCACACTCTCTTGTTTTTCTTTCCGTTTCTTTATCTCTTTCATCCCCCCTTCTCTAATTCCCTTGTAGAAAGAAACAGAGGTAGAGAGAAAGAGCGGTAGAGAGAGAGCGAAGGTGTGAGGAGAAAAGAAAAGGTAGACTGAGAACTCTCACAAAGAGAAGCCATGTGCAGCGGGTGTGACAGAGAGATACTGTGTGAGTGAGTGAGTGAGTGTGTGTGTGTGTGTGTGTGTGTGTGTGTGTGTGCGTGCGTGCGTGCGTGCGTGCGTGCGTGCGTGCGTGCGTGCGTGCGTGCGTGTGTCTGTGCATGTGTGTGTGTGAAGACATAACTGCGGTGTTAGAATGCACGTGAGCATGTGTCCGTCTGTGACATGCATGGACGTAGAGGCACCGGGCACAGTGTGTGTGTGTGTGTGTGTGTGTGTGTGTGTGTGTGTGTGTGTGTTTCCTTGGGGAGCTGATAGCGTGGCCTCTCATTAGGCGTCCGGTGGCTGTAATGGGCTGTGACAGACAGCAGCGTGCTGGGCTCTGCAGCTCTCCCCCACCACTGGGCAAAGCCAATTAAACACTCCCCCCTCCTCCACTCCTCCACTCCCCCTCCCCCTCCCCCACTCCTCCACTCCCCCATCCTCCACTCCCCCATCCTCCACTCCTCCCCTCCCCCTCCCCCTCCTCCACTCCTCCACCCTAGCCTTCCCTCCAGACCCCTCTCCCACCCAGTGTCTTCTCTCTCCGACAACATTTGCCGACCCCTTTTTCACTCCTTTTATCCATTTCTCTCTCTCTTTTTCCCTCCATCCCCGCTCCTCTAGGGGGGCAGAGCGATCCTCCACACCAACTATGACAGTTCTCCTCTGCTCCACACACACACACACACACACACACACACACACACACACACACACAGCTTCTCAAACTCAGACCCAGAGCAGTCACAAGCACTTAGGGAGGAAAAATGCCCTGCAGCACCAAAAACACACATACTCCATTTATCATTACTCCCTCATCGCTCCAAAACACTCTCTCTCTTCTCTCTTCTCTCTTCTCTCTTCTCTCTTTCTCTCTCTCTCTCTCTCTCTCTCTCTCTCTCTCTCTCTCTCTCTCTCTCTCTCTCTCTCTCTCTCTCTCTCTCTCTCTCTCTCTCTCTCTCTCTCTCTCTCTCTGACACACACACAGACACAACTGACTCCTTCACACAGGCTGCGATGAAGTAATTTCCCGTACATCTCCACTCATGCGTCGTCCATTTGTATGTAAAAGTATATGAAATAAATATGTAGAGCCAGAGGAAGACGAAGACACACACACACACACACACACACACACACACACACACACACACACACACACACACACACACACACACACACACACACACACACACACACACACACATACCCGTTTGAAACCAGCCGTCGGTGGTAAAGGCCTCTTTAGTCTCCTTAGGTTTGTTCCAATACCCCTTGAAGACTGACGCACCGCGAACCATCAGCTCCCCCTCCTTCCCCTCCAGGCCTGGACGCACCTGGGACCCAACACACACACACACACACACACAGATGGGTGGCATGGTTGTGTTAAATACAGCTTTGTTGCGTGTGAGCCATTGTGTGTTAGAGCATCTTACCAGAGTCTCTTTGCTGTTGCCCTCGGCGATGGTGGTGTTGGTGCTGTTTGTCATGACGATGCGGACCTCTACTCCGGGAAGAGGGATACCCACAGCACCTACACACACACACACACACACACACACACACATACACACACACTTAACTGTTACCTATTCCGCTTTGTGTAAGCTTGACAGACACATGCATTATTTTTCTTCCTTTGTGTGGGAGCTTAAGAAAGTGTTAATGAAAGACAATCGGCAACTTTCTGCAGGTCTCACTGTGTGGTTGTGTGTGTGTGTGTGTGTGCGACCGAGCCACCACACTATTTCACAGGCCATTGCTCCCCCCTAGAGAGCAGAACAGCCAGGAGGCCGATTAAAGAGCCCCCCCCCCCGCTGCCACCACCACCACCACTGATATAATCCACTTTAGGCTAATACTGTCACTCACACACCACTCCTCACCCCCCCCCCCACCCTCCCACCCACCCACGTTGCTTTGGTCGCTGTATCTCTCCTTTATAGCACCTAGTAACCCTGTTTGGAAAGGTGCTAAATAAAGGTTATAATTATTAGTATTATAATCATAGGTGCTGACTCACAGAGCTCCACTGTGGCCGTTTAAACACGCGGCCAGCCTCCAGACCAGACTCTGAAGGGCTGGGGCTGCATGCTGAAGGTTGACACACATGGCAGGGAGTCAGTGCCATATAAGTGTGCCTTGTTTTGGGAAAAGTCCCGGGTCCATCGTAACCACTCACTCGTTTTCTCTCCGGCAGTGGCAGGGGTGGGGGTGGGGGTGGGAGGGTGAAGAGGTGCGCGCTGGGTAATCTCCTCCGAGTCCTCCGCCTAGCTGGCAGAAAGCTGCCGACCAAGCAGAAGATTAAAAAGAAGAAAAAAAAAACTCGCCACCTCAATCCCCAAAGCCTCCCGAATCCATTTCGACTTTGGCTCAGGACGGTTCTCCCACTAGGTCCGCCAAGCCCCCCTCCTCCTCCTCCTCCCCCTCCCTGCCCTTCTCCTCCTCCCTGCCCTCCTCCTCCTCCCTGCCCCCCTCCTCCTCCTCCTCCCTGCCCTCCTCCTCCTCCTCCTCCACCTCCTCCTCCCTGCCCTCCTCCCCCTCCTCCTCCTCCTCCTCCTCCTCCTCCTCCTGCTCCTCCCTGCTCTCCTCCTCCCCGTCTCCTCCTTCTCCTCCTCCTCCGCCATCCACCCGTCTGTCCAAATCAACGGGCCGACGGACTCTTTGGCCACCCCCCGCCCTGACCTCCCGTTGAGATGGGGGGGGACTCCAAGAGGAGCGTGAGGTGGCGGAACGCCTCCGAAGGAGGGAGGAGGTTGTGCAGCGCAACGCCATCTTTAAGCTTCACCAGTCTCCATGTTCAAAACAGGGACACATTGGAATGGCAGGCTGTTATGGTGGTAAGAGTCAGAAAGATTAACAATATAAGTGTGTGTGTGTGTGTGTGTGTGGGGAGGGGGTAAAATATGGGATGGATTGACGAAGTGTAAAGAGCTTGTAGGTCTAGAAACACCGGTCCA
>CM030173.1:6779141-6786641 GCA_017639675.1 Aplochiton taeniatus | reverse complement strand
GCATGCACGCCCACACACAATCAAACCCAGTGGTCCCATACATTTAAGAGGTGCCATTCTGAAGCCTCCGTGTCACAATTAGCTCCGTGATGGCTGACATCTAAACGACACGGTTGAATAGCGGCGCCCCTCGGTTCAGGTGAGAGCCGCACACGCACGCACACACACACACACACGCACGCACACGCACACACACACAGGTCCGACAGGTTACGGACAGGCAGTTAAGACGGACACCTTTTGTGGCTGGAAATCTGGCAGCATGATGCAGGTGGCGCCCACCCACAGCGGGCACAGCAGCTTGTTGACAATGCCGTGCACGTGGTGCAGGGGCAACGTGTGGAGGATGACGTCGTCCTTAGACCACGCCCACTCCGACACCATACCCTGCACCTGAGGGGGAAGAAAACACAAGGATTCAACAGGTGGGGGGGGGGGAGAGCTGGATAAGGATTCATTGTTACATGTTATGGATAACTTCCTGGATCACTGAGATGCAACATAAAGATTTTATGTACTAGGGCCCAACCGATACTAGGTTTATAGAGCTGAGGCAGATACCGATATTGGGGAGTAAAAAAATTCCAGTATTGATATATCGGACAATATTCTTCATATGTGTGAATTCTTCTAAGAATGTGTTTATTCAAAGAATGTGTGTTTAGTGTGTGTGTGTGTGTGTATGCATATACAGTCCCCTCCAAAAGTATTGGAACAGTAATGCCAATTCCTTTATTTTTGCTGTAGACTGAAAGCGTTTGGGTTTGACACCAAGATGAATATGAGACAAAAGATCAATATGTCAGCTTTTATTTCCAGGTATTTTCATCTGGATCTGATAAACAACTTAGAAGATATCATTATTTGAAAAGAAAGACCACATTTTTAGATGAGCAAAAGTATTGGAACAGATAGACTTGAAATGGATTTAAGTGAATAAGACTCAATATTTTGTTGCAAATCCTTTGCTTTCAATAACTGCATCAAGCCTGCGACCCATGGACATCACCAAACTTTTGCATTCTTCTTTTGTTATGCCTTTCCAGGCTTTCACTGCAGCCTCTTTCAGTTGTTGCTTGTTTTGGGGGGTTTCTCCCTTCAGTCTCCTTTTAAGAAGGTAAAAAGAATGCTCTATAGGGTTTAAGTCTGGAGATTGACTTGGCCAGTCTAGGACCTTCCACTTCTTGCCCCTGATGAACTCCTTTGTTGCTTTGGCAGTGTGTTTAGGGTCATAATCTTGCTGCATGACAAAGGATCTTCCAATCAGTTTGGTTGCATCCTTCTTTAAATTGGCCGACAAAATGTTTCTGTAGACTTCCGAATTCATTTTGCTGCCGCCATCATGTGTTACATCATCAATGAAGATTAATGAGCCCGTCCCAGAAGAAGCCATTGAAGCCCAAGCCATCACATTACCTCCACCGTGTTTCACAGATGAGCTTGTGTTTTGGGGGTCATGAGCAGATCCTTTTTTTCTCCAAACCTTAGCCTTTCCATCACTCTGGTAGAAGTTAATCTTCGTCTCATCAGTCCATAAAACTTTTTCCCAGAATTTTTGAGGCTCGTCTCTGTACTTTTTGGCAAAATCCAGCCTGGCCTTCCTATTCTTTATGCTAATGAATGGCTTGCATCTTCTGGTGTAGCCTCTGTACTGTTGTCCATGAAGTCTTCTGCGAACAGTGGATTCTGAAACCTTCACTCCTGCCCTCTGGAGGTTGTTGTTGATCTCACCAACAGTAGTTTTAGGGTCTTTCTTCACAGCTCTGACAATGTTTCTGTCGTCAACTGCTGTTGTTTTCCTTGGTCGTCCCGTTCGATATCTGTTACTTAGTACACCAGTAGTTTGTTTCTTCCTGAGGATATTCCAAATTGTTGTACTGGCTATGGCTAGTGTCTGTGCAATGGCTCTGATTGATTTCCCATCTTCTCTTAGCTTCACAATTGCTTTCTTTTCACCCATAGACAGTTCTCTGCTTTTCATGTTGATTACTATAACTGCAGTCTGCACAGGCAAAACCAGAATCTGAAACTGAGCCTAGACATTCAGTGTTATTTATTGTTTGAATAATAAATGTCACAAGACACACCTGGGCAACAAAACACACCTGTTAGTCACATGTTCCAATACTTTTGCTCAACAAAAAATGTGGTGTTCCTTTACAAATAATGATATCTTCTAAGTTGTTTATCAGATCCAGATGAAAATACCTGGAAATAAAAGCTGACATATTGATCTTTTGTCTCATATTCATCTTTTGGTGTCAAACCCAAACGCTTTCAGTCTACAGCAAAAATAAAGGAATTGGCATTACTGTTCCAATACTTTTGGAGGGGACTGTATATATATATATATATATATATACATACACATATATATATATATATATATATATATATATATATATATATATTACGCTGTAGATGTATAGGCCTAGTACAATACATATACATGTATATATACATATATACTATATGTATATACATAAATATATATACATACATGTATATATATTGTACTAGGCCCATTTCATTTTATTTCATTGCCTGTATAAAACCAGTCGGTTTCTACTAAATACTGTTCAAATAAAAACATCAAGTTAAATCACAAGTCCTAATCAGAAATAACAAGAATAATGTAATGACAACTGCGCCAATGTAGGGTAAATACTGGACTAAATGTTATCTGGTTGTCACACTGGCCCCTCTACTAGATAGAGAGACTGGTTCTCTGGCCCCTCTACTGGATAGAGACTGGTTCTCTGGCCCCTCTACTGGGCTAGGAGAGTGGCCCCTGGGGAAGCTGGACTGACTGAGAAACAACCTGTTCCAAAATAATAACAGGCTTTAAGATCCACATTGACATACTCACTGCGGACGCCATAATTCAACATTGAATGATTCAATTAAAATGTTTACATAAATGTTAAGTAGTAGTTCATTTGTTCTTCCATGTCGTTATGGTTTCCACTTATGCTTTTAAAACCTTTGTAAACACGTAAACACACACACACACACACACACCCTCTCTACCACGCAGGCCAGTGATGGTCTTTGTTGGAGGTGCTTATAGCTGGTAACCTATAATGCTCGACAGCAGGTGGGCAAACAGGTGTGTTAAACTAAAACACTCCTTGGACAAACTGCCATCCCCTGCTTTGATGCACTGTGGCACAATGTGACTTGCCGTTTAATGTGTAGTCAGCATCTCCTATCTCTCGGGTTAGCTAACTCTGGTGCAATTACTTTTCTAACTGTGCGCAGTCCCTGTAAAAATAAACAATTAATTAATTAAATTTTAAAAATCTAGAATAAAAAATTATAGACTTTTTTTTTTATTTTTATTGAAGCAGCAACAGAAAGCTTTTCAGAGGTCATAGTCAACGCAAGCCTTTTGTTGGCCTGTTTTTTACATAAAATCAGTAGGAAATAATTGCAGTAGGCCTTTGATGACAAGATGTTGAAGAAAAGAAAAAGTTACCTGTAGTTGCTGTAATCTAATAAGTATCTAAATGAAAGTCCTTTAATAAGCGGATTTACTGCTCAGACTGTCTGATTGCTCATGTCAGACAGACAGACAGACAGACAGACAGACACAGACAGACACAGACAGACAGACAGACAGACAGACAATCATAGCCTAGCTTATTCCTCCTATATTGAAGCTAAACTAATTTTCCACTCTATTGGACATACGTGTAAGCCAATTTTGGTTGAAAATAGAGTGAAAAACCTGGCTAAAAGTTCTTGGTTGCCTGTAATGAAATCATTTGCTAGATTATTCTAAGAGTTCAAGTGGAACAGAGGCAAAGTGAACCACCACCATGTCCATGGATCTCCCCACTAAAAAAAAACAAGACAAAACACACACACACACACACACACACACACACACACACACACACACACACACACACACACACACACACACACACACACACACACACACACACACACACACACAGTATTGCAAAATTGCCTTTTCCTTCTTTAATTTCTCTCACACAGTCAAAACACACAAGCACACGCACATGCACACACACAGTATGCTTGCCATGGCCTGCAGGGTGCTGTGAGTGTGCAGGACTCCTTTAGGCCGACCCGTGGTGCCACTAGTATAGATGATCATAGCGGGCCGCTCCACCCAGTCCGTGATCCCAGCTGCAGCACCCTCTCCCTGGGCCCCAGCGGTGCCGTCCGTCCCCTCCTCCTCCAGGCTGGAGGTGGGAGGCAGAGCCAGGCAGGGTAGCCCCAGCCTCTGAGCCAGGGGCTCCAGGGTGTCGGCGTAGCCGTGGCCCGCCACCAGCAGCGAGCTCTGGGAGTCCGTGATGACGTACTCCAGCTCCGAGGGCGGGTGCTTGCGGTAGAGGGGCACGGCCGTGCCGCCGCACATCCACGCCGCCCACTGTGCCACCGTGTAGGAGGCGTCGTTGGCACACAGGAAGGAGATACGCTTCCCTTCCAGGTCGGCGCCAGGGTCCGAGTGGAGAGCGGCCCGTATCCTCCTCGCCAGACCCAGGCTGTTGCCATACAGCTGCTTGTAGCTGTGGTTCCCACCGCTGTCTATGATGGCCAGCTTGGCCCCATAAGCGGGGGCCTTGGTGAACACCGGCCCTGGCCTAAGGTCCCATGCTAACGCCGCTATAGTCTGTCTGGCACTAGAGGAGGTGACATAGGCCCTTCTAAGAACTACATTTCCCGGCAGCAACCTCCCCGCGGTCTCACAGTAGAAGGGAGTGCAGTCGACAACAGGTAGGCTTAACGGGGCAGAGCACCGGATCACACAGTGGCGGACTACCCGCGATAACATGGTAGGAGACATTGTTGAACTGAGCTGAACTCAGCATACAAAGTTAATTTTTTTCATTCTCCGAAAAGCTTCAGTCAGGGTCACGTGTTCACCATAATGGTCAAAGTGCACCTGTTTAACAAGAGAGAGGTTGTTTAGCTAAAACAAACCAGACAATGTCCCCCCTCTGAGAGTCTCCCTACTAATTGACTTGCGGCATAACCAAATACTGATTAGACAAGTCCCAAGCGAACAGGATAACTATTAAATGGCAAATATGTCCACAGTAATGTGGCAACTACAGTACACCAACACCTACTTTCCAGTTATTTATTGGCTAAATTAGCAACCTACAGTAGTACAGTGCATTTAATGGTATTGTTGGAGTTACGGGCTAACTACTAGGATCTATTTCTATTGAGTCGGTGTAATGTTCCATACAAAACAGATGTCCCACAGTTGTACTGTATGTTACCTAATGAAAGGTGACTTAACTATAACGTGGCTATGTGTTTCTATCATGCATAGAATGATTCAGGACAAGTCGATCGCATTGATATAATGCCCAGTACAGCGCGGCTTTTTAGCAAAGTTGCATCATTACATTTGCAGTGATGATTTTACTGACAGCTTGGTTGGTTCATGCGTTAGCTAGTTTCGCTAACATTAGCTAGCCAGAAAAGGTGAGACGAGCAAACTTTAGGAGATTTTAAATAAGCCACTATTTGACGAATACACTTTCCGACACGGGTGGGATATTTATATTTAGTAATAACGGGATGATAAAAAATACTATTACAAATTATATAGCTGGAAATAAGGATTTTAACCTTACCAAAACAAGCGGGTCATTTTTGAGACGGATAGCGCATCGCTGAAAACCTTCCGTCAGGCACCAAACTCTAAAAGGTTGGTTCTGGGGAGATTCTTTGTATGTGTTAGTCATAAACAACGAGCCTTCTACAGGAACTCAGCTATCTCAATTTCCTATGTTCAAATGCAGCATTTCAGAAACAATCTGAATTATGAATCTTGAATGTGTTTTCTCAAGGATTTCTGGATTTTAGTTATTGTGTATATTTATTTGTAACTTATTTAAATTAGCATCTGAAGGTGCTTGCTTTATTGCATGCAAGTCTGATTTAGTATATGAATTAGTTCAATTTAAATCTGTTTGTATAAATCTGTAAAGCTATATATATATATTCAAAGGTTAAAACTCATCATCCTTGTTCATCATACACATGCTATCATATACGTTCCTGCTCAATGAGTAACAGATACCAGAGCATTCTCTCTTTTATATATATTTATTTATCTGTCTTGTCTTAACTTAGTGGCATCGGGTACTTGATGAAACCCCATCAGTCCCCTGTCAGTCTTAGTGTCAGTCCTAGAGGAGATGTTGGTCAACTTGATTTGGTGAGTGAGTGAACAGCATGAGATGGGCTCAGATTCCACCCTCCCTTTGCGGAAATGTTTTTGTTTTTTTTGCCATTAGATCACTCTTGCCAGCTTTGCCAACCAGTTTGCCAAAGAGGCTGGCTGGCATCATAATCACAGAGCAACTGGGCACATTCAGCCGCCAGCTGGCAGTCGCGGGCCTCAGATAAGAGAATGGTACAGACATGGCACTCATTCAAAAAGTTTTCACATCCCCCTCCCCGAACCCCCTACACTGCAAGCGAGGATGGCATGTTCCTAACAAAACTGGAGCCTTTGTCTCAGAAAACTCCCCTCCGTTTTTCGGAGTAGTATCGTCAAAGGCTGATGAGCCTCCCATTTGCGGGGAACACGGCATTCGAGAAGGAGATGCTATGCTACACCAGCAGAATGGAAGCTCCAAAGGAATATATTTTTATTTGACTATTGCCTCAAATGTTATAGATGCGAGAGGCAGCGCTCAACGCATATGGATACAACCGAAACCAGAAAATGTGGATTTGGGATACTACTATTCTGAGCATCCGTTTTAAGAAACAAATCGGTCACGGACTTCACCGTTTTGCTGTGTTTTCTTGAAAGAAATGTTATTCCATCACCGGAGGTTGGCCACGTTTCTGGGAACGTACGGATGGATGCATATGGAAGCTGGAGATACGGAAAGATGGTCGAGGGAGAAACGGAGCATGGGGTGGCGGTCTGTGTAAATGGCAAGGGGTGTGGGGGTGGGGTGGGGGGCATGGCGATATGTCTATCCGAAGCTTGGCAGAAAGTCCTTGTATACTCACCTCCTGCCAATGTGCCATTCACCCATTCAGCGTGCGCCTCCTAAAAACAGCACAGGATTATCCGGCCAAGATGGCCGCCAGCGGGCGCCAACTCCCATTTCAGTTGGCATTGGGTCTTCGTCTGAGGACGGGAGAAAGAGGGAGGACGATGGAGGAGAGAAAGTGGATGCCTGCCATGTTCGCCGGAGAGAGCGAGTCGGGAGCCTGAGAGCGGAAACCACAGGGAGTGCCAGAACATGTGTCAGGTTGGCACCAATGTGAGAATGTCTTGGCAAGCGCCTTGTTTCCCCCCTCCTCTCCCCACAACCCCCCCCACCCCCCCTTTCACACAACACACACACAGACTCTCTCATGCCCTCTTGGAACACATGGTACGTCAGTGGCGGCATCTGGCCGCGCCGACTCTCGGCAGCTGCGCTTCGTCTTCGCCAGTTGGGACGCTTGGCACCGCCACTTCATCAACTACCTGTGGCTCCTCCCGGG
>CM030173.1:6774141-6776641 GCA_017639675.1 Aplochiton taeniatus | reverse complement strand
AGACAGCGCACTGACAGCGTGTGTGAGGGTGAGACGGTGGTTTCCGTTGCACAGATCCCGTCCCACTGGGGACTTGGGCGTGTTAGGCACATATGGGCCGGCAGCCTGCTACTGCTGCTGCCGCTGCTGCTGATGGTGATGATGACGAGCTGCCTATGGGAGCCTCTGACTGTGTCCATGGAGCAGTGGCGGGTCTAAGGGGGGGCCAAGGGGGCCATGGCCCCCTCTGAAATTTGATTGATTTGTCAAAACCAGATGAAGGTCAAGGGTCGTCTTGTGAATTGATGCTTTGCACATCCTGGTTTGGATACATTCGTGTGGCCTTATGAAAACGAAAGAGCATATGGTTTAAGCGTCTGCGAGATTTTTGATTAATAATCGTTCCACCTATTATTTCACTGTGAGCTGTGAGTTCTGCTAAAACATATCTTTGTAAATACCCAGGTTAAAAATGTGTTTTATGGATTGGTATTTAAATAAACCTATTTCCTTGTATGATATGAAGGGGGGACGGGGACGGGGGGGGCGGGGGGGGGGGGGACGGACAGGGGGGGACGTGTACACGCGCCCCAGGTGCTTGAGTGGAGCTTGGCCGTAGAAAGGAGAAAGTGAATATGAGTGGGGTGGTGTCAGCAGGTAAACTTCTTCCTGTTGGAACACTCTCCTAACTTCCTCTGCGCCCAGGCAGTAATAGGCTCCAGAGCCCCTTGGACTCTCCGCTAGCTTCCTTTTAATGACTTATTGATCCCCCACGCCTTCCCTTTCAGCTCGCCTACGAGAGGATGGAAAATACTGTGCCAGACAGACGATCGGGACTTTACTCATTCTGCACAAAAGAGCCGTCTTCAGTTCGGGCACACACACACACACACACTGGTGCGGGCGCACGCGTGCGTGAATGTTCAAACGCAGACGCACTGCTCCTCACACACTCACTCACATAATCGGTAACTTAGTCAGTCAGTCAGTCAGTCAGTCATTCAGTCAGTCAGTCAGTCAGTCAGTCAGTCAGTCACTCGCTCGCATCGCATCGCTCACTCACTCGGAGAGCAACAGAGCAGGTACGAAACACAATAGGTTAAATAGTACACGTTTCCATAGAAATGGACTAAACCATTTAAATTGTGCTGTACGACATCTAGGTGGCCGCTTTCTTCTCCGTTCGGACCCACATTGCACATCTCAATTCTCCTGGATATTTAGTTCCTAACTCAGTTTGGACGAAGTCATTCCTTCCTGGCCACATCAAGAAATGGAGGTTTATTGTGTCAATCAAAGTGAAGCATGTGTTAGGGTTAGGGAAAGTTATTTCCCTCTGCCCCCCCAAGCCCCCCCCCCCCCTCCTCCTCCTTTCCGTCTTTGTGTTATCCATCTATCTCCCTTGTCTTCCTCCTCTCATTACAACTGACAACTCCTACGCACTCACGTGCGCACATGCACAGGGTCACATTCACACACACGCACGCACACACACACACACACACACACACACACACACACACACACACACACACGCTCACAGCTCTGCTCTGAGTCTGCCAGGCTGCCTGGGTGTTGTGTTGTTCACAGGGAGACAGTGCCATATGCTGTCTAGTCTCCCAGGGAGGACTCTCTCTCTCTCTCTCTCTCTCTCTCTCTCTCTCTCTTTCTCTCTTTCTCTCTCACACACACACCCACACACGCACACACACACACACACACACACACACACACAGCCTACAAGCAATAGGGCGAGCGGCTCTGACACTGTGTGACAGGCAGAGCTTGGCTGAGAGAGGCGCACTGCACTGCACTGAGCTGCCCTCCAACCACTGCTACTTCTTAATGAGCCCTGCTCTCTTGGTGCTTCCATTTACCCTGTCACAAAGACTTATTGGCTTATTGCTATCCACTGCGTGAGGATTATTTGCTAAGCTCTGTGTTCTTCATTTTTCGTTTTATTTTTTGGCATATCTCTGGTATTTATTACAACGCTAACAAGCGAAAGTCCTGTAGATATAATTGGTATATATATGATACATATTGATAGATATAATTGGTATATATATGATACATATTGATATATACAATTGGTAACAACAGCCAGCAGACCTTTCCATGGCTACAGACAAGCGCACACACCAACACACACACACACACACACACACACACACACACACACACACACACGCACACACACAACACACACACACACACACAACAACCAAAAAGCTTCCTGCCCACTTAGGGAAGCACAGCTACTCGTACAAGGTGAACACTTGATGCCAGATGTAAACAAGCGGAGAGCAGCTGAAATTGATTAATGAAAAAAAATAAATGGAAAATAAAATAAAAGCGGTTGACCTTGTGCTGAGTGTGGCTCCCCAACAACAGAGATGCATTATTATCATCGGGCAGACCAAGTATAAAAGCTTTTGTTCCGTGTGCCATAGCTCAGGCCTGTTTGTTTGCTGTTTGAATGATGAAGGTGGGTGGTGAGAATGTAAAAAATCGTAAGGGA
>CM030173.1:6769141-6771641 GCA_017639675.1 Aplochiton taeniatus | reverse complement strand
TGTGTGTGTGTGTGCGTGCGTGTGTGTGTGTGTGTGTGTGTGTAAGTGTGTGTTTACAAAGGTTGAAGAAGCATAAGTGGAAACCATAACGACATATGGACGAACAAATGAACTACTACTTAACATTTATGTAAACATTTTAATTGAATCATTCAATGTTGAATTATGGCGTCCGCAGTGAGTATGTCAATGTGGATCAGGCTCATAAAGAACACAATGTGAATCTTAAAGCCTGTTATTATTTTGGAACGGGTTGTTTCTCAGTCAGTCCAGCTTCCCCAGGGACCACACTCCTAGCCCAGTAGAGGAGCCAGAGAACCAGTCTCTCTATCCAGTAGAGGGGCCAGAGAACCACTCTCTCCATCCAGTAGAGGGGCCAGAGAACCAGTCTCCCTGCCCTGTAGAGGGGCCAGAGAACCAGTCTCCCTGCCCTGTAGAGGCGGCTAGAAACCAATCCAGCTTCCTGTCAGGAAATCCACTCCCTGCGGTCCGACACCGCTCCTCCATCCTTCCTTACAGAACACCCTCTTCCCTCCACGCTCCGTATTGATCCGCGGGCCGTTTTAATGGCCGCTCTTTATGGCTCCTTGCGGTCGGAGCAGCCGGTAAGGAACTACTTACTCCTGGCCACTGGCATAACTGAATCAATCCATTAGATGTGTATTGAAACTCTGTGGTCACTCGACCCCTATAGTGATTCCGTATCGCTCCAAATTGAATTATTAAATTGACAGCGGAGTTGCGGGCAGCATGTAAAAACCCAGATGGAGATAAATGCCTTCCACGTGGTCGTAATATGGAACATCCATACGTTAAATTGAAAAAGAAAAGGGAAACAGAATCCATGACATAGGCTTTGAAAAAGCAATTAGAGGGCCGCTCAGAGACAGAGCAAGCATGGAGATACTGCTTGATAGTGAGTGAGAGAGAAAGAGAGAGAAAGAGAGAGAAAGAGAAAGAGATAAAGAGCAAGAGTATGTGTGTCTGTGTGTGTGTGTGTTTGTGTGCCTGCGCGCACATTCACATACTAGAGCATGTGCGTGTGAGTGAGAGAGAGAAAGAGCATGAGTTTGTGTGTGTGTGCGTGTGTGTGTGTGTGTGTGTGTGTGTGTGTGTGTGTGTGTGTGTGTGTGTGTGTGTGTGTGAAAGCCTGGGAAAGTGTGAGCTGTTATGCTTGGCCCCTTTGTCCTCTGTTCCAAGGGACTGTGAAATCAAAAATTAAACGCTTTGCCGTCGTGAAGCAATTCGGCCTGATATGTCCTCCCCTCTTGTAATTGTTTGTTTATTGGAGCCTGTTCAAAAGCAATACGGCTGAGCTATCCTCAGGCTCTAAGAGCCAGCATGTGTGCCTGCACTGGTCACACTGTACCGCGAAGAAAGGGAGGGATGAGAGAGGAGGGGAAAGGGGGAGAGAAAGAGAGAGAGAGAGAGAAACAGAGAAAAACAAAAGATAGGGAGAGAAAGAAGGGCAAACCAAATGAGACAAAAACTAAATGGACAGCATAGAAAGAGGAGAAGAAAGGCCTTTGCGAGAGGTCATCAACAAACAAACAAAACACATCAACCATGGAAGAAGAGCATCAACAAACAAACAAAACACATCAACCAAAAAAAACACTTTTTCAGAAAAGTTTACCTGGCTGCTGCAAACAGAATCTGCAGCGCCAGATCAGTAGTCAGAGAGCTGTGTCAAACCGAATGTGTTTACGCTGCAACGCTTAGTGCGGGTAACGTGCACAACATTCATTGCCGGCAACGTGCACAAACATTTCCTGCAGGCGACGTGCATAACCCTCAGTTGCAGGCAACGTGCACTCCACTTTATTAACGTCACCTGGATGGAGATGAGCACTTTGTCACAATGGTGTCTTGTCCAATCAGGCAGCATAAAAGGGGAAATGACCTCACCGGTAATGGGTGGTGTCTGACATGCATTACCACTAACCCGCTCCCGGGGTCGTGAACCCCAGGCGCCCTTTGACGTCTGGCTTCTGTTCCTCCTTCTCCTCTTGGATGATTCAGCTAGCTCTCAACATTCCCTTTTGTTCCTCTCCACTGCAGGTTTTCAATCAGTGCGGGAGCCATTAAAACAGGCAAGGGCATGACTTTGAGTTTAGCCGAGTTCAGAGGGTAAAATGGCCGACGCCGTCTGGTGTTCTATCTTCCAGGTGCCAGCGCAGGGGCAGTTAGGGCCAGCGTAGGACGTGGAGGTGTTGTGAAAGGAAGGTTGGTGTACTGAACTGGACCCATAGAGGTATTTTATTAATGAGCTCTTTCTTTGTCCAGTTCAGCCCTGCTCATTTGTCCCGATTTGGTCCAGTCCAGTCTGGTTGGCTTCGGTCTGGTCCAGTCCAGTCCAGTCAAATCCAGTCCAGTCCAGTCCAGTTCAGTTCAGTGTCCAGTCCAGTCCAGTCTGGCTGAGCTTGGTTCAGGTCCTGGCAGTCCCGTACGGTCCCAGTCTAGTCCATTTCAGTTAGAGACCAGTCCGATCCAGTACCAG
>CM030173.1:6759141-6764141 GCA_017639675.1 Aplochiton taeniatus | reverse complement strand
GGATGATGTGGGGAGATGAAGTGACAGTTTGTCAGAAAGCGGGTCACGGGGCCGTCAGTGTGTGTAGGCGCCCCCCCCCCCCCCCGCCTCCACTCCCTCGTCCACCGGCCATAATTAGGCATTCATTACGATATCAGTCAATTACCCAGCAGCCACTCTGGCGGCTTTCTCTCAGGAAACCACCCTTCTGGACCCGGCCTCGCCCGTGAAGGCAGCGATTTGTTCCGAGGCGTTTACTGCGACCTCCGAGTGAGTCCCATCATGAGGTCTTTTTCCCTCCTCTTTCCACTGTCGGCTGGTCATGAAACAATGGAGGGGCCATGGACTGGTTTTGGTTGTTGTTGTTGTTGTTGTCGTGTTGCTGCAGGCACCATCTGTGGCGGAGCGGGGGGGGGGGGGGGGGGGGGGGGGGGGGGGGGGGGGGGGGGGGGGGGGGGGGAGGCCGGTCGGTGGCAGCAACAATACCCCTCCATATGGTCAGGCCATCAGCTCATCAGGCCCTGTCACTGTCAGCAGAACCATGCAGCAGTCCATGTTCATCTGTCACCGTGTACAACACGCACACACACACACACACACACACGCACGCACACACACACGCACACACACACAAACACACACACACACACACACACACACACACACACACGATTGCATGCACGGGTGCACACACATGTACCGACACAGACACACGCTCACGCACACACACACACACCCACACCCGCACAGAAGCAAGCTAAGGAGGGGTTTATAAGACTGAAGAAGCAGCTGCCCTGCTCTAGTGGCTTAAACATAATGTGGATATGCAGCGTGTCTATGGGGTGCGGAAAAAAACGGTCTCCAGCTATTTTCTTTTCTTCAAATCGCATCTCTTGTTTTTTGTCAGCCGCGCACATGTGGGCTAATTTTCATATCTAGCTATCAATTTTAATCAGAATTATTGAAATGATTTGCCACCTCAACATCCGTCCCACCCCGTCAGCCGTTGATTGGTGTTGGGGGCTGGGGGGGCTTTTTTTAGATGTACCCATCTGCTGTCTCGCACCTTCTAATCTGCAACCCCCCTGAACAAACACACTCATGTACACACACACACACACACACACACACAGACACACACAACCCCTCCCACACACACATGCAATATTGTTTTAACTGCAATCAAACATACATGCCTCCACGATTGTTGCAATTTTTATTTGTTTATTTGTTATTTATTTTGTTTCATTATAACGGTCACAAGTCTGTCTGAGCTGAATTGCAAATGTGTTTGTGTGTGTGTGTGTGTGTGTATGTGTGTGTGTGTGTGTGTGTGTGTGTGTGTGTGTGCACCCTTGCACATGCCCATAGAAGTGTTTGGACAAGGCTAGCTGGAAGTGTTTCTCATTTCACCCAGCCAGAGGCAGGGAGTAGACTTCCGTCCACGAAGTTTAAGACCGAATTAAGTTGTCCCAGTGTTTGTGTGTGTTTGAATAGAATATAACATCAACCAAAAGATGGAAGATAGCAAAAATGGAAGCCAAATTAAGTAAGTAAACCAAGCATGGCAATTTAAGATGATGAGGAAGAGCCCATGAATACCAAAGAGAGATAGAGATAGAGACAAAGACAGATAAAGAGAGATATAGATAGAGAGATGGAGATACGAAAGAGAGAGAGAGAGAGAGAGAGACGCAGAGTGAGATAAAAAGAGCTGAGGGTAAAAAGAGGACAAAGCTGAAGGCACGTGAAAGCTGAGATAGCTGCTTATCTTTACTTCATCTCTCCTCTCTCTCTATCTCTTTCTTCAATTGTCTATTTCTCTCCTCTCTTCTCTCTCTCTCGTCTCTCTCCTCTCTCTCATCTCTCTCTCTCTCTCTCGTCTCTCTTCTCTCTCTCTCTCTCTTCTTCTCCTCTCTCTCTCTCTGTCTCTCTCTCTTATCTCTCACTACAATCCTCCATCTCTTAATCTCTCCATCTCGCTCCCAAATGATACCAGTCTGCCAGCCAGGCCCAGTCTGGCTGCGGTGTATTTTAATTGGCTTTCCAGATTCCTAATTAACACACGTTGCCTTGACGTGCAGATGCCGCAGTGTCTTCCATTAACCTCGCCTTGGTCCCGTCATTCACCGAAGAGAGAAATTAAAATAGGTAAAACTCTTTGGTTGTTTTTCCACTAATGCTCAGTGCAATTGGTTCAGACCTCCGCCTGATTAGGACGCCATTCAATCAAACCACTAACCCACATTCCATTGTAGAAAACAAAATAACAGTTAAGAAGTGCACACATTTTTTTTTAATCATAGAACAGCTTCTACTTCAATGGGAATAGTTCATTTTCATTTAGACTTTTCTTTTCCTCTGGATGCAGTGTTTCAGAGTGAGATTTGTTAAGCCGTCTTTTGCAGCTGCGGACCTAGAGAAGTGCCACTATATGAAACTTCATTCACACAATGGGAGAACTACAGTGAAAGACCATGTGGTCAGTCAGTGATGCGTTCCTGTGGAAATGGGCAGCTTTTTCTCGAGACTGGTGAGTGATGTCATAGAGTAGACCAAAGGGAGGGAAGCTGTGTTTTTTGGATTGACCAATCAGTAGGAATCAATTGCACACACACACACACACGCACACACACACACACACACACACACACACACACACACACACACACACACACACACACACACACACACTCTCTCTCTCTTTCGCTAGCCTCTGCTCCTGTCCCCCTCCCTCCTCTTTTTTTCTCCCTCTCCCTCCTCTATTTTCTTCTGTCTCCTTGACCTCCTTCTTCCATGCTAGCAGGGACAGTTTCAGGGGATTGTCCTGATTCCAGATTCAAGACCCTTTATGCCCAGCTTTATAATCTGCCCTGTGGCTTTCCACACCCTCCGGACCCCCAGACCCCCAGACCCCCAAACTAGACTAGCAGAGGTCTGGCAGAGGGGGGTGTAGGCAGACACTTGCCCCCCGGCAGAGTCGAGGCAGGCTGGCTGAGGTTGTTCATGGGCAGTACAGTGTGCATGTGTGTGCGTGTGTGTGTGTGTGTGTGTGTGTGTGTGTGTGTGTGTGTGTGTGTGTTGACCGACCCAGGGTGACAGCTGGACCCTCTCCCAGCCCTCCCTGTGTCGTGGGGGTCAGTGTGAGACAGGAGACTGCCGATGACAGCCTTATGGACAAAAGACAGGAACCAGTACACACTGTCTAATAGAACTAAGGACATGACTTAGTGCACACTGTCTAATAGAACTAAGGACATGACTTAGTACACACTATCTAATAGAACTAAGGACAGAGGACATGACTTAGTACACACTATCTAATAGAACTAAGGACATGACTTAGTACACACTGTCTAATAGAACTAAGGACAGAGGACATTACTTAGTACACACTATCTAATAGAACTAAGGACAGATGACATTACTTAGTACACACTGTCTAATAGAACTAAGGACAGAGGACATTACATAGTACACACTATCTAATAGAACTAAGGACAGATGACAATACTTAGTACACACTATCTGATAGAACTACGGACAGAGGACAGGACTTAGTGCACACTATCTAATAGAACTAAGGACAGAGGACATTACTTAGTACACACTATCTAATAGAACTAAGGACAGAGGACATGACTTAGTAAACACTAATAGAACTGAGGACAGAGGACAGGACTTAGTACACACTATCTAATAGAACTAAGGACAGATGACAATACTTAGTACACACTATCTGATAGAACTACGGACAGAGGACAGGACTTAGTGCACACTATCTAATAGAACTAAGGACAGAGGACATTACTTAGTACACACTATCTAATAGAACTAAGGACAGAGGACATGACTTAGTAAACACTAATAGAACTGAGGACAGAGGACAGGACTTAGTACACACTATCTAATAGAACTAAGGACAGAAGACAGGACCTGGTACACACTATCTAATAGAACTAAGGACAGAGGACATTACTTAGTCCATACTCTCTCATTGAACTAAATACTTCAACCAAGGCATAGCGCATCATCTCTGACAGCCTTGAGGACAGTAGCCACTACTACTGGATAATCTCTGATGCCCATTCAGACTTTTTGCTCTTTGTGCTCTTAGTAGTAGTTAGAGTTAGAGTTAGAGTTAGAATAGTTAGGTCTCTGCCCTGTCCTGACCCCACACACTGTAACCTTATTCAAGCAGTATAGCTTAGCACCTCAAAGCTCATGGCTGTACCTAAAACAATATACAAACATAATGTCGTAATGTTATAAGTTGGAGAACAACGTCCACAGTGTTGTGGCAATCGTGCACATTTACCAATGAGGAATATCAAAGGTGAGCTTTCGTCATTGTTCCTGATTTAGATGTCGAGTTTTCAAAGCGCAGGGGACTTAGCGTGCCTCGATGTTGGTCCTTCAGCGCTGCGTCTCACTCTGGGACAACAGCTCAACCCCTTCAGCCCTCTGCTGTTCTACTGAGAGCACATCCCCAGTGATGAGCAGTGAAGGCTTCCCCACTCTGGAAGCCTTTCATTATCAGTGAACACACCGCGTTCCTAGAATCTAAAGAGGAAGCCCCGAACCTGTCCATGAAGTGGTCTCGATGTCACAGAGTAGCGAGACCTTGTTATTTTGAACGGAAAGAATGTTCAGGTGTTGGTGGAAAACATGGACGAAGGATGAGTCGAACGCCCGTCGACATCATCTTGCCTAGTGTAACGCAACTTTCTAAGAGTTCTCTGTGAGTGAGCTGCCGTGTGTGTGTGTGTGTGTGTGTGCGTGCGCGTCCGTACGTACGTGTGGATATAAATGTATAAATGTCTTACGTGCCCTTCCCTTTTTTGTTCGTCAAACCGGTTGAAAGGTGTAATTATTCGGGCCCCCTTGAAACCTCCCCGGCGCGCTGGTCGGGGTGCGCGCAGCGCTCCGCACGTATAATTTAATTTGAATTCATTACTCCCCCTCTGTCTGTTAATATATTCATGACTTCCATTCCCCCGGAGCTGTCCCACCACCTGGAG
>CM030173.1:6739141-6751641 GCA_017639675.1 Aplochiton taeniatus | reverse complement strand
GAGGAAGTGGTCAGGGATGACCAATGAGTACGCACGCACTTCACACCAAGCACACACAAAGTCTCCCCTGCCCCTCTGAAGTGCAGCTATCCTATTGAAAGCTAAGGGTGGGCGGTGTGTGTGTGTGTGTGTGTGTGGGGGGGTATGCTCTTCATCACTTTCATTATCCTCTCTCACCCAACCACCCCCCGCACAGCAAATAAATGACCTTGTGGAACTACTTTTCTTTCTCTCTGGCGATGAGTGTGAGCTCTGAGCGGTGTTTGTGGGTGAGCGAATGTGTGTGAGTGTGTCGCTCCATCACATGGAGACCTTCAGGCCGCCAGCCAATGGGAGAGCTGGAGCAGAAAGCCACTGCTTTTGTCCTGTGCTGCACTTTGCCACAGTCTGCTTCCGGTGTTATGCTGATGTCTGTCTCCATAACCTCATGCCTCTTCCTCTCTCTCTCTCCCTCTCTCTCTCTCTCTCTCTCCTCCCTCTCTCTCTCTCTCTCTCTCTCCCTCTCTCTCTCTCTCTCTCTCTCTCTCCTCTTCTCTCCTCTCTCTCTCTCTCTCTCTCCTCTCTCTCTCTCCTCTCTCCTCTCTCTCTCCTCCCTCTCTCTCTCTCTCTCTCTCTCTCTCTCTCTCTCTCTCTCTCTCTCTCTCTCTCTCTCTCTCTCCCTCTCCCTCTCCCTCTCTCTCTCTCTCTCTCTCTCTCTCTCTCTCTCTCTCTCTCTTTCTCTTTCCATCTCTATGTTACCATCCGTTTCCACACAAGGAGCACTCTTTACACCTTGGTCAAGGCTATTGATTATTCTCATCACACCTCGAACAACGGCATCTCGCTCTGCCACACAGACACACACACGCTCATGCATGTATGCACACCCCCACACGCGCGCGCACACACGCGCACACGTCTTGAATAAAGGGCCACTCAGTGACGGACTGGCCTATCTCGCCGGCACACTCATTAAGCCCATAGAACGTGGCCTCAGGAGAGAGGCAGCGACGCTCAATAAGCTACTAAACACACACGCCTACCTCAGGCCCCGGCTGTCTCCACAGAACGAACACCGCATGCTAACCCACGGGGCTGCGTTCCATTCGTCAAAAGAGATATAAAAGAACAGGACCGGATTTTCTCTCTCCTTGACCTCTCACACGGACGCCTTCTGTGTGTTTTTTTAGACCATTGGAACACAGCCACGGCCCCTTTAGACAAACATACACGGGGAAACTTTGGTCCGCCGCGACTCCGAATGAGAACCAGGACTGTAGGGAACCGTGGGGAACGCGAGGCCACACCACCTGACACTGCAAATGGCTGCCAGCGTGGGTTCACTGGTGGCAGCTACAAGTGCACAAGAAACACACCAACATCAACAACAAACAAAGAAAACCAACAGAAACACGGAATTACCCAAACAAGTCAGCTATATGATGTAAAGGCTTGCTCGCTGCCATACCCGCCCCCCACATACACACACACACATACACGCACACACACACACACACCTCCCCTGCTTATTTATTGGCAGTTTCACTTCCCCCCTCCCCTTCCCCTCCCCTCCTTTCTTCTCCGACGTGCAGCTTTCTCGCCACAAGGGTCCCTGAGGACCGGACCAGATGTTCCAAGCAGCACACTTCCCCACTCACTGTCTCATGGAATATTCATGGGCAACCAGGCACCACATCGCAGTGCCGCGCCACGCCGCACAGACCAGAGACCCCCATCTTTATTTATTTATCTCTTTATTTATTTCATCATCCTGCCTGCCTGCCTGCCTGTCTCCACAACAGCAACAACAACAGGCCCTCAGCAACACGGAGGCATCTTCACACCTCTCTCTCTCTCTCTCTCTCTCTCTCTCTCTCTCTCTCTCTCTCTCTCTCTCTCTCTCTCTCTCTCTCTCTCTCTCTCTCTCTCTCTCTCTCTCTCTCTCTCTCTGTCTCTCTCCTCTCTCTCTCTCAATATCTCTCGATCTCTCTCTCTCTCTGTCTCTCTCTCTCTCTCTCTCTCTCTCTCTCTTGATCTCTCTCTCTCCTCTCTCTCGATATCTCTCTCTCGATCTCTCTCTCTCTCTCTATCTCTCTCTCTCTCTCTCTCTCTCTCTCTCTCTCTCTCTCTCTCTGTCTCTCTCTCTCTCTCGCACTCTCTCTGTTTCTATCTATCTCTATCTTTCTATTTCTCTTGGTGTGTGTCTCTTTATATCTCTCTCTCTTGTCTCCCCATCTCTATCTCACTTCATCCCTTTCTCACTGCTGCGTTCCCTCTCACTCTCTCCTCTCTCCTCTTCTCCCTCCTTCTCTCTCCCTTTCTCTTTTTCTTTCCCTCTTTCTGTGTCTCTATACGTTCTCCTCACGTTCATTCTTTACAAATAAGATATTTTCCAGTCTATGCGGACACTTTTGCTTGTCTGTATTTTGCTATACGGTTGACGGTATTGTTAATATTTTGTATGCTATGATGACATCATGTTGTCAACTTCTCTGAATTCCTCTCCTCCTCCTCCTCCTCCGCTTCCTCCTCCTCCTCCTTCTCCTCCCTTCCCCTCTTATCATCCCTCTTTCCTTCTTTCCTTCTTTTATTAGGCAGATGGTTTTGGGAGTGGGGGTGCAGTGAGGACTGGCTGATATCTAAACGCTAATGGCAACGCTGCTTAAATACGCGGCCATAACTTACCATCCCCGACTAATGCATTGAGACAATTCAATGCTTTGTTGGGCGGTGATAATTGAACAAAACATTGCACTGTAATGCACTCCTTCCAAACATCCCGTAAGAGCGACTAAATTGAACGTTATCACTTTATCCCAAGGTATAAGTGTTTTCTTCTTTGTGTACCTAATGTACCAAACAAAAAAAAACAAAAAAAGAAGCTCTTTACATTTTATAGCGTCTCGGCCCTGAGATACATTTTGGATGATGAATCGGCTTGTTGTTCTGGAGAGAAGGTTGGCGCCCATTATAACTTGGGCGGCAGCCCCCCTGCAGACGCGGAACCTTTTAAGCAGCGTCGGCGGGCAACTCCAAGGCCACGCCACGTCTCTGATGGCAAGCTCGTATCTTTCCATGCCACGAACCGTTTCTAATATCAATGTATCTTTAATCGCCCGAGCCTAACCGCCCGAGAGAGGGATCCGGGGCAAGTGCGCTCAACTGGTGCCCTGGCATGCCCTCCTGGGGAGCGGGAGGATGAAATGAACGTCCGAAAAAGGAAGAGGGAGAGGAGAAGGTGGGTCAACTCCTACCAAGGAGAACAGGGAATGCATCATTCATCACTAACCAAACAACATCATTCATCACTAACCAAACAACATCATTCATCACTAACCAAACGACATCATTCATAACAAAGCAATGATGTCAACTGGAGAGGGCTGACTAAACCACCATGTTGGGCCCCCAGGGAGGCATGGAGAGGCCGGCAGGCCGGCACCACTGTACCTCTGCTCCACTTGACTGGGGTCCAACAGGACAGCTGACGGCTGGGTACCCGGGCCTGCATGCCGGAGGAGCAGATGTGAAGGCATCTTTCCAAGAACAGCAGAACCACTTCATCTCTACGCTCCCGGATGGGATCAACTGGTCCCTCACTGTCACTATCCCCTCCCCTACCCTCCTCTCTTCTCTTCTCCTCTCCTCTCCTCTCCTCTCCTCTCCTCTCCTCTCCTCTCCTCTCCTCTCCTCTCCTCTCCTCTCCCTCTCCTCTCCTCCCCTCTCCTCTCCTTCTTTTCTCCCCCCCAACACATCACCAGTACAGAGGTTTCTGTTTAAAAAATTTCTCTTTCGGTAATTATTGTTCTTTTCTTGCTGCCGTTCCAGCAGGTGAAGGGCACAGGACACACTCAAACACCTTTGAGACCTAACCGATGGCGAGGTTGGCAAACTTTTATTCAGTTCCTGTCCCACTTTCCCAGCATGCACCTGCACCGGCGGTGAATCCTCAGCCAATCCCTTGTGAGGTGAACACCTGATGGTTTTGTAGCCAACGCCCCGCCCTTTAATCACAACCAGTGTTGATTAGGAGCTAATTAGCAACTAATTAGTCATTACTTTTTCAATGCACTGGGAGTTCTGTATCCTCCCCATTATGTTACAGCAATAATAACATGAATAATAATAACAAGGATTTTAATTTATAACAATGGTGTTCCGTTTTTTGTGTTACTTGCATGAAAACAGCATACTGTCCATGCTTAGACAGGATATTACTTGAATACTGTATAAGCATGTATGTATGTATGTATGTATTTATGTTAGGTGTATGTATGTATGTATGTATTTATGTTAGGTGTATGTATGTATGTATGTTAGGTGTATGTATGAATGCATGTATTGTGTGTATGTTATGAATACGAGTATGTATGTATGTATGCGTTAAGATCCACTTAGAAATATGTATGGGGGTATGCACATATTAACATAATGTGTGTGTGTGTGTGTGTGATAGCATGAGAGACGGAGAGATAGGGGAAGTGATCAAAATCTTTTCCTCTGTAGGCTAAATTCCTCCCCCAGCCAGAGAACTGGCCCCACTGGCCCTGAAGATAGCAAGGTTCTCTGGGGCAGGGACGTGCAGGCATATATATATATATATATATATATATATATATATATATAGAGAGAGAGAGAGAGAGAGAGAGAGAGAGAGAGAGAGAGAGAGAGGGAGAGAGGGAGAAATGAGAGAGGGAGAGAGAGAGAGAGAGAGAGAGAGAGAGAGAGAGAGAGAGAGAGAGAAGAGAGGAGAGAGAGAGATGGAGAGAGAGAGACGGAGGGAGAGAAATGGAGAGAAGTGGAAGGGAGATCCTCTGTGGGATAGCTTTATCAGGTGTGTGGGTCTACTAGGCTAGTAATAAGGCTGTTATCTGGGGAAGGAGGGAGATGGAGGGAGGGGAGGGCAAGGTACGGGGGGCGGGAGGAGTGCAGGTTTTGGGGGAGAAAGAGGACCAGAGGTCTGGAGAGAGTGGAGGGAAAGAGGGGGACATGGAAGAAATGGTAGAGATGATAGGCGGAGGGAAAGAAGGAAAGAGACAGGTTGGAAGGAGGAAGGAGGGAGGGAAATATGAGTAGAGGAAAGGAAGGAGAGAAGGAGGGAGAAGAGAATGAGGAGAGAAGGAGGAAGGAAAGGGGGGAGGAAGATATGAGTGGAGGGAAGGAAGGAGAGAAGGAGGGAGGAGAGAAGGAGGGAGGGAAAGTGGAGGGGGAATCAGCTGGTTGTACAAAGGATGCTGAGCCCTGAGAGGATGAGCCCTGCTGGGCCTAAAGGAGGCACAGCCAGGTGGCAGTCTGGAGGGCGTGTGTGTGTGTGTGTGTGTGTGTGTGTGTGTCTGTGTGTGTGTGAGTGTGTGTGTGTGTTTGTGTGTCTGTTTGTCTGTCTGTCTGTCTGTCTGTCTGTCTGTCTGTCTGTGTGTGTGTGTGTGTGTATGTGTGTGGGTGTGTGTGTGTGTGTGTGTGTGTGTGTGTGTGTGTGTGTGTGTGTGTGTGTGAGTGTGAGTGTGTGTGCGCGTGTGTGGAACCAAGGATAGCAACTACAGTAGTATTAGAGTGTGCTGAGATGTAGTTCCTTCAAACAGCTGGCTAGCAGGAAAGAACTGTCGGTCTTCAACCTTGCCCAAGACAAGAGGGGAGGCTTCTCCTTCTCTCTCTCTCTGTGGAACAAAAACAACCCCATAATCTCTGCCTCCATGCCGGACCAGCTGTCTTCTTCTAGACACGGTGATAAGTGTTGTTTGAATAAACTTCAAATATTATAATTTTTTTTTTCATTTTTACTTTCTTCCTTAGTTAGCCCTCAACTCCCCCGCAACCCCCCCCCAATCCCCCCCCCCCCCCCCCCCCGCCCCTTCCTACTCCTCCACACACACACACAGACCCCACCCCGCCCATCCCCACACTTGGACAAACACCGAGTCGTAAGATATGCGCGTAGTGTGGAGAAGATGCCATGCACCGCAGAACAAATGGTGTTAATTTGCCGCGCCTCTCTGAAGCTGCACATTAGAGAGGAGCCTTCAGGGAGGAATGGAGGGAGGGATGGAGGGATGGGGGGGGGCTGGGTGCTGGTCGGGGGAGGAGAGAGGAGGCAGCAGCTGTGCTGGAATTAATGTCTGCATGCCAAATTAGAAACACCATGCATCTCCGTCAGAGCCCCACAGAAAGAATTTAAAAACCAAAGGGAAAGGGGGGAAGAGGGAGACAGAGAAATGGAGAGATAGACAGAGATAGAGAGGGCGATAGCAGGTAGACAGAGGATGATAATTAAAAGATAGATAGCTAGATAGATGGATGGATGGATGGATGGATGGATGGATGGATGGATGGATGGATGGATGGATGGATGGATGGCTAGATGGCTGGATAGATGCATAGATGCATAGATAGATAGATAGATAGATAGATAGATAGATAGATAGATAGATAGATAGATAGATAGATAGATAGATAGATAGATAGATAGATAGATAGATAGATAGATAGATAGATAGATAGATAGATAGATAGATAGATAGATAGATAGATAGATAGATAGATAGATAGATAGATAGATAGATAGAGTGATAAGACCAGGGCAGTAATAAAATAACTAGTTCACTTCCTCTGTGCTGCTCAGGTATGTGAGTCACTCCAATGGATATGCAGTTCCTTGGGGAATGTGTGTGTGTGTGTGTGCGTATTTGAGTGTGTGTGTGAGAGAGAGCGAGAGAGAGACAGTGATGGAGCACCCTCCCCACAGAGCTGAAGGGGTGGTGTTGCTGTTGGTGTGGCCGGGGGGTGGGGGGGGTGGGGTGGGGGGGGTGGGAAGGGGTAGGCGCGGGGGCGGCGTGGCCACCAGCCCCAGTGGCTCCCCCTAGGGACGGAGGCCGCATAGCATTAGCGGGGCAGGGGATCAATAATGAGAATACAGGCCCTCTTTAATGGTCGCTGCAGGCCACAGGGCCAGGAGCCTGGGGGCACGGAGCTAAGGGGACAGCCATCATGAATACACAATGAGGACGGTGTGTGTGTGTGTGTGAGAGAGAGAGAGAAAAAAGAGAGAGAGAGGGGGGGGGGGGGGGGTAAGGTGTTCCCGCTTGTGTTGGTACATTAACACTTTGGTGTGTATAAGGCTTTGAACTTGCGCGGGTGCGTGTGTGTGTGTGTGTGTGTTCACAGCATGAGTGTCTGTGTGTTTGTGTGAGTGTGTAGTGCAGCGTAGTGTGAGAGTGTGTGTTCAGGACGATGTCAAATGAAGGACACAGAGAGCAGATGGCTTGTCGGGGGTCGTACTGTATGAATGATTCTCTCTCTCTCTCTCTCTCTCTCTCTCTCTCTCTCTCTCTCTCTCTCTCACTCTCTCTCTCTCCTCTCTCTCTCTCTCTCTCTCTCTCTCTCTCTCTCTCTCTCTCTCTCATCTCTCTCTCTCGCTCTCTCTCTCTCTCTCTCTCTCTCTCTCTCTCTCTCTCTCTCTCTCTCTCTACCCCCACGCTATCTGTCCTTCTCTGCCATCCTCTCTTAGCATCAGAATTCCAGACTGCGTTAGTGAGCTGGCACATTATCTTGTCGTGTTGGTAATGGCGTAGGCTATATCCCCCGGTAATGTCCTGGAAGTGACGCTAGCTTACGCATCACTCAAAGGGCCAGCATGTAGGCACTGTGTTTATACTGAGGGAGTCGAAAGCCATTCAGCGTCCGCTCAAATCACGGTATCTATTCTTTGTCGTTCTCGCAGCCAACCGCCCGGGAAGCAGGGCTCTGCCTAAAGGTCGGTGTGTAGGTGGATTGTAAAAAGACAGACACAGACACACACACACACCTATACACGTACAATGGCAGGTCACAGAGCAGAGCGTGCCAAACCGGCTACACCAACAAAACAACAACAACAGTAGCAACAGTATTCTGCTCATTAGTTCAATCTGTTTTGTTGTTGTTGACGTTGTATTGTTCTGGTGTGTGTCATCCTGCGCCGAGCTAAATGAACCGTGCTGCTTGTCTTCTTTGTGTGTCCTCTGCTGAAACAAAGCTCTGCCCCCCCCCCCCCCCCCCCCTTCCTCACCTCCTATTCCCTCGTGCCCCACGACTCCCTCTCACCTCCTCCCGCGCCTCCTCCTCCTGCCTCCGAGCCCTCACCCCCCTCTCCCCTTCCTATCCCCTTCCTCTCCTGTCACTGTGGAGCGTGCATCTCCTGTCTGGAACGACCCCCCCCCCTCCCCCAAACCACCATCACCGCCCATGATACCCGGCCCCCCGCCCACACACACACACACACCCACGCAGACACGCACACGTCGTCCGTCCCCCCTTCCCTCCCGCCCTGCCTTCCCATCAGCCCCTGGGAGGTGACATCTGCCGGGACGAGCTCGGCTGCCTCCAGATGCAGCGGCGCCGACCGCGCGGGGGAACGACACGACGCCCCGCCGCTCATTTCCATTCCGCCGCTCTCTCCCAATCATCTGGCCCGCTCCCTGGTGCAACATTAACGACACTCTTTCATATGAATACGTAATTAGCCGCCCGAGCACTCTGCTTGGCTAATTTTGAGACAAAAGGATTGGGGTGGAGGGAGGAAGGGAGGGAGGGAGGGAGGGAGGGAGGGGGGAGGGAGGGGCGGGGGGGGGGGTGGAGGAAGGAGGGGAGGTATGAAGGGAGGGAGGGATGGGGGATAGATGGATGGGGGGGGGGGGGGTATAGGCAAAAAAAATAACTACATTTGCATTTTAATTTGGGGGAGAGAGTACAGACTCTGTGAGAGTGTAACGTTGGTTGTTTGTGGTTCTTTGTCTCTGTGTGTCCCTTACTCTCCCATGTGCGTCTCTCTCTTTCCAGGGCCTTTCTCCATCCCTGTATTTTAAAGCACTGAGTCAACGGGGTGATGCTGCATGGCCCAGCCATGCCAAGATTGTGGTTGTGTGTGTGTTTTTCCTGTTTTCATGTTTGCATATTAATCTGTGTCTCTTGTATGTATCTTCGTTTTTTTTTGTGCTTGTGCATGTGTGTGTGTGTGTGTTTCCCGTATGGCTTTCTGTGTGTGTGTGTGTGTGTGTGTGTGTGTGTGTGTGTGAGTGTGTGTGTGTGTGAGTGTGTGTTTGTGTGCGCGCGTGCGTGCGTGCGTGCGTGTGTGTGTGTGTGTGTGTTTCCCGTATGGCTTTCTGTGTGTGTGGGTGTGTGTTCACTAAATCCACAAGCCCTCAGGCTATGGAGGGCTCCCCAGCCAAAATAAACCCTGCTAACCCCACCACCATAAATCACTCATCTCAATGAGCTGAGTCCAGCTGAGACACTGCTCTCTCCTCTATAAACTACAACACCCACCAGTTTCACAGCCTCTCTATAAACTACAACACCCACCAGTCTCATAGCCTCTCTATGAACTACAACACCCACCAGTTTCACAGTCTTTCGATAAACTACTACAACCACCAGTCCCCCAGTCTATCTTTAAACTACAACACCCACCAGTCTTATGGCCTCTTTTTCTTAACTACACACCCAGCAGTCGTACAGCCTCTCTTGAAACTATAACACCAACCAGTCTCAAAGACTATCTTTAAACTACAACACCCCATAATCTTACAGTATCACGGAAGGAGGTAGCGACCTGAACTGACAGGAACTAACTACACTTTGACATAGGCCCCCAGGGCTAACTGGTTGTTTTGGAGGGGGCCTGAGAAGCCATCATTGAGACCATTGGACAGTGGCTGTGATGGCCGCCTCCTGAAGGGGTCCCTTTCCCACGGCACCCCATTGACTTCCCCACGCTCCCACAGCCATCACCACATTTCTCAGAGGCTCCTAGTATGTGTGTGTGTGTGTGTGTGTGTGTGTGTGTGTGTGTGTGTGTGTGTTTGTGTGTTGTGACTGTGTGAACAGTAAATATGTTAAATATGTTATGTGCATTTGTGTTTACAATGTGTGTGTGTGTGTGTGTGTGTGTGTGTATGTGAGAGAGAGAGAGAGAGAGAGAGAGAGAGAGAGAGAGAGAGAGAGAGAGAGAGAGAGATGTGGAAACATACCTCTGAGAACAATGCATTGAATTGTGTGTGTGTGTGTGTGTGTGTGTGTGTGTGTATATGCGTGCCCGCGCTGGTGTCTCCCCTCCTTCCTGGTAGCGTGCCAGGCCTGGCCTACTGTCAGCCAGCCGGGAGCCAAATGACTCCTCTCATCCTATTAGGACTGCAGCCAAATCAACACTTTGCTCATTAAGGAGCCACACGCGCCAGCTAAGCACCCCGCCCCCCCCACCCCCCCCCCCCCCCACCCCACACCCAATACACACACACATACGCACGTGTCATTGTAGCTAGACCCCCCCCCCCCTCCAATACACACACCCACCTCCGTACCTAGCTACCATCACCAGCCCCTCTACTGCAGCGTACCAGGCGTAGCTGCCAGCCAGCTAGTCGTGCCCTCGTTGCCCTGCCTCACCTGGCACACGCCTCCACCTGTGGGCCTCCGAGATGATCCAGAGCAAGCACAGGAGACCAAAACGTCTGTGTTTATTATGTTTGACACTGAAATCCCTCTAAACAGAGAAACAGAATGATTTGTGTTTCAATCTGAAAGTAAATAAAATAATTAAAAACACAAAGAAATTCTATTCTGTTTTGATATTGATTGACATTCCCTGTCCCTTTTTGATGAATACGAGAGGTGGAAGTGAGGGGACAATGAGAGTTGCCTAGAGGGAGCCAGACTTGCAGTGGGATGATGTGTGTGTGTGTGTGTGTGTGTGTGTGTGTGTGTGTGTGTGTGTGTGTGTGTGTGTGTGTGTGTGTGTGTGTGTGTGTGTGTGTGTGTGTGTGTCTGTGTTTGGCCCTTTGGTGGGATGAGAGAAGACGGGATGGAGGAGAGAGCAATACACACACACACACACACACACACACATTGACACAGACACACACAGACACACACACACACACACACACACACACACACACACACACACACACACACACACAACAATGGGACCATAGAACACCTCTACTCTATCTCATTTGCTGCTTGACCCCGACTCCTCCACGTGCCCTATGACCTCTACCTGGGGAGGAGGAGTATAGATTCCTCCCTGCTCTGCACGTCTGGCTGACCGCCTTATTGAGCTGTGAGCACCACCAACACCGCTCCCTTCAAAGGGTCAGGTCAATACGTACACACACACACACACACACACACACACATACACACACACACACACACATAAACACATTCAAACACATGCGCACACACGCACAAACACATTCCCACACGCGTGCACACACACATAAACGCATTCACGCATGCAAACACACATACACATACACACACACACACATACACATACACACACACACACACACACACACACACACACACACACACACACACAACACACATATAATGGTTAAAGACCATACCATGTAATAGGAATGCCAGGTCAAGTGAAGTTAAGTCAAATGTATTTGTGGAGCATATTTCATAGACATAGGCATTTCCATGTGCTTTCCATAAGGCAATCAGGTACATACAAAGTGACAAATGCAATAATTAGAGTGAAACAAAAATACATAATATTACTGTAGGAGAAATGAAATTGCTAAGAAGGAACAATTTTGCAAAAATTAATCAAGAACTATATTTGATGGTCTTCATTAAATGTTTAGCAGCAGCATTCTGAACGAGATGTAATGGTCTTACTTACTAAAGATCATTCCAGTGGTCTAGTCTACTCTAGTCTACAGGTAATACACACAAAACAGTTTATTTGCACTTCCAAATGTTTGGAATTTTATTACAGCAATACCTAACTGGTCTATTCAAACCATCAGATAAACAATACAGATACGAGTAGAAATGTTGTAGTAAAAAAAGAGATTTTTTGCGTTGGACAGATTTGAGGGCAATGTTTCTTTTTTGTTGTTGTTGCAGTGTTTTGACTTATGTTGTTTCTGGTTGTGCGTTGACAGGCAGGAGGAAGGTGAAGTTACCTTTTGAGTCGCTGGGACGACTAGAGAGGAGGAACCAGTTGGCTGCCTCATCTCTTAGAACCGCTCTGACACCACCACAGAACAGTTCTGTTGGTGAGACACCTAAGGGACCGGTGAGCAGTTTCTTTTTTGTTTTTTTAAATATATGTATGTACAGTTTGATAAATAAAAACACTCCCTTCCCCGTCTCCTGCGTGTAAACGCTTTGTGGTTTTGCGCGTAACACGTGCTGTGTGTGTTGTATTTCTTCATATTGTGGCCTCGGGGGCTGTAGCCACATGAATACATATTGCCTTTTGTTTTCTATTTACGTGATTCAGAGTCAGACACATTTCCTTTGTCTGCCCTGGGATTTTCCCTGCCTGGCGCTGAAAGGGTTAAATCCGTTTCCAGCGTGTTGTCTTCTCCGCATCAATGTACATTATGTACTCCTCATTTGCATACTGCAGCGCGAGCTCAATTAAAATGAACTTTTAATTTCTTACAAGTAAATTAGTTTTGCATGTGATGCATGCAAATGTCGGGATAATGGCTGGCTTTTTAATGAGCTCCGAAGCCAAGCGCATC
>CM030173.1:6730819-6734041 GCA_017639675.1 Aplochiton taeniatus | reverse complement strand
AAAAAAAATCCAAAGTACCTCAGAACCTCTGGAAAAAAAAACTGCATCATGAATCACAAGAAATAGCTGGTAAAAAATGCAATGTAGACACTAATCAATTTGTGTACTTCAGTTTGATAAAAATAAATAAAAATACAAATGTTTTCAGGAATTTCTTTATTACCTCTTTTCTTTTTGCTATTAACGTTGGCTATGCTATTTGCCGTTTCTGGCTAGTCTAAAGCTCTAGAGAAGTGGGGTGGGGTAGCGTGGGGTGGGGTAGCATGGGATGGGGTTCTGGTTCTCTTCGTCTCCTCACAGCAGGGGGCCCCAGGGCCAGCAGCCATGCAGCACGGGAACCCTGCAATTCCAGCAGCCCCCCCCCCCCCCACACACACACACACACACCCCAAAAAAGTCTGTTTAATCATCTTTTCAGAAAAAAATATTGATTCTTCTATATCATTCTGGATATATCTCTAGCATCGAGAAATTGCCAACTGGAGAAAGTAACAGTTTCATTTCACCAAACAAAAGAGACGTGGAATGGCCTTGGGTTAACCTCAGCCAAAGAGGGCCAACAGGAAGGAGGGATGGAGAGGGAGAGAAGAGGCACGATGAAGGCAGAGAGGAAGAGAGACAGCTAGGGGGCGTGGTAGCTGGAACGGCCAGGAGAGGGTGTGCATGGGGGGGTGGGGGGTGTCGGGGGTGAATGGCAGAGAGAGTGTGTGTGTTTGGGGCATTCTGGGCGGCGGGGGGGGGGGGGGGGGTTAGTGAACGGTAGAAAGGCGGTCAGGGTTGCTTGCCAGAGGGGTTGCTCTAAATAAGTTTCATCTAACAGATTAAGAGGTGTGCTGGATGTGCTGGCTACAACCCCCCTCACTGCCACACACCACGCAAACACACTCTCTCTCTCTTTCCCACACACAAACACACGTACACACACACACACACGCGTACACGCGCCAGTGGCTTCCCGGGTCTTTGTCAACACGGAGCACACCATAATTAATCCCTCAGAAGGGAGATGAAAGAAGAGAGGGTGATGAAAGCAGAGAGGGAGGTGAAAGAACAGTAGCTCAGCAACGCCACAGACAGATGTTATGGCCTCACCTCCCCTCTCTCTGTCTCTCTCTCTCTCTCTCTCTCTCTCTCTCTCTTTCTCTCTCTCTCTCTCTATCACACACACACACACACACCGGGAAAATAACTACGTATTTCAAACCGCCCCATTTAAACAGCAGTTTGCTAAGTCGTCCCCCAGTATTGTGCTCTACAAAGAAAAGAGAGAATTAGAGGTAAAGGCTTGGTAAAGGCCATCAGCCTTCCACCATGTCTATCACCGCTCTCCGTCCTTGGCCCTTTGAACAAAAAAAAACAGGGTTGACCTTTGACCTATCACCCCGTTGTTTTTGTTTGGTAACTCTATTTCCCAATCATGTGTCGCTGGGCAGAGGCATGGGCCAAGGGCGTCATGGACACACACTGTACGCTGCTTTGTACAGTGCGTGCATTTCCCTGTTTGTGAGACGCAGGTCTGCGTTTGTGCGTTTGTTTGCGATACGTTCCGTAAGAGCATGTGCGTCTGCAGGTGACAAGTGTGTGTGTGTGTGTGTGTGTGTGTGTGTGTGTGTGTGTGTGTGTGTATGTGTGCATGTGCGTGTGCGTGTGTGTGTGGCTGTGGCTTCTATGATAGAGCGAGAATCCAGGCCAGGTCTCTGCGGGCTCCCGTGACGTCTGACAGCTCAATCCTATCCTACCGCGCCGAGGATCTATCGATCGGCCAGGGTGAAGACACCAGTCACACACTGGCTGGGAGGAGTGTGTGTGTGCGTCGTGTGTGCGTGAGTGTGTGTGGAGACACAGGGCGTGTGAGGGCTTCTGAGGCCCCTCCGCTGCAGCACGGCTAACACCCTGTCCCCCCACCCTCCCCCTCCCTGTCCTTTCTCCCTTTGTTTAAAACAAGCCACACTTATCCATCCCATTTCAGGAGGGACCTCTCTCTTCTCTCTGCGCCCCCTATTTTTCTCCTCTGATACACACATCACACACACAAACTCACTGACATTTCTCTCTCACAACCTTCGCCCCCCCCCCACACACACTCACACACACACACACAGACATACACATTAACACACACGCACCAACCTCCTCCAAAGCTCCCCCCCCCCCCCCCCACACACACACACACACATTAGTCACACCTATTTTCACGGAAACGATGCGTCCCGGGCCCATTGAGGTCCCGTCAGCACCAAGCAGGGGGGAGCTTGTTGTGGGACAATGGGCTGAGCATGTCTGCCTGACGGGAGGCAGGGGGAGGGGGGGGGGGGGGGGGGGGGGGGGGGGGGCGTGCTGAGTGGGACCCCAAACCAACAGACAGCACTGCGGATCCCAGAGTCTGATTAATGACACATATGGCGCTGGGGGGTAAAGCTCTGGGTCAAGTGGATGAGCCCCCCACCCCCCCCACCCCCCCCACCCCCCCCCCCACCCCCCCCACCCCCCCACCCATCCCGCTAAACCGTTGTGTAACTCGTCCGCGTCTGTCTGCGTGGCTCACACACCAGAGTTACAACCACACTCACAGAGTGCAAATGTTTGCCAAAATGGATACTTCAATGATATTTTGTACTAAAAAGTGTATCATTGATCATTGGTCAAATAGATATGAGTAGATATCCTAAGAGTGTAGGGGATATGATTTATATTGATCCTGCCACGTAACACAGTGTCGTGGCTTTTGCCTGTGTTCATGGCGTCTCACTGGGAAAACCCAGCTTCCTCCCCTCAGACTGGCTTGCGTGCAGTATCTCTGACACTGTGGTGGTCGCTGTTCATTAAAGATGTGTACCACCTAAGTTCTGGTGTTTGTGTGTGTGTGTGTGTGTGTGTGTGTGTGTGTGTGTGTGTGTGTGTGTGTGTGTGTGTGTGTGTGTGTGTGTGTGTGTGTGTGTGTGTGTGAGACATCGTTGTGTGTTGTCGGGATGCGATCGTGTCTGTTTTGGGAGAGAGATGGGGAGTATGCACAAACAACAACTTTGGTTGGTTTTGTCTGTCTGTCTGTCTGTTTGCCAGTCTGTCCGTCCGTCCGTCTGCCTGTACGACTGCCCCTCCCAGGGAAAACAAGGTGAAATGAACAGAGCCAAACTGACAAGCTGAAAGGTTGGGGGATGTTGCTAGGCGACCTCACTGGGTTTGATTTTCAAACGAAACAATGTGAAGACTAGATGTGTGGAT
>CM030173.1:6720819-6728319 GCA_017639675.1 Aplochiton taeniatus | reverse complement strand
ATATTTATAAAGTATATTGGCCTACAATTAGGGTTAGGAGTTTTGCCCCTGTTGGTCCTATACCTTAGATTTTTGGTATACATGTGCAACTCGCAGCCCATAATATAGCCGTGTATTGTCAAAGCTCTAGTTCAATCACAAGCTCTATATTACCATCTATAGAATATGCATTTTGTCATAAGATATGACCTTGTATGAATGGGTCATAGTTAAATGGGATGTCTAAAATTCAATTTAAATGGAAAGGTATGTTCTGTCTGTCACTACTGAGTCAAAGTTTGCCATAAAATACAATCATATAGGCTTGATCATCCCTGTTTGGTAAACTCACCCAGATCCTCTTCCAGCGTCATCTTTAGCATATTAGGTTGGAATCACTTAGGGTTAGGTGTATTGCCCCATTTGGTCCTATATCTTAGATTTTTGGAACAAATGAACATCTCACAGCCCATAGTATAGCCGTGTATTGTCAAAGCTCTAGTTCAATCACAAGGTGTCTAGCACCACCTTTACAATATTCATTTTGTCATAAGATATGACCCTTGAATGGGTCAAAGTTACATAGGATATCATAAAATTCCTTTTAAATGTAGAGGTATGTATTTTTTTTTAAGTAAATTCTATGCAATTTTTTTACCATGCTGTTTTGTGTGTGTGTGTGTGTGTGTTTTTGTGTGTGTGTTTGTGTGAGTGTGTGTATAGCTTACGGCTCACTCTTCACCATGGTACCAATATAAAGGCATAGTTCAGACATTTGTGTCTTTTTTTAGCTTAGTACTCTCTTCACCACGGCACCAATATGTAGGTAGTCTAGCGTAGGATTCACTTTCCAGCATGGTTCTAATACGTTGGCGTGTTTAAGAATGTAGTGTATTTGTGTTTAGATGTCCTGAAAACGAAATATCCACTGAAAAGTGATGAAAAAGTACATGTAAAATATAAAAATATGCTTAATAAGAAAATATCAACAGATGACTGTCATAGCAAGGCCAATGGTTACACAAACAGTTTCCAGCTTTGTTCTAGCACCTTCAGAAAGGCATGACCCTGTTTGTAAAAAAAAAATTATACGTTCCAAATGATCACAAAACACACGTGTGTGTTTTTGTGTGTGTGATTGTGTGTGTGTGTGCGTGCGTGCGTGTGTGTGTGTGTGTTTGAGAGAGTGTTTGTGTGAGTGTGTGTGTTAATATGTGTTTGTTTGTGGTGAATGTGCTTGTGTTAGAAAGGACGGTGTGAATCTGGTCCCTTTGCAATCAGTATACAATGATGAATTTTTTCAAATGCATGAGGTGCGTGCGTGCGTGTGTGTGTGTGTGTGTGTGTGTGTGTGTGTGTGTGTGTGTGTACACGCCCACGGGAGAGTGGCATAGAGAACGTGTTTGGTTGTGTGTGTGTCTGTGTGCGTGTGTGCGTGCGCACGTCCATCTGGAGGGGTTCACCAGGTCACAATAATCTGGCACTGCACTCTCCCTCCCATAATCATCTCAGCGCTCAGCAGGTGGCCTGGCGGGCAGGCATGCTGGGAAGAGGAGTTTCATCACATTTCCAAACAGACGATTCACTCAGTTAATTCAGCGGCTCTATTCAGCAGGTGCTTTTAACCACAGCCATATCCTTCTGGACTTCTCCGCACCTGCTGTGTCGTTTCCCGTTATACGCATTGCGTTCTGAGTCAAGCGATTGACCGGAGGCTGGATTTAGTGTATTTAAAAATATATATATATATTTGTTTGAGCAGTGCAGTGGGGCCAGTGTTGGGGAGTAGCAAACTACATGTAATTAAACTTGTAGTTGAACTTCATTTCCCAGTAGCTTGCTACTACACCGTGACCACGCTAAAATGAAGCAGAGTGATGCTTAGTCTAGAAATAGCTGCTGCACAAGCACACAGCCTAACCGGTCCTTCATCTCCGTCTAGTCTAGTATTATGATTATGTTTATTATTATTGTCGGCCCCATGATCCCCTTTGTCTTTCCACCGCCTGGGTCTAATCCTCTGCCTGTGCACCTGGCTGTCCTCAGACGCTGTCCTCCCGGCCGACCTGGTCGTCACGGCACCCAGCTAACCCAACCAGACACTGGGGCAAGTCCACCTCCCTGTGGCACAGACAACCACGCTGGCCCCTGGCAGTAGTCACAGGCGGCCGCCCCCGTCACGAATCCGTGTGGCCTGTGTCGGCGCCTTATGATGGGGGACGCGTGACAAACACAGCCTGCCGAACGGACAGGGTCAGACGTTCTCGTTTGGAATTGTGGTTTTCCGGAAAGCACGTTCTTTGAATGTTGCCACGACTTATTTATAAAATAGAGAATGTTGTTGTTGATTCGATGTGTGTGGTTCAACGCATGGCAGTGTTTGTTTTATTCACGATGGAGGAAGTGGGAGTCTTAACTCAATGGCCTGGCTATTTCAGGATATCAAGGTTTTATCATGGCACCGCACACGTGGATAGTCAGACGGTGCGTCTGGTATGTGTGTGCGTGTGTGTGTGTGTGTGTGTGTGTGTGTGTGTGTGTGTGTGTGTGTGTGTGTGTGTGTGTGTGCGTGCGTGCGTGTGTGCGCATGCGTGCGTGCGTGCGTGTGTGTGCGTGTGTGCGTGTGCGTGCGTGTGTGTGTGTGTGTGTGTGTGTGTAGGGTGTGTATTCTGCTCAAACTCAAGAGGACATCCTGTGTGTGGCACTGGAGTGATGAAGGGCATTTGGTTATCTCCACCTGACACCCCTTTATCACAGCAGCACATGTGACACCTTTCAGTAGACCCCCCCCCCCCCTCCCTACCCCCTCCCTCTCCACACGGCTTCTCTGTTCATCGTGGATATGCCGGCGTGCACTGGTGTCTGTGTGTGTGCGTGCATGTGTGTGTCATGTGATGTGTGTGTGCGTGTGTGTGTGTTTGGAGTGCCTTGTGCAGGAGACAGAATGTGCTCTGGGGAAATAAGGACCGGAACCAGGGGTGGAGGAATGTCGAGCCCATCCACCACAAAACAACAAAACAACAAAACAATACAGATGAGAGACAGAAACGGAAAACACTTTTTTTTTTCAGAATGCGGCTCCAGAGAGATCCGTGCGGGCCATGCAGTTATGAAAGGTATGAATGGGCAGCAGCAGGCAGTGCTGGCTGCTGGGGAAAGCTGGACGGAGCCAGGCCTGCTGGCCAGCGTCCAGGGAGGGGGGGGGGGGGGTATGGTGCGTGTCCCGGTGCCAGCTGGCAGCCTGTCTCTCCCATCTGTGGAGCTCCTGTACAGGAGGAGAGGAGGGGAGTGTGCAGTAATCTTCAGGAGACGGCCGTCCAGGCCCAGGCCAGATTTACAGTGATACGACCAGCTGGCCGGGCTACGGCAGGTCTGGACCAGGGAGAGAAAGAGAGGAGAGACTGTGTGTGTGTGTGGGGGGGGGGGGGGGCATGGCGGGCATGGCGGGGGGTGGTAGACCACATTTAAAGCCCTGAATGGGCAGGGGGGTAGATAGAGGAAGATGGAGGAAAGAGAATATGCATTGTAGTCCATTTCCAGGTTGTAGTCAATTTTATCATGCATAGGTTGTAGTTCATTTCCTCGTGGTAGATCATTTCGAGGTTGTCATTCATTTCCTGGTTGTAGTCCATGTTCAAGTTGTTGTTTAGTTTCCAGACGTCAGCATCAGATGGAGACTCAATCAACTCACTAAGTCCAGGCCCTGCCCTATCCTCAGCTCTAGCACCAGCACTCACACACCGATATATGCATCTAACACAGAACCAAACACACACACACACACACACACACACACACACACACACACACACACACACACACACACAGCTCCAGCAGAAGGGAGAACCGTCGGAATCCCAAGATGCAGGGAGACAGGGGTGAGCAGGAGGAGGGAAGAGGAGGAGGGGGGATGAGTCTCCGGTAGTGGTAGGCTGGGGAGGAGGAGGTTGATGGGGGTGGGGTGGTGGGGGGGGAGTGTTTACCGCTGTTTAAAAGCCAGAGGGTGCTGTGTGCAGCTTCATAAACAGGAGGTAATAGCACAAGGGGGCTCTATATTTATTTTTTATCTTAAACGCTGCTTGTTTTGTTGGCTGGGGGGACGAGGGAGGGTGGGTGGGTGGTTGTAGGGGCGGGGGGGGGGGGGGGGGGGGGCTTAGGTTGGGGGGGGGTTGGCTGGGTGAATATTGACTGTGAAATTGGGATCAGGGGCGACACATGGCAGCGCCGGGGCTTATCTGGGGGAGGCAGGCGGCTCCCCGGGCCCTTATCGCAGAGCGGCAGCGGCATGCCGCCACTCCAGCGCTCTCAAAGCCCCGCCACGTTCCCCTTTGTGTCGGCCCGGAGACCAGGGCTGTTTACCTCGGCCTGCCTTAATATTCCTATTAGAGCTACCGACTGGCTCCTGTCTGCATCCGCGTCCTCTTTCTCCTTCTCTCCCTCTCTCTCTCCCTCTCTCTCTCTCTGGCTCTGTCTCTCTGTCTCTCTGTCTCTCTCTGGCTATGTCTCTGTCCCACTCTCTCTGTCCCACTCTCTCTCGCTCTCTGGCTCTGTCTGTCTGTCTGTCTGTCAGAGTGGTGCACCTGCGCTTGCCGGCAGGGACGAAGGCGTCGAGGTGGGCTCCATTTTTTTTGTGGGGGGGCCAGGCAGTTCCCCAAAAGGCACCTGGGGGTCCGGGTCCAAGGCGCCCCTTGACAAGCGGACGGCAGACCTCCAGTGGAGGGGGCAATAGCTACAAACAGACATGTGGTGCACATTGATCCTAGTAGCGGGGGGCAATGTCCTCTCTGTTCAGAGTCCAAAACTACAGATGTGTGCAGTGCAGCCAGCTAGGCAGTCCTTTGTCATGTTTCAGAACATTCGCTGTGGGACTTGGGGAGGGTTTCTCTACGCAGCTGTTTGTTTCTGGGCCCAACCGTCGTGCAAAAATAGATCTGTTATCATGATCGACTATCTGTCTGCGGTCGCCAAGTTGACCTTGTGGAAAACTAGAATGAACTGCATGCTGGGACAGGGGTCAGTGGATCCTGTCCAGGTGATGAGCAGGGGTGTGCTGGCTGCCCATCTTTCTTTGCTTTCTTTAGGTTTCTTACTCTGTCTCCCCCTGTAGCTGAGTCGGTTTTTGCTATGTTTTTTCCTTGTGTTCCTTGTGAGTTCTACACTTTTTGTAAATAGTTTGTTTGGCTAGTTAGAGTGGCTAACTTGTCTTTGTGGAAATGAAGAACTGCAGCAGTGTGCAATGAAGTGCAAGTGGTAATTCGAATTCTCTATCTCTCTGGCTATCTCTGTCTCTCTGTCGCTCTCTCTTGATCTCTCTCTCTCTGTCTTTCTCTCTCTGTCTCTCTATGTCTCTCACTCTCTCTTTCTTTCTCTTTCTCTCTCTCTCTCTCTCTCTCTCTCTCTCTCTCTCTCTCTCTCTCTCTCTCTCTCTCTCTCTCTCTCTCTCTCTCTCTCTCTCTCTTTCCCTCCCTCTCTCTCTATCCCTCCCTCTCCCTTTGATGGTTGACACATCAAAACAACGATGTGACTTTCGTGTTTGTACGCGTCACACGCGCTCTCTATCTCCCTCCGTCTCTCTCTCTCTCTCTCTCCTTCTCACAGTTTTTTTTCAGTTTGTCCGACAAACCCAGGCTGAACCTTAGTCGAACCGTACCGGGCCAACAGAGTAAGGTCTCAGACAGCCCATAGATAGAGGGCAGCTCAACGCGCTCATTGTCTGGACCCAATACATTCATAGAGTCACACACTCCTTCACAATGCAGATGGGCAGGCTACACCCCTCAATCAAAGGCTCCCGTCTCCACAGTGAGAGGGGCACACACGCAGACACGTGCCCAGCAGAGAGAAGCCTCTCCAGGGATGGGATGAAAGCCACTCTGGCCCTCTTTCATGGTGGCCCCCTGGAGACTGACCGAGGCTCAGAGACAACAGAGAGATGAAAAGAAAAGATTCCTCTCCTCTCCTCTCCTCTCCTCTCCTCTCCTCTCCTCTCCTCTCCTCTCCTCTCCTCTCCTCTCCTCTCCTCTCCTCTCCTCTCTTCCCTTACCCTCCTCTAATCTCCTCTCCTCTCCTCTCCTCTCCTCTCCTCTCCTCTCCTCTCCTCTCCTCTCCTCTCCTCTCCTCTCCTCTCCTCTCCTCTCCTCTCTTCCCTTACCCTCCTCTCCTCTCCTCTCCTCTCCTCTCCTCTCCTCTCCTCTCTTCCCTTACCCTCCTCTCCTCTCCTCTCCGCTCCTCTCCTCTCCTCAGAGATTCCTGCAGTGGGTGTGCTGTTCAGTGCCCCCTTGAGGTGCTGGCTTAGGCCCTGCTGTTGTCTTATCAGCCTCCTTCACGCCGGGCGCAGGCTGGGGGGCAGGAGGGTTCTGGGGGGTGGGAGGGCTGCAAGGGCAACAAGGGGCACTGGGGGGAGTGGGTTTGGCGTGTGCACTGCATGGCACGTGGGGGGGCGAATGATGAGGAAACAAACACCCGGGCAGCGCTTAGCAACCCTGATCAGAGCAGCTGCCAGGGTCCCGATAAGCGAACAGGGAGGGAACGTCTGTGAGAGGCTAGAGAGGGAGGGAGAGGTGGAGAGGGGGGGGGGGGGATAGAGAGAGAGGGGGAGAGAGAGAGAGAGAGAGAAAGAAAGAAAGAAAGAAAGAAAGAAAGAAAGAAAGAAAGAAAGAAAGAAAGAAAGAAAGAAAGAAAGAAAGAAGGAGAGGGAGAGAGAGGGAGAGGGGCTGAAAGGGAGAGGAAGATAGAGAGTGAGAGAGAGAGAGAAAAAGAGAGAGAGAGAGAGGGGGGGGGGGGGGGGTGATAAGGGAAAGGAGATAGAGAGAGATTGACAGGGCAGAATGTGGACAGAGGTGACTGGACTGAATACCTGCACCACATGAGAGCATGTTATCAGAGGGAGGGAACTTAGGACCCTGAAGCCCAGGCCAACTCCTCGACGTTCTCCCTGGGTGTTAGGTGACTATCTTTGGTCACACAGACACACAGTCCCAATTTGAACTAGAGTGGACAGAATGCGGAAATGTGTTTAAGGGAAATGTGGGTCAATGTTTTGGTCAGGAAAATACAAATAAAACATGCAGGAGAATGTGATGGTTTGATCATGAATGACTGTTGTTGGGTGTGACAGTTGGCTGATCAGCCTGTCTGTCTGCGCCGGTTTCCTGTCCATCCGTCTGCCCATCTGTCCGACAACGTGTGTGGCCCGGTCTGGGAAGCGCTGCCAGGCAGATAAGACAGCAAGCTCCTGGCACTGAAAGTCAGAGCAGAAGACAGAGAATACATTGAGAAAGAACTGGAGTGTGTGTGTGTGTGTGTGTGTGTGTGTGTGTGTGTGTGTGTGTGAGAGAGAGAGATAGAGGGGAGAGAGACAGGGAGAAATACTGATTGAGAGAGAGAGAGAGAGAGAGAGAGAGAGAGAGAGAGAGAGAGAGAGAGAGAGAGAGAGAGAGAGAGAGAGAGAGAGAGAGAGAGAGAGAGAGAGAGAGAGAGAGAGAGAGAGAGAGAGAGAGAGAGAGAGAGAGAGAGAGAGAG
>CM030173.1:6710819-6715819 GCA_017639675.1 Aplochiton taeniatus | reverse complement strand
GAAACAGACACGTACACAGACACACACACACACACACGTCAATCAGAAGAACATGTATGGACTTCTGACCTGATTCTGAGACCATCACGGTTCATGTCCATGTGTGATCTTCTCCGAGGGTGTATCCATCAGAGCTCACTGCACCTACATGATGAAAGGCTTATGTGGCGCGTTAGCGTCATGGGAATTACCATAACCTACATGTATGTCAGCGAAATCAGAACTCACCGGGTCTTGCACAGGCACGTTAGGGTTTGATCTGTTTCTATTCATCGGTTTTATTGTGAGGTAGCGTACGAAGAGTCACTGTATGTGAAGATTCGAAGGCTTCTATAACATGGAACAGAGATCTTTATCCTCCCATGTGGATCTGTAAACAGAACGCCTTTCTATATTTGACTGATGCACTCTGAACAGGCTAGTCTGGGAAATCCCCTGATTGGAATGTTTCTTTTTTAAACCGCCTAAACCAGAAAGCCCCTTAAGTCCATGTAGGTTCGAAGAGGTCTTAGAGAGGAAATCAGATGACTGCTGAAACACACACACACACACACACACAGAGACTAAGTCTCACTTCCGCTCTGAAGATGGCCATCTGTGTGTTGGTTTCACGCAGACAGAAACCACAGCTGTGTGTTCACATCCCTTCTCACTTCTGCCTTTAGTGACTCTGTTCACAGGGCCGCATGTGTATTCCTTTATCGCGTGTGTTTGTGCGTGTGTGCGTGTGCAAAAGTACACCAAGGTGTCGGTAGCCTATCAGATGTGTGTATGTGGTGGAGGTTTGGGGGTTAAGCAGAGTGATTGTCATGGTCCCAGTCCTTGTTGTCGTTTAACCCCCCCCCCTCCCCTCACCCCTCTCTGTCCTGAATGTGAGGGTCACTCGGTCCAGAGGTCAAAGGTTGGAAAGGGACAGCTGTACCCTGGCTGGTGTGTACACATGGTAGCTCTTCCTACAGCAATGAACTCCTGAAACACATTCCCGACCTGGTCAGTCCAGCTGTAGCTGTTGTGTCGATCTGTGCCATAATGTATATTCAATGGGAAATGATACCCCCCGTCAAAATAAATAAGATCATAATTAAAGATGTTCCAGAATGCTTGCTAACACAAATGTCCCCTTTTGACATAGCTTTGCCGTGGTTGTGATGCCTTCCTCTGAACAGATTCAGTCATCTGCCCTCAGAATGACGGGGGAGACTGTGGAGCCGGGTGGAAGAGGGCTGGGCTGGAGGAAGACTCTAGGAGTCTAGGGCAAACAAAAGAGCAGGGAGGAGAGAGGCTAGAATCAGGCTAGAGCCAGGCTGGGACCAGGGGAAGGGAAGGTGCTGCCAGCCGGCTACACAGGCAGGTGACTCCGGCCAGGGGATGGAGGGGAGCAGGCTGGGAAGTTTTCTGGCTTGCTGGCTGGCTGACTGGTCTGTTGGCTGTCTGGTTGGCTGTTTGGTTGGCTGATTGGCTGGCTGGGGGACTGACTGACCAGCTGGCTGGCTGTTTGGTTGGCTGGCTGGATGACTGGGTGGCTAGCTTGCTGAATGACTGGCTGGCTAGTTGACTGGGTGACTGGGTGACTGGCTGACTAGCTGACTGGGTTACTGGGTGACTGGCTGACTAGCTGACTAGCTGACTGGCTGGCTGGCTGACTAGATGGCTGGCTGGCTGCCTGGGTGACTGGGTGACTGGCTGGCTAGGTGACTGGGTGACTGGCTGACTGGGTGACTGGCTGGCTGGCTGACTGGGTGAGTGGCTGGCTGAGTGACTGGCTGACTGGGTGACTGGGTGACTGGCTGACTGGGTGACTGGCTGGCTGAGTGACTGGGAGACACTACCACCGCCAACCACAGCTGTCTACTACACTACCTTCCCCGGCAGCAGTCCTTTGACACGCGTGCGGGCACACACAAGCAGACACACACACACACACACACACGCACGCACACACACACACACACACACACACTCACACACACGCATACACACGCACAAACTAACTCCTTTCTTTCACCCTCCCTTACAGTCAGGCATAGAAACAGAGGTTTTCAAATGCTCTTTTCACTGCAGCTCTGACACGATAGGAGGAGGTTCAAGCCAGTACACAGCCTCCAGGCTAGCTGACCTCCCTCTGTCACATACACACACACACACACACACACACACACACACACACGCGCGCGCGCACACACACACACACATACACACACACCCACACCCACCACAGAAGCAGAGGGTTAGGGAGGGGAAGGGAGCGAGACTGTGAGCAAGAGTGGAGTAGAGAGAGAGAGAGAGAGAAAGAGAGAGAGAGAGAGGGCTAGAAGTAAGAGAAGAGAAGCAGGGAGGGCGTCAGTACAGAAAAGGACGGCGTGAAAAAGAGAAGGCTAGAGAGGCAGAGGGGGCAGACGACAACGGCTACCAGATAACCACGGCTACGGCCAACATCTTTCAGTGGCTCTGTGTTTGCTGCTGGAAAACACTGCTCTTTGGAAATGTACAGCGATGGGGAACTTACGCAAAGCACACCCGGAAACCTAAGAGAGATACTATTGCTAGAAGGAGAAAAAGAAGAAGGGAAAACTAGAGACGGAGAACAAGTTCAAGAGAAAGACGGAAATAAGGTGAAGTGAAGAAGGAAAAAAAAAGGATTTTACTCTTCCTCTTTTTTTCGTCTCTTTCCTTGTCGTGCTGTTTCTCTTTGGCCTGGTTGGATGGAGAGGATCAGTGACCCAGGCCTCGGACACTCGGAGACTCTGAAATACTAAGGAGACTAATACACACATATTAGGACGTAGAGAGAGAGAGAGAGAAAGAGAGAGAGAGAAAGAGAGAGAGAGAGAGGAAAAGGGGAAGTAAAAAGGAAACTGTTATAACATATTTGAAGATCAGAAGTGGACCTGTGTATTACTTTGCTCCAGGTGTGGGCTTAAGCACCATCCCAACCCACACATACACACACCCATACACTCCCCCACACACACCATTACGCACCAACTTTATCCGACAGGAAGTAACCTCAAATGCTCTGAGCGCACCGATACTCACATTAAAGATCCAGCCCACAGAGATTCTGCTGACCTTCTGCTCAGCAGTTCAGCTGGACGGAACCAGACCGCCACCTCTCCAACTGCTGCTTACTCAGGGATCCCGAGGCCTGTGTCGGCCCGACCGTGTGGATTTTCCCGGCGCTGGTCCGCTACTCTGAGAATGTCGGCCGGGGTCCACCCGGAGCTCCAGGGCAGGGCCCAACAACGCCCCCGGGCCGGCCCGTCCTCGTCCCGTCCGCTCGCACCCGGGGTCCCCACGGTGACGCTGACCAGTCACAGGGCGCCACTCGACCGCCGCGGCTCCCCGAAGCACCAACCTGGCAACCCGCCCGCACACCAGGCAACCGGGGCTGTTCCCGGCGGCAGCGAGGGTAAGAGGACAGCCCCGTTTCGGGGGGGGGGGGGGCTCTTTTTATGGCTTCTGGGGTTGGCAGCGGGCTCCGGCGGTGAGCGACTGGGAGCCAAAGGGTCTCCCCGCCGTCGATTCTTTTCATTACGTCTGAGTGACTGACAGCTAATCGGGTTGGCAGGGCGATAGAGCCATGTGTTGCTGCTGAATGAGGGCCAAGGTGAGTTATTCTCCTGTGGCTTTAATGGTACACTACGGCAGAGTGAGTGGAGCCAAGCATTACAAGGTTAAACTAACTACAGCTTATATTACTTTACTCTACTGTACGTTTCCTACCGGCAATAAGGCACATGCTAGTCTGCCTAGCGCTCTGAAGTAGCTTTGAAACAAAGCCCTTCTCTTAAAAAGTAAGTAAATACAAAACAAAATGCATGTACAACCCATTCAACGGGGGTTCATTGAATAGACGGAGGAGTTTGGCAGGCTGAATTGGTGGCATTTCAACATTGTCATTGTTAAGTCTGCTCTTTAGAGAAACAGCAGGGTGTCTATTGCCGAGTTTCCACTTTCAAAACATGGTGTATTGTATTGTTTTCGCGTGTCCGCAACTCCAAAGAAGATTTCCCCAGCCGGGGCACGGAGTAGAATGAACCTGTTAGTCACTGTCATGTCCAGTCTGCCGCTGCCCTGGGTAGCCCTGGCACGCCCTGCTTGTGCCTGCCGCGGAAACAGGGCTAATAACAGCCACAGTGGAAAGACGCCCAGCACAGGAGGGAAAAGGGGAAGGGAGAAGGTTAGCCTAGTAAGGGGGGAGGAAAGGGGGGGGGGGGGGGGGGGACTTCCCTTGGGCTTCCCCAATCAGCTGGAGGGGAAGCGAATCTTCATCCAGGTTCTGAGGCCGTGTGGAGGAGACGGCTCTCCACGGACCTGTGGAGAAAACATTATACGATGGCTTTTTTTTTTTTTACCTCCCATTTGAGGGTTCCCATATCCTATTCCTTCTGTAATCTCTGACTACGTTCGACGTGCACACAGCGCGTAACGAGCCAGGGTGAGTTCCACAGCCCTCTGGCTGGGAAAAATGCACACATTTCAGTTTCAAACCCATTCATTGATTTTTTTCTCCCCCCTTCGGTTCTCTTCCTAGAGTCGTGCTTCAGTATGAAGCGGTAACCGCGGGTAGAAAGAAGTTGAAAACCTTTAGTTAAGGGAACAGGGTGGGGGGGGTGGGGGGGGTGGGGTTCGGGGGGTAGCTGGATGCATCAAGAGGGAGAAATGAAAGCGGGGACTTTCATGGGCTCTGGATACGGACAGAGGGGGAGTCTTAGAGAGGCCTAATACCCGACGTGGAGAATTACCTGCGGCGCCCGTCGTCTCTTGGCAGTAATGAGCTTTGTGAACGTGGCCGCGATAAGGCCTCCATAATTAGGCTTAGTCATAAGCATCCCCCCCTGTAATGTGGTGATAAAAACTCAGCAGAACCGCGAGTGACGTCGCGACACTCTCACACGCGCGCGCACACACACACACACACACACACACACACACACACACACACACACACACACACACACACACACACTGAAGAACACCTTTGAACGAGCCTGTGCACC
>CM030173.1:6695819-6705819 GCA_017639675.1 Aplochiton taeniatus | reverse complement strand
GAGATGGAGAGAGAGAGAGACAGAGTGATGGTTGTAAACACTCCATCACATCGCGGATCACTCCCTCCATCCATCTCCCTGACAATCAACCTCTCAGGAAACCACGTGCAGCTTGTGATGGACTATGTGTGTGTGTGTGTGTGTGTGTGTGGATGTCTGTGTGTGTGTGTGTGTGTGTGCACACGTGTGTGCGATGTGTGTCTGTGTGTGACCGTGCCTGTTAATATTGATATAGTACAGGTGGTTTAAAAGCACCGCAAGTCAGTAAGGCTTTGAACTGGATGGTTTTGAGGTCTGTCATTGTGGTCGCCTAACTGGTCAGTTAGCCCTGCAACTTTAAACCACGTATGGCTTGACTGTGTAGGAGGCAGCCATGGTTGTAGTTTGACTTGTTTTCGGTGAAGGAGACACATTCGTTGCCTCTTCAAAGTCGACGTTAATATGTGTGTTCGCTTCGTTTTGCCCGGTGTTGTTCTGTCAGAGCGTTGTGTGTCCGCGCAACGCAGGGAGGCAGCTTTGCCTTCAGTTCTCCTCTGTGTGTGTGTGTGTGTGTGTATGTGTGTGTGTGAGTTTGAGCATGTGTGTGTGTTAGAAAGAGGGGGCTATAGGTGACACAGGGGAGAGAGGGGAGCGACAGGTGGAGGATTCTCACCACAGTAAAAGCAGGTGCACCTGTCCTCATCATTCTCTTTGTCTGTCTCTCTTTCTCTCTTTCTTCGTGTGCCTTAAACTCCTTCTCTCTCTCTCTCTCTCTCTTTCTCTCTCTTCATGTGTCTTAAACATGGACTCTCTCTCTCTCTCTCTCTTTCTCTCTCTCTCTCTCTCTCTCTCTCTCTCTCTCTCTCTCTCTCTCTCTCGCTCTCTCTTCTTTTTTTTCTGTGTGTCTTAGACTCCTTTTATCTCTCGCTCTGACTGCTGGGATGGTTATATTAGTATTATAATAATGTTATTCATTTAAAAACAGTTGGATGTATCAACACTCACATAATAGGCTAAGTAGCCCACGTACTGTACTTCATATGATAACTTATCATTGTAATGATCATCTTTATTAACATACAAATTACGATTAACCATAATTTTGAATACAGTAACAGTAATTTATTTATAGTGATTTTGAAATAGAATTTGTCTGAGTTTTGGTTAGATGATGCCCGAGGACACCCATGAGTTGCCAAACATGGTGTGAACGGCCTTGTACCGACATCTCATTGTTCGTTGATATGATGAAACAGCGGCCCCCACGGGTAGACATTGGTAATTTCACAGATATGCATACACGCATGTCCGATCAATGCCTATTTGATCTATATGATCTACATATAAATGGCACGTCGAGTTTTATATACCCACCATTAAGACCTACGTATACAGTGTAAGTAAATCAATAATAAACAATAAAATCATCTTTTTTAAAATACACTACTGATTTTAAACGAAAGCCAAATATGATAATATATTTCTTGTGAACAGGCAAATAAAACATAAATAACGACGTGGATATATTAGTTGGCTAGTCCGCTGTAGGCTGTATTGATTGCAATATGCGAAGAACAAGGGAGGAAAAACATTCAATATTGTAGAAATGCTGATTGGACGCGTGCTGTCAAACCAGTTGTCAATGCTGCTGCAGAGCAAGGGAGGCTGTCATCTCGTGGGTCTGAAGAGCAAAAAAAATTGAAGAGAGAGAGAGAGAGAGAGAGAGAGAGAGAGAGAGAGAGAGAGAGAGAGAGAGAGAGAGAGAGAGAGAGAGAGAGAGAGAGAGAGACAGAGAGAGAGAGAGAGAGAGAGGTTAGATGCATCGTACGCATCCCGCTCCAGATGGTGTTTTAAACGCAGACAGAAGGCTACAGAGGGGATAGAGAGAAGGAGAGAACCAAGCGACTCCGTAGCAGAGCCTCCTGCTCAAAAATCATCTACAAATTCATCACGAAAGCCAAAATAGGAAATGCGCGAAAACAAAGAAATTATGAATATTTATTTTCTGTTTGACTGAAGTTTGAAAACAGCATCTCAAGCCCACGGTGGAAAGGGAATGAGCGGTCTTCGGTGTGTGAACTGTTGGATGATCGGTAGCCTGCGTTGGCAGTGACGGTTTAGAAGCGTTCTGTCAACCGAGCAATACGGAGAGATTCGTTCGTTCTTATAGCTACATTATCAAACAAAGAAAAAAGTGCTGAATTTTTAAGGACTATTCCCGTTGTTCTGTGGCAAACAACGGATGTAATATTGTGACTGGACATTAGAAACGAGGATCCATACCAAAATTAATGACATAATTTCTGTGGGACTAGGAGACAACGCGCGCATTGACAGAGGATTGTGGATTTCATTTCAAAGCATATTTCCGTTTTGCAAACTTATAGGTGAGCACAGAAAAACTCATTTCTTCTGCAGCCCATGTGCATATTCCAGAAAATGAGATACAAACCGGGATATGAACTCGAATTATAAAGACCGGGATAAGTTTTGATTTCCCTTTTTGCTTCAATTGACTATCAAGATCGGCAGCTGTTAGTTTTTTCATAAATGAAAACGGACTGTAAACCAAAGACTTCTGTGCATTTAAGGATCTTGAACCTCTGTCTTTGCGAAATAGCCTATATATATTTTAACATATGAGAAGCGAATTATACCTCGTAATTTATTGAACCGAAAAGCCAACACCGCTCCAAAGGAAATCCAAAGGAAAGTTATATTATTTTGATGTGTCGCGCTGGTACATTTACTTTAATGTTTTTCTCTCGATAGAACATTTCAATAACAAAGATAGGGGGTATCACCTTGAATATTGTAGAGTGACTCTCAAGGCTTTATCCTTCCTTCCAAATGATGAGGATTGGGGCGTTATAATCGTCCTTTCGTCTTATTTGGTGTGGATTATCTGCACTTCAATTACCTCAACCTGACCTCGACCTTCCCAAAGTAAGTAATACTAAAATGTTTATATTTAAGACATTAAGATTCTCATTGTGTTACTTGAATTTGTCATATTAGTCTTTTTGTATAAATTTGTCTAAACCGTTGTGGATACACAATTGTTACATTTGATGCCAAACTCTGTAGGTTTGTTTTTTCTATATTTTGTAAACTTTTCTTCTTAAAAGTAGCACATATTAGCATATAGTAGCACATAGTAAAGAACAGAAGCCCATGGCCGTGGCCATGTCAAATTGCAATCGCTTAATATAGACACTCATATGTGTTTTACAAACTGGGCACGGACATGCAATAAACATGCGATGAAGTCTATTTAACAGCAAAGACACTGAGCGTTTAGATCCGTTAGTCTTGAGATTTAGACTCCTTCGAATTTCACCAGTAAATCAAAACAACTATAACATACAAATACAAACAGTATATATTTGGTTTTGGCATAGGACTTAGAAATACGGGGAGCAATATTATTTTCTAAACACAGATTGACTGGACATTTTCTATAAATAAATGTGAACTACAGTAGTATATAGTAGAGTCACAAATCATCTTGCAGTCAATAAAGCTGTTGTTGACCTCTACGCTCATTTGGAGGTTGGTATTCATGATAGGTCGAAGCTGTAAGGATTTGCCTGTTGTCAAAGCTTCTGTGGCGTACCTCACTACAACTCCCACATCCAAGTCAGTCGTCAGGAACGAATGCAGAAATCTAAGCAAACGTTTGTGCACACCACGACCCACCAAAACTTTTCCACGCGCACGTTTCCACAGCCGCTCGACATGCATTGGCCCAGCTTGGCCGATTCTCTGCTCTGATATCTGGCCATCTATTTGGCCCTCCTCCTCAAAGCGTGGGGCTCAGGTGAGACCCGGTCGTCTCCGGAGAGCGCCCCCAGCCGGCTCTGTCTCCTCGGGGGTGGGATGATGACCCCACTCAGCAAATGGCTAGAGATCTGACGGGCCGTGCTTTGTTTTGGTTGGCCAGACAAAGCAACATGGAAAACCTACTGTTCCTGTACCACTTGTCTATCGTCGATTGTTAACTTCATGTATTTTATATGATTTAAAGTTAGATTTTCTTACATTGCAGTGTTTTTTTGGGGAAGTCAAGGTGCGGTATAGAAAACGACAGTAGGTCAGGCGTTGAGTCAAAACTTAAAACGCTGACATTATAATGGATCATCTATATAATGGAGCAACTAGCTATCCTCCTGGGGACGGATTTGCACGGCCCTTCCATGGACCCTTTTACCACCACTTCAACCACCTCAGTAGTCCCTCTCTCCAACTCTCTACCCCCCCCCCCCCCTGCTGTGAGTGCCACGGTGAAACACGGAGGCCATTTTCTCCGCAGGACGTCACCACCGTGTGTAATTGGCCCTGGTAAAGACCAGCTAAATAATTCAACAGCTGATAATAGTCTCCAACAATGGATGGGAGGTTGCCGGGGTGAAACCGCACGGCAGACACCCACCCACCCTCCCCCGTCGCTGACTAGGTCTCTGTCAGCCCCACCACCTCCAGGCGGCCTCCCAGCCCAGTCCTGGATCCTCACCCAGCTCTGCACTACCGTTCCCTGGCCCGGTAGGACTGACCCGCTGGCTCCCCGGGGCACCAGGCAGATGTTCCCACTTCAACGCTAAGTAGCTCTCTTAAAGGCCAGCCCTTCACCATGACGGCCGTCTCTATTGGCGACCACACAGCCGTGTGGGCAGGGCGGCAAACCCCTTTAGTGTGGAGACGGATTTGATATACCTACACGAGAAAGAACGAAAGAAAGAAAGAAAGAAAGAAAGAAAGAAAGAAAGACAAGACTTGTGTTTTTTTTAAAGAGGGGTTAGGCCAGTAGAGAGATGTCCTCGTTGAGGTGAATTTCTTTCTCGGGGTCACTCGACCTTAAGGAGACGGACCCCCGACAAGTGAAACCATATCAGAACCCACTCTGGCTGTTTCTCCTTTGTAGGAGTGTATGACACAGCCAATACTGTGACGACGGTATCAATAAAGATCTGAGTTTTGAAGGAGTAGCGCGTTGTGCGTGACAGACAGGCGACATCTTTTCCTCTCAGGTCAGAGTTGCTGTGGCGCTGGTTCCCCTGGGTTCTGCTATTGCCCTAGAGGTCACACTGTTTACAGAGATAGAGAGAGCGACAGAGAGAGAGAAAAAGGGAGAGAGAATGAAAGAGAGAGAGAGAGAGAGAGAGAGAGAGAGAGAGAGAGGGGGGGGGAAGAGAGAGAGAGAGAGAGAGAGAGGGGGGACAGAGAGAGAGAGAGAGAGAGGGGGGACAGAGAGAGAGAGTGTGTCCGTGTGCGAGAGGTAATTATTGTAATCTGAATCGGGCGGTGCAGGTGAAACTGGCTGTCTCCTAATTAATGAGAGGAGCAGATGGCAATGGGTGGGCGGGAGCTGTGAGCACGCAGCCTGCTCCCCAGCACGGAGAGAGACAGTGGGACGGAGGGAGGGAGGGAGGGAGGAGGGGGCTGGACGGGAGAGATGGAGGAGGAAGAGGAAGGCAGAGGTGAGAGAGGGCAACGCGATGATGGAGGGAGAAAGAAAGAGAGAGAGACAGCACGTGCGAGAGAGAGAGAGAAAGAGAGAAAGAGAGCGAGAGAGAGAGAGAGAGAGAGAGAGAGAGAGAGAGAGAGAGAGAGAGAGAGAGAGAGAGAGAGAGAGAGAAGGGTCAGGTGGTTAAAGGAACACAGACACCTGGGCACACACGCAAGCCAAGTGTCTGACACGGGGCCAAAGCCATCATCGCTGTATGTGTGTGTGTGTGTGTTGGTGTCGGTGTGTGTGTGTGTGGCTGTTAGTGTTTGGGTGAGTCTGCGCAAGCCAGTGAACGTGTCTTTGTGTTTTGTTTGCGAGGAACATTATCCCTGTTGGACCATTATAAAAACACAACTATACACAGACAGCAAAGAATAGCACGGTAAGAATCCCAAAAGTGTTTGAAACAGCATGACAACATTGAAATCTATCTCTGTGTCTCTCGGTGTGTGTGTGTGTGTGTGTGTGTGTGTGTGTGTGTGCGTGTGTGTCATATGGCGTTCTAACCTGTAAGCAGACGTCAGCTTAACCAGTCAACCTAATTTCTAACGCAGCTAATACCATTGTTGCACAAACAGGAGAACTCAGCCACACTCCTTCTACATGTTTGTGCGTGTGTGTTTCTGTGAGTGTGTGTGTGTGTGTTTCTGTGCGCGTGTGTGTGTGTTTCTGTGTGTGTGTGTGTGTGTGTGTGTGTGTGCGCGTGCCGACTCAGGTTTGTCTCCCACTGCTCCCCGCCCTATGGTTTTAGCAGTCAGTCGTATCTAGTGATTAGCTAAGCGTTAGCGCCAGATAGCGGTCTCCCTAAGGCCAGGAATCGGGCCCTGGGACTGGAGGGGGATTCCCAGGACCGGCCTGCCCGGAGCCCGGACTCAGACGGAGGGGCCAAGGTCACACGCTCTCTCTCCGGTCCGTCTGCCTGCAGGAGAAAGAGCCAGGACCGAAATCTGCTGCGGCGGAGAAATCCATAGTCTTGGGTAACGGGAGCGCTTGCTGACGTTGTCTCTCTGTATGAGTGTGTGTGTGTGTGTGTGTGTGTGTGTGTGTGTGTGTGTGTGTGAGTACACATGGCGTGGTTAGCAGTTTGCAGGAGGTTCACAGTGAACCACGGTTTCAGTGAGTAGACTGGATTGCATGGCATGCTAAATGCCTGTGATTATAAAGCTATATGTGGAGGACTGGGGGCTGACGGCCATGTTTGCCGTGATGTCACACTCTTCCTGCACGTATGCAGTGGATCACTTCTTACTCTTAGGCTCGTTATCATTATACATTAAAACTGTGTGGGCTGTGTGTTGTTGTTGTGTGAGTGTGTGTGTGTCACTCTGACTTCCTGGCTGTTTCGGAGTCCAAAGAGTGGGAAGGTCTGCTGTGGCCGCGCCTCCTCCTTCTCCTCCCATTGTGCTCCTCACTCCCCGGTTCTACCCCCTGCTCCTCTCTCTCCTGCTCTCCCTCCTTCTTACCTCCCTGCTCCTCTCTCTCCTGCTCTTCTCCCTGCTCCTCTCTCCCCGCTGCTCCTCTCTCTCTGCTCTCCTCCCCCCTCCACTCAGAGGCTCTGCTCTGGACTCCACATGTTTGACATTACAGTGACATGGCCGCCCGGTCTCCCGGGGGAGATGGAGAATGTCAGGGAGCAGAGCCACAGAGAGAGACAACATCTGGAGCCATGAGAAACACACTCCACGGCCGGGTTGGCTGACTGGCTGACTGGTTAGTTGGCTGGCTGGTTGTCTGGATGGATGGCTGGATAGTTGTCTGGCTGGCTGACTGGTTGGCTTACTGGCTGGCTGGTTGGCTGGTTGGCTGGCTGGTTGTCTGTCTGTCTGTCTGTCTGTCTGTCTGTCTGTCTGTCTGTCTGTCTCTGTCTGTCTGGCTGGCTGACTGGTTGGCTGGTTGGCTGGCTGGCTGGTTGGTTGGCTGGCTGGCTGGTTGGTTGGCTGGCTGGCTGGTTGGTTGGTTGGATGGCTGGTTGGTTGGATGGCTGGTTGGTTGGCTGGCTGGCTGGATGGCTGGTTGGTTGGCTGGCTGGCTGGATGACTGGTTGGCAGAAATAGCTCCACTGCATAGACAATACCCTCGCCCCATCTTACATTTTGCACAGACACCAACCAATCACCCGGTAAACAATATCTTCTCAACGAGCGCGATGGCTCCTCTTTCCTCCCTGAGCCGCTGTGTCTTCCTTCATTCCTGGTCCTTCTTCTAGTCGTGGGGACGGTGTGTTGTGAGGACGGTCGTCTGTGCGCGCCACCCCTCTCTGCTCACCCACCGGGCGGCGTCACCGAGTCCACGGTGCGGCCGCGTGTCCTCCCGCTAGCTGTGGCGCTGCCATGCTGACGAACGTGTGCGTTTTGGTTTTAATTGCTTTGGGTAACACGGAGTTGAGCGCTGACGGCGACAAACGGGTGTCACCCTGGGGGGGGGGGGTTTCTCGCCTCCGTGACGACACCATGTAGACGCTCGTGAGAAAGACTCTTGTTTTTTCTCCTCCTCCTCCTCCTCCTCCTCCTCCTCCTCCTCCTCCTGCCTTATCCCCGGTGTGCAGCCTTCCCAGAGCCCGGTAGGAAGTGTAGTGAGATCAGACACAGGCCCAGGAAACAGCTGGCCTAATCTGCTCCAGCCCTGAACGCTGTTTTAATCAGCCGGAGACAGCGCTGGACGGGGAAGTGTGCACTGTGGCCGTCTCTCTCACACACACACACACACACACACACACACACACTAACACACGCAGACACACACGTACACACCTTCACATCTCACTCTCTCTCCTTCCTATTTTCCTCTCTTTCCCCAACAGCAATCCCCTTATCACAGCAGTAGATAATGTTGAAGTTAGTAAGAGCTTTACACTCAAACACGCACGCACACACACACACGCATGCGCACGCACGCGCACGCACGCACGCACGCACACACACACACACACAGAGCAGGCAAGAAAACCCTCCTCTGACATAAATGGTGACCCGTATAGTGAGGCTGGAGGCTGTGGTATGTAGGCAGGGTGTAATGGAGGAATCTCTCTCTCTCTCTCTCTCTCTCTCTCTCTCTCTCTCTCTCTCTCTCTCTCTCTCTCTCTCTCTCTCTCTCTCTCTCTCTCTCTCTCCATAGACTTGTTGTAGCTTTTCAGTTTATCTGGGGGGGGGGACCCGTCTCCTCAGCAGGGGTCCTAGGGTAACTCAGTTCTCCTGCGTCTGTAGCAGGCCCTAATCTCTCTCCCAGCTTTTCCTTCCTCCTCCACACACACAGGCAGGAACTCACACACACACAAACTCCACCCAAGATAAAGGTATTGTTCTCTCAGGGTCTGGTGGTGGCGGGTGGGGGGGTCGTAAAGGGAAAGAGGATGGCTAGACCGGAGAGTGGAAGAGGAGAGGGTGCGTTGTGAACGGAGAGAGGAGTCGGAGGCCTGGTTTGGGTCTGGCTTTGGGTTCTGGTTCTGGGCTCCGTAGCAGCAAGGAGAGACTGTGGGACAGAGAGAGAGAGAGAGAGAGAGGGGACAGAGAGAGAGAGAGAGAGAGGGGGGACAGAGAGAGAGAGAGAGAGAGACTGTGTGACAGAGAGAGAGAGAGAGAGACTGTGGGACAGAGAGAGAGAGAGAGAGAGGGGGGACAGAGAGAGAGAGAGAGACTGTGTGACAGAGAGAGAGAGAGAGAGACTGTGGGACAGAGAGAGAGAGAGAGAGAGGGGGGACAGAGAGAGAGACTGTGGGACAGAGAGAGAGAGAGAGAGAGGGGGGACAGAGAGAGAGACTGTGTGTTGAGTGGCTCCCATCTCCATGTCCCTTCACACCGGCTTCCCTTCCCATTACGCCGCTGTTACAGAGACGTGTGCTATTCGTCCATTAGGAGGAACGATATATTGCTGCTAAGCCGAGCGGGAAGGCTTGACTTCCATCTAGACTGGATTTTGTGTTTCTTCCTTTCCACTTCGTTCATAAACCTGATGTTGTCGGATATGTCGCGTAGCGGGGTTAAAGATTCGTCTTTTTCGCCTAAGTTTTATTTTCTATAAAAACGTTCAACTCGTCAGTTGCCAGAAGAACGTTGACCTTTGTGGTCTGTCCCCTGTCCGTAAGGATGGATTGGGTTCGTTTAATTAGCGGGCCGCTGTCTCTCCGCTGGGTGGGCGGTACACAGAGTTGCTCCACCACGTCCCAGAGGAGGAGATGGTGTTTGTTTCTGCGGGCCAGCAGGGATTGCCCGGCTGGCTGGCAGGCTGCTTGTCTGACCAGGGCTATATGGAGAAACCACTAGGCTCCTATTTAACCAATCACATGCTGGGACAAACAATTGTATCACCACCTATTTAGAGTCTCAACTGTGTGTGTGTGTGTGTGACAGAGAGGAACATACATACACACACAAACAGACACACAACCGCACACGCACGCACGTACACACACACACACACACACTCAGATTCACACACACACACACACACACACACACACACACACACACACACACACACACACACACACACACACACACACACACGCACACACACACA
>CM030173.1:6683319-6685819 GCA_017639675.1 Aplochiton taeniatus | reverse complement strand
TCCCCCCCCCCTGGCAGGCTGGCTGGCTGGTTGGTTGGCTAACGGCCCCCCAGGCTCTACATTACGGTGCAGCCCCGGGTGAGGCTCTACCGGGGGGGGGGGGGCGCTGCCCCTTCACCGGGCCGTGCCGTGCCACCTGACCGCGGTAACGGAGGCCGCCGGCCCCTTCACGGCGAGCCTGGCCTTGTTTGGTCCTGGGGGAGGAGGGGGGGAGGGGGGGGGGGCGGGGGGGGGAGGGGGGGGGGTGGGCACCTGGCGGCCCCGCCACCGGCTGTCCTGGAGGGCACACTGATGGACGACAGCAGCCCAGGGTGCACTTGTCCCTGACTGTCAAAGCGGCTGTCTCTGTGTGGGGTGGGGTACGAGAGGGGACAGGCGGGGAACCGTGTGTGTGTGTGTGTGTGTGTGTGTGGATGTTATGGGCAGAGCGCACCAAAGGGGATGTCAGTAATACATGAACTGGCTGAATGTCTGAGTGTGTGTGTGCGCCTGAGTGTGTGTGTGTGTGTGTCCCGTCAGCAGCAGCTGAGAGGATGAGCAGGTGTCCCTGTACGTCTCAGACCGTAGTGCACCCAGGCTCCACGTTGTCACTTCAGCACCACGCTGCTGTCGGGCTAAACGAGGTCTGACTGGACCGGCCCCTGTCATCCCCATGGACCATCGACTCCTTAACCCCCACCGATACCAACAATGTACTTCACTAACCCAACTACACGAGACCGGTGCCACTGTTGTGTTTGCACGTGTGCTTGTAGTGCCAGCGCGCTGACCATCGCTCTGTGTGTGTGTGTGTGTGTGTGTGTGTGTGTGTGTCTGTGTCTCGTCTAGGTAGCAGAGTCCCGAAGGTTGGAACAATGCCCGATTCACCTGCGGATGTGAAAAGCCAGCCCAGGTCCACCCCTCCCGCCATGCCTCCTCCACCTCCCGCCGTCAGCCAGGCAGCCAATCGCAGCGCTTCCTTCACCCCCACCACCAGCAAGTCAAGTAAGGAACTCCTTTCTCTTTCACTCATTCCCTATTTCCTTCCCAGGGAATTTGGGGTATTAGCTCATCCTTTGTCATAATTTGTAGAATTGTGAAATAAAGAAAGACAATGTTACAATATGTACAGATATGACCAATGCATGAGATAATACTTGTGAACGAGTACGCATGCTATCCTGTGTGAAAATACAAATAGGCAGCACGTTGGCGTTCGAAAGTTAAACGTGAAGTAAACACTTTTGACATTCTGATGTTGCATAGAGAACACAGAACACGGAGAGGCAACGAACATGTGAACGGAAACATTTCCGTGCCCGGGTTTGTGACTGGTCACTGGTGAATAGGGGAGGAAGCAACAGTCTTCGCTAGAACGAGGCAAAAGCAAACGAAAAAAGAAAAAAGAAACAACACCCACAACACAACATGGACACTTCCCCGTGGGCTGGATGAGCTCAAACTGGTGTACTGGTGCAGGGTATGGCGGCCTGGGCCTGGCAGACTGCTAGCCACCACTTTCTTCCCTATATAGCAATGGCAGGCCGTGTTGTTTCACCTGTTGCGGCGATCGGTCGCCACTGTCGCTCTCGTAACCCTGACACCCCCCACCCCCCCCCACCCCCCGGGCCCGCCACTCCAAACCCCACTGCTCTCGCTCGCTATGTCCAAAACCAGAGCACATAGTGCTGCCTGCTCGCCTGCCTGCTGGGGTCACATGTTGTGTGACCCCCCCCCCACACACACACACACAAACACACACACACCATCCCCCATAGCAGAGATTCAACCAGGGAAGGTGGACGTGGAGAGAAGGGCCGTTGACAGACATTCAGTACATAACTGCGTGCGGTGTGTGCGGTGTGTGTTAAAGCTAACCTGGTGAACCTGAGACCAGGTGGCGCTCTGTGCCCGAGACGTTTCGCAACGCCACCGGGCTGATCCGAGCGTTTCAGTCCGGGAATGTCAATGAAGACATAATGAATGCGGCGGAGGCGTAGTAGACGCTGAAAGAAGAGTGGCTGCCGTCTGTCTGTGTTGTGGTATCAGCCGTGTGGAAATAGACACGGTAACAGGAGAGAACACAGCGACATGGTGCTAGACTAAGGGACGGAAGGGGGAGAGAGAGCCGCAGGGAAGATGAACCTGTCCCTTCCTAGAAACGATTGTTTGGGTGCACGCGCGTCTCTCTCTGTGGTGTGTGTGTGTGTGTGTGTGTGTGTGTGTGTGTGTGTGTGTGTGTGTGTGTGTGTGTGTGTGTGAGTGTGTGCGTGCGTGCGTGTGTGCGTGTGTGTAAGGAACGTGTGTTTGTTTGCTTATGTGTGTTTGTTTGTGTGACCGTGCTTCTATCAGAGTGCGTGGAATTAGCACGCACACACACACACACACACACACACACACACACACACACACACACACACACACACACACACACACACACACACATAAACTTAGAGTATTCCAAACCTGAAAGCTGCAAATCTCCTCTCAGCTGGTAGACATGTGCAGCACCGGATTTAGC
>CM030173.1:6578319-6670819 GCA_017639675.1 Aplochiton taeniatus | reverse complement strand
TTGAAAGTGTATTCAGTACACACACACACATATATATATATTTATATATATATATATATATATATATATATATATATATATATATATATATATATATATATATTTAAATATAGTTATATTCCAATGGGCACTGGTAGCAGGGAGTCATTCCTCTGCTGCCCCTGCTGTTAGTGCTGCCTCCTCCCAGGCAGGCCAAGCTCTTAATTGCAGTTGTTTTTCACGCAGGCACCGCCGGCATCCCACTCTCCCCGGCACTAAAGCAACTCCAAAACAAGCAGGGTGAGTTCCGCGCAGCCCTACCCTGCCAGCACGTCACGCCGCTGAGTGTGGCTGCGTGTGTGTGTGTGTGTGTGTGTGTGTGTGCGTGCGCGCGCGTGCGTGTCTGATGTGCGTGCGGCCGCCACCTCTGTCCTCTGCGTACGGTCTCCGTGGTGAGCCTCCGTTTGTCTCCGAGGCGTCTCCTCTCCTCCCTTTGAGAGTGGGAATCAGACGCCTGGCGTCGCGGTGCGGTTCAGGGTCAGAGACGACGCCGTCTTTGGAAGAAGAAGAAGAAGAAGCGGGGGGGGGGAAAGATCAAACAAACAGCTCACCAGATCTGAGGTGTGAAAAAAAGCTCAGGTTGCAGAAGTCCCAGCGGAGGGAACACGTTAATATCGCTGCCCCCGTGTTTTCCATTAAGTGCTAATTGCTCCAGCATCTGCTATGCAGTCTCCTTGATAAGAATTAATTATTTTCGCCAACTAATCTTAGTGGCGCATGCATTAGGCCCGATAATTGAGAAGCCGTGCATCGTGCAGATAGAGAAGAAAGAGGGAACAGTGCATCCAATGTGAATAGAGGAAGAGAGAGAGAAAGAGAGAGAGAGAGAGAGAAGAGGAGAGGAGAAATGAAATGAAGGATGAAGGTAGAGATGTGTCTGTGTGGGAGGTGTTGAGTGGGTCCATGGAATACTAACTACTTCTCCCGCTAGTGACTAGGGGAGACTGTCTCATCAAAAGGTACACACACCCACCCACCCACACACACACACGCACACACGCACACACGCACACACGCAGGCACGCACGCATGCACGTACACACATACAAACACCAGGCCTGCATTCACAAATTTACACACACACACAGTCATATAAAACACACGCGCACACACACACACACACACACACACACACACACACACACAAAGAGTAGATCCCCCCCACCCCGGCCTCAGCTCTCAGCACTCAGCAGCATTCTCTCAGACAGCTGGGCGGGAGCCAGGGAAAGAAATGTGACAGTTATTTATGAGTTCTCTCTCTTTCCCCCACACTGACTGGGGGAGCTGGGCGGGAGGGGGTGGAGAGCAGGGGATCACTCTCACTCACCTCCTATCTGCTCAGCCTCGCACACCTGGGTGGACACCTGCAGCGTGTGTGTGTGTGTGTGTGTGTGTTTGTGTGTGTGTGTGTGTGTGTGTGTGTGTGTGTGTGTGGATTTGAAGGGAAAGAGACTCATTAAATGTCCTTTTCCTTTCGCCTTGTTGAAGTGGACATTTTCTTGGCCGGTCGGGGCAGTTAGAAATCATTGCATCTCGGTCATGAAACATCAATTTCCTAATTGACTTTTTGATGAATTGGGGCTTTCAAAAAAATACTTATAGAAAATAGGGCTGTTGTGCTGACGTTGTTCTCCAGAAAGGTCCTCTAGATCTGAACCAACAAAATCTACACATACTCTACCAGGTTATTGAGGTCCGGACACTGTATCTCTGAGAATCCGCCAGGCAAAGTGACAAAAAAGAACCATAAGTGAAGAATCAGAATAACCACCCACACTCTGTCTTGTAAAGAGCCGGGTCCTTCTGCTGCCCCATTGCTCGGTTGGGAGTGATAAAGTAGTCCACATACCTGCCTGTTCTAAAAACATCTCCTCCTCACTCTTGTGGTGGTGGCACAGAGGACAGAGGGGTCATTCTTCTCAGGGGGACCCGTCAACACAGATATACTGTATACAATGCATCACTTATTTAGAGGTGCCCTTTTCACTGTCAACATGCAATACATGTTCTCTTTATATGGCACATTCTCAATATACCATACATAAAAAAAACACATCAAATGCAATAGAACCCCATAACGTCACGTTAATCAGTTCAGGGACAAAGTTTTGGGAGCCATTTGCCTTTGTCGGCACTGGAAAAACGACTGTTGGCAGCCGCATTTGAATTCCTTATTAAAAGCGGTCTGTTTTCTCGCTCAGACAGAGGGTTTTGAATCTTGGATGATGTACATCTGTTAGAGGAGGTAAAGCAAGCAGGGAGTTTAGAGAGCCTCAATAAAGCATCGCAGTGCAGTGGGAGCGGTCATAGGGACTGACACTTCTCTCTCTCTCTCTCTCTCTCTCTCTCTCTCTCTCTCTCTCTCTCTCTCTCTCTCTCTCTTTCTCTCTGTTTTCTCTCCCCTTTCTCTCTCTCTCTCTGTCTCTGTGTTCTCTCTCCCCTTTCAATCCCTTTCTCTGTTTTCTCTCCCTTCTCTCTCTCCCTCTCTCTTTCACTCTCTTTTTTCCATCTTCCTTCTCTCTCTCTCTCTCTCTCTCTCTCTCTCTCTCTCTCTCTCTCTCTCTCTCTCTCTCTCTCTCTCTCTCACACTCTGTGTTCTGCCTCTCCCTCTCTCTCTTTCTCTCTGTTTTTCTGCCTCTCTCTCCCCCTTTCGCAGAGGAGGCTGTGAACGAGGTGAAGAGGCAGGCCATGTCGGAGCTGCAGAAGGCCGTGTCGGACGCAGAGCGGAAGGCCCACGAGATGATCTCCGTGGAGCGCTCCAAGATGGAGCGGGCGCTGGCCGACGCCAAGAGGCAGGCCTCGGAGGACGCGCTGACGGTCATCAACCAGCAGGAGGACTCCAGTGAAGTGAGCACCATAGAACCCTCACTCTGTCGTGGACGGACGCTGTTTGATCACATACCCAGGGACTGGCAAACCCACTGAATTACTAATGATGCCCACTGACTAACTGACTGACTAATGCACCAGCTAACTCACTCACTTCCTATGTGAGTGGCTAAGTAGCTAACTAAGTGGCTGGCTAACTCACAGACTGACGAACTCCCTAACAGACTCTCTGAATGGTTAACCAACTGATTGACTTACCAGCACTCCTCTCCTCTCCTCTCCTCTCCTCTCCTCTCCTCTCCTCTCCTCTCCTCTCCTCTCCTCTCCTCTCCTCTCCTCTCCTCTCCTCTCCTCTCCTCTCCTCTCCTCTCCTCTCCAATCCTCTCCTCTCCTCTCCTTTCCTCTCCACTATGTCCAGCCTACACTTTGGTCCACTAGCCGTGCCCTAAGGGTGGGTGTGTGGCCCTCTGAGAGCACGCTGGTGTTACAGTAAGGGGCCACAGCTGGAGGCTGCTGGCCTGCCCCATGCAGCACCATCTTGTCATTTCATTATTTAGGAGGCTGTCCAGCTGCCTGACTAAATAATAGCAGACAGACACAGATGGCTGCGGCACTCGGAGAGAGAGAGAGGGACAAGGAGAGAGAGAGAGAGAGAGAGAGAGAGAGAGAGAGAGAGAGAGAGAGAGAGTCCTGACCTATGTCCGCAAAGGGCAGTCTACCACCCCCTGCTGGCGGGATGCAGCAGGCAGTGCTCTGCTCGAAGGATGTTACAAATAATCTGGTGTTATTGATATTTTCCTTTTGATCAATGTTAAATGCTATCTAGGTGCATTGCCTTTTCATGCATTGGTGTGACCTGACGTTAAGTAGTCAATACCAAAAGTCAAATTGTAAAATAGTTGCACAGTATTACTGTAAATATTAAAACTAAAACTCAAATTTCAGATAGCTTGAACCCAGTCCAGATTCAGACAAGGGGATATTACCAGTTCCGGAGTTCATACATTTTACCTACAAACCTATTGTTTATCAACCTTCTGCCTTCTCTCCCCACTGTCTCTCCAGAGCTGCTGGAACTGCGGTCGGAAGGCCAGCGAGACGTGCAGCGGCTGCAACACGGCTCGCTACTGCGGCTCCTTCTGCCAGCACAAGGACTGGGAGAAGCACCACCACGTCTGCGGCCAGGGCCTGCAGGGGATGCCCGGGAGCAGCAGCGTCCCGCTGGGGAACCCCTCCAAGTCCTCGGCCTCCTCTGGAGCTCCCCCCACCCACTCTGAGAGCGCTCCCCCGGGAGCCCTCTCCCTCCCGGGCCAGGCTGGCGGAGGGGGTGGGGGTAGTGGGAGTGTCTCGGCCAGCCCCAAGGAGACCAGCTCCAGCAGTGCCTCTCGTTCCACCACCCCGGCCACGCCCGCGCTCCTAGACGCCACCTCCCGCTGACCCCCACACACACACACACACACACACACACACACAACGGCCCCCACACCGCCCCCAGACCCCCCTGTCTGCACACGCTCAGACAGATGCTACAGCGTCCTCTTGCCCCACACATGGAACCAAACTGAGGAATGTTGCCTTCCATTGCACCCTGTTGCCCCCCCACCACACACACACACACACCCCACCCCTCGCTTCCCTATAGCTACCTTCTGAGCTGCACCAGTGATACTGTAACGTCACTCCGCCACTGATGATGACCCCCCTTCTGGCACGACCGATGGAAGCGACGACGGATCCGTTTTCTCCTCGACGACCACACACACCTCTCCTCTGTCTGTCAGACACGCTTCCGTTCACACTTCTACACACAGACACACACGTGCACACGTCGAAGATGCACGCAAAGACAAATGGCGAAGTTATTCCCCGGGGCCCAGTGTAGTGTAATGCATGGCTATGGATCACCGAACCCGACTGAGGCTAGCGCAGAAGCAGTATCTCCTCGCTGCGCTAATGCAGACGCACATTAGACCTGACAGTGGGTTACGTTGAGGGAATATGAGCGTTGATTGGAGACCAACAGCTTAAAGCCGTAATATAAGACCAGTGTGTGTCAGTGTGTGTGTGTGTGTGTGTGTGTGTGTGGGAGAGAGAGAAAGTGAGTGTCTCGAGGAGACTTGCTTGAAGCCCAAAAGGACTCATACTGTGGTCAAACGATAGTGTAGGGGAGATATCTAGATGGATAAACACTCGGATAGGATCTATCTTTATTTCAGCATCAGTGGGATGGAAATGCCTAGCCCAGCAAGTGCACTACAAGTCCAGATTTTGAAGAGAAGCGACCTTTATATTGTTGCCCAAAGGAAGAGAGAAGGGGCAAAACTCACGGTGCAAATGTGTTCCTCAAAAACTCTCCAACAACACGGCTAATGGTTTGTCAGACATTTCTTTTTTGGCTTTAAGGAAAAATAAAGACAGTCCAAATATTCTAAATGAATAATAATATTAATAATAATAATACTACTAATAATAATAATAACAGTAATAGTATTAATACTATTGAACGAAATACAAAACCTCTTAACTACCTTGCTAGCGAGCCAAGAAAATCTACAACGGACTCACCTCTGCACTGACGTGAACCCAAATGAATTCAAAGATGAAAAAGAAAAGAAAAAAAAAATACCCAACATGATCCAAACCTTTTTATTACACTGCCAAAGTTAGAAAGAGACAAGGAGAAGCACTCACCTTTTAACCAAACGCAAAACAACTCCACCTCCTCTGCAGAGAAGCCAGCTTGCCCTGAGGGGAACCAGGCTGCAGAGAGCCTGACGACAGACGGACTGACCGACCGAGAACCCGGGCAGCGAGGTGTTCCGTAAGCTGCTTCCTGTAGCTCCGGCCAAACCCAATGCCGGCCTTGACTGCAGAACACCAGACGTCGGCCATTTTGTCGTGAAGCGGCCTGCCAGAGAGACTGTTTAGATGGGAGGAGCAGGCACGGCCACTGAATAAGACAGTGATTTATGTGAATGGCAACGAAAAAGACAAGAGGGAAAAGGGAGGGGGGAAAACAATGGACAGCTACTTTGCCTCAAAGATAAATGGCGTTGGAGTTGCCAAAAAAACAAAAAAACGAAATAAAAAAGTAACCTTGTCCAGGCAAGCATTGTACAGTACTGAGAAATCTTTTTTTCCTAAATTGTTTTGTTTGTTTGCCGTTTTTTCAACAACAAAAAAAAGATAAAAAACTATTTGAAGAGGAGACATTTCAAAGAATAACTTTTCATTCTCTTCCTCCTTTTCCAAAGCATGACAAACCACAAACTAAAGGACTTGTTGATGAGCGGTTTAAACTCGGTTCTCCTCTCTCTATCTCTCTCTTTCTACCTCCCTCACTCTACACCTCCCTGTATGTCCCTCCCTCCAACCCATCGCCACCCCAAGATGACCTGTGACCTATGACCTATGACCCCTGCCCTCTCCGGACGAAACAGAGCGGGGATGTTCGGATGGGTCAACTCACGACCTGCTTGTAGATACTATTGCTGTACTCTTATTTCTCGATAATGTCTCTTGTCTCTGTTACCACCTGTGCTGCCCTTTGTGCGTATCCAGCAAGACAGGCTTTTCTTTTCTTTTGGTTTTGTTCTTCCTCTTTTTCTTTTTACGTTTGGGCTCCACATTGAAGCCGGAGCAAAGACACTCTTTGAGAGAAAGCCCCATGTTGTACTTATTGTTTGTATCTATATTAATGAGATGAATCTCCTCTTGTGGAATATTTTATATTGCTCGCATTGTAAGACAGTGAGAGGACGGAGGTGCAATACGAGAGAGTTCAGCTACTGAATGGAACCTCAGCAACTGCCCGTAGGGTGTCATATAATATAGATACATATAAATATATTTAAAGTAACATCAGTAACTTAATGTGAATGTACATAGTATTTAAAGAGGTCCAAATATGTGTTTGCCAAATAACAGAAACCTTTAAAGTATAATGTCCAGAATATGATTTTTCTCACAGTTCATTTTTTTCCCGTCTCAATCATAAGAATGGTATTTTTTATCATATGAACCCTTAAACCTATTTCTGCAAGGGGAAAATAAAATAGAAAAAGCTGTTTAGATTGGTACAGGTACGGATAAGAATAGTGGATTTCAGCTTCTCTGAGTAAGCCTCTTTTCTTTTAAGCTAAGTGGCCAACCTGTAGCACTGATGTGCAGGAATGCACTCCTCTTCAACCAGTTTCAGACGGCATGAAAAAGAGACATATATACGCTAAGGAAGCATTTGAGCCTTATAGTGATGTCACCTCCCGCTGGATCTGTGTGTCAGGTGGGAACCCCAGGCCTTGCCCAAAGCCTTGTCAAACATTGCCATCCTTTGGTTCGAAGTGCCACTGCAGTATTTGACCTCCCTTCATCGCTGTCCACTACCTGTGTGTGTGTGTGTGTGTGTGTGTGTGTGTCTATGTTTGCTTCCTGATCCTATGAGAACCCATCGACCTTTGACAACAAACGGTACTGCATTGTTGCGAGAAGAAAAGCGAACTCTCACTGACGCCACTGTCGACAGCTCTTTCAGATTTACAGTGACGTATTGGCACATGCTCCTCAATATCATGTGTTTTTTTTTAGCTATTCCAACACAGCGTATAGAATTAGAATCCCCACAACAGAGAATTGTTGAATTCATCAAATGCAATGAGCATTGAAGTACGCGTTGATCTTTGTTTGGTGTCTCTGTGTGTCTTCTTCTTGATCATTGTGCACTAGCCTGCTCATGCATTTTAAACATATGGTTCCGTTACCATCGACCCACGACCTTCCACCCCACTAGCTACCTCCTGTGACATACAGCCGCCCATTGAAAGAAGTCATGTTGGGCTTTGAGAACAGCGTCGATAGCAGACATGCAAATACCGAGAAATGGATTCCCTTTGATATTTATTGTATGGTGCTGTGTATCAAAGGCATTGGGAAATGAATTGTCATCACTCACCTCCTTTCAGAATACGTTTCATTTCCACTTCTTTAATAACTATCAACATTTATATTGTAGACTATTTTTTGTATTGTATTAAACACACAAATACACACACACACACCCACACACACCTTCTAAGGGTGTCCTAAGTGCGTAACACCAAACTATACTCATAACCAACCATGACACACCATTGTTGTAGTCCAAAACCATATGTAGTCCAAATCCAATTATAGCACAGACCAAAGTACTTCTGTGTGGCTGTACAGTAGTGAATTGCAAAAGGGTGTGTAGTGCGTAACGCAGTGCAGTGAAGTATTAGAGCTCAACTACACCGGTTAACCAAAGTGTCCGAAATATTACATACACACTCCGAGCTCAAGACGAGAAAAGGATATGCCTCACTCACGTTGAGGTGGAGACCTGTGTGTGTGTGTTCTTCAAGCAATCAAAGCGCTTGTCCTCTACCACAGCAACAGGAGCTTCTCATTTAGAAAAGCCTAGCAATTAGTTTGAGTGTTTTTACAATGCCTTGCAGAGATGGAATGGATGGATGGGGATTGTGTTTGTGTGTGAACGTGTGGTGTTGTTGTTGTTTATTGTGGTTGATTGATAGATTTATTTTCGTCACATCTCTGTACAAACTACTTGAAACTTCCAGAGCTTTAATGAAACATCCTTTGGCAGACATTGTGTGACAGTGTGACCTTTCTACACTGTGGGAAAAAAACACACAAAAAAAAACACATACCACTTACCATTTTATCCATATCGGAAGCAGGCTGTGATGACAATTCTTTAAAATCCTTTAAATCCTTTGAGCTTTGCATGTCTGCCTATCTGCCCTGTGGGGATAAACAAAAACAGGACAGAGAAAATCCAAACATCTGAGACAATATCAAGAAGTCATTTTTTATCACTTTGAAAGACCAAAATCAAACCAAAAAGACACAAATGTCTTCGCCCATTGCTCTCCTTTTTTGCACTCGTTTTGGCCCACCATTAGTTTGCTTGGGGTTTGTTTGACAAAAGGCCAGTGTATTATTAGTGGTCACACACAAATGAGTAAGCACTGCAGACTATAATGTAGCCTACTCTGTACCTTTAAGTCACTCATATGCGTAGCTAATGTGTTGCAATACAAAATGGTCACATACATTCGTTTACCCAGGTTCTAAGAGTCTGGACTAGAGGAAGGGGTTAACACTTGGCAATTTTGGTTTTGGTCTGTTTCATAATAACATACACACATTGCTATTTTGTTTTTATTGTTGTGGTTAGACTTGGCAAACGAAAATAGGGCTAGCATTTTTATTTTTTATTTTTTATTTTTTTTGCAATGGCAAGCACTCTCAACTGTAGCCTCTAGGCTCCTCAGATGTTGTAGTGGTCGAACATCCTTTCTGTGAAGCACTGAACCTGACAATGGTGGATACAGCACTTGGTTTACCAAAAACCAGGGTTTGGGACGGTTGTCTTTTAATCATTATTAGTTCAATGAAAAACAAAGGCTTGGTTTTGAAAGTGTAGAGTAATTATACTGTATTGTGCAATACATTATTACAGGAAGAAGAAGAAAAACACATAGATTGGTGCATTGAAGAATAAGAAAAAGAAAATGTTTTCTTTAAGGGTCCTGTTACCATTCTTTAGATGAAGTGAACTGTCAGAATAATTCAATTCTGATGTGTTATTTATTTCTTGCATGCTTTCCTTCCCATTGCTATTCCCCTCCTCTTTAACTTTTTGCTCTGTTGGATGTGTGAAGCTGTAAAACATTCTAATTCAGGTTATTGTCTGTGTTGAGCTATGTACTGTGTAATTAAAACAATGAAATTAAATATGCATAATTTTCAAGACTCTTTATTATATACAAAAACAACAACATATAAACGGATGTCCTTATTCGACCAATAGAGGCTAATTACCTCATGTAACCGCCATGAATATTCCTACAGTCTACGGTATCAAGGTCTGAAGTGTTACAGTAGGTCTGAACAATAAAAAGCTTTAGATCGGCTACGTGTCCAGGTTTGGCCATATAGAATAGACCTACCAAGATATGGCTAATATTCCAAGCCTACCCATAAATGAAGTTGGAAAAAAATACTTTTAACCAACACACACACTACTAACGCGCATGTCCATTTTAATCCATTCATTCGTATTCATTTATCAATGGCTAAATAAATCTATATACTGAGATCATGTTTCTGATAAACCAACAAGCAGCAGAAACACCAATGAGCCTTTCCCTCTCACAGCTGATAGTAATCTCTTCTCATCAGAGTTTTTCAAAGACAGGTGAGTCATCTTCCTACCTCAACTCTGTGCAGAGGTGATCTTACTTTTTTTTTTTTTATCTCCTGAACGGCAGCTCAAACCTGACTAATTAGACTTATATTCACAAACGAAACAATACGAATACAAAATGTAAAAAAAAAAATAGGATTACATTTGACTGCGTCCGGCTTGAGAAGGAAGTCGCAGATTGGCGTTGGTAGGTCCGCACGGCAGGCATGTTTGGAGTCTGATCTGCGGTGAACATGGCGGAAAATCAGAATATACTTGGCTACCTGGAAGGCGAGCCAGGTCGGGAGAATTATGCCGAGGACCCGGTATGTATGCTCTCACGTTAGCATTCGGTTTGCATGGCAGACATCATGCAAGGTGATGCATTTTTTTCTAGCGAAATTGGGACGTGCAAGGCACGTAGACTTAACTTATCGATGAGGTGAAGCAGCTCTGTACTTGACTCATTTTCAGTTTAAAGAAATTGTAGGGCTTCTCACTCCCGATGTTGCCAATATGATTTTTGGTCATGTTTTCTGATGTAAAAAAAAGGTGGCTTGACACTGCATGGATAGTATCTGGCGCGCGTGCGCACAGTGCGCAAAAACTTCGTTTCAATCATGTAGGCTCCTTGGACATACAGCAGTCTTTCACCGCATGCACAATCTAAAACGAATGCTTTTGAAAGGCCCTAGGTGAGCACAACAACCTATAGCATTGTCAAGCTATAAAATGTCACACCCAGTAAGCTTTGTCCAATGGTGCATGATTGTGCATAATATGCCAGGCTTGCATCATTTAATGAGCTTTCTAACTGGGTTTTTTTTTCTTCCTCAAGGAGCTTGCAGCTATCAAAGCCCGGGTGCTAGAGATGGAAATGGATGAAGAATCAGAGAGAATGAGGGAAGAGGAGCAGTGTGAAGCGGCGGAGAGGCAGATGCTATCCAGCAGCCCTCAGGCAGGTGAGGCAGCACATAGATACGTCCGAGCTAGCAGCTCTTAGGCCAGTGATCCTGCACATAGACAGGTCCTGAACAGGCCCCTTCTGCAGGGGAAATGGCAAACCCTTTCCCGGAAGCAGTGTCATGGGAGATGACAATGTTAATGTAACGGACACCGACCAGTATAAACTTGGCATCATTAGTATAAACATGATCGCTTGGTCGTGTGAAGAGGTACCTTTTCCCACGGCTGAGCGGTTAAGGACGCTGACCCCAGTGCTGGCGAGCCCAGTATGACCCCTGGTTTGATCCCAGGTTGTTGCAAACGGGAGGAAGCGTGAGTTCTCACTAGCATGGGGGTCTAAAAGTCGGAACCCAGCGAATCAGAGCAGTTACAAAAAAATTGATAATTAATGTTTACCCACATTATAAAATGATTTATATGTCACCTTTGAAGTCCGATGAGAATTGCGTTATTTGTAATGGAAAGTATCTAGCTTGCCTAAACACTGGGCGTTCTTACACTTTTTCTACCTAGAACAGCTCTTGTTGTGTTGCTCCCATATCCAAGTCCCGTTTGTGTTAGTAGTATCCTCAGGCTGGTAAGGTAAAGCACAGCTCCTCCTCAGCCTACAACATCTGGCCCACACCTGAGCCGCATCCCGTCACCGTGGTAACCCTCACATATGGCTCATCACTGCCCAATGAGACGGAGCGGTGAGCCGTAGAGTTCCAGAAGGGTCCTTGACAGCCTCGCGGCCCTGCGACCAGTCTGCCTCCATTGTGCTTCCCATCATTCCTATTTGGTCACATCCTACTTTTCCCCCAACGCTGAAGAATGAGGGGAGGGATGGGGGCTGTTATTCTCCTAAAGTTGGAACAGTACATCAAATAATGAAGCTGTTTGTTTGGTAGATGAGGGACCTTCATCACTACAGAAGATGAAGACTTGAAGACTTTTTTATTATTATTTTTTTTTTGAAGATCCATACTGAAATGGTCTGTCCCTGTTAGGTACTGTATGCACACTGTTGGTACTCATGTAATGGATGCTACTGGTCTCTCGCCGTTCCTCCTCACTGCAGGACTGTTCTACACCATGACCCACGAGGAGCGGATCGACGCAGACAACAGATCCGTCTACGTGGGCAATGTAAGGCTAGCTCATCCCTTCAGTTCAACTCAACTGACCCCCAGTAGCCTATACAGTGCATGGCTATTCACCCGGGTTGACATCCGTCTCTCTCCCCTTTCCAAGGTGGACTACGGTGCCACGGCAGACGAGCTGGAGGTCCATTTCAACGGCTGTGGGCGGGTCAACAGGGTGACCATCTTGTGTGACCGTTTCTCCGGTCATCCTAAGGGGTGAGCTCAGAGGGCCCCACTGCACAAGACCTTAGTAATTCATGTTACCCTTCATATATTGCTGTTCTGGTGGTAAGAGTCTGATCTCATTGTTCTGTCTGCCTTGCTGTGTCCCCACCTCTTCCCCGCCTCAGCTTTGCCTACATCGAGTTTGTGGATCGGGAGTCGGTGCCGTCGGCGGTGGGTTTGGATGAGACCATGTTTAGGGGCCGAGTCATTAAGGTTAGTGTCCTCGCTGGATGGTCTACACAGAGTTGTGGTTATGTCCTACTTGAATCACTGATCAATTCCATCATTTTGAAAGCCTGTCTATATAAGTTTGTCTTGTTCAATGTTATCCTGGGGTCTAATTATAGTGGCATCCGTTTAATACGTTTTCTGTGTGTGTGAATGTGGTTATTGTAACAATGTTGTATGTGTTACCTTTATATTGCTTCCCCTCTCCAGGTGATGCCCAAGAGGACCAACATGCCAGGGATCAGCTCCACCGACCGAGGAAGTCACCGAGGTGGGCGGTCCCGGGGCCGAGGCTTCCGCCCGCCCCGTTACCACAACAACAACCACAACAACTTCCAGGGCCGCTTCCGCTACCAGACGGCCAGGCCCCCCCACCCGGTGCCCCACCCGTACTACGGCGCGCCCCCAGTGGCCAAAAGACAGTGGGGGCCCCCGGAATACCGCGAGCAGAACCCCAAGCGGTACCCTTGTCTCCTCCTCATCACCCCACCCTCGGAGGAGTCGGGGCAAGCTCCCAGCGGACACCACTACCCCCACCAGCGCTAACACGCCGCAGCCCCGCGGCCCAACTGCCGGTCTGCCTGTCAGTAGCAACACTAAGAGACTGAATGGAGGGACAATTTGAGGAAATGGCGTTTGATTGCGTTTGCCGCCGAGTATTTTCTATGTGACAAAAGTCCCATTGGGAAGGAAAGCCCGTGAGCCAGCTTCCCTTTGGTCAACCTACTTTTTCCCCCAGACGTATTTCCTCCTCTCTCCTGCCTCTCCTTTTCAAAACGTAACGAGTGTCTCGGGTTGCTGTGACCGTCTTTTCCAGCAGGTGAAAATAAGAATTCGACTGGACTGTCTCTCTGTTGTGGCACGCTAACCTTAACCATTCAGCTGGGTGTTCTCTTCTCGCAAAGGACTTAGATGGGCCTAGTGTAGTGTTTCTGCTTCTCACATGCAAGTTTGTGCCTTTAAGTGCGTTTTATTTCCAGTTATTGTTTCCAGCTCGAGAATTGTTGACCCAACCCTGCTGTATCCGACAAGCCTTTGTAAGGATGTGGAGTTACAAGCATGTTAAATTATCGTGTGACTGCACGGGACCTTTTTTGATCAAATGGTAAGCGAATGCTTTATCAACCTTTTCCTTACATGTCAATGAAAAATGAGCTCAAATATTGCAATGTTCTTGGTAGAAATCTTGTTGTATATAATTTGCCCAATGTCTTTGCTTTATAAATAAATAAATGATCGATCAATGAACTGGGTCTAGTGTTTTCTTGACATCATAGGTGCATGCACTGTCTGAATCAAACAGCGTTCTACAAAAGTCCAGTAAGTACTGAAAAGAAAATCATACAGGCAGATCACCTGGCCACAAGGCTAACATTTTCCCCTAAATGGTTGATAAGGTGATTGTTGGATGTAAGGTGTAATAGTTCCAGGAGATTCATTTAGAACACTTTTACATTACGTCAGAACTATTGTTTGAAATTGAAAGCTTAAGTTAAGGATTCATACATACAATTAGAAATATCTTAACACTCATTTTCTATTCTGACTATTTTTTTTGCATCTCAGCCACCAAGTTAGATTTGATTTAAAAAAAAAAAAATCAGATTAATGCTCTACTGGTAAAATTACAGACGCTACGGTATGCAATGACAGTACTTTATTACAGATTTATTTTATACATGAGGCAACATGAAATAAGCATTCAGAGGGATATATACAATTGCTTAGAGGGATATATACAATTGCTCAGCCAGTTTGCACCATCATTCCAGATACTATGCTGTCAAATGCTCTGAGGAAGAGAAAATGTGGCTTAGTAGAAAAAGAACAGTTTGCACACGATGGCATAGCAAAAAATAGCATGTGCCGATGTCTTGCTCTTGGACTATTTTGTACCCGAGATGTCTAGTAAGTCATATCATATAGCACACATTCAGTTTGGAACCACGATTAAATGGCTTAATAGGCTAGAATAGAAAAATAATGAACTCACTTTGACTGAATGGACTCTCCTGGATTATAGAATGGGTTGCACATCACATCCGTGAAAGTGTTGTGTAATTTTCTGAACATCTAAAACAAAAGAATGACCAATCCAGTAAACTACTGTAATACTGGAAATTGAGAAAGAAACCACCAAATTCAACTAAGCTTTTCCTAACTGCGTTAAAGAATATTTTCAACAAAATCACACAGCATAATGGAACCATACTGTCCAGTGGGGTCAACTTACGCTTCTGATTTCATTGTCTCGTAGTGATGTGTTTGACGAGTCCACTACAATTACAAACTTCACCTTGGAATTGGTCACATAGCCATATCTGATTCACAAGTCAAGGATATGAGACTATTTTTAGTAGACGGACAAAATTGTCCTACCAATTAAACTATTATATCTAATTATCTACAGGCTACCTATCATCTTGACTTTCGTTTCATTTATATTATTTTCCTGTGAATAAATATTCCCCTGTAGGAGAAAGGATACACTTTGTAGTCTTCTGTTGGGTAGAGGAGTCCCAAGTAAAGCTCTCTCTGGTCCGCCATGGCTTTGCTCACCGATGAGATCTTCTCCTCCACCACATCTAAAGACGTGTGCACTGTGTAGTGGAACTTCAGTTCATTCTGTGTGGGGACACTCCGGATGTACAACGGGTAGTTCTAGTACACAGCACATTGGAGGGCAGAAACATTTCAATATTTTTGAAAACAAGAAAGAAACAGATATCATTAACAAAAAATGAAACGTGTGCTATTGATTTTCGAACAACGCAATTGCTTGTTTTGGCCAATGTAATTCATCTTTTAATTTATTGGCAATTGGGCGTTGATCATATCAAAAACACATTTCATTTGTAGCAGTTATAGGCCATGTATCCAACCAAAACTATGCAAGATGTAGTGCTCTATGCATTTCCGGCGAACAATTGAAAGTAATTAAAAATACGTATACAATCTTAGATGTACCATTTGCATGTATGCATTGGGTTAAAGACTAGGGTTGGCTGTTAAACTAAATGTAGGCCTAATTTTATCTGTCGAATAGGCTAGTTACTCTACTGACATCGAATTGACGTGCTCTCAACATCAATTCATTGCACTATTTCGTTTCACAAAATGAAATAGATTAAAGCTATCAATTATTGAAAAGTATGCTATTGTTTAGTAAAATCATTAACAGCATGTAAACATAGTAACTATCTATTCCACAGCTAATGTTTACCTCCTTTGCGATCACTGCTATGCAAACTGCCATGTTGAAATTCTGTGCTGTCATACAACTGACACGTGACCATTTTCAGGAAGCTCAAGCATTTCATTTTGGAATAATTATAATTATGTATATTAAGCCTGGTGTAGTGTGTATCCCTAGAGGCCATAGATTAATACAATACTATTTCAAAATATTAATATTTAAAAAAAGTTCGTCTTCAGCTCCGTAGGTTCCCGTAACTACCATTTATGCGCAGCTTTTGCGGTAAAAACGTTCATGAAAGCAAACAAAGACCAGTTGTCAGGCACTTCCTTCTTCTGTGGTCACATGATTCCACCCCTCAAGTGCCACTTCTGTGACGGCAATGTATGAGTTGTTTAACTTTCAAACTTGGATATTCTTTTATTTTTTGTTATGTGGTTGTTTGTCGGAGATGCCAACGAATACCACGCCAAACATTATCATCATGCTTATGGATGACGTAAGACATTTTCATTTAAATCTTTTTTTGTTGCAGAGATTGAATAGTAAGAGGAACGCCAACTTGCATTAAGCCATCGTCGGGGGAAAAAATCGATCCTGCTGTCAGCGTTTTGGGTTAATTTGTTTGCTTCAGGTTTCCGGTGCCAGTTTGGCTGTTTTGCTTTACTGCTGGCTGCTGATGATGATGATGTGGATGTTATTGTGAGCGTGGTGTCTGTGTTTTTGGAGTGAGCTGATTCCATAGCGACTGTGGAGTGTGTGGATTGTATTATTGGTCTGAAGTTCTAGCGGAGGGAGACCGTTAAAAGGCTGACACATTTGTCCGTTGTGTGCAGATGGGATGGGGGGACTTGGGGGTGTTTGGACAGCCCTCTAAGGAGACTCCCAACCTGGATGCCATGGCTGCTCAGGGCATGTTGTTCCCAAACTTCTACACAGCCAACCCCCTCTGTTCCCCGTGTAAGTTATCATCACTGGCAACATTGGCTTTCGTTAAAATACTCTGAATTGCATGACAAACACAGTCGTTTTCCACCATGCAGATTAATTCAACATTTTAGAAGTGTAATAGTATTTACATTAAAAAAAAACACAACCCAGTTTCCAAAAGTTGCATGCTATTATAGTCTGTTAAGTTATTGCTACCACATGAGTTCTTAAACGTGACTGTAGGAAGGGCAGTTCCACACTGATGTGGCCTACCTATGCTGATGACAGTGGGGGGGTTTGGTGGTGGCGGGTAGGTAGGTGCAGGGCTAAATCCCTCCAAAAGCCTCCTATAACAGTTTGATGCATGAATCAGAGCTTAGCTGTGTGCGCTAGTGCGATACAGAGGGACAACTCATCATGCTTATAAAGGGATTATTACACTATCACTATTGGGATATGCTAATCATACTTAATTTACGCATTTGATTGAACTGGTTATGCAAAAGGTATCCATCCTTTTATTCTAATTATAATTCATATTTAAACGAATAACACGTATTCAATTACCTACAAGTTATCTCCGGTGGGTGTGTGCGAGGTGGGAGTCTGGAGGAAGGCTGGTGAATGACGCTTGGCTCTTTGTATGCCCACCAGGAACAGGGGATTAGCAGAAACATGCCCTGAACCTTGATGGGGAATGTAATTATGAACTGAGATGATAGAGCGTAGGACTTGCATGAGAAAGCAACACCCAGAGAAAGCATTTCTCTTCTGCAGTTCTCCATAGGATTTCCCTTTTAATTTGTATTTATTTATTATTTTTGAAGCGATGTCTACTTATTATCACAATTTTGTTTTGGGCACATTATATATGTTTTATCTCTTTGAGAGGTCACAATTGTGTGTGTTTTAGTGTGTGCTATACTGTAGTGTGTGTTTATTTGAGATTCTCTCTGACCCTCTCCAGCCAGAGCTGCACTTCTCACTGGCAGACTACCTGTCAGGAATGGTTTCTATACCACCAATGGCCATGCCAGAAACGGTACTTCTCTCTCTCTCTCTCTCTCTCTCTCTCTCTCTCTCTCTCTCTCTCTCTCTCTCTCTCTCTCTCTCTCTCTCTCTCTCTCTCTCTCTCTCTCTCTCTCTCGCACAAGATATGATCTATCTCCGTCTCTCTCTCTGTTGCTTTTCCTTCGCATTTGTATATGATATATTCTATATATTCAGGTTACATCCATGATTGTGTTTTTTGTTAAGTTATGAGGTGTTGCTTGTGTGTTTATCATATATATTGTTTTGCATCTCCCGATCTCCTCAGCTTACACGCCTCAGGAAATAGTGGGAGGCATCTCCAAAGGTGAGATTCTTTTACCGCGGATGCTGAAGAAAAAGGGCTATGTCAGCAAAATAGTCGGCAAGTGGTGAGTACCACAACAACGTCTTCAGAGTGGAACTTATGGGAAGTAAAGCCTTTTTGTAATGTGTATTGCATATTTGGTAAGACCTTTGTTTTGTGTGTGTGTGTGTGTGTGTGTGTGTGTGTGTGTGTGTGTGTGTGTGTGTGTGTGTGTGTGCGTGTGTGTGCGTGTGTGTGCGTGTGTGTGCGTGTGTGTGTGTGTTTGTGTGGCGGGAGGCATCTTGGTCATAGACCACAGTACCTCCCTCTCGAGCAGGGTTTCGATGAATGGTTCGGAGCTCCAAACTGCCATTTTGGCCCCAACAACAGCAGCATCAAGCCCAATGTTCCTGTCTACAAAGACTCTCAGATGGTGGGCAGGTAGGCACACACACACACACACACACACACACACATTTGGAGTTACACTTTCTGAACCCTTATGCACTTAAATGCACATACAGATAAAACAGATAAAAATACATTCACTTCCATACCCTCAGACCTAACACACACACACACACACACACACACACACACACACACACACACACACACACATACACACACACACACACAGAGTCTATAAAAACACTGTGTCTCTGGTTTGGTTCGGTTGGCAGCTCAGTGGATGAAATTAGTGTGTTTTCTCCCCGTCTCCTCTCTGTACCAGCTGCGTGTTGTGTATTCCATTTTCCGCCCATGTGTTTTCAACAAAACAGCCATATGTGAATTCAGGGTCATTGGCGCCAGCAGCCGTCCGCGCTTTTGCGCTTAGCCGTGGGCTTAATCAGCATTGCCTACCTTGGGCCCTGGACACACACACACACACAGACACAGACACACACACACACACACACACACACACACACGGCCCCATGAGACGGCAGGTTGCGTTGGCGGTGTGCGAGGACACCTGGAACAGGCAGAGCATGACAGCGTTTACAACAGACAGAGAAAAAGAAAGAGTGAGAGGTAAAGAGAAAAAGGTGGAGAGGGAGAAAGAGAGAGAGAGTCTGCTTCTCTCCCATCCATGCCACGCCTCAGCACCATCTCATAAGTGTTGCCGCTTGCTACCATAAGACCACAAGATTGTGAGTTCAAATCCCACCTGGAAACACCTTCAGTGCCCTTTAGCAAGGCACTTGACTCTATGTCACTCCAGGGGGACTGTCCCTGTAATCTTATTGTAAGTTGTTTTGGATAAAAGCATCTGCTAAATGAAACACACACGCATGAAATGATGACAAATTTAAACACAAAATGCTTGGGATGCCCAAACCTGTCCTATGGCATGGATGAGGGCTGCTCATGGCTTCTGATGGGCCACAGGGATCAAACACCATACAACAATTTTTGTGTATGTTTTAGGTCTAATGATGTATTTCAATAATTTTTTTTAACGACGTAAGTAAATATATTTCAATGATTTCCATTAGTTTGGGTTTGGAATAAGCACACACACGCAATAGACACTGAGAGTTAACGGGATTACATTGGAGGGATAGAAACGTTCAGGTCCATGCAAACTGAAGTCACTCTGCCAGACTGCCAGAAAGAATGCATGAATGATGGATGTTTATGTAAGTGTCCAGGAGCCAACAAAAGCCTGCATTCAAACGGGTGTCATTTCCCAGATTCTACGAGGAGTTTGAGATCAATAGGAAGACTGGAGAGTCCAACCTCACTCAGGTCTACCTAGAGGTCAGTGACTCCAAACACTCACACACTCACACACACTCACTAACTCAAACACACATACAGTACTGTGCAAAAGTTTTAGGCTGCTGTGTAAAGTAAGAATGCTTTCAAAAATCAAAGTGTTAATAGTTTGTTTTTGTCAATGAACTAAATGCAAAGTAAATGAACAAATGCACAATCTAAATCAAATCAATATTTGCTGTGACCACTCTTTGCGTTCAAATTTTTGCCAGCATTCTTTCACACCTGCCTAAAACTATTGCACAGTACTGTACCTGCTGTCGAAATAGCACATCCTGCTAACTGACTTCCTCTTCATTCTCCAGTGCTCTGGTCCTAGAGCCACATTTGGCGCTATAGACACTAAGACACCCTAAGAACAGTTCAGTTCTGCTCGGCTCTGCTCGGCTGCAGACGTAGGGAAACCCCGTAAGTGAGTGCCGTTGTTGTTGACTCTGACTTCTCTTCTTCTTCTTTGGACCCTCCACAGGAAGGCCTGGATTTCATCTTCCGGCAGGCCAAAGCGCGTCGGCCCTTCTTCCTCTACTGGGCGCCGGACGCCACGCACGCCCCCGTCTACGCCTCCAAGCGCTTCCTGGGGAGGAGCAAAAGAGGCCGGTACGGTCCTAGAACGCACGGCCATCTTGTCCCTTGTAACGGCTAGCCACAGCGGAGTTGATGTTGGTTTCTGTTTTGTCTTGTTGTAGGTAGAATTGATCATATTTCTGCTCAATTCATTGTTAATGGAGGGGAAGGATACACAGTACACTCACTGTGGGCTGAGCAAACATACCTGATTCCTATAGTTTCTGAATAATTTAGTAGTAGTTTCTCTCTCTTTCTTTCTCTGTCTCTCTCTTTCTCTCAAACATGCACACACACACACACACACACACACACACACACACGCCTACGCCTCTTATTTTTTTGCAAACAGGGATAAGGGATGGATTCTTGTCTGTCTCCAGTTTGGTATTCCTGTCAGCACGTAGGTGTGTGTGTGTGTGTGTGTGTGTGTGTGTGTGTGTGTGTGTGTGTGTGTGCGTGTGTGTGTGTGTGTGTGTGTGTGTGTGTGTGTGTGTGTGTGTGTGTGTGTGTGTGTCTGTGTGTGTGATAACTACAGTCTCTTTGAGCACTACAAGCCTCAGAATGCCAAATGTAAAAAGAGAGGTTTTCACCAGGTGCAGCGTAAGACAAGCAGCTGCAGGAGCTGTCTTTGGGGCTGGCAAGGCATCGAGTGTATCCACCCAGTTATGATACGAGTTCAATAAGAAGTTGTTCCAAAAAAAAAAAATTAAGAACGCTTCACTTTTGTGTCAATGAATTATGGATTCGATTATTTTTTTTTTGTGGGTGAAAATTTAATTTAAATAACTTGATTTTGATTTTGATTTTGATTTTAAACTATAGTATTCAAAGGGGGGGGGGGGGGGGCAGTGATGCTGTAATCTGGCTGTGTTTAACAGCAGTCATTGATTCTGCACTGTGGTTCGGCGTAGATGGCTGCAGGTACTGTGAAGTAAGGTGTAATTGGCTGACGGGCTGTAGGTATGGTGATGCGGTGATGGAGCTGGATGACAGCGTGGGTCAGATCCTGTCCTGGCTAGGGACTCTGGGGATCCAAAACAACACCTTTGTCTTCTTCACCTCCGACAACGGCGCCGCGGTCATGTCTGGGCCCAACGAAAGTAAGCCCCCCCTCCTCCTCCTCCTTCTGCACACACACACACACACACACACACACAGCCTCTCAATAATTTCATTGACCACTGTGATGGCAACTAAACATTCAAATAAAGTAATGCACTGAAATGTCTGTTAAATCTTTCGAGTGGGAATAAATATAATTTGGTGTGTGTCTCTGTGTGTGTATGTGTGTGTGTCTGTGGTCAGGTGGCAGCAATGGGCCCTTCCTGTGTGGGAAGGAGACCACCTTTGAGGGTGGTATGAGGGAGCCTGGCATCGCCTGGTGGCCCGGCCACATCCCAAAGGGAACGGTGAGAAGGCCCTGTTAAACTGTCTGTCTGTCTGTCTGTCTGTCTGTCTGTCTGTCTGTTAAACTGTCTGCCTGTCTATGTTCTGTCTGTCTGTTAACCTGTCTGTCTGTTAACCTCTCTGTCTGTTGACATGTCTGCCTGTCTGTGTTCTGTCTGTCTGTCAACTCGCCTGCCATACATATACCTGCCTCTCTTTCACTCAGCCTTTCAATGTTCTCCTATGTGAAATGGAACACCTGACGTGGAGAAGTGTCTTGTTTCTGTATTTTATTCGTTGTGTCCAGGTTAGTCTGAGAGGTCAGTTCTCTTTTCCAGCAACGACAACAACCTTGTCGAGCGAGGGTTTTATGTACACTGAGTCTTTGGTGTAATTACAAATCAGCCTCCTCGGTAATCCTCTCTCACTTTCTGTGCATTAGAAGCTACTTGTTTTCAATGGCGCACCAGTGTGCAATGCATCTGCTGGCATCATTCGCCGGCACTTCCTTTCAGGGACGGAGTTCCACATTAAAGATAAAAAAAAATGAACAACCAGAAGCAGAGACTGCACCGTCTTTTTTTTTTTTACGAAATACTTTTGGGGTGGAAAAGCCCCCTACCCCCTCCCTACATAAGCTTGTGTGGCGGATGGACTCCCCCACAACCCAACCGCCCCCCACCCTCCTCTGATCCTCTAAGCCTGTGCGTTCTGCAAATGACTTTTAATTGTATTAGGGGCAGCTGTGACACGGGGCTGTGGCGCAGAGGGATTTGACGGGAGGTGCCGAGTGGGGCGGGGGGGGGGGGGGGGGGGAGGAGCGGAGCGGAGCGGAGGGGAAGTGCCTGCTTCCGTCTGCAGCCCCGCCAGTAAGCCCTGCCCCCGGCTCATCTCACTGGGGTGTGCGGGGCCCTGATAGCGCTGCCGAGTGGCGAGGGAGAGGGGGGATTGGGAGCGTCTTAAGCGGCTAATCTGTTTGTGTGTTTGCTGAGGTTGGATTGAGCCATAATGAGGACCCCAGTATCTGAATATGCCAGGTGCACAGGATAAAGGGATGGGGCTGAGGCGAGGAGGAGGAGGGAGGGGGGGGGGGGGGGGGGGGGGACGACGACGATTAAAAGTAGAATAGAGCTAAAGAGAAGAGAAGAGAAGAGTGGGATGCTGCCAGAAGATGGCGAGCCAGGAAGGTTTTTATTTGCAGGTCTTTGGTGTGCTGGTGCCATGTTCTTCACGTGCCAGGCCAGATGAACCTGTGTCTGTGTGTGTGTGTGTGTGTGTGTGTGTGTGTGTGTGTGTGTGTGTGTGTGTGTATCTCTGTGTCTATGTTTGTAGATCTGTTTTTTGTGTGTGTGTTTGATATAGAGAGAACCACCTGCTGTTGAGATTTCATCAGTTGAAGAGACGTGACTATGTCTGCATTTCTGTCTGTCTGTCTGTCTGTCTGTCTGTCTGTCTGTCTGTCTGTCTGTCTGTCTGTTTACCTGTCTGACTGTATGTCTGACTGAGAATAGAGAGCAAAGCTGCTTACTAACCGCTGCTGCCCTGCACAACCCATGCACTGTAAAGCTGGCGGTCCCTCCACCCCCCTGGACAGCCCTGCAATGTAAAGCTGGCGGTCTCTCTACCCCACACCCTCCTGGACAGCCCTGCACTGTAAAGCTGGCGGTCTCTCTACCTCAACCCCCCCCCTGGACAGCCCTGCACTGTAAAGCTGCCGGTCTCTCTACCCCCCACCCCCCTGGACAGCCTTGCACTGTGAAGCTGGCGCCCCCTGCCCCCCTGCCGATGCTCACTGTTGGAGCGAGGACCAAGGCCAAGCCTCTGTGTCGTCGTCGTCCCCATGGCTGTTGCTTTGATCAGGACTGGAATCTCTCTTTGAGAAGCTACTAAGCCAATGCCCATGATGATGTGGCCTCTGTTTTGGTGTGTTCGGCTGCCCGGTGGTATGAGCAGGACTTTAGCTTTGCCTCTGTGTAGATAGTTTGAGAGAGGGACTCAACTTCTCTGAGTTGACTCAGGGGTGACCTCAGCACGATCCCCAGGCTATATCAGCACTCTTCTACTTTGATCAAGTTATTTTGGTTCTTTAAAAAACTGTTTTGGGTTGGTTTGTTTGTTCTGCTCGGAAAAATAATAATGCAGTCTTACTGTTTAAAATATCTATTTCCATACTGTCTGTAAAGTCTTCCAAAGCCTCCGGAAGAAAATAAAAAAGTTCTGGGAGATCAAATAATTCAAGATCTGATGTGTCAAAATTCTCAGCCAAAGACTCAACCCCTTCCAAACCCTCCTTGATCTCAGTCTGTTTTAAAAAACCGTCTCAACGCCGCTGAGCACGTTCCGACCGGGAGGATGGATGGAGGGAGAACAGGGGGATGTGCTGGAATGAGGCAGAGGAGAAGATGGTCCCGCGTTCCATTCCCCCAGCGCCTCTGGGGGGAGAGAGGGATGATGCGACGGAAGGAGGGATGAGGAGGTGGCTGGCTGTGGGGGAGGAGAGGCAGCGATGACTCTGGGGAGCAGGAGGAGGGTGTGTGTGTGGGGGGGGTGGGGGGTTGCTGCGGAGCATTCCAGTCCCCTTTGTTGTGTTTATCAGGGGGAACACACACACACATAGGGCAGGCAAAGGGGGGCAAAGACAGGGAGGGGACGGCTGCATCCTCGGATAACCGACGCACACTGCACCCATCTCCTCCACACTCCGAGAGAGAGAGAGAGAGAGAGAGAGAGAGAGAGAGAGAGAGAGAGAGAGAGAGAGAGAGAGAGAGAGAGAGAGAGAGAGAGAGAGAGAGAGAGAGAGAGAGAGAGAGAGAGAGAGAGCACAGTGCTGACTGAAGGTAAAGGAGAGATAAAGGCTCTTTATGTCTGTTTGAATGGTTTTTGGGTGATTATGCCCCTCATTGTTGTCAGTGCATGCACGTTGTCAATTTTATTAATTGTTGGCTTTGATCCCCTTTTTGTCCTCTATTTCCTTTTTGCTCTGCCCTGTGACTGTGAGTATGTGAGTGTGTGTGAGACTGTGTGAGAATGTGTGTGTGTGTGTTAAGCCTGGGAGTTCAGATAATGGAATGTGTTGCAGGGCTCTTTTTGTGTCTGGTGCTGTGGCTGCGGGATAAAGGGGGATTCATTTTTGATGTTTTCAAGAGTGTGTGTGTGTGTATGTGCGTGCGCGTGTGTGCGTGTGTGTGTGTGCGTGTGAGTGTGTGTGTGTGTGTGTGTGTGTGTGTGTGTGTGTGTGTGTGTGTGTGTGTGTGTGTGTGTATGAGCGCGCGCGCGTGCGCGCGGGGCGATAGCAGCACAGCGGCACATGGCGGCGCAGCTGCAGAGGCCTGATAGTGCTATCTGATGGTGAGCATGCCGTCTTCCTCTAAGGCGCGCTCAGGAGAGAATGGGACGGAAGATCAAGGATGACAGCGAAAAAATGGCACTTTATCTGAAAATAGTTCTAAGTTTATAAATAAAATAAAGCTTTTCACAGGGACTGGGGAAGAGAGATAAAGCAGGCGCTGGTTCCGGCTTCAGCCGCCTGCCGCCTGCCGCCTGCCGCCTGCCCCGGCCAGCCTGTCCTCTCCTCCCTCCTTCCTCCCTTCTTCCTCTGCTCTTTTCCTCTGTTCCTTTCATTCCCCCATTCCCCTGCTTTGCAGACAGACGTACTTGGGGTGTTGAAAACAACCTGCGAGCAGCGATTAACAGAGGAGGGCAAAGAAAGTCCTCATCAGGGCAGCCCTCCCCCGACACACACACACACACACTCTCTCTGCCCCCCCCCCCCCCCCCCCCCCCCCCCCCCCCACCACCCCCCACACACACACACCTAGTCACTATTTGGATGTACTCCAAAGTACTATGTGCATGTTATGGGCCGTTGTTTGTTTTTATGCTAGCTTACATGCATAGGTGTGTGCGTGTGTGTGTGTGTGTGTGTGTCTGAGTGTGTGAGCCTGTGGGGGCTAGGTTTAGCAAAACATGCTCTAAGCTGCCCTTCCTTGTCACCTAATCTTTTCAGTTCTTAAGGTTTCCTTTTAGGTTGTTCTTCTCTCTTATCTCTCCGACGAGAGACGTCCCCTTGTCTAAAGGGCTGTGGTGCATTATACAAAGTTAGTGGGCAAAGTCTGTCGACCTTACAAAAGTTGGATTGATTTATAATAGCCATCCCTAGTAAGTGTGAAAAATTATTATTTTGACATGGTTAGGCATCTTTAAATAGATATGAGGAAATGTATTGATTATTATTATTTTATCCTTTTTTTACTCAGACCCTATGTCTCTATGGCATCCTCTCTCCCATGTAGGTGAGTCCCCAGTTGGCCAGCGTGATGGACCTGTTCACCACCAGTCTGGCTGTGGCGGGCCTCACCGCCCCTGATGACAGGACCCTGGATGGACTGGACCTCACGCCGGTCCTGCTCCACTGGTCACACACACGCCTCAACCACACCATCACCGGCAGGTCGGACCACACACACACACACACACACACACACACACACACACACACACCAGATAAACCAAAGGTGTGGTACCAAGTAGCTACAGTATGCTATGTGAAGGAATCCTATTGGTGTGGGTGAGCTTTCTCATACTCTAGGTACAAACTCAAGTCCGAAGTGTTAATTCACCTCTTACAAAGTTCAGTTGGACTCTCATTTAGACAGCATTTGGTCTCACCCTTAAGAGTGTTAGATATATACACTTTAAATGTGTTAGATATGTTGTATTGTTTTTAAACCAAATGTATGTAAAAACTCAAGAGTTATTGAAAGTTAACACTACAGCTTATACAAATCAGATAATTTTTTTAATATATATTAAGATGGTCAAAATAGTATTTTGAAGTGGTTAGCCAGGTTTACATCTGCCTGCTGATTGGATAAGGCATGTGTACAAAAACCCTCACTAACCCCACCTCTCGCACCCCATAGGCCCATTTTCTATTACCGTGGTAACGAGATGATGGCGGTTCGGCTGGGCCTCTACAAGGCTCACTATTGGACCTGGAGCAATTCCTGGGAGGAGTTTAATGAGGTAAGGGCTTCCCCCCTGACCGCCTCCATAGCTCGCCGATGGCTGTTGTCGGAAAAAAAGCGTCCATGGCGACAACCAGCTCCTTTCACAATATCAAACCGTGTCGCCAGGCAAAAAAAGAGTCGCTCCATGCAAAACCAAGTCTTTAGAATGCCGTTGCTGTCGTCTGACACTTCTAATGGCTCGCACGTGAGACAGACCCCACTGGAGTCCCATCTTTCCCTCTGTGAGACGCACACACACACACACACACACACACACACACACACACACACACACACACACACTTCATTGTCACTGTTATCTTGCAAACAGCTCAAGTGGTTGTTGTGTACTTGAGTGGGTAATGAATACTAATGGGGGTATCCCTCCACACCCTCACTCTTGTCATTCCTCACAGCGTTCGTCTTCCTCCTCTCTCGGCAGTTTCCGCTGCCCCTAGTGCCCACCGCTGCAGCGGGCGTCACAGATACACACTGTCTCATGATGGGTAGTAGGCGGTGCGGTGGCAGGGTTCATATTCCCTTGCTTTCCGCCATCCGAGTTGTTTTCGCGCCGTCGTTTGATCGCCTGAAGATATGGACACCACAGAGAGCTGGGATCTAGTGCAGTCTCGTTCCTCTTAGTTTTGAGGGGGGAATAAAGGACTTAAATACACATCGTATCTTCTCTAATCCTCCCTCCTTCTCTCTCTCCCTCTCCCTCTCTCTCTCTCTCCCTCTCTCGCTTTCTGTTTTTCCCCAAAGCGGCCTGTAGCAGCCTCGGCTGTGTGTTTGGAGCGAGCCGGTTTGTTTTATGCCCCATCGGTCGCTTAAATTGCTCTCTCCTCGAGGGCTGCTGAATCAATAGCAGCCTCCTTTATCAGCTCATGTGAACTGGAGTGGAACTTCACAAATAATGGCCTCTGATTGTCTGTGTGGTGCCTATCGATTCGGTGTGAGCGTGTGTGTGTGTGTGCGAGCGTCTGCGAGCGGCCAAGTGCTGGCGTGCATGCGTGCGTGACAATCTGTACTTGTGTGTTTAGTAATGGGTGCGGTTGTGTGTCTGTGTCCGTGTATCTGCATATGGTTGTTTGCGTTGACCTGTGTGTGTGTGTGTGTGTGTGTGTGTGTGTGTCCAGGCTGACGCAGTGCCCACCATTGACGCTGTGAGGTTAAGTGCTCCTCCATTAGATCACGGCGTGAAATCTGCTAGGCAAACAAAGACAAACAATGGCCAATCATTTCTGCTCAACAAAGACACCGCGGTTTGACTCCTCGCTTCTTGGGAATGTAGAAAGGATATTATTATTTTCAAGTTGGATAAGAACTGCTCTCCAAAAGCCTCCTTTTCTCTTTTTTTCCCGTGTCCCCACTCGGCTTTCCTCCTTATCTTGTAAAAGAAGCCGCTGTGACCCAGTGTGTGAGCAGAAGATCTGTCTGCTAATGTCAGGGGAGATACAGTGGAGCTCTGGCTGCCCCCCCCCCGCCCCCACACACACACACACACTCTGTTTCTTCAGACCTTTAATGCTATCCTCGGAGACGTAGTCTTTTACATTTCAAGACCCCGGCTGCTTCAAAGTACCGGCTGGACAAGTGTGGATCAGACGGGAATCTGCACTGTTCAGAACTGTGTGTGTGTGTGTGTGTGTGTGTGTGTGTGTGTGTGTGTGTGTGTGTGTGTTTGTGAGTTGTGAGAGTGTATGTTTGTGTAGCAGTGCTTCTTTGAGCGCGGCTGTCTCCACATCCCAGAGGGGGTGGGTAGAGGGCTGTGTGTGTGTGTGTGTGTGTGTGTGTGTGTGCGTGTGTGTGTGCGTGTGTGTGTGCGTGTGTGTGCGTGCGTGCGCGTGCGCGTGTGTACGTACATTACATCTGTAGGGAATTTGGGTGGGAGGTAGGGGGTCTGGAGAAGTGTGTGACTCAATCAGCCTGTGATCACAGCTGGGGTTTTACCTTCAGACGGAGGATAGGGGGATGGAGCGACGGAGGGATGGAGAGATGAGAGGATGGGGGGAGGGAAAGAATGGAGAGATGGAGAAACAGAGGCATGGGGGTGGGGGGGGGGGGTGGGGGGGGGGGTGGACAGAAGAAAAAGAGGCTGCTAGCTGAACCCAGGTCAGCTGAACTCTCGTATGGTGATGGCCGATCAAAGCTGTCACACTGGAGCACCCCGGAGACACATGGACCGCGATTCTAACACTAGGCAGCCATATTACATCCCTGCACCATTATTTATCAACTAGATGTATTTTATTATTACTCAGAGATGAATGATAAATGCGTCCTGTTCATATAATACCAAAGGCATTGCCCTTTATTTATTTTTTTTTTTTTTACGAGTTAAAGGATGTTCGGTGGCTTTTGATCAAACGCAGCGCGGATATAGAGGTTGACAGCCAAGGAAATCCCATCTTTTCAACTTCAGGGTTTCATTGAATTCTCTTTTCAAGGACACTTACTCTAGAGGTGCAGTGTGTGCTCTGTCTCCCCCAGTGTCCCCTGCCGTGTCAAGTGACCGGTAGCACCTACGGATCAACGTGTGTGTGTGTGTGTGTGTGTGTGTGTGTGTGTGTGTGTGTGTGTGTGTGTGTGTGTGTGTGTGTGTGTGTGTGTGTGTTCTCTTACAGGGGATCAACTTCTGTCCAGGCCAGGAGGTGCCGGGTGTGACCACTCACATACAGAAGGAGCACACCATGCAGCCAATCATCTTCCACCTGGGGCGGGACCCTGGGGAGAAATACCCAATCAGGTAAGTGTCCCCCACTCTCGTGCTTGTTTGGATAGAGAAGAGAAGAAGGCCCGCAGACTTCAGAGGGAGAGTCTATGTTATGGTAAATGAGCATGGGGAAAGACAGGAGATATGGCCTGAGCACTGCATGTGTGTGTGTGTGTGTGTGTACGTGCGTGTGTGTGTGTGTGTGTGTGTGTGTGTGTGTGTGTGTGTGTGTGTGTTTGTACACGTGTGAGTGTGTGTGTGTGTGTGTCTGTGCGTGTATATTATAGTTCCATGGTGTGTGTTTGTGTGTGTATGTTATAGTTCAATGGCGTGTGTGTGCGTGCGCGTGCGCGTGTGTGTGTGCGTGTGTGTGTGTGTGATCGATGCCGATCCAGCGGTGTGAAAGGCACGTCTGTGAGCCTGCTGATTGATCCGGCCATCCAGCCTCAGTCTGATTAATGGCTCTTCTTTGGGATTACAAACAGCCCCTCGGTGATCCCTATCCAGCCCCCAGCCCTCCTGAACACCTCCCCCCCCTCTCCCACCACACACACACACACAAACACACACACACACACACACACACACACACACACAGCCCCCTACCCTACCCTCGTTACTCTGCTGCCGCAGGTTAAAACCACCAGACAAATGGGCAGGGGTCCAAAGGAGGAAGACGTCCTCTCTTTGTTGGGTGTGTGTGTGTGTGTGTGTGTGTGTGTGTGTGTGTGTGTGTGTCTGTGTCTGTGTCTGTGTCTGTGTGTGTGTCTCTCTAACGGTAATGTTAGTACATGCTGAGGTGAGTTGGGAGAGTTATGGTAGCTATGTTCATCCTCTCCCAACCTAGAGTTAGAAGGACCACATATCCCTAGGTAGATTTGCACTTTTTGGTAACCATGGTTACCCATCATGAACACATTACGCCACGTGTTGATTTGCACATTTCAAACTCCTCATCTGAAGCGCTCATCAGATATATCGGGGGACTCCCAAGTTTCTCCAAACATGTGGCCCTTCTGACAACTCTCTGCGTTCACCCACACCCAAACCGTTGCCAGAGCCCAGCCCTCCCTGTATAAATTCCCAAACACACCCAAAGATGGTGCCTGGTTTGACATTTTTATTCCAAGTTGTATAGGTCTGAGTGTATTATTAAAAGTAAACAAAAAAAGCTATACTTTATTTGGTAATTTTTTACCGATGGTATCTTCACTCTCTTTTCCCCAGATAATTGAATTTGCTAGTGTATCCCTTCAGGATAATACAATTCTTTTTCACCCTGAGAATAGAGTTTGTCTGTATACATACAAGATAGTAAGCTTTTGCGTGTTCAGAATATTGAATGGTAAATTCCCTTCAGGATAACTCCCTCATCATATCCCTCTTTCATCTCTTTCTCTTTCTATTTTGCTTTTGCTCTCTCACCCTCTCCCCCCTCCCTCCCTCTTTGTCTCTCTTTTTTTCACATCCCCTCATCCATTCTTCCTTTCCTTTTCTCACCTCTCTTCTCTCAGCGGAGGACAGGTTGAGTGATGAAACATTCATGACGTTTTAGGTTGGCCCGTCCTCTTAGGCTTACTTATATTCAACCCCTCGAATCCAAAAGAAAAACAAATCAATCGCCAGGGAAGTCTGGGGCTGGTGCTGAATACCGGAGCATGTGTTTTACCCTGCCATAAATGCATGGGAGGGAGGGGGCTATATCAAACCTGATGAAACACTCACACACACACACACACACACATATCCTCTCTATCTCTGTTTTTCACACACACACACACACACACACATACTGAGACAAACAGTGTATAGGGATCAGTGACTATCCACCGGGTCAACATATTAGGGGGCTCTTGCTCTGTAACCCCCACCAACGACCACCACCTTCAGCTCACCTGTTCTAACCTCTCTCTCTCTCTCTCTCTCTCTCTCTCTCTCTCTCTCTCTCTCTCTCTCTCTCTCTCTCTGTGTGTGTGTATTTTAGATCATCGGTCGGTTGATGCTACATGAGCACAGAGTGTGTGTTTGTGTGTGTGTCGGCTGGCCGCGTGCTCCTTGGGCACCCAGCTGGACTGGCTGCCTGGCCGTCATTAATCTCTGTCTGCACCTAAAGAGCCACTTAAGATGATGTAGGGCCTGTCTGAACACACACCTTCACCACCGTGGCAGCCCAATACAGCGTGAAGGAGCACACACACACACACACACACACACACACACACACACACACACACACACAGCCCTGACCCGTCCAGTTGCTATAAGATTTACTATAAGATATCATATTTGCTTGCTGTAAGTGAATAGGCAAAAAGAAGATGTTGGTTGAAAAGGGAATCTACTTGTTATTTACTGTGGACCTTACGAGAGGTTCTCAGGCTAGCTTGCTGCCTTCACAGCCACCCAGAGAGAGTCTCCAAGACTGGGTTTACATTGCCAGTCCCCTGTCGATATATGTAGACTCCAGTCTTAACATGCCAGCGCACTGAACCCAAAGAGCTGACGGTGAGGAAGTCTATCTGTCAAACCACCTGAGCTGTGGAGGAGGATGGTGGCTGGTGTTTTTCCTCCACCATCACTGGATCCTCCTTTTCCTCCTGTTGGTGGGGTCAGTCCGACACAACCCCGCCTTGTGTGTGTGTGTGTGTGTGTGTGTGTGTGTGTGTATCTGCTCTGAGCCCACCGCACGTTTCCACTGGGACCTTCCTCAGCGACGGACCGCCTGCTTCACGTTTCCAGTGGGGCCTGTCTTAAGTGCCGCACCCCTTGACCCTGTGGGACGGTCTATAACTCTACCCCCCCCCTCCCCAGTGCCATAGCCCCAGGTCTTCCTCCTCCTGCATTGGGTCTCCTCTCCAAAGGACCAAAGCCCCCCCCCCCCTCCATCCAGCACTTAAGCCCAGCCCCAGCGGCCTGTCCCTGGCTAAAGTAGGCAGCCAAGGCTCTCTGTGGCCTCAGCTGCTCGCTGCCTCCCTCCATCCCTCCCTCCCTCCATCCCTCCATCCCTCCTTCCCTCCCTGCCTGCAGACAGGCACTTCAGTCCCCAATCAATAGTGTTCAGCGTACTGCTCAATTTTCACAGGGGAGGAGGGGATGAGAGTGGAAGAAGAGAGAGAGAGAAGGGGGGTGGGTAGTCAGGATAGAGGTATTTGATTGTTTCTTCAATCCCTCCTGCCTTCTGTTGCTGTGTGTGTGTGTGTGTGTGTGTGTGTGTGTGTGTGTGTGTGTGTGTGTGTGTGTGTGTGTGTGTCTGCTCCAGCAGTAGCGGCAACGGAAGGGTTATGAATCAGTAATCAGAGTGGTGACACACCTGAGCAATGCCCCCGTCCCCCCGGGTGTCATACATTATAAATCAAACGCCGCCATTTGCATGCAGCCTCGTTATTATTCCAGATTTTGCGTTTGCACCAGCGAACTAAGGGTTATGATCAGGATAATGGCCACTGCTGACTGGGGACTTTTCATTGTTTGTTTAGAAGAAGGCATAAATAAATACAATATTGTTCGTTTTTGATTTAGGGGTTTTGCCTTTACGCAATATCTAATGCATAGACAAAAAAAAACTTTTTTAATGATGTTACGCAAGAGGTTTGCCTGCTTTTGTTTGTTAGTGCTTGGTTTGCTCTTTGCCTTTGTGCGTAGGCAGAGATGAACAGGTTCCTTTTGACGTGGCCCTCCTATATGAACCGAGGTAGCGCCGCCTCAGCAGTTTGATCTGAAAGTGAATCGCGGCGATCGATACGGGAGCCACCGCCACGAGAGCAGCGGCGCGGTGATCAGGCGGACCAAGGTACTGTCGCCAGGCGAGGACACGCAGAATTCATGCCTCGGGCGTGCCCTGCCGAGTGGAGAGAGCGTGGGGAGCTCGCTGTTTAACGTCCGGCACAGGAACGGAACGGACCGATCGGAGTCAACCGGAATCAAACCAGGCACTGCTCCGGCTTCACCTCGCGCCGTGAAACGAAGGAGGCCAGTGAAAAGAGCGGTGACGTAGGCCTGTTTAGATGGGGGGTGGGGGGGGTTCTGACACTGGCCAGGGAGAGCACCATGTCAGGGGCAACGGGGGCCCAGGGCTTAGGATGAGAGGAGCAGGTGCTGGAGGCTGCAGGATGGATAGATGGAAAGAAGGAAAGCACCACCGCCCTCTGGGAGATTTGGAAATTGTGTGGAAATAGTGTGCAGAGGGAGGGAGGGGGGCAGGGGGGGGGGGGGGGGGGGGGTTGGTGCAGACAAGGCCTATGGTTATTACACTAATTGACACTTCACCTCACACGCGTGCATGCTCTCCCTGGGGGCCAATCAGAACACTGGGATGGAGCGAGGGAGGGAGAGAGGGAGGAAATGGTGCGGGGGGGAGTAGGGGCATGGTGGCGGGGGTTGGGGGGGGGGGGGGTTGGCCCAGGTGCTGCTGGAAAGTGTATCAGAGGTGTAATTGCACTGGTGATATTTGTCTATCCCCGTGTCACGCCACCAGATGCCCGCTCTCACAAGGACATGCACACACGCACACACACATACACACACACACACACACACACACACACACAGACCCAGACCAGACATAGAGCCTATTAACCCTACAGGTCCTATTGAGCAGCGCGTTCCTTTGAAAGCCTTTGGGGGCCCCTGCGTTTTACACCCTGAATATAATGATGCACAGAGGTGCCCCGGCTCACTGGTGTCCAACAACAGTAATTGAGAGACGGGAGGGGTGGGGGTGGGGGGGGGGGGGGAGTGGGTGGGGGGGGGGGGGGTTGGAAGTGGACCAGCCGGCAGAGAAGCTCCCCCATAGGGGTCAGAGCCTGTGGCTGTAGGTGTCAGAGAGGGGAACAAAGAAGAGTGAGTGTGTGTGTGTGTGTGTGTGTGTGTGTGTGTGTTTGATTGCTGGCCAGCCATACAATAGCACTCTTCTATAATGAGTTAAGCTGGTAAGCCTGTCTCCCACTGGGGTTGTCTGAGCCTATTAAACTGGCCTGTTTGTCTACCAGTGGTTTGGAACCATTACACCTGAACTGGTAAACGCAGCTAAAACTGGAGGCCCACTGTAAAATCTTGGTATGTGCAAGCGATATAGTGTGCCTAAATGTAAATATCTGTAAATTATAATGACTCCTGAAATTTGACAAAACAGATAGTGGCCATTCATCAGTAGGGCGTGTGTGGGTTGTTTGTTTCTCTCAGTGTCGTATCTAAGGAGTACCGGGCCGTGCTCAGCAGAATATCCCCGCTGGTGGAGCAGCATAAGAGGACTCTGGTGCCGAGCGCTCCTCAGCTCAACCTGTGTGACCTGGCTGTCATGGTGAGATGGATGTTCCACAGCCCTGCACGTATCACACAGGGGTTAGGTATGGGGGAAGGATGAGTGCGTGACCAGACGAATGAGAAAATCAATGAAGGAAGATGTAAATTGAATTGAAGCGTTTTGGGATGAATCGCTGCAGTTATCGGTCATGCCACCTCCCCAATTATGGTGGGTGTCCTCAAAATATGTAATGTGTGGAAATATTCACATATTACATACATGGTATGTATACATATATGTTACCAGGAAACCTTTTAAATGCAAAACATATATGTTGTCTGAAATTGTTTCAAATAGATTTTTTTTTTGGGGGGGGGGTATAATGTTCAATGGCCCAATTCGAAGTACATTTTAAACACCTATTTATCTAAATTTTGAATGTGTTTGTCCTTTTCTCCTTTAGCATAGTGTGGGTGTTTGTCTGCACGCCTGTGTTTGTGTGTGTGTGTGTCGGTGTCGACTGGTTTTGAAAATGTGATAATTTCATTCTGAAGGGCAACTGTTGTGACTTCGGGTAAATATCAGGACTCTGAAGAAAGAAAAGCATCTTGATCAAAGCTGTGGACGCAGACACAATACTCTCTTTCTCCATCTCTCTCCCTCTCTCTTCTTCACTCTCTCTGTGTCTTTCAAAGGTAGACGGTTGCAAACAAATTAATTATTCTTTCATATGGGAATTGATAAAGCCCATCCCGCACCAAAGACCTTCTCATTTCCTCCGTATTATCAGAAGGCTGTCTGCTTTCTGTGTCTAAACAGTTGCAAGACCATTACCATACTGCTCTGGCAATCTCTCCCTTTTCAATTTGAGATTGTTTATTGCTGGTACGTTCCTGTTTGTTGTCAAATCATATCCAATCACGTTGGATACTATCTGAACTCATCACCATATGAGAGAGAGAGTTACGCTCCAAGTTTTGGTTCTTGATTATTTGTCGTTGTTTTATCTTTTTATTTTTTTTTGTAGAAAAATACTCTGGGCCCATTATTGAGTTGAAAAGACCCTGTGACATTTGACACGGTTCATAAATGTAACAACAATGCCCCCTTGTGGTGACTTTGCTGAACTACTGTACCTGGCCTCTTCAAGGATTTACCATTTCTTCGTCTCCTGTGTTTTTGTGTCTAAATGTACCAGAACTGGGCTCCTGCAGGTTGTGAGAAGTTGGGAAAGTGCCTTAAAGCTCCCAAGTCTGAGCCGTGGAAGTGTGACTGGCCTCACTAGGTTCCAGAGCCCACCATAAGAAGAGAGAGACATCTGCTGAGAACCAGCCCCACTCTGGACCAAGAACAATCCGTCAATCAGATTAGATTAGATTCAACTGTATTGCCATTGCACAGAGTACAGGTACTGAGACAATGAAATGCTGTGTAGTATGTAACCAGATAGTGCAAATACATGGTAAAGTACAGTGTATTTAAATATGTATAGGTATGATTGTTGAATATATATCAGGGGGGACACCATGATTGTGCTAAGTATATACAGTGTAACAGTGTAGATGTAGTTAAGAGTAGACAGTAGATAGTCAGTCTATCATTGTGATTTCTTTTTTTTTTTTTTTGTACATTTTTTTATCTGAAAATAAATGTTTTTTTACAAGATGATTAAGTACAATAAAAGCTTTTTATAGTACATTGGTTATTTTAAGGTGTCTTTTAAACACAACTCAGTATTTGATTATGCTTTAAGGTGGATGTAAAAAAAAAAAGTAGTTGTGAAGCACCAATGTTTTTGAATATTTTAGAAATATTTTGTTTTCATTATAATAAACTTTTGTTGGAGGAATATTAAGTGACTTAGAAGCTTTTCTTTACCTCCTGGGACCTAGCTGTTGGAGTTGGAAAAAAGGTTATTGGTAATGTTAAGTCAAGTCTTGTCTTGAGCAGTCAAGGGTAAACTGTTTGATTCTGGAAGTGTGCATAGGTTCTTAACTGCTTCTTTTGCATGACTTTGACTTTTGACTAATAGTGTTGCTGGCATGGAAGTGGAAACAACCTTTCTCAAGTCCTTGCGGTGCACACTGAAACCAGCAGAGATAGTGAGACATATTCTAATCCTTGTAGTTTTTTTTTTTTTTTTTACCGATGGCAAAAAAAAGTAGCAGAAAATTGTTCATGCAGCTTCCTGATGCACGGCAACATGTAGGCCTACATCAGAGGTGTTAAGCTGTTTCTATTTGTAACATTTATTTTCCGGTTTATTGTAACCTCCTGACTCTTATTTTGAAGAGAAGGAACTTCTTAAAATGGACCTTTTTAAATGTCAGGCACCATAGTAGTTTATTTAAGAGTTGACACATGATGTGTCAACTGCTGTAGGCCTAGTTCCCTTTTACTGTAAGAAAACTCAGGCCATTGCATTTCTCAAGCAGCTTTAGATAGGAAAGTTGTGTAAAAAGACCAACCCTGTTCATGTTTCGTCGTACTGCCTGGTTCGTGGCTTTGCCTATTAGGCCTAGAGGTTGTTGGTATGGGCTACTAATTACGAGTGGAGATAATGAAAAGGCATTGGTATTACAAGGTACAGCTAAACTAAACCTTTAAGGCGTTACACTGTGTGTGGTATCACCTCTCCATTTCAGTGTGTTTCTCTTTCAGGGGACTCTGTGTGACGTTTGTGTTTCTCTTTCAGGGGACTCTGTGTGACGTTTGTGTTTCTCTTTCAGGGGACTCTGTGTGACGTTTGTGTTTCTCGTTTGCATCCCGGCCTAAGCAGCGACCTCCATGGAGGTAGTGCTTACTCTCACAATTCTTCTGCTGCAGCTGAACAAGAAGATGATTTTCTTCTGGCCTCTCGCTGTGGGTAACTTTTACAAAACACTTCAACAGGTGTTCAGAGGTTAATTTAGTTGCACGGGTGGCATTGTCCAGCAGTGGTTCCCTACCTTTTTCTACCAAGGCCCCTCTGCGTCAGATAAAAAAATACCCGGGCCTCCATGTACAATAACAGTTGACATTTTTCATTGTAACTAAATGTTTTCATTGCCATGACAGCCTGCCATTATCTCAAGGCCCCCCCATGGTTGCTCTCTGAGGCCCCCTGGTGGGCTGAGGCCCCCTTGTTGAGAACGTCTGTTATACAGTAAATAACGCATTTCTGCATTATTATTGTGTGGTGGAGCCATCCGACAAATGCTGGAATGTTGAAACACATTACTACGCTCAAACATAAAAACTTAAATCTATTGGTGTTTGCTGTGAAAGCCCCCCTGCCTAGTAGTCCTGAAGAATACATTATACGCCAACGGCAAATTTTGACTAGGGTAATTGTGACTAACTTTACATTGTGGTGTAGGCCTACTTTTTGGGTTTTCAGAAATTGAAGAATTAGTATGGTAGTGGGATACATCAAGTAAAAAGTAAAGAGACGACCAGCCTACTGAGTAGCAGCACGCCCATCTCCTGTAGTGGTCTCACATCTGGAGAATGCAGATGTTGCGCTTTTGTGCAGCGAACGTTTCCGCGCTGCCATTATTTCCGTTTCCACTTCTAGAAGCTACACACTTCTAGGGGGCGTTATATTTTCCCTTCTTGGTTGCTAACTACATATTTCTGTCTGGATTTTAAAACTTTTATGGGACGAAATTACTAACATAAAAAATGGGCGACATAGAGGCTCCCGACTCGACTGGACAGCGCCAAAGTGTCCTACTGTCCGTTCTCCCGAGCAAAGAGTTCGCAATCTCACGGAAAGGAATGCTTTTGATTTCTGAAGTGGTAAGTGGTAAATTTCGATGTTTAGTTTCTATTAAAGATACACATTGCATAACACTTTTTGGAGTGATAGTCCGTCAATACAATGCATGCCACTTGCGTAAAGATTTGCTGCAGTCCCCATAATCGGATGCTATATTTACTCGTTGAAGTTAGTTGTGATGGCTACATTCCCTTTCAGACTATGGATACAGCAGTTGATTTTGTCGATGCAGGGATATGTTTCCCCATTTACCTATATGTTGGTATCCTATGTACAACTTTAACTCATGATTCCGATGTGGCGGTAGTGTAGGTCAAACCATGTATCCATCATATATTTTATTAAGCAAAATCATCTGAAATGTCTAACACAGGCTGGGTCTGGCCTAGATCTGTGAAAAAGGGCGTCCTTACTTTTAACTTGACACACAGCTGTCTCGAATGAACTAAGTAAACGAAACCATTAAGCGATAAATATTGTGGTTGCCGTGACGTCATGATGGTTACTTACAGTTCACTCGTGACCACATCGCCAGTTGTGGGAGCCAGTAACGTGTTTAACGTAAATCCACTTCACGTGGACTCTCTTGCTATACCTTCTCATAGTCCCCCACTGTTTCTGAGTGCAGGCCTTCATGGGCCATTGCCCCGCGGATGAGAGTTAGTCTGTTAGGACAATACAGTGTCTCTTCTTCACTCCCACTCAGAATATGATCCAACCTCGCCCATGGATATATTCCCCTGATAAGCCTCATGGGCTTTATAGGAATTCAGTCAATAGACTAGAGTTTGAAACCTCAAGATGAAACCGTATGACCATATACACCGATCAGCCAAAACATTAAAACCACCTGCCTAATATTGTGTAGGTCCCCCTCGTGCCGCCAAAACAGCTCTGACCCATCGAGCCATGGACTCCACAAGACCTCTGAAGGTGTCCTGGCACCAAGACGTTAGCAGCAGATCCTTTTAGTCCTGTAAGTTGCGAGGTGGGGCCTCCAAGGATCGGACTTGTTGTTCCAGCACATCCCACAGATGCTCGATCGGATTGAGATCCAGGGAATTTGGAGGCCAAGTCAACACCTTGAACTCTTTGTCATGTTCCTCAAACCGTTCCTGGACAATTTTTGCAGTGTGGCAGGGCGCATTATCCTGCTGAAAGAGGCCACTGCCATCAGGGAATACCGTTACCACGAAGGGGTGTACGTGGTCTGCAACAATGTTTAGGTAGGTGGTACGTGTCAGAGTAACATCCAAACGAATGCCAGGACCCAAGGTTTCCCAGCAGAACATTGCCCAGAGCATCATACTGCCTCCGCCGGCTTGCCTTCCTCCCATAGTGCATCCTGGTGCCATCTTTTCCTCAGGTAAACGACGCACATGCACCCGGCCATCCACATGATGTAAAAGAAAACGTGATTCATCAGACCGGGCCACCTTCTTCCATTGCTCCATGGTCCAGTTCTGACACTCACATGCCCAATGTAGGCCCTTTCGGCGGTGGACAGGGGTCAGCATGGGCACTCTGACCGGTCTGCAGCTACCCAGCCCCATACGCAGCAAGCTGCGATGCACTGTGTGTTCCAACACCTTTCGATCATAGCCAGCATTCACTTTTTCAGCAATTTGTGCTACATTAGCTCTTCTGTGGGATCGGACCAGACGGGCTAGCCTTCTCTCCCCACGCGCATCAATGAACCCTGGGTGCCCGTGACCCTGTCGCTCGTTCACCGGTTGTCCTTCCTTGGACCACTTTTGGTTGGTAACAACCACTGCATACCGGGAACACCCCACAAGACCTGCCATTTTGGAGATGCTCTGACCCAGTTGTCTAGCCATCACAATTTAGCCCTTGTCAAAGTCGCTCAGATCCTTACGCTTGCCCATTTTTCCTGCTTCCAATACATCAACTTCAAGAACTGACTGTTCACTTACTGCCTAATATGTCTGTTTATTTGTGTGTGTTTTTGTGTTGTGAACATGCAATCCGAGACCATCAGTTGTGTAATTGTAACTAGCAGGGCTGTAATTCAAAAAAATATCTCAGATTTATTTTACTAACTAAATACAGTTTAGTCAATAGAGAACGCTCATCAATTGAAAGTAAAGTGGTGTCCTTTCAGACGTTTTCTTTTTTTTACCTAATTTATTTGTTTACCTCAGGGTCTCTGAATTTTCTCTTGCAAATGAAGTGCACGGTTACTGTCAAGTGGAATGTGTTGTTTGTATCTCTTTATGGATATTTGGCAGGGTAGTGAAGATCTAGGACTATTAAGGACACAAAAAACGTCATGAATTTTGTTAGCATGATACTGTTTACCTTTGCACTACTTTAAAGACAGTGAAGGAAAACCTCCTTTAAAAATGTTTTTTTGCAGAGTTTGACTCTAATATAAAGCACTATACGTAATGTGATGGTAGTGCTGAGGTAACAGTGTGTACACGTCGATCACCGTAGAAGGCATGTTGTATATAAGAATAGTCTGGACAGTAAACTGGGTTGGTGGTAAGTGAGTCACTCAGAGGGGGGAGTCTCTCCCCTCAGGGCAGCGTTGCCGTCTGTGGTTTGGAATTGCCTCTGTAACAAAGACAAAGATGGCTGGCTTTGGTTAAGATAACAGGGCCTGGGCTTGCCCTCACTTCCAGTCATGTGCTGTGTCCAGTGCTCTGCAGAGCAGGGGAAACCCACGGAGCTTCAGGAACTGAAAGGCTGTCTGCCTTGTTGTTCCTCTACAGCGGCCATCGCAGCAACACATTTAATATCAGGACCTCATGCTGGCAAATTTTTGTTTGTGGTACTGTTTGAACATTTTATTTTTCAAAACTTGTATATGTGTTTGTGTGTGTGTGTGTGTGTGTGTGGGTGTGTGTGTATGTGTTTACATACTGTATGTAGTACACTGTCTTTCAACAGCTGGATGTCCTTACAGCTGTAGACAGGAAGCTTGATGGGAGCGATAGCTCGGGAGCATTCTCAAAACGGGTTGTTCAACTTTTAAAGCCATGCACACAACACCACCCCTGCCTGCACTGTTGTTGATACTGCCTGTAAATATAAACCAAATGAGGACTTATTCGTAAACCCTCATAGGTTTAACGGGGTTGAATTATTGTTTTCCCTTTTCTCTCCCTCCCACTTCTCTCTCTTCCTTTCACCCCTCTCTCATTCCCACCTCTCCGAATCTCTTCTCCCTCCTTCCACGGGTCGTTTTGTCCAGGCGCTGACGTTCATCTCCTTTGTGTGCTTTGTGGCGTCGGCGGCGGCAGCCTTCGTGACGGCGCCCCTCATCGAGTTCCTAGTGGCTCTCTTCCTGCTCTTCGCCTATTCCACCAAGTTCAATGAGAGATTCAAGGGCTTCCAATGGCCCCTCATGGTGATCAGCAAGCTTTTTTTTATGTCCACAAATTGAACTTTTTGAAGAGAAACTGGAGAGATTAGTCTTGGTCTTAAGTGAGGGCCCCGTGTTCGTATATACGCTCTAAACAATGTGTTGTAACAGTCCTGTGTCTGCTTTTTGCTGCGGAAGGATTTCCTGCGGTGTGTGAGCGCGTCCATCATCTTTTTCATCATCTCCATCATCGCGGTGTCCAAGTACACAGACGGGTCCTCCAAGGCTGCCGGGGTGAGCGTGACCTTTGACTCTGTTCACCGTCAGCATGCCGTTCTGACAATGTGGACTCCTTCTGTCTATTGCTCTTTCTGTTTCTCTCTCTATGTCTCCCTCTCTCTATCCCACTCTCTCTCTCTCTCTCTCTCTCTCTCTCTCTCTCTCTCTCTCTCTCTCTCTCTCTCTCTCTCTCTCTCTCTGTCTCTGTCTCTCTCAGCTGAGTGAAGTTGTGCCTGACTCTTCCATTGTGCCTGCTCCCTTCACTCGTTTTACACGCTTCATTTGTTTCAACGGTCTCCTTTTTCCTGCAGGTTTTTGGGTTTATCGCCACCATCGTATTTGCCCTTGATTTTTATGTCATTTTTAATGACCTGGCCGCTTTCCTCAAGCAAGGAGGAGACTTGAATGACGAGCAGTCAAGGCATGCAGGTAATACGATAGCCTCTGTTGTTACGGCTCAGTCTAACCCCTTTTCATTCTGCTGTACCATAGAAGAGTTTTACCACCCGCTTTTTGGGACAGTGGGAATTGGCCAAGGAAAATGAATAATCCCCACGCAGGCCAGTTCAGTCGCCTCAAACACCCCAATTATGTCATTTCCTGTTCATCCTGCAACATCACCAGATGTGACCACAGAAAGTAAACAAAAGCTTGCTCCTTTTGTTTTTGCCGTGTTCTTACTTTTTGAACATTAAAGACGAGTGCATGGAATACATCTGCAACTTTATATTTTAGAAATAAATACAATTCAAACTTTATGAAATGTTTATTTATAAACGCACTTATTTGAATATTTTTTTACTACAGATTGACATTCTATGATACTGTTCTAGGATATTATTGTTAGCTTGTACCAAGAAGAAAAGCTCGCAAGATGTTGATTGACCTGGTTTCCAGTGACTAATAGGTCAAACGAGTTGCTTAGTCGAGAACAATACTTAACACACTTTAATGCAGTGGTGGTGTAGTGATTTACTGATTCTCCACCCTTACTGAACACCAATGAGTTCAGATCATGTGACTCAGCACCGACAGGTCTGATCTCAACCTGCCTTTTTTTTCAGGGAATGGATTTTCATAAGGAACAACTGCTCGCACCCGAACACTTTGCTCTTTGTGTTGTGTCAGACAGAAAAAAAGAGAAAAAAAACTATCCTAAACTATCCTTTTTGTTGCAGATGACTCATCAGACTCTGATCCAGACTGAATAGCCTCTGTCCTCACCTGTGCTGTTGTAACTGTCTCATCAATCCAAAATGGCTGACGTGAAATTACATCCTTATAAGTGAAAAAACTGTATTTGTGGCCAGACCGAGTCTTTACTGTTTACTTAAAGTTGTAGTATGTTGTGTTGTTTAATACATGACATTTTTATAATTGTGAGACCGACTGACAAAAGTAAATTCCCACTTATTAAAAGCTGCAAGGTTGCCATATTGTGGTTTTTAGCTGTCAATTGCCTCGTGGAGCTTTCGAGAATTTGCATGTCATTGAATCAATAATATGACAATACCGATTTCTAACATGCTTCCTGAAGCTTTTTTTCTGTTTTCTACTTTCAAATAAATGGAATGTTTACAAGAAAACAGCACGTGCCTTCTTGAAAAAGGACCGCCAAGAGCAGAACTAAGTGAGTGAAGTAGCACGGTACATTACCTGATTTACAGTAGCCTACTTGAGCAAAGTGCTGCAGTAGGACGCTTTCATTAGATATGATATAAGACTTCTTCCAAAGTTAAAAACAGTTGTTTTTTGCTTACTGTTGATTTTTTTATTTTCATATTGCTTTTCTTTCTCTCACCCAATGCCACTATTGTTGTGAAAGAGGGACTAGACATAACTTCTGTTTCAGATTTGCACTGCAAATGTTTATGACTGCATTTGCAGACTAAAAGTAGTACCCTCGCCACAAAATGGCTAACTAGAGATCTCTGTGCTTTTACTGTGTGATGTCTTCGGTGAATCAACATCAGCATTATGTGGCAGGAAGCAACGTTTGAGTAGTGAAATGCTCAGCCTCTTGTACTGGTTTAATAAACAAACACAAAATCAAACGTGATCAGTATGTTCAAATCACTTTATTTGAAGACAAAGTTGTCACCATAAAGTATATAGTGTTAAATCTATAGAGATTGTTTTAAATAGAAAAATACAGATTTAAGGAGTACAGCGTTTTAGTGTACAGGATCTGTTGAGTATTTACAGGATTTTGAAGATGCAATTGGTAAGGGAGAAAGAATAGAGCAGGAAAGTCACTTTACCTCAAACAAAGTTACTTTCACTCACAAAAATATGCATTTCATATACTGTAGGTAGTGTTTTGAAGCCATTGGTCATTTCTAATATATTTAAATACAGTACTTTTATATGTAGCACACTTGGTGAAATAATTGCCACCATATGAATACAGACAGACCTTAACATCCTCAGATGATGTTTAAACATGTATTACTTTATTACCACGCCACATTGATCATAATCTGCCAGTTAAAGCGAAGATAACATTATGCAGCTATATCTGTATTTCAGAGTGTAGTTAGATAGACAGGGTGGTATGCACAACACATTGTAAAACAACTCTACTTCAGTTGAAAGTCAGACATAAATACAAACATTTGATTGTCTATTTAAAAAAAACGTCCGATCATTACTTACAGTTCGACAGTCAGTTCGTTCAGAATTAATCTCCAAAATATATGCAGTGTTCCTTCACCTGTCCTATTAGGCCTTAATATTGGTAAGGATACATTTTGGACAAAGGCAACGGCTTAATCAAGGGCGAAAGACGGGTGTGTTCCCTCCTTTGCCCAGGAGATGGCGCTGTTCAGTCCGTTTAGAGCACAACACAGGGTCGATGCACAACCCTTTACCATCAGCACGGCCACAATATACAGACAACCCACAAGGTCTTCATCAACACATACAACAGACACAGAATGACTAAGCAGTGTGGATATATAACACAAGTTATACATTATTATATTTGAAAAGTGAATAAAAAAAACACCAGCCACTCTTCGACCTCTCAAGACACATATTGTACATACACAGTTATACAAATTATTAGACGTATCAATCACAGTGAAGGCATGACGAAAGATGACGGAAATGCAGAGTAGACATCTTTAGTTCTAAAGACGGATGTAAAACAGCTGCATTCTCAAGTCATACACATTTGATTTGTCATATCGGCAATCGGTAATATATATACACATCATACATCACACAATTTTTTTTTTACTCAACCCATAAAAGCTATGCTAATAATGGTCCTTGTATTACAATAATGTACTATCTTCATACACTCCATTCTTTTTAAGACTTCGTTTGGAACCCTGTTGATTTTTCAGAACAACAACAAACTATTCTACCATAAGCCTGTGAAAAGGCTCCAGCGACGGAGCTAACAAGGGAGGTTGCCCTGTGACTGTCTCTGTGATGTTTCTAGAAAAACAGGACAACAGTGGAGTGGGGTCAACACCAGAGACAGGTGGACAAAGGATATGAAGATGACTGACTGTGGTGTTGAAAGGCCTTACGTCAGGCACCACCACCACCACCAGCCCAAACCACTGGGTAGAGAAACGTATGACCATGACACCGTCACTTTCATGTCAAAAATGTGCTTGTGGTTCAAAAATATTTATGCTGAATGGTACCACTGTTTCACTTAAATAATCCTGTTGCAACAGTTCTCTCTGCTAGGAGACATTTGGTCCAAATGATTCAGTATTATGTTCTGTATCATTTAAGGATAGAATGTTGATTAAGTCAAGACGCTGCCACTGATTCACTTCCTTATTGCATTCAGTTAGACCCTACACAGTGATTACCGCTGGTAGCCAAACATTCACACAGATTGTAGTCGCTCTGTCACTAGTTCAAGGGCACACAAACAAATATATACGTAATACCTCTAAAATCATTCTTCATTGAAAACAAAACAAAAAAAATCTGAAATCTTCCACTAATTACTCATTCATTAATTCTATTCTCAAAAAGTTCAAATAATCGGTTTTATTAAAACTCACCAAAGTCACTCTTTTTTTGACGTGGTAGGTGACGAAACCACGCACACCACCAACCCGGGTCAATCAGATTCTCCATCAATCCCCTCCTGAACAAAGGCAGCCATCTACAGTGGATTCCCTCTTTCCCTGATGAAAACGGTGTGAGCCTGTCGCTGTGGCAGGTAAGTTTGGGGGAGGAGGGGGGGGGGGGTCTCCCTCTACTTTCAAACGAGGTTCTTCATGAAGTGGTGCCTCTCCTCCGAGTCCACGACTGCCTGGTTACCGCCTCCGTCATCATAAAAGTCGGGTCTTTTGTGGTTCGCTGTCTTAAGCCAGGTCGGGCCGGGGCTCCATCTCACCGCGGGAGGCCGTGCGCGCTCGGATGTACTCGCTGCTCTGGATGGTGCCTTGGCCGCCTCCGTCGCCACGGCGCCACCGCCGCACGGCGAAGAAGGTGTTGACGGCGTACACACACGTCACCAGGAAACCAAAGATCTGCGAGAATGTGAAACACAGGCAGTATGGAAATATGAATATACACATTAATATATCGTTGAGTATCACACATCCACTTTCCCTATTTTGAAATGGCAGGTGTTTGTTTTGTAATTCATTTAACCTTTTGATTCAAGGAGGTGACAAAATTGATATGTCTATTATTCACCTCGGCTAATTTCAATATAAAACATTGATATTAGCATAAAATATAGAACAACACATTGTCAGTTAGATGCAGATCCGTATCACATGTTGCTTTCTTAGCTTTGTTGTGTGAATGCCTGAATGTGCCTCCTGTATTTAAAGCTACACACAGTCTTGGCAGATAATCTCTCTGCTTCCTGACACAGTTGGCCCTCCATCCCGTCTTCTCTCATCCCACCAAAGGGCCACACACACACACACACACACACACACACACACACACACACACACACACACACACACACACACACACACACACACACACACACACACACACACACACAAAGACCCATACACACAAACGCATAAAAATTAAAGTTGAGGGATTTAAGAGCTTCCTGAAGGGCTGAAAAAGCCAGGCTGGTATTTGCCGAGACTTCCAGCTGGGAACATGTGTTTTCTAAAGCAGTCAGCAGAACCCACTCCCAGTCCTCCCTCCCACCCACTGCTCCATTGCCCCCCTCCCACAGGGAGAGAGAAAGGCCCAGCCGGGGACACATGCTGAACCCCAAGCTACAAGAACCCCACCAAGGACAGGCTGACTCCAAAATGGCACGGATCTACGAGACTGCTATGCTACTACGAGCAAGGTTTATGGTAACTTTGTCCCACTTTAGTCTATCCTGTTCACATCTACTGGCATTTTGGATTCAAAAAAAGTATTTTAGAAAGCACGTCTATAGTGAATAGAAAAAACGGAGTAACCAAAGTTGAGTTCACATGATGGTGAGTTCACATAATGGGCTGAACGGTGGCCTGTTTGTCCAGTCTATTCCAAAAGCGGGCAGCGTGTAGACAGAAAACATTACGGCAAATTAACCTAAAGCCTCCTCTCTTTAAGGTGTTGTTCTCTCCCTTTGTCCTCGCTTGACCTCTGTCTCAAAGATCCAAAGCATTTTGGACGGCTCTAGTTGCCTGTCTTTAAACCCAGCCGGCTCCCATCAGCTCTGCGGCGAGCGGAAGAGGTCACGTGACATTGGAATGTGCCCCGGGGTTTGGACACGTTCTCCTCCGCGTTTTCCAGAGAAGGTTCGAACCGAGTCATGTGGGTCCGGTGTGTGAGGAATCAACGGGGGAATTGTCTGGAGAGACATTGGAGATGACTTCCTCCTTCCTCTCTCTGTGGATTGATAGATATATCGGGACGAAAATCTGACCCGATTTCAGTGGCTAACTTCACTGAATAACCCTTCAGAGATGACGAGAATTTATTTTTTTAGACGTGTGTGTTTTTGAGAGAGGGTACATCAGGTGGGGGAATTCATGCCATACTGTTCAGTCTAAAAATCAAGTCAAAGCCTTTTTGCACATCAACAACCACTATCGCCACTGAATTAAACGGAACCCCACTGGCACCCCAATAGCAGTCGGGCACACTCATTGTTGAACCAGAACGATGTGGTTTGTGGTTGGGGTCAGTCCTACGGTGTTAAGGCTGGAGCGGGTGCACTCACCACGGCTGCAATCTCAGCAGCTCCGTTCTTGTTGAGGGCCGCCAGGACCAGAGAGGACAGGAAGTAGAAGAAGGTGCTGGCTGCAGTGTTCACCAGGTCCTAGAGGCACGAGAGGGAGAGAGAGAGAGGGGGGGGTGGGGGGGGGGGGGGGGGGGGGGAGGGGAGAGAGAGAGAGAGAGACAGGGAGAGACAGAGAGAGAGGGAGAGAGATTTTCAATTCAATTCGGGATTCTATTCTGAAAGGAAAAAGGACATAGAGAACCATCTTTAATTTGTAACTGTCATCTTTCCTTCCTGCTATTTCCTCCACTGCATTGGCTGTCTGCTGCCTCTCCATTGCAGTGACAACCACCCCCCTCACACACACACACCCACACACACACGCTGGTCGATGCTTAGTGAAAGTTTCAGCGTGACTGGGACACAGCCCCTCCTCGTGATTGGATGCATGATGGGATCATTACCCGCAGCCTCTCACATGACCACCGCCTCACACAGACCTGGACACACTGACTAACTGACTGACTGAATGACTGAATAACTGACTGGCTGAATGACTGAATGACTGACTGACTGAATGACTGAATAACTGACTGGCTGAATGACTGAATGACTGACTGAATAACTGACTGGCTGAATGACTGAATAACTGACCGACTGAATAACTGACTAACTGACTGACTGAATGACTGACTGGCTGGCTGAATGGCTGACTGACTGAATAACTGACTGGCTGAATGACTGACTTACTGACTGACTGACTAACTAACTGACTGGCTGAATGGCTGAATGACTGACTGGCTGAATGGCTGACTAACTGACTGGCTGAATGGCTGAATAACTGACTGGCGGAATGGCTGACTGACTGAATAACTGACTGGCTGAATGGCTGAATAACTGACTGGTGAAATGACTGACTGACTGGCTGGCTGACTAACTGACTGGCTGAATAACTGACTGGCTGAATGGCTGAATAACTGACTAGCTGAATAACTGACTGGCGGAATGGCTGACTAACTGACTTGAGTCGCTCTCTGACTGACTGGCTAAATAACTGACTAACTGACTGACTGAATGAATGGCTGGCTGACTGACTGACTGACTCGCTCTCTAACTGACTGACTGACTGACTGAATGACTGACTAACTGACTGACTGACTGCCTGCCTGCCTGCCTGTCTCACTGACTGACTGACTGACTGACTGACTGACTGACTGACTTGCTGGTTGGCCAGCTCACCATGTGGCTGGTTTGCTTCACTGGAAACCAATCCGGGGGGAACCCAAGTGAGTGTGTCTACAAACACAAACACACACACACACACACACACACACACACACACACACACACACACACACACACACACACACACACACACGTCTCCATGTGGTTCCAGTGGAATCACTCCCTGGAGACTCTGTGCTGTCACACTCTCTTAACCAGAGATTAGTCACAACATCCTGGCCATCTATTCCTAAATCCCAAATCCTTGATTCTGGATATCCCCCTCCAGTGTGCGTCTGTTAGAGTCATTCCCACATTCCATATCCTGGTCAGCCCAGCGGTGAACTTTTTAAATAACACACTCAAAACCACAGTTGGCCTCATTCTTTATGTATTTTTCCCCCGAACATTTAAAAAATATTTTCCATATATATTATATTTCGTTTTTTCTCTCTATCTGTCTTAGTTTCTTTATATTTCTCTCTATGGCATTCTTATTTTCTCCGTTCCTACTCCATCTTTTCCCGCCTCTGTTTCTCTCGTTCTCTCCGGTCTCTTCTCCACCCATGCCTTTGAGTGAACACTAGGCAGACACTAGGTGATGTAACACTAGGCAGACACTAGGTGATGTAACACTAGGCATCACTAGGTGATGTAACACTAGGCAGACAGTAGGGCTGCACAATATAGGGTTTTTCTATCGTCATCGCGATGTCAACCCACGCAATAAACACATGGCAGAAGACTGCGATATTTTATTTGGCTCTATATTTAACAAATTACTTTTCTTCTTTTAAAATGACATTATTTGATCAGGCGCCACTTTGTCTGATACGCGCCATGCTTTTCACCCCGTGGATATATTTGGCCAATCAGCCAGAGCCAGAGCCATTAGCCACCGTATGCTGCAGTGGGAGAAAGTAGGAGAGGGTAACTGCAAATGTAATTATCATTCATATATTTTTTTTATTGGTGCTTTATTTTTAAGGTACAATGTTCAGATTTTCCAATACAAGAAAAAAAACGATTCAATAGGCAATTTGTTGTTTTTGAGCAGTATACTGAAAGCAGCAGAAAGGCAGTGCTGTGTGCACTTCAACATCTTTTTATTATCGCATGAAATATCGTTATCGCAACATTCAACCACGTTATCGCAAACTTTCCTCATATCGTGCAGCCCTAGGCAGGCAGACACACCAGCCAGCAGAGGTTGCTGTTCCCCCTCGCGTCCATGGACCTCATGGGCTCCACAGTGCTTTAAGACAGACCAACGACCCCTGAAGGCCTGGTCTAACAGTCTCACAGAGTTATACCCCAAAGCTCACGGTAGAAAAGCTAACGAAAACATCGCCCAGGGATACTCTCAAACATTTGTCTTCCACCACCAGACTTTTTTTGGGGGTGGGGGGCGAATGTAAAAGGGGGACCATAAGTATTTTCATTTGTGCTTCTGCTGGGGTGGCGAAATACAGCTCCGAGAGCAGCCGCCAAAAGCTGTTCTTGGACCCCCCCCCATCTGAGGTAAAATAAATAGAGTGAGAGAACGAGGTGGTCCAGGGCATTGGAGTGGAATAGCCTCTATCGCTAGAAGGGTGTGTGGCTGACTGTGTGTGTGTGTGTGTGTCACTACTTCGATAGGATGGATGGAAGGGGAAGTAGACCATAATTTGTAGCACAACATGGGGCAGAATTCCCCACCAGCAGGTTCTCTTGGTTAAGAATTGCTTCTAAAGTAAAGTTTCTTTACCAACCACAAACACAATAGCTCTCCCACACTCTCACGTTCACGTCCCCCCCCCCTCTCTCTCTGTCTGTCTCTCTCCCTTTTCGCCCTCTTTCTCGGGCAGGCGGTGTAGTCATATGTGCATGACGTGATGGCCCTCTTGTTGCCAGCCTCCACTGTAGCACAAAGCAACCCTGACCTAGAATTCTCTGGGGCCTAGCCCCCTCACCCTCCCTGGCTGTTGACAGAGTGCTGGGGCTCTTGTCCTCTTTTGTATGGGGAGTAGACCAGTACCCTGTGGCGTGATGTATGTCAGCCATTTGGACGCCTCTGTGCAGGGGTGTCATCATCGCCGTGTGCGACGCACAATGAGAGGCCTGTGGGAGAAAGACAGGAGGCTTCCATTGCCCGCCATGACCGGAGCACTGCCGATTCCACGCATCACTCAGAGCAACAATGACAGCGCTGTCAATGGGATGTCTCTATCTCCATCATCCTGTACCTTTTTTAAATGGCAGAACTGTGCCGGAAAAAAAGAGCACTCTCAGAAAGAGTTTCTCAAAAGTAAAACTACGAGTAAAAGTAAGCCTAGGCGACAAAGCCGCAAAGGCTGTGCTCATATCCTGCTCCAAAGGGCTAGGGAGGAGGGCAAGAGGGTGGGAGAAAGGTTGGTTAGACCGCACAATATTCCCTTCACAGCCCTGCCAAAGATATCATATAGAGGGTATGATTAAGAAGGACGGAATCACGTAGCACGTAATTATGTGAACAAAATCAATCAATCTCTCTCTCTCTCTCTCTCTCTCTCTCTCTCTCTCTCTCTCTCTCTCTCTCTCTCTCTCTCTCTCTCTCTCTCTCTCTCTCTCTCTCTCTCTCTCTCTCTCTCTCTCTCTCTCTCTCTCCTCTCTCTCTCTCTCTCTCTCTCTCTCTCTCTCTCTCTCTCTCTCTCTCTCTCTCTCTCTCTCTCTCTCTCTCTCTCTCTCTCTCTCTCTCTCTCTCTCTCTCTCTCTCTCTCTCTCTCTCTCTCTCTCTCTCTCTCTCTCTCTCTCTCTCTAGCGTGACTTTAGAGCGGAGACTGCTGTGCAGGAGAGGGTTACTTGCAGCGTCAGAGGAGCGTTTTTGAGAAAACGGCAGTTAGCATTACGAACCTGCTGAGTCATGGTTGTAGGCCCCTAGGGGCCCACTGTGGAGGGCCAGCAGCTTTAAACCTGCTGATTCATGGTTGGAGGCCCTTAGGGGCCCATTGTGGTGGGCCAGCAGCTTTGAGGCTGGGGGATAGAAGCACCGTGAGACAGCTGAAGGGAAAGAACAAGGTCTGGTAGGCTAGTTACCCCTCTCTTTAGTCTGTAAACTGACAGGGGAGGCAGTGGGGGCTGGTAGGCTAGTTACCCCTCTCTTTAGCCTGGAAACTGACAGGGGAGGCAGAGGGGGCTGGTAGGCTAGTTACCCCTCTCTTTAGCCAGGGCACTAACAGGGGGGGCAGTAGGGGCTGGTAGGTTAGGTACCCCTCTGGCTGGTGGGCTGGGACGATCTTCCTCCTCATGTCCATCCATGTGCGTTCTTGGAGTAAATGAGTGCTCCCTTCTCTCTCGGCTAATAGACAAGTCTGGAGGACAAACATTAGGCCTAAGTGCTGCACTTAGCAGAAGAAAAAAAAAACTGGTTCACAGATTCAGGGATGTGGGGGTGGGAAGGGGTGATTGATCGTGTGTTTCTGATAATATTGCATAGTTCACGTGAACTTTCTTGTGGCCTCCGTGCCTCATGATCCCATCTCCCCCTGGGCCAAACCTCAGCCCTACCGCCACCTATGGATCCTGCTTCATCCACGGCCTCTTATGCTAGCTTAACTATGGCAACCAGTGACCAAACACAATACCTGGTCCAGCTCTAGTTGTTCAACCCGCTACTCGCACATGCATTCATGCCCGCCCGCCCGCCCGCCCACACACACACACACACACACACACACACACACACACACACGCTAAACTCCCATGACATGGCGTGGCAAGATGAAAAAACATAGAAGCCCCCCCAAAAAAGAGCTCGCCAAGCCTAGCAGTTTGTGGTAAAACACACTGTGTATCAAAGTGCAACGTGATAGCCACGGTTGGCTCAGGACCCCTCCGCGTCCCACCACACACACACACACACACACACACACACACACACACACACACACACACACACACACACACACACACACACACACACACACACACACACACGCTAAACTCCCATGACATGGCGTGGCAAGATGAAAAAACATAGAAGCCCCCCCCAAAAAAGAGCTCGCCAAGCCTAGCAGTTTGTGGTAAAACACACTGTGTATCAAAGTGCAACGTGATAGCCACGGTTGGCCCAGGACCCCTCCGCGTCCCACCACACACACACACACACACACACACACACACACACACACACACACACACAGCACTGAAGCGCTCGGCGGCGGAATGCAGCTTCGAAAACGGCGGCCTCTGGAAAAGACTCGCGGTGTAAAGCGGCTTTTCCACTCGCCGTAGTAACAGACACCCCTCTCCAGCTCCGCTATACAGACGTATGTAGGGAGCCAAAAAGAGGCCCGGACAATGGGATATTCCAAAACAGTACCGGTTCGAATCATGTGTTCTTGGCTGGCCTGCTTTTACTGTGTAGGTTTGAATATCGCCAAGCTCAACTGTAGCCCCCACAGTGTCGACATCATGCTCTCACTGTCTGGCTGGGGCTCACAGCTCCCCCCACAAACTCCCATTTTCTCATCCATTCCTCAACCCTAAAACATCTATTTCCAAACGGGTCCCTGAAATGGTTATATATGGAAGTCCAGCTCTCCGTTTATTTATGGACCTACTGTTCGCCGGTTGTCCAGTGCCTGTGTTTACATATGGGAGCAGTGGGTGGACGGTTGTCCAGTGCCTGTGTTTACATATGGGCCAATGCGTCGAAGGAGAGGGTTGCTCTGGCACTCACCGTGAGGCTCCAGTTGACGTGGGGCACCTTGGTGTGCAGGCCGAGGCAGAAGATGAGGAGCAGGACGCCGGTCACCACGAAGGCACTGCAGCTGACAAACTCAAAGAAGTAGACGCCCTCGCAGGGCTGGCACAGCATGATGGTCTCGATGCAGATGAAGGAGATGAGCGACAGCGCCTGGGGGGGGGGGGGGGGGGGGGGGGGGGTCAGAGGTCACCAAATAAAACCAACGTTTAGCACTGCCCAAAATAGAAATAGGTAGATAATACTAATCGATACTTGGAGACTATCTGGACATTCCCCCCCCCCCACACACACACACACACACACACACACACACACACACACACACACAGACATGATGAATATCATCCATCCACTTTTGTTTGAAGGTAAACATGTTTACAAGAACAGACTCCTAAAATTCCGGGCGCCTGATAAAACGTTGTCCTTGCGTTCAGCCCAGAAATAGCAGCTGCTTGGCCTGGATGATGGAGAGACAACGCTAAGTATAGAAGCTGGAGCAAAGGGAGGCTGGCTCATCAGTCTCGTCCGACTCGCACATGGCTTCCCCAGGCTGCTTCCACAGAACCCCTCCTCCTCCTTCTCCTCCTCCTCAGACATTCATCACAGGCACCACAGCACTGGGGGTGAACAAGAGAGACACGACCGCCTACAAATGACCGCCCCCCCCCCCCCTCCTCCTCCCCCCCCTCGCTAAACCACACACGGTACCACCACTCGGCTCTCTGGTCATCAGACCAAAATGGCGAGGCCGCTACTCACTCCAGAACCTAGCCCCGGCCCAGTCTGATCCAAAGCGGTTCCATGCTGAGCTTATCGGGGGTGACATGCCCCTGTGATAAAGGATCGGCACCCACCATCCACCCCGGGAACAGAGACAGACTAGGTAAGGGAGGTGTGTTAGGACGGCGGGTCACACACGAAGAGATATGGGTCAAATCTGGTGCTGATACACACGCACAGCAGTCTCCGCTCTAAAGTCACGCTGTGCTGTGCTGAGAGAGCCAGAGAGAGAGAGAGAGAGAGAGAGCGGTGAAGGGAGGAGGTGGAGGGAGTCCCCCAGGTTGGAGCCGGCCTCTCTGGTACGAGATAAGTCACTTAGGGCCGCTTAGGACAGCAGATGCTTTGCTTTATTCATGTTCTCTGGGGAGAGAGCAGGAGGAGGAGAGGGAGGGAGGCCAGGGGTGCGTGCCAGTCACACCTCAGGGATGCGGGAGAGGAGGAAACGTGGGGACCCGCACGCGAGGTATGCTGCCAAAAGTGGTCGGCGTCACGCTTTTCCATGATATCCAATCTCTTCCTGGTGCTGTTTTTGTGTCTTTCTACCTCTCTCTCTCTCTCTCTCTCTCTCTCTCTCTCTCTCTCTCTGTAAAGTCTACAGATGTCTGTAGCAGATGCTTGGACAGGATACAGGAGTCATCTCCTTCCCTCTATCTCTCTCGCGCGCTCACTCACTCACTCACTCACTCACTCACTCACTCACTCACTCACTCACTCACTCACTCACTCACTCCCCCAATGGCAGAGCTGATTAGTTTGTCTCTCTGCTGTTATGCCTCTATTGATATGCAGATGAAGTTGAGCATGCTGGGGGAAACGAGGTGCCTCCTGCGGCTAGGCCACTGGCTGGTTGGGGTGCCGGGAACGTAGGACAAACGCTCGCCATGGCAACCGGGGGACGTGAACATGCATACAAACCTGTTCTCCACATTGTCCACGCCCCCGCGTGAGAGGACGAGACCCAAACGGTCTCTCCGACGCCAGCCTTTCCGGGGATCAGACGGGAGAGCGGCATCGATGCCCCCGTCGGCGGCACAAGCGACTCGCTTTGTGCCGCGCCTTTCCTTTGAAAGTGCGGTTTGTTGGAAAGCCACTGTGTGCCAGGCCTGGTCGTGATTCTCTCACGCGGGTTACGTCAGCGCCGATATCCTCTCCTTTCTTATCGAGCCTCCCGGAGGAAAAAGCGTCTTTGAGGCAGCGTTTCTCCGACGCCTCTGGGAAGGAATCAGTCAGACGCCTTAAAATACAAACACCCCCAAGACAGACTGTGCTAGGTGAAAAATATAGCACTGCTTTCCAAGTGACTACGCTGACGTATAGACGACGGTCTCAGTAATCCTGTTTTGACTCACTACTAGAGTACAATATGCCTTCTACTGCGTTGCTTTTGAACGGAGGGGTTAATAAGATAGTCACTTGACTGAGCTCCAGTCCTAGGGAAATGATGTCACCCCTCTACCCTCATTAGCAGGTGCCCACCTCACCTCCCTCCATTCCCCCTCGCCCTTTTTAATCCCTCATCCCCCTTCCCTAAGCCTGGACTGGTTTGAAACTAGTCCATCAAGTTTAACGACACACACACACACCCACCCATCACTCACTCACACTGTTTGACACGGCGGTTGCTGTCATTGTCTAGGCCTGAGGTGGCTCTCCTCTATCACTTTGCTGTCGGTCTAATCCTTCACTTATCAGACAGCTACTAGTATCTGGATCTGCCAAGGACTAACACATCAGCAAGTGTTGGAGAGGGGAGGTAACTCTCACTCACACACACACACACACACACACACACACACACACACACACACACACACACACGCTTAGCAACGGCATGCTGCTGCTAACACACCCACAACCCGTTTAGTCACAGAGCATATGCACACATACAGAGACGTCAGGGAAGATTTGCTGAACAAAACAGTGAGAGATATGCAGAGCGAGAAAGAGAGAGAGTTATTACTCCTTATTTAATTGACACTCTAGTGGTGGTCTGGCTGACAGTCAGCCCGATAAGGATGACGTCATCACTCTGGATGATCACAGATAAATGTTATCTTCCTTCCGGCTGCCCCCCCCCCGCCCGCCCCCCCACCCCCCTGTGCAGCAGGTGTCAGGGAGACAGGGAGGGAAAGAGGGGTTAACATGCACCACGCTGGCTAATCTTGTAAGTAATGATTATATGTCAAGTCTTAGTCCCTCTTTAAACTGCTTCACACCCGCGTGTGTGTACACACACACACACACACACACACACACACACACACACACACACACGCACCACTACAACGGGATTATGTGCCCTGTGAGCTGCTTGCTTTTGTAATGGCCACTTGGAGTCAGATCTCCCTCTCATGCACCATCTGCTGCTTCTAGAACATGAAAGGGAGGAAAGTGCTCACATGACAGAACTATTCAAAGTTAGCTGAACGGTACCCTGCTGTGCTGAACGGCGTAATCACCGTAATATGAAAATGCAAAACCGATGAAACGGCTCGCCGTGTTTTTAGCCTCAGGGCCACTTGAATTCATTCTTGTGTAAAAACAAACGTACTTTTAAAGGTTGGCCGTGCGTGCGTGTGTGTGTGTGTGTGTGTGCGAGCTTCTGTCTCTCTCCCTTTCCCTACCGAGCCAAACCAAGACATTTCCCTGAAACAGAGCAGAGTTTCTCTCTGTGTGCCTAGGAGGAAGTGCTTGGCTGACACACCAGGCAGCATCTGGTAACTCCATTACGCTCAATCCTCACTGACGGCCTGCGAAAACGCCTCGGCGATAACATCTAACCCCCCCCCCCCCCCCCCCCCCCCGCCCGCCCGTTAAAACGGCCACGACGTGACGCGGCCCGTTTGACGCTCTCCTGCGCCGTTAGCTTGGCGGGGATGGTGTTTTACCGGCCAGCCGATCTCTCTGAAGCAGACACCTCAATACACAGGGTTGCTCTCAGCGTAACTTGAACATGCAATGTCCCCCAAAGGAGGGGTGGGGTGGGGGGAGCGGAGAGCAGCGAAACCCCTGTTTAAGCTAAGCTGCGTGGGGGAGATGAAGAGAGAGCAGAAGACGTCAACAAACAAAAAAAAAGACCCGCTGTCCAGGAAGTGCCAGACACGCCCATATCGGGTTTCAGCCGGTAGGACAACAGCCTGCAGGAAACGTTGGCGACTGTTTACACAAAAACAGAGCCGAGCCGAGCTGTGCTAAGCCATGCTTAACGTTTACCCCGAGCTGCCGAAGCAGTACTGGGAGGAAGAATCAGCATGAGGAGCAACTTTTTGGTGGCCGTGGCAATGCCTGTCTGCACACAAAGCAGGCCTTCTAGGAGATTCCAATAGCCGTCAGTGTCCTACACCTCCAGGTTGGGTCCTGTAACGCCTACCCTGACGCCTTAGTGGCCCCAGGGAGACTGAAGGGTGTGGTACTGGGGACTAACGCTGACTTGAAGAGGGACGGGCGGGAGAAGGCCCTCCAGGCAGGGAGGAAGGGAAGGACTTTCACCTCTATTGAGTCTCGTGACGAATGAGCAAGCAGAATACCTGATGCCATCTATAAAACATAGCGCATCTAAGACATACAAGATGACTTAAGAGGTTCATGATTAGCTATTGCCATGTACATGTATGGGTACCTTGTAAAGAAGTGCTTGGGTGAAATCAAAGAGTACAAGATATAGACAACCCATAAGGGAAACTGTTTTAGTACTAGAATCACATATCTTGCCAATTATGATGTGCCATGTGTGCATCTATCTATGTGTATAATGTATAGTAAATACATGTAATGTGTGTATGCTTGAATGTAATGTTTTTCCTCAAAAGGTACAGACACAAAAAGTTAATGGAGTTACAGGAGACTGTTGCACATTGCCATAAACTGGTGATGTAATCTCCCTTTGTCAGACGAAACATTAACGTCGACAGAGACCCCTGTTCTTCAGAGCCACAGGGTTTGTTGACTACAGTTTAACTCAACGGTGAGCAGCAGGCATCGAATGACTCCAGCTGACCGGATAAATCAGACGCCTGTCAATGATTGCTGGAAAGCACTGGCCCTTATCCTTCAAGGTCAACTCGCCCTCATAGAACCGGAGCCTACTTGACACACTGCCCTCACCGGCTTCAAAGAGCCACTCCTCTCCCTCACTTCCTGTTGGAGCTCAAAGGAGTCAGCTGTGTGCCCTATCATCTGCCCCGAGCGCTCCTCAACGACATCCCCTTACATATCAAACAGCCTGGGCCGTCAAACGAATAAGGTCACAGCTAGCGGGACTGACCAGGTAAGAGTAGAAAGGGGAACGTGAGATAAGCGACGCAGGTTTTTTTTTGACATTCAGAAAGTCCTGCTCTGGTCGGACAAGAATCGCCAAGGGCAAGTCCGACAGGAAAAGCGGGTATTCAAACAAACCATGAATGTAAATAGAGAACGACAGAGAGGGGGAGAGAGGGGGAGAGAGGCTGACTTTCTCAAACACGAGCAGGGCAAGACAGAGCCTTGAAGTGCCGCCCCACGGTCATTCCAGTAAAGACCATGGCTTCCTTCCTGCCAGCCCACTGGGGTTCGGTGGTGGTGTCTGTAACCTTCGGGTCAGAGCCCATGGTCATTGAGGCTCCTTGACACACACTTCATGTCCATCAACTGCTTGACATACTGTAGTTAAATGACTGACGATTTCAAAGGACAGCTCAGCGCCGTCACCTGAGCCTGTGACCAAATACAAGGAAGAGTGTCTTCAATTATGAGGCAGTCCCCAACTAAAAAAAAAAAAATTGCTCTGATGCTACGGCAGCTCTAAAAGTCTCCATTCATTTGAATGCACGGCCTCAATGGACGGCCATTTTATCTTAGCCTTTCTTTTTCTGCAGGCAGCAGCTCGTCATGCTGACGTCAAGTCAAACGGCTGGTCGGCTTCCCACATCTATAAAGGCAAACATTTCAGGTGCATGTGATAGGGCAGCACTTGTACACCTTGCACTGCAATGAGCCCAGGGCTTTAGCCCAGCCCCCGCTGGGGAACTCACATTTGGAACATCAACGCTACAGATGAACCACTAGGATAGTTCACTGATCAAATCGGTCCCGCACTTTATTGGTCTTTGTGGAGAATAAAAGGCTCTTTCTTGTTTGCTTTCAGACATGGGCAATGGATCATATGTTGACTGTAAAATCTAAACACAAGTCAAAATAAAGGCGAAACAGCGTCCAGACTATTTATTTCCCCAGTTTGAGTGAGAGAAAGAGAGAGGGAGTCAGGGTGTGGGACACAAGTAGGTTAAATGAGAGGGTGATTTAGCAATTGTCCATGTTTTGGTTTTCAGGTTGCGTAGTCAACAATTATTCCGTACCATGTATCTTTGGTTGTATCATGTTTGAATACTTCGCACTGTGTGTGTGTGTGTGTGTGTGTGTGTGACAGAGGGAGTGAGAGACTGCCGCAGGGAGCTTGGCAAAAGAGCAAAAGACAACTCAGGGCCACGATATTTCCTTTTTTACTGAATAAGCAATCTCTTTGGGAAGCATCCTCTTGGTTTTAGATTTGTTTTTCTCTTCTCCAGACAACTGGATTAGGGGTACTGGCTCAAGCCTCCACCAAACCAATTTGATTTTCCAAAGCAAGAGCACATGCTGACTCGAGTAGAAAGGCTTTGCACAACTGAACAACAATATTGCACAGATCAGTCGAATATGTGATGGATATGAGACCTTGATTACAATGTTTGAATGAAACAGACAGAGAAGTCTGTTCAGACTGCATAAAGACTTCTATTGAAGGATGATTTGCCTAGAATCATGACACTGCATGTGAGACCACAACTCTGAAATGACTAACAGTGAACTTACACACAGCCCTGCAAGATAATGTAGCCAATGCACTAAGGAAAGAGTGGGAAGACTATGGGTCTTTATTTAACACAATCTAGGGGTTGCTAGATACACAAGGCTGTACCAAAGAGGCCTCAGACGTGATCACGCACGCACGTTAATGTTAACCCTTTCGCAAACGTTCGCTTTATCCGACACATGGGTGTACTGTTGAGTATTTTTGAAGTTGAAACTATCACTGGAACTTACCACTTCAACGACTTTGAGAATACCAAAGTTTGACTTAAGGTACTCCATGTCGCACTTAATTCCACCAAACATGTTCCCAGTGTGTACGGGTTCTGTGGTTGGCTGATAGGGGCTACTCGTCCCGGAGATCATCGAGGTGTTGGAGGCCTCGCCATCAAACCCGTCTGCCTCCTCGGTGGTCCTCATGATGATAGCCTTCTGTTCGCAAGCACGAAAACTTTAAGTGGAGACAGTCTGTTGCTGTTATTTGCAAATGCTAGGCCTACTTGATGAATAGCCGAAATACAATTATGTTAGCCTACTTGCACTTAACTTACAAGTGAATGTTAAAGGAAATTGGTCAATCCCCGTGAGATGAGCGCGATACAAAAATGCTGCTTTATTATCCTCTCAAGAATCAAAACAAAAATAAAACAAAAAACAAAAATAAAAAACAGTTTATTCAGCTGATATCCCTCCTTGTAGAATGCGTTAAAAACGTAGCTGTTTTGAGGCGAATGACTTGTGGGCGATTCTGGTCCGTTCTGTTTGAACCGAAAAGCGTCTATTCAAAGAGTTGCCGATAGACGATGAACATTACGCTCAATTGGTATTCTTCTGTGCAAACAACACTATTCACCCTGTGCAGAAAAAACAAGACGAAGAGTTATTGTTCACATGCACATAAGACAAAGTTAAGACCGAAATGTGGGCTAAAACCGCGTCTGCTGTGGCTACCCTACATTGTCTACTAAGCTTCGCTGATGCCAAAATGCTTGTCCCCGCCCCAAACGGCACATTCCTGTATGCACACGTTCACGTATTTTTCAATACTAACCTTCTTGACTAAACTGCATCAGAAAAGCACTCATATTTGTACGTACACTTCCTAAAGCATGCATTCAACAATGATTATACAAACCATGAAAATTGCAGAGTAGAACGCATGCTTCACTTATAGCTAGGAGTCGAGCGTAGTGTACAGGTAAGCGAGTCTGCGCGCCAGCATGGCTAATGTGTAATCTATAATGACGCTACAGGTGTGCGCAGCAGTGTGCACTACCAACCGGATAGTGACCGGATTTACCACCATGTCTCAAGATTGTCTAAAGTCAAGTGTCCTAAGAGCATGTAAAAATGTAATTTAAGTGGCCCTCATGTAGGCTAGTAAATTATGTCAATATACCAGCATGCACGTGCTCCTCCAGGCAATGTATTTATAAAGGCATCCACACGTTATGCAATTTGTTACACATGTTCATCGGGTGTTGACGCCACATGACGGTGACGGTCAACATACGTGCAGCATACACTGACAGATACTAAATGCAAATTCTAAAAGTAACCGTATCTTTGTTAAATTTCACCGACGACAGATCTCAAGTGAAGGTTGTGTTAATTGAACATTGCAGTCTATTGTGGTCTGCATCTTGTGCCTACTGCCCTCTTATGGTAGAATAGGCCTAACAATAAACTGAAAGGTCAATAACTTTGTATTGAAATCAGAATTGGCATCAAGGTGCATGTATGGCAAACATAACAGGGCTGTTATTACTTAGTTGAATATGAAGGATCCTCAGAGGAAGAATCATAGTAAATTCCCACTTGTGATGTAGGACACAAGTCCCATGTAAGAATAGCCTGTAAAATGGGGTGATTTACATCCAGAATGTGTATTCAAGACATGGAGAAACAGTGGACAACTCATATTTCACATTTTAACTGTCATGGGTGAGCGTTCATTTATGCAAAAACGTATGCAAAACGGAAGCCAACTGATGATTCATATAATTAAACCATCCGTTAAATTATTTAATACACTTAAAATAACACCATTGCACCCCATGTCTTGTTTCTTGGTTTTTTATTGAAGCCAGGGCTGACACATTTTCTTATCTTTGTCGGCACAAGAAGCAAAATTTCACATGGCTGCATACATATAGGCTACAGAATTGTGTTGAAGCCATACAATCACTCTCTTCTGAATTTGTCCAGGACACAAGTGCAGCCCTCCATGTGGTTACAAGGGTTTCAATATCCTGCGTGAAAAGGACTGGAAGCAAAAATAAAAACCTTTTCTTAATCTCCTATACATGTACTGAAGGCAAATCATTGAAGGATTACAACGTAAAGAGGAAGTCACTTTTAACGTAAGCTTGAATACAAATGTTACACCATCTGATCTGTTGGTTACTTAATCATGGGAGGAATATTCTATCTTTACACCCCAAAAATAAAAAAAAGGAAGTGCAAATCTGAAGTGAAGCAGCGTGAGAGCACTTATACCTTGCTGGACATAGTTTTCCATAGTTTCTTGTAAGCAACCATCCAAAAAGAGATTTTTGAAATATCAGCCATTACACGCCAGATTTAAGGGCACGATCACTAATCGCTAGTCTATAACAGAGGGGTTTGTTAACAATAGGAACCATCTCAATGCAGGAGAGAAAAATCAAACAATAATATATTTCATGGGCAGGAAAAATAAACAAGTTATTCTATAAGGAGCTTTCATTTTGTTCATGTGTATACTTTTCACAACACTGCCTAGTTTGTGGATAAATATCTGCCTGAAGCACAAGGACCTTCAGTTATGTTTTTGCTGTAAACCCAGATAATAAGTCATGGTTCCAAGTGTGCGTTGTACTTATTCGTGTGAGGCTAGCAGCGAAGAGAAATGTCTGCCGTCGCGCTGGCATAAATGGTGCAAGAGATCAACACAGAGGAAACGTCTCCAAAGCAAAGTGCTTTTTTCACCATGTGACATGAACGAATCTGGCTGTCCTGTATTGTGCTTCATAAGTTTCAGCCACATATCTCAGATGCCTAAAATCCTACCCAATGAAGGCAAGTAAGTGCACTGTAAGTGCTTCATACCAATTTCTATCGCTAGGAGTTAAAGCAAAAAAAATTATAATAATAAAGTAGATGCTGCACACCAATGTAGTCTTGTGGTTTTTCCCTTACAGAGCAAGATGTTTTTTTTTTTAAATAAAACAAAGAGCGTTGAACCCTTCTCAAGTTGTCAGGCAGAGGAATTCATGGATGATTTTTAAATCTAACCCTTGTCTTCTGTAAAAACCTGTCCCTTTTGCTGAAACATCTGAATCTTTGGATAGAGTTTCTGTTGTACACAGTTTAATTAACGCACCCATCCTATGATTCAGCCCGCCTTTACTATGAAGGGGTTTAAGGGAAGGACTATGGTCTGGCTCCTTGGTTGGAACAATGGATGCCCCCCCAATGCACACTCAGGGGAAAATAATAGTCAGATGAGAATCTGCTACACGCACAGCGGAATCCCTAAAAATCTGCATCTTTGGTTCCAAGTTCCAATTTACTGAATTTACTCCTTTTTTTGTATTTAAAAGGTAACTAGCTGCTAAATACCTTTAATTTGACATGAATTCAGAGACAATATTTCTGAACTATCCAAAACTGATAGGGCCTAAGCAGGGATTGCTTCGATTTTGATAATGATAATCTATTTTTATTGTAATTAGACTAGGGTAAATGTGGTTCATGAAACCATAAATAAGAATTTACAAATAATTTGATATGGTACAGTAATATCATAGATATAATAATTGGAAATCAACAAAAAAAAAAAAGAAGAAAAGAAAACACTGACAATATGTAAGGTCATCAAACAACCCTTTAAGGACACGAGTAAAGGCGGATCCATCAACTGGGAGTTCCCTGAATGAATACGGGGTGCAGTGTCAAGATGGGACCTGTACATTAAAGGCGCATGTCCACATTGAAAATGGGCACCGAAAAACACATACGGATAGATCCGAGCAGGCAAACACACTTTATTTGATAACATTTCTACACCTACGTCATGTAGAAATTGGGAATGTTTTAACCGACCTGCCGCGTGCAGTTTGTATAAAAAGGCTTGAAACTGAAAAAGGGACAGACTGTCAACTGCATTTCCAAGGAAACCGTGTTTTTTTTATAAACCGTGCTAAATTGATTTCCAAATCATTTTGGCCGCAAAAGCAAGTGCTTTCAACCACACCTGTTCATCTTGGGGACGTAAAAGCTAAATGTGTGATTGCTGTCTAAATCAGCAGCTAGGTACCTTTGCAGTTTATAAAAAGAAAGGCATTATCTCATATTGCTCCTTCGAACAATTTCTTCTAGGCCACTGAAGTAAGCTAACTTCTTTTTTTTTTTTTTTTTTACACATTATGCAAAATACCACAGGCTTGTTATACAAAAAGAAAACAAAATAAATTACTTAAATGACGAGAATTGGACAAAAACCTTTGAACTGTTTGGTGCTACAGTGCATTTCCTCTTAGACAAGCACCTCTACTATGACACAAATAGCTAACTGTGCCAGGCACTTGGGAGTTGTAGTAGGAAAGATGCTGCCCCAACCCCCCTCCCCAAGCAAACACGCACAAACACCTGTAGCCAAAAAGAAGACCATTAGTTAGAAGCTCTGCACCTGCCAAATCCCAATTAACCTTGTTTCGTTCAATCCGAGACCTTTTCTTGTCACAATTTGCTTTTTGTACAAAATGAGTTCAAATCTTACAATTTTGCTTAATATATTTACAGACATTTTAAAGGGCAGATTACATGCAATGCTATCAGCTAACTGGATGTCATATTAGTGTCATGACATCAGTGGCCTTTAAACACGTTACACTAAGCTAAATGTTGGACTTTTAACTGGTAAACTTTGCAGATAACATAAAACGGAGGAATTTATATAAATACAATAGTATCATATTTCTAACCCCTTTCTTTTGCATTCTACTTACCCTTGCGAGGATTTGATTCTTGTTTTGTCTCTCTAAAATAAGGAATTTAAGTTGTGTATTTAATTTCCATTTCAACCGTTTTCCTTCCATTTGATTTGCTGGACCAGGGGCCACAGCAGCAGCACCTATCCATTCATGTAAGCTGACACAAATGAGGTTTGACCTCAACAAAGGACAGGCCTGCAGACCAGGGTTTATGGGTGGCTCTCAGGGAGTGTTTGCACACCTGACCTAAATCTGTTATTCCTTGCCAAAAAACAACCAACTCCTTTAATATTGAAGTAGAATACAAACACCGCCATGTTTTTAACATCCAACCTCTCTCTCGCATACCCCTCCAACATTGCTCCCCCTAACCCTGTCAAATAAACTTTATCTTAATGCATCTCAAACAAATTTTGGCGGAAACCATTTTGTGTGCTGACGGTTATAGACATTTGGGATTTTTTTTTTTTTTACGGTTATGCTTGTCTTGTACGTGTTTGTTTTTTTAGCAGTGGACGATGCCGCGGTTTTGTTTTTGTTTTTGCCTTCACGCTTCGTTCTCCGTCGGTGGTGGTGTGTTGTTGGCAGAAACCATGGAGTCTGGTTTGCGAGTCATCCTGTCCAACTCGGCCTGGACGTCAGTCAAACCCGGCTTCTGCCCTTGGAAGAGACAGGAGACAAAAAGGCAGAAAGTAATCTCCTGTAGCCTCTGTGCGTGCCCTTAAACCACACAAATAGAGGCCGCTACGGCCTTCAAGCGGATGGATGGATGGATGGATGGGGGTTTGGGATGGCCAGGTGGTTCCATGCTGGAGATCATTGGCATTGCTGTCATATGGTTAACACACATGCAGAGAGGGGAAAAAAGAAAAATAACACTTTTCCATGCATTATCCTTGTGGCTTAGATGGACAGAGATGTTATCGGAAGCGCAACGCTGGAACAAAGGGGACATGTCAGGGATCTGGGGTGACCAGATGCTGTGTTAATACGCCGCTTGCCCTGGCCATTCATTGACTGCAGCCCGCTGTCGCACATGTACGCTCTACTCCAAAACTAGCGTGGCCGCTTCAAATCAGCGAGCGTGCAAGGGTGGGAATAGAGCCTACATGTGCAACGGCTTCAGTCACCGTGGTGACAAGTTGGCTTTAGACTGCATGACGGACACAACCAAAAGAAAGCAGTGATACATGACGCATGCAGAGAAAGGGTGGGCGGGCGCCGTCATAGGGTGATTTTGGGATGTTGACTCCCCGGTCGCATAACGCATGTTATGGGCTCGGAGGTTCCATGCATACAGGCCTTTCACCGGGTTCCTCCAGAGGTCAATAGGTCAGGGGACAGAGCAGGACTCAACTCTTCCCCTTTCCCTTAATGCCTTCCTCCATTACGTCTTTTCTCTCTCTTTCGCTCAGACTGCAAGGGGTTAACCTCCACACAACACCGTGGTACAAGTGTATTCATCAATAATATTTACAAACAGGCTCGCCGTCACATCTGCGTATGGCGGCGCTAAGAGTCGGTGCGTAAGTCCACTATCTGGCGAGCTCTGGATCGCGAAACCGCGGCGCTGGTCGCGAGACCAGAGCCCTGGGCGGACCTGCGTACACATTTCCCAGGGCGAGAACAGAGGAGGGTAAGGTTAAGGTGGGTCTGTACCTGTCTTTTTGGCTGACCCCTGCACTCCGGGCCCAGGAGACCCTGTGGCGGAGCCGGGGCTTCCTGGCGCGCCCGTCTTTTTGCTCAGCAGGCTGTTGAAGAAGTTAGCCAGCACTCCCTCGTTCGCTGCAGCGCCTGAAAGACAACCGGGAGCGGAGAGGAAAGCCACCAGTCAATACCGCAGCTTTCATTTTATTGGGGGGGACCACAGATTCAGCTGGGTTGTGTCTTTTTTGGGGGGGGGGGGGGGGGCGGGGGGGTCAACCCTAGTTTTCTAGAGGCGTGTCTCCCTCAGCCGACCGCCATCTCCTCACTAGCCCACCTGCGTTAACAGGCTTTACTAAGACCCACACCCGCCCGCTTGCTGTGCATAATGACGGAGAAAAAGGCAATATTTCTGTCCATGTGACTCAAGCTTAGAGGAGAGGGGCAGCTGGCCATTGTTTAAGGAATTATTTCAATAGCTACCACAAGGGGGCAGCGTTGACAAATGACAGTGACGCTAACAAACACCTCCACTGCTGAAAGAATGTGTCAATTCTGCTGAAGGTCTTGGAGACAAGACGCATCACATGGTCGAGACAAGGTTCAAGAGGGTCCGACTTTTGGCGTCCTCAAAGTTAACATGGGAGCCTGTGTTCGAAACATTGCCAGTGAATGGTAGTCGGTGCTGTCAGGGTCGTCTTACCCTTCATGTTGGGGTCAGGCTTCTTGACGGCGGTCATTGGAGACACGCTGGCCACGTTAGGCTGGCCGGTTCGACCGGTGGGCCGGGGAGAACCTGATGCTGTCCTTCCTGGGGACTCCTGACACACACACACACACACACGCACGCACGCACACGCACAGGTGAGTGCTGTTGTCCTTGTTAGTATTAAAATACATTTTAATACATTTTTCCCGTCAAGCAGCATTAAAAAATCCATTATAAACTTACCGTCGCTCCTCTGGTTGGTGTGGCTGGCTGTTTGCCCAACATTGACTGTTGTGAAGAGACCAGAAGAAACATTTAGGAAGTCAAAAACACCGATTTCAACAAGACTCCCAAGCACAAGCATATTGACAGGCGGCCATTAACATTTCTTTTATTTACAAAAGAAAAACAAGTGCTGACATCCTGGGGTAAACTCTAGAGAGAGGGGAAAGTCAGCTGGAAATATAATACCCGATTCCCCAACACATTTCCTTACATCCCTGAGTAATGATTGGTTTAAAGCAGTGCGCTCATTGTTCTCAATAACCCCTGAAGCTTGGACTGAGTGGGCCCGACTCCGCTGTTCCCCTCGAGGGGCAGCCGTGTGACCTTAGACGCAAGCACCTCTCTCGGGCCAATTAAACACCAAGGATTTCCCAGGGCCCCGATTGGCCGAGGAGGGGGTGATACAGAAGGAGGAGGAAGTGGGCTTCGAAGCCAAGGCAAAGGCTGCTAGAATGGGATCGGGTTCCACCGCACATAATGACGGGTTACGACAAAACCGAGGAATCTTTTCTTTCTCTCTCTCTCTCTCTCTCTCTCCATCTCTTTCTCCTACCCTCTCTCACGCTCTACTGCACTTTTTCAGAATCTCTCTTTCATGCGCTGTACTCAATGCCAGCTAGCCAGCATTTATCACCAAAGAAAAGTCTCTGGTTGGGGACACAAATGTTTAAAAAGCAGGCCTTACGCCCACTGACAGCTGATTAGAACTGAAAGACCAAGCGAATGCAACCCGGAGATGAGATTCGCAAAGTACATTCCGGTTGGCTGACGTTTGTGATCGACGGAACTCAAAGCCTCTCTGACGGCAGGACGTCGGCAGCGAGGAACGTAAACAAGAGAAACACCCACCTGCTGCTTCATCAAGAACACCTGCTCGTCCTCTGCGTTGACTTCCTTATCGTGGACCAACTGGAAATGGGGAAATGTGAAGGGGGCGGGGTCACAGAAAAACAGAGGATATTAACAGTCAAGTCAATAATACAATGGCGAGTGCATATCACGTGCATGGTGTAGGTTTGCGTTGTTATTTGGACTATAAGAAGAGACCCAAACGTACAGCATGCGGTCCGCTTACCTTCCGCACTGGAGGCTGCATGACGAAGTCTTCAAACGGGTCTTCTGGTCGGACTGTGGTGAAGTTCTCGTGCAAAATCCCAATCTTCTTCTCGTTGTCCCAGCCGGACGGACTGAGGAGAGAAGAGCTTGTTACGGGTGTTTTAGGGCTTACCACCCCCGGTTAACTAAGACATCAGGCACATAAGAATCAAACGGAGCTCTCCTATATAGGTAAAGGGGTTTACAAAACACCCACAGCTCCAAATCCTACACCTTCAATTCCAAGCAACCTGCCACAGCTACGATCAAATTGTTGTTCATATTTACAAGCTGACATGAGTGGGGGTGAGGGGGTCCGTATTACCTTACAGCGACATGCTCTACTCACATGAACACGGCATCTTTCTCCACCACTAAGGCAGGCGTGGTGAACTGGAAGTCGTACACTTTGTGCACAACGTACTTGTAGAGCAGGTCCACGTTCTTCTCCTCCTTGACGGAGGTGTATATCAGGCCCGCGCCGTCTGCCGGGCGCCGTCAAGGAAGACATGGGATGTGGGGACGAGGGCTAAATTGTTAAAAAAAAAATTACAAAAAAAAACCTCTACAAGGAGATGGAGGCCAGGTACATTTTGTGGTGCGTGTGTTGCAGGAAGTGACATGACCTCAACCCTCCAATGTGGATCAGGAAAGATGACCCAGATAAGACTGTTTGAAGGAATTCAGACCACTCCTAATGGGTTCCTATGAGGAGGGTTGCCATGAAAAGGCAGTGTCCACCATGTTTCAAACGAGACCAACCAGGAGGATATGTTTCACAGAGGAATAACGTGTGAGAGTGGGAAGGATACACTGTAAGCAGAATCGCCGGACATGGGACTGGATGAAGTCAAAGTGTTCCTCTCTGAAGTCATGCTCCTTCTCTAGGACAGCGATGGCATCACACTGCAGAGGGAGAGAGAGAGAGAGAGAGAGAGAGTGAGTGAGAGAGAGAGAGAGAGAGAGAGAGAGAGAGAGAGAGAGAGAGAAGTTAGAGTTATCCCTCCATGTTTAATAGACACCCTACTGGTCATCTGGCTGAGAGTCAGTCTGATATGACGAGGATGTCATGTCTTCGACTGATGATGACGGAGATTATGAGTCTTTGGCCAGGCCCCAGTGTATCCAGAGTACAGGGAAGGGGGGAGGGAGTCAGTAAGTGAGTGAGTGAGTGAGTGAGTGAGTGAGGCCATTAACCCTTCCCCAGGACCACAGCAGTCCTGTATTCTCCTGGGGCGGGGCAAGGTTATAAACAGGATGATAATTAGCTGGAGCCTGAGGCTCTAGCTATAAAACCCACCGGCCCCTCCCCCTTTTGTCCTCCTACAGTCCCTCCTTCCCTCTCACTTCACCATCCACCCCCTCTCTCTGTCCCTTTACGAGAGGAAAGGGCAGCAAAACCTTGGCAGCCTTCCAAGGCCCCACCCGGTCTTTAGCTGCACAGACGCACTGGCACCCAGTGACCACTAGGGGGGGGGGCCTTCCCCAGCCACGGCCGCGCACAACCAGCTGAGCATGACTCAGGCAGGCGGTGGTGGTGCTGAGCAGCCACTTCCTCAAATGAAGCATGGCCGGATCGCAGACGCCAGGGCCTGGTTAAATATGCAGCAGGCTGTCATCAAATATAAATACTCCTGTTGCCTCGTTCACAGGCTGGCTGGATATACACTTTCCATACACTCGAGACGCAAACGGGACGATCTCCCGGGGTGCACGGATGAATTAGGCCTCTGTCATGGTTTGGCGAGGCAACGAGCCATAAGATCAACGTCATCCCTCTACACAAACAAGGGCCCCGCCTCTAATATTTATACTCTGCAAAAGCACAAGTGCTGCAGGTCTTAGTGAAGTAAAAGGTAAAAGATAAGCAGGTAATCATGACCACTGGGAGGCTGGGAGCAGTAAAACATACGTCTGTTTATCTATAATAAATGAATAATAACTACCGACTAAAAACAATAATATAGGCTAAACGTTAACATATTGCCGTTACATAAGGAACAGAAGGCTATCCGGCCCCGGCCCTGCACGGTGAACTGCTCCAGAGGGGGTCGAGCGCGTCTGGAGGGCAGGGAGCGGATCAGCAGAACAAGACGGCGGGCAGTGAAAAGACCACATTCACCGCGTCCTCACCACCACCAGCATGTGAAGCTCTGGTGACGGCCACACTGTGTTCCCGGGGGGGCGGCGGGGGAGCATAATGGCCGCCTTTCATGGAGGCAGGACGCAGCCTCGCGGGCCGAACGGCGGCCGTGAAGTGATGGCAAAACACAAGACCAAAGCTGGTGGAAGAGAGAGCGGGGCGTGGGGGGGGGTTACTGGAACAGAAGCGCGGGACAAGCTGTGGATGTTTGTGATGCCGTGACAGAACATCGAATGCTTTGGCACTTTGTTTGTTGAGATGCAACCCAGATTTGGCCCTGCCAAGGAAATCCTGTCTCACCCGTCACTCAAGAGGAAGGAGGATCAGCTACATGTGCAGGTAACAACTTATCTAATCTACAGTTTGTTTAAGTTGAACAAAGAAGCCTCATACTGGGAGACGCTGTGTAGTCAGCACATTTCTGGAGGGGTTGTATAAGCTGACTAACGCCTGCACAAGGCGTGGCCTTCCTTTCATTTAAGTGGGCCGATCTTCAAAGCGACACTGTGGTCTACCGAGTCTAGACAGCAACCCAGATCCTCTTAGAACACATCGCGACATAGACGTGAGGAATCGAACCAATCCGCTAGTGGACCGTCACAGCCCCCCCCCCCCCACACAAACACCAGAGGAAGTGGATCCTGGGACGGAAAACGTACCTTTGTGCAAACTATTAGCACTGGAATGCCCAGGTTGTGTGTGAGCGTGTTCTCTCCCAGCGGCAGCACCACGTCCTCGTCGTCGCCCCCCGCTGGCTGGGCCCGGCGCTGCGGCGAGGAGGGGGTGGCGTCCTCGGGCTCTGTGTACTCCTGGAACGCCTTCACCACTACGAGAGAGAGAGAGAGAGAGAGAGAGAGAGAGAGAGAGAGAGAGAGAGAGAGAGAGAGAGAGAAGAGGGATTATTCCACAGGTTAACCTCGGTGTTCATACAGTGGAGATATCCCTAACGAAAGATACCGAGAAGAGCGACAGAGAAAGATGAGGAGGTAGCCATCTTGACTATCTCAGTGCTAATTTGGAGGCTACCTCGGAGCAGCTCAGGCCCTCTTCCCCATAGCCCTGACACACAGGCAGAGACACACACACACACACACACACACACACACACACACACACACACACACACACACACACACACACACACACACACACACACACACACACACACACACACACATCCACGGCCCATGTCCGATCAGACTGCTTTCACCTACGACAGCGGCTGCTCCGGACAGGCCAAGTCACCTAGGCTAGACAGGAACCTCTAATGTCACCAATCACAACTAAGTCAATCAACCAACCACTGAGCAGAATTACAAAGTGGCTTCAGATTCTTAAAAAAAAAAACACCTTCAGAACCACTTTCAGATGAATACAGTAGAGTAGCTATATGTGCGGAAAAACACAAGAAAAGGATTACAGTGAGTAAGCATGGGAGGCATGTTAACAACATGGTGTAATGCTTCTCTCGTGTAGCCTGGCCGACGTGACTGAAACACAACGTACAGTTAGGCGTTCCAGAGCTGCTCACCGAGGCGTAACGCTGCTGAGAACAAGTATGGCCGCCCCCACCACACTGACGGCCCTGTTGTTTGGCCTACAGCTGTGCGGGCTGTTACTGGGCAGTCTCCTTCAAACAGCTCCGTGTGTGTGTGTGTGTGTGTGCGCGCGTGTGTGTTCCGAGGTCTGGGGGGGCGACTTCCTCAGGAACCTTAGGAATGCAGTTTATGGCGGACCGACAGTCCCGGTCTAACGCTCTTCCCAGCTCCCTGTCCTGTTCCAAGAGCGTGTAACGTCCAGGGAAGTGTGTTCAGCGCCGGCCACCGTCGGTCTCTGATCCTCCCCGCTTCAACTTTCCTCTTGTCTCAACCCAAGTCACTTGACTCCTCAAAATAGATCTAACGGCGTACATTCTTGAGGGCTAATGATCTGGCTGAAGAATTCATGTAATTATTGAGTGTGGGGAAAAAAAATTGTAACAAACATATTTTGTTTAGCCTGATCTTAAAAAAAGAAGAAGAAAAAAACAAAAAGCAATCATAAGACGATGCTTTTGAGGGAAAAAACAAAGTCAGGCAAACATCATCGCTCTTTGGCGACCTTTCAGAACACCCAGCTTACAGCCCCCAGCTATTCACTGCAATGGTTTATCCCCTTCCCGGTCTACTGAGAGTCTCTGAGAGACACCACTAAGGCTGGTCTAACCCGAGCTCGACTTTGCCCACTCTGGCCTGCCTACCTGTTCTATAAACAAAGGCAGGGTCAAAGAGCGCGGAGCTGCATCAACCTGTACAGTCACTGACACAGTCGTTTCAAAAGGCTCCAGAGCTAACCTGCAACTTAAATCGCTTTCGTTTTCAGCCTGTTTTTGGTTTTGTGCAAAAGCTCAATCGAATGACTGACAGTTGCAAACCACTGCACACAGCCTTGGCCCAGCAGTTTTACTAGATTAGGCCTTTAAACCGCATAGAAGTGGGGACTATATTAAGTATACACACACAGCCATTAGCTTATAAGGCCAATGCCGTTCTCACATACTCGGGCAGCCTAAAGCATTCCTGTTTGGTCACAAGTCCCGAAAGTCACGCAGAGAAAAGCGCCTTGTTCCCGACGTTTCACGGTGTGGGCCCCGGCGAGTGGGTGCCCCTGCACGGACAGCCTTCCAACCCAGGATCCACCCCAGCCAGCCGCCTGCTGCAGTTCCAGCCCCGTCGGAACTGAGACTTCCTGTCCACTGATCTCCCTGCACTCTGGGCTGAGACTAGGAACCAGTGCAGTCCCTACCAAGACACTGATGTCAGAGGAGGAGGAGGGGCAGGGGGGGAGCATGATGCAATACGGCTGCAAGACCATTCACTGGACGCAACACACAATACACAAAAACATACCTCTCTCTCCCTGCCTCTCACTCTCTCTCTCTCTCACACACACACACACCACACACACACACACACACACACACACACACACACACACACACACACACACACACACACACACACACACACACACACACACACACACACACACACACACACACGCACACACACACCACGTCTTTCACACTGCCTCCTTCTATTCATCACTCTCATTCTTGCTGTCATAGCAGTCTCTTTCTCTCCATCTCTCCTTCCCTCTCTCTCACACACACAAATACATACAAATTTTGACACCAGCCTGCCATGCGCCGTGATGACATTATTCCTGACATCCTGAAAGATGAGTGTTGCCCTTGTGGATGAGCTAACCCTGTTTATGTGCGCAGGCTAAACATGAAGCTTGGCTAAGGAGGGCAAGCAATAGTAAAGCCAGCCCAGCCAACTGTGCACCAGTAAAGTCTTTAAAAAACCCTGTTAGGCCCAAGAAACCTTGATTGGACTAGGTTTAGATTTAGGCAGCTTCGGTCCACTCTGAAGCCAAGGTCTGATGAGACAAGGGCAACGCACTGTCAATTTTCTTTTTCCGTACTGAGATAATACATGAACATATGATGATTTAAGAATAAAGATCCAACCCGATTATTAGGCATTGTTGGTTTATGCCAATAATACGATCATCCCATACATGTGTAATAACTAATGCGACCACTCAATAGACGCGTCTAGATGATTCTTTGCATTATTTGTTGCATGCTCCACGGAACAGACTAGCATCTTTATGCTTCTGACATGAGCAGTTTCCAAAATCCGCAAGAAAGCCAACTATGCCGTTCACATGCATCAAAGAATCGAAAGATTGGGCAAAAACCCAGGGGTCTTAATCGGGTTATAAATACATTTTGGAAATCAGACAAATACATTCACATGACCCTTTTAATAGTCGCATTATTACCATTAGGGGGTTATGATCGGTGGGCTAGTGTGCATGTAAATGCACTCAACGACGACACATATCCCAGGAGTGCAGAGAGGGCATCGGATGAAGAAGCAGGCACACAGGCCACCTCATGTCAGCACAGTGCTACTACCATACGTCACCTTCAAACAAGCCTTAGTAATCCGATAGGCAAAAGGCGCTGAACCATCATCATTTTGCTACCTACTTCCCCTTCGCCACTTCAGTGCTAAGGCTGTTCACCGAGGGTATCGTATGAGAAGAATGGTTTCACAGCACAATAAGGACATGAAAGCTCGCAGGACACCAGAAAATACCGATTCAACGAACACAGGCCTCACAATAGACAAGAACATATTTGACTTCTCTGCATTGCATTGTCTTCATTGCGAGCACAGTTCATGAATAAGTTATTTCTTCCAAGCAGAGGAGCAGCAGGCCAGCTTTAAAAACAGACAAGATGGGGGGGTCAATATAAAGCCCCCTCGGGCTAAACTGACTAGTTTGAGGAGCGCAAAGCTCGGAGAGCACAAAAGAGCGGTTCATGAAGCAGAAAGGACCTGTTCTTTTTGAATTAGCCCGCAGCAGAGCAGAGATCTGAGCGCATCAGAGCCTTTGGTCTTAACAGAGCGGGCCTTTGGTAACAACTCCACACAGCTGAGGATCATGGGCCTTATCTGACAGTGACCTAGAAACATCCATGACCACGGGTAACGCTATACAGTACACTCCAGAACGCTGTGCTGCTGCACACTTATGCACTACTTGAGCCAGCCAGCCACCGCCCCCCCCCCCCCCCCCCCCCCGCCCCCTTCTATAAGTGAAGATGAACTTCATTCGGTTAGGATATTCTGCATGAGCTCAACTTAAATGAGATGACCCAGGAGGTCTTCTCAGAACACTTAGCCTTAATCCAGCCTTCCTTCATCCCTGCCTTAGGGTAGCCCCTCGCCAAATCACTGAGTGACACAACTGGTCTCTGACAGCCTTGTGTCCACTTATCCACATAGGAATTTAAACAGAGCCCTGTCTAGGAGACTGCTAGATGCTGTGGTGTGTTCTCTGCTAACCAGCTAAGGGGTCAGGCTGCAGCCAAAAGCTACAACCTAGGAGCAACTCTGCCGACCCTTAGTCCAAAGTTTAAAGAAAGACAACAAGCATTGCTCCTTCCCACAGGTCAATACCCTGAAGAACAGCCAACACAAAAGAGCCACCTACCACCTGCCCAGATCAAGTAGACAACAGAGTCCAAATTAAGGCAAGAGGATCAACACTTTGGCTTACTATTCTGCTCCATCTCTCTCATCTCTTCGGGAGGGATCTTGAGCTTGTCCACGTGGTCACGCAGCACGCTGGCCCACTTCAGCAGCGACTCCATGATGGTCCAGGGTCGCGACATGTCCACCACAAAGACGGCGAGGCTGTCGTGTAGCGACTCGGTCGACACGGCAAACTTTAGCAGGCCTTTGTGGTACAGGTCCCCATCCAAGATCCACACATTGCAGCGTGTCTGGTCTGCAAAGCATTAGAGTAGAGAATTCAAAAATCTCTTCAGCTTTCACGTATTCTTAAAACAAATTGTGCAGCTAATAATGAGAGGAGTATAGATTTATTTAGAATCAAATACAAGCACGGTAAAATAGGCAAAACATTTGATCTGAATATGAACATCACAAAGCATCATGGATGCCAGTTATCCATTTTCCTATGTGAGTAGTTTTCAATGAGTTGCCAGTGAAATAAAGATTTCATACTGCTGCACTGTTGCTTCTTCTGAATTATAGCTATTACACACACCATCTCTGTCTTCATCGTGAACATTCAAGTACAGATACTCCAGGCCTCTCCCTTTCTTGTTGTGGTCGGTTCCTTGGAGTTTCGCCATGAGCGTTGTCTTTCCTGACCCATCCTCACCTGAAAAGTATTGGGAAATGAATGTCCTCGTGTCAGGGCATTACAAACAATCACAACATTGTACCGATTCTCTATCATCCTAAATAATAAACCCACACAAAATTTGTTTTGTCAAGAACTGCGGTAACTTGACTTGAAATCACAACACAAGCAGCACTGAATCAATGTCATGCATCCAGTTTTTGCACCCTAAGCTTTAAGGTAGGTAATGAGACTTACCAAACACCAATATGTTTTTTCCTGATGGTAACTTCGAGCTTGAACGAGTAGAAACCTCACTCAGTATTGAGGTCCTGTTAGGAACCAGAAGAGAGCAAACTAATTTACATACAGTCACTAGTAGTTTAGAAAGAAAACCGGACAGACACTGACAGAGAGAGGTAAAGATGGGTCACTTGACCGGCTGACCAAGACAGGCAGACAGATTTTCTTAGGACAGAAAATACATTTTCATCAAGAACATTAATTTGACAGCTAGTCGGCCATTTGGCTCACCTAATATTAACGTTTTCTAGGCAACTGAGTGACTAAGAAAGGTAAACACAACAGTGCAGGGTAGCTAGCAACTAAGCAAGCCTGTTGGGAGTTAACGGTTGTAACGTTAACCCTAGCTAGCGAGCTAGTTAGCTGGTTAGCTACCTAAGGTTTTCCAAAAACTATATAATTTGTTATAAAAGATGGAATATGAGCCAACAGCTCATTTGCCACGAGTATACGCTGTGAGCTAACTCACTAATGTTATCGCACTAATACAACTAACCAGCTTTAATAGTTAAGGTTAGCTAACAACGTTAGCCAGTTCGCTGGTTTTTGACATCCCGGGTCGGGTTTGATTATGAGCAACCGGCAGTGACAAAGCAGTTTGAAAACGTATTTCTGCACCGTATCTGGTCCAATTTGGGAGCCCTTAAGTTATTATCAAAAACTTAAACTTGCCAAAGGTTTTGTCCTTCTTCCTCTTCGTTATTGTTTTCCATAGTATCGCCTGCCCCGGCTGCGCCCAGGAGCTTCTTCTCCAGAACGGGAGCCATCTTCTCTCTCTACAACCACAAAGGGAGAGGCGCTACTTGGACAGCCTAGCACAGCGTTGACATTGGGTACGCTCGATTCAGAGTACTTGGTGTCACGGTGTGAATGTAAAACGTTAACTCAACCCCCATTCCTTCCCTTTCTTTCAAGCAAACAAGTTAACTTAGAACAAAAGTGGCAGTTAGGCATCAACAATGATGGGAAAAAAACAATACAAGTTCTATTGCGTGCCACCTTAATTTAGTCTAAATTTTAATACATAACTCCCTTGGGTGGTATGGATCTCCCTCGTATGGACAGCCACATATAATAGGCAATCTCATACACTTTTACAACATAATAATAACACTAAATTAGTCCAACTTGTTGGCAGCCTCTGTATGAATAAACTCGTCCTAAGCATGTATGCAACATAATACTTTGTTTACAAATGTCAATAATAAGATTGTCATAGTTTATGCTGTGCGTTTCAATTGCCTAGCAATTGTAGACAGGCACTTCCAGAGAAAGCTTAGTATGTATTGGCTTGCATGATGTCATTTCTATCCTGCCAGGCGAAAATGCATTGTACTTTCGGATGTATAAAAACTGTACCAGGGTCACTTTGCCGTTTCGCCAACGATACATATGGTTCCTCCACCAACCACAACAACTGACCCAGTATCCGTATTACAAAATGAAACCGTGGCAGTTCCAGCGGTTCACTGACAGAAAGAGAGTAATGCAGAAAGAGACCAACGCCACCTACTGGTAGAGAGTTGCTGGAAAGCATTGTGCACATCCTATAAGGATTTTCAAGGCAGTGACTTACTGAACATGTATTATTATAATTCATGCACAAATCAAATCCCAAATTTGTTTATCATTAGTATATCTGACTTAAAAAATACTTTTAAAAGGCAAACATCATTATCATTATTATAATAATAATAATTATTAGTAGTAGTAGTATTAGTAGTAGTAGTAGTAGTAGAGGTAGTTGTAGTAGTGGTGGTATTTGTAATATTATTATTATTGTATGCAAATTATACTGTTTGACATATCATATCACATATCATTGCATTTAATTTATTTTGAATTTGTTACGTAATTATTAACCCTAGTGTTGTTGTGATGATAAATACACAACCACAGTAAGTTCAAAGCCTAAGTTTATTTGACAGATTGGTAGTATATACCTATACCTAGTATATACCTATACCTATTGAATATACCTGTAATTATAAAAGAAAATCAATTGACGTGCTAGAACTATTTGTAACGTATTTGATATGTTCCAGAATGATTTAGAAGAAATATGGCAACACTCAACTGGCTACTCTTGATTTTTCCTCACAACCAGTGACTCTTGAAATGTAAGGTATAAACCTTTACAAATGTCAACTTAATCCACTTATGAAGGATGTAATGCTTTTAAACTACAGTGAAATGCAACTGACCCTGATCAATATCTTATCCTGTGTTCAATCCTGACAAAAAAAAAGCCAATGCCTAACTTAATTAGGGTAGAGAAGACTTGATGTGTATGAGAAGGCCAGTTCTGTTCTATCATGGATCATTGAACCCTTGATGGTCAGATGAGCTCCATTTGTTTGGACCTACAATACAAAGCAAGTGGTGAGATATCAGTCAGTTTAAGGATTGTAGTTGTTGGTCCCTCTACCTAGGGGGTGAAACCCTTTTTTTTTTTACACGAACGTGGATCGTAGATGTTGGTCCTTCCCTCCACTATGCCCCTCTTTAACCTCTCCTTAAGATATCGACTGATAATAACTGAGCTTTAGCCGCACCCTCATGGCTACTTTACCCCAGGTATATTATGAGGCTGGCAAATGGATATAAAAGTTGGAATGTTGCAAAGCTTAAAGCATTACAGTGCTAGAGCTCTTGAGTGCCTTTCCCACATAGCTCTATGGCCTCAATGCCAGAAGAGAAAATAATTCAGTGGTAGAAAGCATAATACGTTGTTCTTTTTCTGTACCAGAGGCTTTGTGGATTCAAATGTTTCTCAGTGTGCAGTAGTGTTTACTAAGCACTGCCTCTATAATTGATTAAATTAGTGCATGTGAACAACAACTATTTCACACAGCCAATGATTCCCGTACATGCATCCGAGCATATGCTTCTCTCTGTTAAATGAAACAACCGGCTCCAAACAAATTCTAGCTAGAGAATGAATATTCTTCGTCTATTACATTTACCATGTCTGTTTGTTTTATGATTTCTTAGATGTGACACAAGAGGGTGCTGTCTTCATAGAAATCCAAATTTGGAAATGTATGATTATTTCAACAATGGCATGTGTGCTGTCATTAAATATCATGGATTATGAAAATACTCATGCTCCCCAGGTCTTCAAGTGCTTAATTATACGTTGGATTGTATTCAAACAGTAAAAGATAAAAGTTGAAGGATTACTTGTGATATGTATATATATATATATATATATATATATATATATATATATATATATATATATATATATATATATATATATGGTAGTTTGGTCTTGCAAAGAGGCCTCTTAAAGTTTCAGATAAAACCCACACACCAGGGTAAAACCTGGTTCTGTGTGGGAGGGAAGTGGTTATTGAACACGAGTAGAAAATAAAGCTATCACCACGATTATTTTCTTGTATGAATATACCTCTTAATGTGCTCATCTGTTTTCAGAGAAGTAAGCCAAACTATAGATTAGGTCTTTTCACACTGCACCCAGCCCTGGGTCAAGAATATGCACTGTGAAAAGCCCTATTGAGTCTACAGTACCTCCATATTGACATTTACCTGATGATTTGAGTGTCAACAAAGATGTGTACAGGTGTGTTTCCTGCAGACCCAGAGGGCTGAGTCACTATCAAGTGGCCTTGGCACAAAATGCTCAAGCAAAAACGTTATTTTTAAACCTTTAAGCTGACACAGATGGGAAGACAGTTGTAAAACCGTTTCATTAAAGCTGTCCCACTAGCAAACACGATCCCATTAACACGTACAAGGCAAATTACACGGAGGTGCAATACATCAGGAGACTTCATAAAGAAAAGTTATTTCGAGAATGACCTCTAAGCCCTCATAGGCCTATAGACACACCTTTCGTATACAATGGCAATGGCAGCAATGCTCAAGCAGGACAGAACGGAACAGTGTGTGGCAGAACAGATACTGTATGTATTAGACATTGTGTACCTGCCCGAAGCCTAATAGCACGTGAGTCGGTCCAGTGACCTTCCCATTTTCAGGTACTGAGTTACACAATAACAAACGACGGCAATCTCCAGTGCATTGTATACCTTTTGGAGCCATATATGCCACAGAACAATTTTTTTATGCATTCTACTAAATTGATGATCGAGTTAATTGCATATATTAATTGCAAAAACTGATAGTGTGGACCCTGTTGAACAGTGTGCAACCCAGAGTTGGGAAAACGATGTTGTTTATTTTACATATCCAATATATTTATGAAAGCTTTTTATTTTTCATTCAGAATGGGTGTCTTACCCAATTGGGATTCATTAAAAGGCTTTAAGAAATTATTTATCTCAGTAGTCTAAATAATCCACATTCACTTAAAAAACAAGTAGTTCGGCAGGATCATTATCCCTAATAGGCTAAGCTGTCGAATCTAGAGAAACATGCACCAGTAGTGGGGGTGTTGAACAGGGAGGTGGGGTTAGGGGCTAGGGAGGGTATAGATTGTGAGCAGGGTAGCAGTGGGTAGGGAAGATTGTCATAGCGACAGATGTCTTGCAATCGGTAAGAGGCACTCTCCTCGGTGAAGCACAATCCTTGAGAGTACCACAGGGAGAGAGGGAGGACGGTGCAGCTGTCAGTCGCCAATAGCTTTACTTCTATTATCAGTTCCAGTTGAATCTTGCAAGGGACTACATCAGATCCCCAACTCCTCGATACGTGCGGATTAAGGCACAAACCAAGGTTGGTAAAATAAACTTACAATGTTTGGCCGTTTTATTTATGGAATATGGGATATGTGTTAATGATACTTAAGCATACATTTTAACAAGAAAAAACGTTAGAATTAACGGGTGCCATGATCAGAGGGTAGCCTTTGTCCCTTTTTTTCTCCGAGCTTTTGGAAGCATTCTGCATTCCAATCGGTGGTCATTTACTGAACGTCTTTCAGATGGATCGTGCGTTATTTCGACTGCCATTTGGTGTTGGCCATTAAACACACTACCTGAATTCAAATAGCAAATGGAAACTGAGTGAAGAGCGTTATTGATTTGACCGAACAGAGTTTGAACTTATACACCGATCAAATTAACTTTTACGGAAAATGAGAGCGTCTGGTTTAGGCATATAGCCTGTTTTTTTTTTAAGGTTATCATTTTTAACACAACTGTGATTCTACGATATTGTCAAACGCTCATGAACAAAAAGAAAAGAGCCGAACATTGGGGGTGTGCCCTGTTTTGGGGGATGGAGACCCGTTCGTGCTTATATATGAGACCCCATCAACAAGATGAGAGGTCTACATCAGATATTATAGGGTAGGCGGGCTTATTTAGTTATTTGCAATAATGGCATTCCTAAAGATTACACGTTTGTTTTCGTTTGGCTTTTTATAAATGTCTTATATTGCATTTTGGCCCCGAATAGCGAGACTAAACGGACATAGACATAGGCTACCATGTATTGGACAGTTAAGTCTAGCAATATCATATTCGTACAACAGCCAATTGGTCTTAACTGGCAAACTCAGAAGGTCCATCCTTACTATAAGACCGTTTTTTCTGTACTTCTCTTGTTTTCTTCAATGTGTTTAACTGAAAATACCCGTCATTTACCCGATCAATACCCGATTTACGAAGGGTGCTCTTCTGACATATATAGGCTATTCTCAAACGTGTAACCTGACTGGATTAAGTGTCAGGGTACCCATTTTCACACGTTAAGGGTTGTATAGCCTCATGCACTTCAGCCCACTCTGCGTGCGTAATGGATCCGCTACAGCCTATCCGAGTCGAGCGCGTGGCTCTGCAACCCCTCCTGATTGCTAATTGAGTAATGGTTGTTCCAATGCAGCACTATGGACAGCTCCTAGCTGGATTGTTCACGCCCCATACCCGCACCCCTGCTGCAGCTCACACATGCCTTGGGGCAGTTGCACTCTCGCCCCCTTACATCTTGCTCATGTTGACTCAATCATGCTTGCGACATTTGGGATAATGATCCAATTCCCTTATTTATTGGGCGAGTCCATTGCCTTCCAATCTCAGTTCAGGCAATGCATACATTTTTCTTCATGTAGGCTCATAATGTTATTTCGTTTTATTTGAATGTAGGTCTACTTCTTTTGGTGAACGCAAACGGAGATATAGTCTCCAAGGTTCTGCTATCAGTCTGAAACTAAATTGGGAAGAGTTGGAGTTCCAGTTCTCTTTTTTTTTCTTTCTACTCAGGAAGTAACTTGCAGCAATCAGCTCTTCTTCTATATAGACAAAACTAGTGGGTTGAAACAAAATACTTCCCTGCTAGATATTAGAGTTTTAGCTTACGCGCTTGTTCCTCTATGACTAGATTTGGCCCAAAAGTGTTCTGCACCATGGGAGATTTATATGGCTGCATTAAAGTGCACTGACTGCCTTGCTAATAAATGCAATGGAGTAGGGAGCGCATGAGGGAAAACTGTGCTCTGGCTTCTCAGTGACATAAAGCCTAATCTTATCCGTGCTTACTCTAAATCTTATCTTGTGTACCTACTTTTTTTCCCCTCCTTTTCTCCGAAACACATGCCATAGTAGCATTAGAGGAGGGATCACCTGTTACAAAGCGCTCATTTGCATTCCAGCTCACACAGTGCTTTCCCTATAGTCGACCATACTTGTTGAACAGGTCCGAGTCATGTCACATGCGATTGCACAAGCTCCCCACATCCCATCCCCCTTTGTGCACATCTCAACTCTGCCATATTTATTTTTGTTCTTACTCAGACTTTGTCTTGCTAGACCCCCCCCCCCCCCCCCCCACACACACACACACACACCTCTCTCTCTCTCCCTCTCCTGCTCTCCCAATCCTTTTTCTATGGCAACAAGTGTCTGTAAGTTGCTCAGTGGAGCTCCCTGTTAAACAGAATCCTCAGCTGTGCCGTATTTTGTGAGCGTAGGCTCTGGCCTGTGCCTCTTTCTTTCATGCTGAGAGCTCCCAAAGGGGTTGAACGCACATCTAAATCAGGCTTTAGATGGCTTGGCACATGTAGTCCTACCCAGGGTTTCTTAAAGGGTAACGTGCCCTGTGGAGTCCTCAGAACTCAGCCAGGTTCCCATGCACTATAGTCATTTGTCTTCTGGCCAGGCTAACCTAGTCTTTGGCAGAGAGTGGTCTGGCCACCGAAGTGCACCCTCCTCCTCTTCGTCCCAGCCCCCTCTCACTATGTACCATTCGAATATACAGCTGAATGGACTGGGCCAGTGCATTCAGTGGACTGGCCAACTCAATGTTTCATTGTTTTCAATGATTTGCAGTCCGCGGGCGTTATGGTTGTGAGAACCTGAAATGTTTTGACCTCCTAACCTCGGAACGGAAAATGGGAAAAAGGAAAACTACATAGATAATATTTAAACAAATTTTGGTTGTAGTCATGTAGTCTGGTAATCTTTCACAGCATAAAGCAGAACGCATGAACATTTCCTATAGAGTTCAGAAAGCAACGTTTCGGAGAACTCCCCAAAAAGTGAGATCAGTGAGACTACCAGGCTACGAAACTACAACACACATATATTGATGTAGTTCAAATAACAACCAAACAGGCTTACAAACAAACAAACAAACTGTTTGCCAGTAACTTATATAACTGCTCCACTTGATCTTACGCAATATCCAGGCGCGCACTTTAACATCGCTCTCTATTTTCCTGTCCAGGTGACGCCATGGGAGGCAAGTTGAGCAAGAGAAAGAAGGGGTACGATGTGAGCGACCCTAAGGAGAAGAGGGACGAAATCACCGCGGCAGCCGTCAGCGTGGTCGAGTCCGTCCAGGCCAAAGTGGAGAGCGTCGCCCCGGCCCCCGTCGCCGAGGTGACGGCTGAGGTGGCCAAGGCGGTGTCAGCGGCCGTGGAGGAGAACGTGGGCTCGGCGGTGTCCGCGGTAACGCAGGCCGTGGAGACGGTGGTCAAGGGAGCGTCGGCAGAGGAAGAGGCACCCGCGGCAGCGGCCGCTGAGGAACCGGCACAGGAAGAGACCCCGGCGGCCGCAGCGGAAGAACCGGAGCCCGCGGCCGCGCAAGAACCGGAGCCCGCAGCCGCACAAGAACCAGAGCCCGCAGCCGCACAAGAACCAGAGCCCGCGCAAGGAGAACCAGCCCCTGCAGCCGAACCAGCACCAGCTGAGGAGCCCGCTGCAGCACCAGCTGAGGAGCCCGCCGCTGCAGCGGAGCCAGCGCCGGCTGCTGCCCCTGCCCAGGAGCCCGCCCCGACCCCTGAACCAGAACCTGCTGCAGAACCGGAAGCCGTAGAGACACCAGCGGCTGCGCCGGCCAGCACAGAGGAGGCCACGGCAGACAGTCCACCCGCAGAACCCGAGCCCGTTGCTGCGGCTGCGCCAGAACCCGAGCCCGAGCCAGAGCCAGAGACTCCAGTACCAGCTGTCCTACCCGAGCCGGCGAGCGCCCCAGTGCCAGAACCAGAGACTGTTACCGAGCCAGCGGCCATGGCACCCGAACCCGTCCAGGAGCCCGTTGCAGAGCCCGAGGCCGAGCCAGAGGCCCCAGCGCCGGCCGCCCAACCCGAGCCGGAGACCACTCCAGCGCTGGCGTCAGAACCCGAGCCAGCGCCGATAGCACAGGCGGCTCTTCTGGACCCCGAGCCGGAGAGCGCCCCAGAGCCGGCGTCAGAACCCGAGCCAGAGGCCCCAGCGGCGGCCCAGCCGGAGGCTGCAGAGCCGGCACCTGAGCCGGCAGAGCCAACAGCCCCGGGGGAGAACGTGCCAGCTCCAGTGGCAGCAGTGACAGTGGCGGCTGTGGAGGAGCCGGTCGTGGAATCCGAGCCGGAGGCGGCCGAGCCCATCCCCGAGATCGTCATCTCTGAGTCAGCCTCCGCCAACGAGATCCCCGCCGAGGCGGAGGCAAAGGAGATAGCGGAGGCGGTGGCGGCGGCCCAGGCCCAGGCCCAGGCTGCGGAAGAGGAGGCCAGCCCAGCGGCGCCGGAGGCGGAGGCCGCGCTGCAGAACGGGGAGGTGGAGAGCCCTTCTCCCACGGCGGAGGCGGTAGCAGAGACCCCCGCAGCGCCCACAGCCCCCACTGTTAACGGAGAGTGCCCGGAGCCTATCGCTGCCGCCGCCGCTGCGGCTGTGGCCGTCGCCGTCGCGGCTGCTGTCGCCCCTGGCGCCCTCGACACGGCCCAGCCAGAGGTGTGCGGCGTGAACGGCATTGACAAGGCGGAAGAGATCGCTCCTGCGGTGGAGCAGAGTGACTGTGGACTGAAAAAGGACTTGAGCGTGGAGGTCCAGGCCGCCTCCGACGCAGTGGAGGCGTTCACTGCTCAGACCGTCGACCTGGTCTGAAAAGAATTGTCCCGAGAGAGTACCTGTCCTCTTTGAAAATAATGTGAATTCAGTTTTATCCTCTGATGACGCAAGACGAAAAGAACCAACCCCTCTTCACGACAACTGCAACTGAACAGGCTTTATGAAATGTCAAGAACATCACAGTATCTGTCGTGGTTACTCGGGCAGACGTCTTTCCTGGTTAACCCCAAAAATGTATTTCAACCACTGAACGACAGAGATGGAAAGTGAGAAAGCAAAAGACATGGAGAGAAAGAAACAGAAAGAAAGAAAGAAAGAAAGAAAGAAAGAAAGAAAGAAAGAAAGAAAGAAAGAAAGAAAGAGAGAAAGAGAAAGAGAGGAGTGACATGCAGAGGAGCAGTATTGTGCCAATCCTGTGGCAGAGGGGAAGTGTTTGTGAAGATGATGAAATTTGATGACTGAGTGGAGACAAAAAAAAATATTCTGGACAGCAGAGCAAAGCCTTTTGGACATTAACAACGGCAATTATGGAATGAGTAGTCTTGTCTTTATGCGTGAGCCTGATAAATAATAATAAATGGTTTACTGCAAAATAGCATTCAATAATAGCATATAATCTAATTTAGACTTTCACATATCCTTTCCATAACTGTATGAAAAAGACGGATGAAATGTTTTGGCCTTTTATAATGGTGAAAACTGGGAGGAATGCTTATTTGAACTTGGTGGCTTGGAAAACAGAATAAAAGACTGTTATAACTTACTGTTCGACTTCTCATGTATTCTCAACATAGATTAGGCCAGGCTGTCCCCAGCAGTGGGTAGCAGCCTTGTTGATCAGTCACGTTAACAAATTTCATCTTTGGGTTTTACTAGATATCTATAGAGTATTTCGTTTTTAAATACGTTTTAAAGTAAATATTACTAATTCGCATGTGCAAATTGATAGACAACATGCGAACACAAGGTAGTTAAAAGCCTGTGAAAGTGGCCAAGAAGCTTTCTGTATCTGAGTCATTCGTTCAGAATGCAATTTTTTACGTGACACTAACCAGAGCAGTATCAGTTACTGGGTGAAGATATTATAAAAAAAACAAAAACAAAAAAAAACACGTCAGAATATGTAACACGGCTCTGTTAATTACCAACCCAATGTCACTGCACCCCTCAGAAGTAACTGTACCTATCAGTCCTCCTGGGTCAGAGGTGGGCTGATTGTTGTTCCAGAATGGAGCAACGCCCTCATGACCATTGATTTGGAAGCAAACATGGTGTCTGGTGTCAGAGAGAGACAATGAGAGAGAGAGAGAGAGAGAGAGAGAGAGAGAGAGAGAGAGAGAGAGAGAGAGAGAGAGAGAGAGAGAGAGAGAGAGAGAGAGAGAGAGAGAGAGAGAGAGAGAGAGAGAGAGAGAGTTATCCCTCCATGTTTAAGAGAGCAGACTTCGAGGATATAGCTGCTTTGTGTGGGCTGGCCCTACATGGGAGGGGTTGAGAGCAGAGACCATTGCCCTACCAGGGGTCGTTTTTGTCACCCCTCTCCTTCTAATATCCCCCAACCCACCACCCATGCTCCAAGCCGTGACAACACACTCTCCCAACATTTCACAGATCCAAGCAGCGAGGGCAGCCAAAGGATGGGGGGAGGGGCAAGGAATGCTGGTAGGAGGCAGGGAGGAAGGAGGAAAGAGAGAGAGAGAGAGAGAGAGAGAGAGAGAGAGAGAGAGAGAGAGAGAGAGAGAGAGAGAGAGAGAGAGAGAGAGAGAGAGAGAGAGAGAGAGAGAGAGAGAGAGAGAGAGAGAGAGAGCAAGAGAGAGCAAGAGAGAGAGAGAGAGTGGTAGATGAGGGACTGGGGGTGCAGAGTAGGATACAAGGGAGAAGGGGGATGGGTGCGGGGGTGACAGTGGGCCTGGGATGAAAGCGAGCGAGCTGTGATGCAACCAGCGGGAGGTGGAGACTTCAGGGGACAAGCAAGATAAGGCCTGGAGCACTGGGAGAGGCCGGGGGTTTCACTGAATGGAGTCGGGCAAACCACAGATAGAGAGCAGGAAGGAAGGAAGGAAGGAAGGAAAAAGAAAACAAACAAAAAAGAGAGGAGAAAACAGTGGCAGGGTAAACAAAAGTATGGACACTCGATCCTCTCCCTGGCTAGTACAGTAGAATGCTGCCAAGGCGGGTGCTCACACCTACGCAACAACGGGGGCCGGAGAGCTAACCGCTATCTCTCAGCCTGCTGCTAAAGAACATGCGTTAGCACGGGGCGGCCAGCGGATTCTGACCCTGACATGTTAGTGCACTCAAAGGGGAAGGGTTTGCGTGAGCTTGTGGGTAATCGTGTTTACGTGTGTGCGAGTGTGAGTGTGAATGTTTTTGTGTAACCTGTGTATTATTGTTATATATGAATATTTAGCATGTATTTATACAGGGGTAACTGACTGACTGAGACTCTATTTTCGAGAAGTGCCCTGTGTGAAAGTATGTATATGAACGGCTGTGTGTGTGTGTGTGTGTGTGTGTGTGTGTGTGTGTCTGTGTCTGTGCGTGTGCGTGTGTTAGTGTGTGTGGCCACAGTGCGGGCCTGGAATCCTGCAGTGTGGTGGAGCATGGGTCCGGGTGGCCCAGGAGATGCCATGAAGATAGGGAGCGGTTCCCATACGTCCAGCCTCCCGCCGGCCGCTGTAATGAGCGGCTCCACATACCAGCCCATGGACGGATCCTCTCTCTCCGGTTTCTTTAAAAAAATACCTCGGCCCTCAGATTTATGAAAGGAATGTGCTAGAGTGCTCAGGGGTCAGAGGGGGGATGATGTCGCTAGCTTGTTTTTCCTCTCTCTCCCTCTCTCTCTCTCTCTCTCTCTCTCTACCTCTGCCTCTCTCTCTCTCTCTCTCTACCTCTGCCTCTCTCTCTCTCTCTCTCTCTCTCTCTCTCTCTCTCTCTCTCTCTCTCTCTCTCTCTCTCTCTCTCTCTACCTGTGCCTCTCTCTCACTCTCTCTTCTCTGCTGAAGAATTGTTGGTTCAAAACACATCTATTCAAATCGACGTGGGATAGGTTAAAGTGGGCTGAATTGCCGTATTTGTCTTAGAAGGTTGATCATACGTCAACAGTAGCGTTTAGAGGTTGTTGCAGTGACTCTTAAAATCATGGCCGTATCAGTCCGATAAGGTCTGGGAAGACCAACAAAGTCAATGGAATGCAGTTGGGTAAATGGTACAGGACATTGATATGACGGTACTACCCCAAATGTAAATGACCCTTGCTGTTCCTCATAGCAGGCAATCATTGAATGTAGGAGACAACTTCTTACTGTTTGTAAACTGTGTAATGCCGTACACATGTAACACTCTTTTTTTAAATCTTTGGCTTGTTTGAGTTTGAATCTTTGAAATGTTCTCAGCACACAAACCGGCTAACCTCAAGGACACCTTTGTCAACAGCTCTGCTCAAAACTCAATTTTGACAGAAATCCTTCCTGCCTCAGCTAACTTTCATTGAATACTTTCTTTGAGGGGGTAAAATTCCCTTAAGCCCCGCTGTTATGTAACCTCGAGCCAGAGCAAACCCGCTGCATCAAATATTAACCGTTTTTCAATTCAAGGCAGAAAAAAGAAAAAAAGACTATGGACCCATGCCAAGTTGTCCATTTAATGTCCTTACTGAGGGGACGGAGTCGTGATGTTGAAATTGGAAATAGAAATTCATCACCTTAACTTTGCTTAGCCCCCAGTTTCTGCTCTACACCCCCCCTCTTTCTCTCTCTCTCTCTCTCTCTCCATCTCGCCCCCCCCCCCCCCCCCCCCTCTCTCTCTCTCTCTCTCTCTCTCTCTCTCTCTCTCCACATGTCTCTCTCTGTCTCTATGTGTTCAACTGTGGGGACAGAAAATGTCCCTGCTTGCATCTTGATTTAAAGAGTGCCTACATTGTGCATAGTTGTGGAAGGCCAGCTGCATTGCCTGGTTACCCCAACACTATGGTCTCTATACTGGCGCTGTGGCACAGAGCGCGCACTGTTTTCCTGTTTTCTATTTGTAGAAAAAGCCTCCTTCCCTCTTTAGCTAACCCTCATTAAGGTTGTGGAGAGGAAAAACCCAAAAGAAAACGTGAACTCAATTTAAAGGCTATATTAACGTGACACAAATTCGTAGAGGCCTGCTTAACCGTATGCTACCCAGAGCCCTCGGCAATTAATATGCACTCCACAAAAAACGGTTAAAAGCAATAGCTGGAGGTCCTAGAACAATGTTTAAAGAGTGATGAGCAAAAGACGGGACGAAAATAGACATTCCACGTCTTCAACCTTCAGTCTAGTGTTGTGCACCGACAAGGAGTTTGATATGAGCTGAATATCGGAATGTCAGCTCAGTTGGAGTGTATGGGAAAATAGTATCTAACGGACAGATAATGGTGGACAAGTGAGAATAACCGAAGCCATCATTCCACGGAAGATCGGAGCAACAAAAAGTTGTCTTGTTTCGCAACTCCCAAACGACATTTCCCTTAAAATAGTCGCAGGTGCTTTACAAAAAAAAAAAAATCTTATTTAAAGAAAACGAACTTGCATTCCTCATATCCCGACAGAGAATTGTTCCCAGAAAGAAAAGAAAGTCTTGGAAAGGAAGGGTTGAAGGCTGGGATTAAAGACTAGAGATTCAAGCAGTTCTCCCCCTTTTCCCAGCCTCTCTGCTCGGCCTCCGGGAAACAAGAGCCAGGTGTCCGCCGGGCAAAACTCATCAGTATTTATTTTCTTTGCAAAGGAAACTCCGACCGACCAGATTTCTCTGCAGATTTCACACACACAAACATATGTATACGCACGCACACACACACACACACACACACACACACACACACACACACACACACACATAAACTGTGTCGATAATGTGTTTCGTTTCTTGACCACAAGATGTCTGTTCTTTTTATTCTGGGACCACACTTCCTCTCTCTCCTCCCCATCTACCCTCCGCCAGAAGAAGAAGAGGAAGATGTAACTTATCGAAAACGATGCTCAACCGTCAGATGGGGCATTTTTTTTAAACACATTATGAAACGCAATCTTTCTATCTGTCCATCAATTGTGTCTCTCTCGCTGGTCATTACTTTCCTATCTCTTCATCCCTTTTTCACTCTCTCGCTTTAATCCCCCCCCCCCCTCTCTCTCTCTCTCTCTCTCTCTCTCTCTCTCTCTCTCTCTGTCTTTCTCCTCCAGTCCACTCTATCTCCCTTCGTTATCTCTCTTTCTATCTCGCTTCTCTCCGAGCCTGGCTCCCTCCTGAGGCTCAACACTAATGTTGTCATTATGCGGGTGAGCAGCAGCCTCTTAGTGGGGGCACCGTGGTGGTAGGGATCCTTATTGATCCACACCGGGTTAGCCTAATGGCCGCGGAGAGAGAGGAGCTGGGATGTCTCCCCCTCCGCCTATCAACCGCCCCCCATCAAACACACTCACACACCACACACACACTCACACGCACACACACACTCACACACACACACTCACACGC
>CM030173.1:6570819-6573319 GCA_017639675.1 Aplochiton taeniatus | reverse complement strand
TGTGCGTGCAGCAGAAGGGAGCAGGTGAATGAGGCGGAGGGTGTGGGCGGGGGGGCGGGGGTCTGGCTGTCTCTGAGGAACAAGGACTTCAAAAAGCCCCCTTTTAGACGCACGGGGAGCACACACACACTAACCCCCCCATCCCCCTCTCTCTACTGTTCTCTTGGCCTGCCCATCCGTCCACGTCATTAATCCCTTTAGATCCACCCCTCGCCCCCTAAGAAAAACACACTCGCTCACACACACACCACCCACACACACACACACACACACACACACACACACACACACACACACACACACACACACACCATGCGTTAACACTTACCCACGTACACAAACACACACTCACACACCAAACACACCATACAAAGCCAGTAAACACACACACACACACACACACACACACACACACACACACACACACACACACACACACACACACACAAACCCGTTGCACCCACCACTACCCCCCTTAGGCCATGACCGTGCCATATGTCCACTGGCAGCGACTCAGCATGCGGGTGGCAACCACCTCCAAACCCAGCAGAAAGGCCCTGGACATGCTTCTTCTTCTACTTCTACTCAGAGCAGAGCTTCTCTCAGCCTGGTTCTATCAACGACCTCAGTGGGCCTATATCTTTCCATGGAAGTCTTGGGAACAAAAAAAAATCGACGAAACCCGTTTGCGAGCGCGGGCAATAATGACACCGCAGTCGACACGCAGCGCGCACGCAACACGTGGTCTCTGACAGACACGCCACGGATGCCACCGCTCCAAGCATGTCACGCGTGGCTGTGCCTGGAAGCCCACACGTGTTCAGGAGAAAAGCCCCGCTACCTCGGCCCCCATCTCGTTGGTTTTACAGCACACAGGGGGGATCGATGAAACGTCCCCCCGGTGGTTACCATGGAGCGCAGCATAAATTATGGCCGCTCCACGGGACCACATTAACGGGTAACCTGATGCCCCCTCTCCCTGTTTCCAAGGGCGGCTGTTTGCTGCGGCAGCTTTATGGCATGCTGCAGCAGCATCCTATACAGGGGTGGTAGGCACGTCACCCCCCCCCCCCCCCTACACACACACACACACATAAACACACACACACACCCCACCCTACACCCCACACACATAAACACACACACACACACACACACACACACACACACACACACACACACACACACACACACACACACACCCCACCCTACACCCCACACACACACACACACCCCACCCCACTCCCCACACATTCCCCCCACCCAGCTAGAACCACACTGCGGGTCAGTAATGTCTCGTGAGCCGGCGCTTTGTTGAACCCCGGGGGAAACGTCAGCCTTCCCCCCCCGCCCACACGTCAGGAGCCACGCAAAAGGAGCCCTAAAAGAACAGAGAGGGTCAGAGTGCGAGGCGTGTATCGCCGGACGTTGAACAGAAGCCCCCCCCCCCCCCCCCTACCCCCGCCCCCCAGGTCCCCCCCCCCTGTCGAAATGGCAGCATTTGCACTTGGAACCACAGCGCTAGAAAGCTCAGGTAATCAGTGGACAGTTATGTATTTTCCTCATTATCTGTGAAGCTAATGGTTGACTGGGGGAATTGGGCTGTGTTCAAATACTGAACCCATCCCTGTCATTCATCTGTCACTGGCCTAATGATTGATGCAGTGTGAAACCTGGGGAGCAGGTTATGCAGAACTGTTGTGTCATGGCGTGTATTACACGAAGAGCCTGAAGTTATGAGTTTTCTTGCTGTTCAAGGCTACCAGGGACTTGTTTTGACGATGTCAGGAATGTTTTACCACAAACGTTTTTTTTTTATCGCTGTCCGAAAACAGTTGCTTCTAATATCCTAGCTCACACTGACTCGCTATACTGACATGTTTGGTCTAGATGAAAGGATGGCAAGGCAAGGGATACGAGAAAGTATATTAAACTATAACACACACACACACACACACACACACAAAAGGGAAAGAGTTGAGGATAAGGTCTGAGGGTCAGACAAGGGTGAGCTGGGATTTGGGGGATGAGAGAAGGAAAGGAGGGGAGGAGACGGGGAGAGAGGGATGAGAGGAGAAAGAGAAGAGGGGACAGGGGGGGGCCTCAGTGTTTAGCCAGAAGGAGGCTCTGGTTAACTGGCCGTGCTCTGCACTGATGAGGAAGGACAAGCTGGCTGAAGGCACTCTAGGAGTCTAGACAGCACAGCCTCCTCCCCCAGTCCGACGCAACGCACGTGCACTACAGTACGCCACGAGCGCGCGCACACACACACGTACACCCACACACATAGACACACTACCCAACTTTGTTTGCTGAGGAAGAAAGAGGATGTGAGGGGAGGCCGTTGAAAAAAGTAGAAGCAAAGCGAAAACAATGCGAGATGGATAGAGTGCGACGGAACAAGAGAGAGAGAAAGAGAGAGAGAGAGAGAGAGAGAGAGAGAGAGAGAGAGAGAGAGAGAGAGAGAGAGAGAGAGAGAGAGAGAGACAGAGAGAGAGAG
>CM030173.1:6443319-6565819 GCA_017639675.1 Aplochiton taeniatus | reverse complement strand
CGTCCGTGGCTGGTTGCCCAACGATGGCAGATGAAGAGAATGTCATCGAGCCGCGAGTCCGAGATAAGAATGGCACCTGGAGAATGTGGGCTTCAGAACTCGTACATGCACCTTCCGAGTTTAATGAAACGCTACTGGAAACCGCACACACACACACACACACACACACACACACACACACACACACGCACACACACACACACACACACACACACACACACACACACACACACATGGGGAACATACCTGACAGTGTACATGTTTGCAACATGTTTTGCTATCACTCTATCAGTAAGAAAAAAAATGAATGCACATGCATCTCAGTACTGAAGAGCCACAGGCCCAGCGATGCAATCTGTGTTTAGATGTGTACATGTCAACCTGGGTTGTGTGGTGTTCCATAATGTGCCGTGTTTACATCATACCTTAAAGATCGGGGCCTGTTCCACCGTGCCCTATATTCATGTCAGCTTGGACACACACACACACACACACCCAGAGTCAACCTGCCTTCTACATGCGGCCTACATGTACAGTATGGTGTTTTTGTGTACATAAGCCCTGGGGGAGTGCCTTATACAGGATCATACTGTACATGTCCTGGCTGGTGGTTACATGTCTCCGAAAACACAGTACAAACTGAACTGGCTCCACGTCATGCATGTCTTAGGAACCCGGACGCACATACACCGCGAATGCACACGCACGCGTGCGGACGCACACACATCTGCGCGCACACACGCAGCAGAGCTCACTGAGATGTCAGAGTAATGTGACACCCAGGCCCCAGTGGAGGAGGCCCCTGGGTTAGGACTCTGATCCCATCTGGAGGGCTGGTTTGGGGGGAAGGGGGAGGCGGGCCTGGGGGCCAGTGGTTGGGGTCCAGATGGACAGGTGGGCGGGTCGACAGAGAGGCGATTGGTAAGTAAAATGGCAGATCGTTGGAAAGAGAATATGATGTAAAAATATGTCCATTTTTCCCCTTCTTCTCCTACTTTATTTCTCTGACTTGCTGAGTAGGTCAGAGTACAGTCCACCAGGATTCTACTTACACACTGCACACTTGCAAAGCTAACAAATACACACAACCACACACACACACACACACACACACACACACACACACACACACAAAGACACACACGTAAAGAGAGGCACACATGCACACAACATAGCTACATTGATATTCTAAGCACGGCCTGAATCTGGAATGAGGAAAATTGTATTTCTGCTGTTGCCTGGGTGTCTTGAGCCTCCCAGATTTACAGTTCTTCCCAATGAGACGGCGTCGCCGACGCTTTTTCTCCAAGGACGGCCGTGACGACCCCACCTCTCTGGAGACGGATGGCAGATGATGAATAGGATTGATGTGAGTTGTGGGTGTTGTGTCACACCCCGGGCTGGGGGAAAAGAGCTTTTTCTGCCTTTATGCCCCTCAGAGAGAGAGAGAGAAAGAGAGAGAGAGAGAGAGAGAGAGAGAGAGAGAGAGAGAGAGAGAGAGAGAGAGAGAGAGAGAGAATCAGAGATAGAAAGAGAGAGAGGGGGGGAGAAGAGATGGGGGGGTGAGAGTGAGAGGGCGAATTAGAGAGAATCAGAGATAGAGAGAGAGAGAGAGGGGGGGGGGGGGGGGGGAAGAGAGAGAGAAGGGGAGACTGAGAGAGAGAGAGATAGTGAAGATAAAGGACAGGCCAGTAGGTGGTGACTGTTTTTCCTAACGTCGAAGGTGACACAGTCCTTTTTTTTCCCGTGTGTGTGGAGAGCCTTCCTCTCTCCCGTGAGGTTGGGTGTTACATAAGCACGGGGCAAATGAAATCACTGGCAGACTGACTGGAGAAAATCTGTGGCAGCAAACTGTCCTCTCTAAGACTCCTACAGGACACGCTAACACAAATCATACCCTGGTTAGGACTCACGCGCACTGGGCTGGAAAACCTTCCTTCCCAGAGAGGCACGCACTGTAGCCTCACTCTCCTGCTCCCGCACACCGGCCACCCCTTGTGGCCATTCTTCCTCCTCTTATTCCTCTCCTGGAGACCCTCCGAGCTGAGCCGTCGATCCACGTTCGGGGGGGATCGACGGAGACATTCCGCGCCATTCCGAACACCAACAGATTTCGACTGGCTTGAACGGACACACACTCCCAAACGATGGTGAACGGAATACATGGAACGTAAATACATGCAGTCTCACCTGAACAGTCCCAAAGCTGTGGTCCGTTTGGCCTGTTAACATTTATAACATCATTACAAAATTATTATAACATTATTATAACATTAATAATAATGATACATTGTATCATTGTATCAGGGCACTCAGCGTCACCTTACAACAGCTCATTAAACGCAGTAGTTTCATTTAATTTCTTGTTAATGTTATATTTGTCTTTGAATTGTTTCCTTATTTTACGTGGGATTTATTCAATTACTGCGCCGAAAAAGAGGCTCTCGTGCAGTTTGACCACCATTTCGAAACGAAGGTTACAATAATTGCTAGTGGAGACAGGGAGCCCCAGCCAGCAGCTGGAGCCCATCCAGGTAAACATTTAGACTAATAATCACCAGACCGCATCAGCAAGAGTCTTCTCTTGTTCCTAAACCCATTCCCCCTCTTTTTCTCTCTCCTCTCATCGAGCACTTTCTGCTTCTCTGTCACCTTGCTTCCTCCATGCTCTGCTTCCTTGTTGTCCCCCTTCTCACCTCTCACCTACAATGAGATGGATTCTTTCTGGTCTTGTGCCTCTCGCTGCGCCTGGCTTAGGTCTCCATCTTCCCCTCTCGCCCCGCCCTCTCCTTCTCCTCCCATCTATTGGCTCACTCTGGAGCTGTGGAGCTGCCAATGAAAAAATAATAAAACATAATCGCTGGCAACGTGGCAATATTGCAGAGTCAGTGTTTCTGATTTGCTGATTGATTCTGGCATTAAGGGCCAGGATACAAGCGCACATACACACACACTCACACTCTCTCACACACACACACACACACACACACACACACACACACACACACACACACACACACCCATTGTCCAGTCTCCCCTGTGGCTGAAGATAAGGTTGTTACAAGCGGCGGCTGGGTGGCTGGTGGCTTGATAACGCGTGACTAGAATAGGATGAGGCAGGGCAGGGCAGATAGATGTGAGTATGTGAGTGTGTGTGTGTGTGTGTGTGTTCAAAACCTATGTACAAAAATAAAATACATCCATTTGTCGTTACTTCTACAAAACAAAAACACAGAGATTGTGTCTCTTAATCTCTGTGGTTTATATCAAACTTATGAAAGCAACTGCCAGAGGGAGACGTTTTATCAGCACATTGCTTCATTGATATGCATTTATTCAAAAGGGGGCAGTATAAAAACCCCATTACAGGCAGCATAAAACTTAATCAAAACAATCAGATTTATCACTCCTCATTCTTTGGTTGGCAAGATTCCCTCAGTGCCTGTACAGCACAACCTGAAAGGCGGCAAACGTCTCTTTCTCAAAAAATGGAAACGATCAGGCCATTTCCTACATCTCAACCACACCACTGCAGAACATAAGCATGAAGAGAGAGTGGTCATCTGGTGATCCTATGGGTGAACAGTTTCTGTTCGTTTCCTCTTCTTTTCCAAAATGGCTGCCTGTGTAGGAGTCTGTCCCTCTGCCCTGGAGTGTGAGTCACGTGCCTCCCGTTCCATAACTGCAGTGTCTGCGGCATTAGACACAGATGTTTGGCCCCCACGCAGAGCTAGCAGCCCCCCCCCACCCCACCCCTGACACACACACACACACACACACACACACACACACACGCACACACACAGCATCATACGGGACATCTTGGCGGATGAGAGAGGCTCTGTGCCTCAGTGTGGTGGGTGTGTGTGCTGCCCCTGCCTTCCCCTCCGTACCAATGTGCCTCTGCAGACCGCACCATGTTAATGAAAGAGAGAAGGCATTCTGCCCTGCGGTGGTCGCATTCTGCCCCTCGGGCCGGGTTGGATAGATGACAAGCTGTCAAGAGAGTCTTGGAAGATTGTAATTGAATCACATGGGGCATGCAACAGGGGGTAAAGAATGGAGAGAGAAGAATGTTTGCTGGGTGTATGGATCTAGTAAAAAGTCATTTTTCTCAGTCTATAAGCAAATTGATTGAAGTTTCAAATAAGACCGTTCAGCATCACATGACCTGACGCAGTAATTATTTGTAGATGAATAAGAACAGATTTGACAGCACTTATGAAATATCGGAGTGCCATATTTTATGAGTCTAGATTGTATGGCTCACATAACAGTACAGTTATTGCTTTGTCTTTTTCTTACATTGCACTGTAATTAGACTATAGCATTGTCTATACATTGAGACCTGTTGATTCACAACACGGTAATAGTGTGAGTTGTGTTCATATTTACAGTGTCTCTCCATAGACGTCTCTGTGTAGATTCTTGGACAATGGAGTGTGCAAGCCAAGGCAGAGTGTATGGGCCCAGTCAGACAGACCCAGATGGCTGTTGAGAGGCCTGATGGGAATAAACAAAGACAGCCCAATGAGCACTGTGGGTAATTGAAACCATCCATTTGAGTGTGTGTGTGTGTGTGTGTGTGTGTGTGTGTGTGTGAGTGAGTGTGCGTGTATCAGAAGGGGTCTTCTTCTTCGGTCGGGACATGTTGACACAGCTGCACACGGATCGGCTGGACACCTCAGTATGTGATCATCTCTCTCTTCCTCAAACACTGTCTCTCTCACACACACACACACACACACACACACACACACACACACACACACACACACACACACACACACACACACAATAACTGATTGAGCGATGTTCCCCTCCAACCTCATGCTGTGTCTGGAGCCCGCGGGGATCTTGCCCTTAAAGAGGAACACACTCCCAGACATGTTGCATCCAGGTCCAATTGGAAGGACTTGGAGAGGATTTCGGAGAGGACTTGACCCAGGTCTGGGTTTGTGTCTGAGCTAACCAGCTGGCTGCGGCTGCCAGATACCGAGGCCCTGTGGCAGCCCTGAGGAGATTGGCAAGCCCCCCTACAAATTTCCAGAGACCAGGGAGAAAATCAGAGCAGGCAGCTCTGAAATGCGTCGGAAAGATGGACCGCAGACACACAGGTGTCCAGCTGAGATGGAAGGAGGTTATATCAATACACTAACGGAACCATCCCGCTTTTTTGAACTGGAAGTCAAATTCAGTCGATTCAAACGACATATTCAAGTTGAATGTTGATCAGTACTGAATGGTAGATGCTGTGAATTAGTTTTTGTAAGACCTACCTGGAAAAACAACTGACTGATTGATGAGGCACAGATAAAATGCAATTAAAATAGCATCTCATTCTGTAATATTTATTATAATATTCACGCTTTGGTTTTTAGATTTTAGTATATTATCCTCAATATGGCTTCTGAGTTGTGATCTAACTGTGCTGGCAAACCCGACTGTGGCCGGCCTGCATCAAGCCTTCCAAACATGATAATCTTAAGAGGCAGTGGATGAAATCCTCAGTTAGGAAATGACTAGAGAGATTATTGCCAACCTAGGGCAACATGCTCTGTATTATCCTCAGGGCCGGTCCCATACTGATTAGGGCCCCCGGGCAAAATTGGGGTTTGGGGCCCATTTGGGACTATTATAAACACCATCTATGATCTCTGTGTCTTTTATTAGTTAAATTAAAAATGAAAATAGTACGGCAGGTAAATATAATATTAGCAATATTACAATAACTATAATAATGACAATAATATACTTTTCAAGTGTTCAAGTATTTTTTGTATCTGGTTTTGGTAGAAAAGCTTTCTATTCGGATCATTAAAAGTTGTGACACCTTGGAAGCAAAGTCATCAATGTATTTGAGGAAAGTGAAGGAGATACCGCTGGATATTTACTTGGAGCACTGGCACACTCACTGGCAGGTGAAGATGAGCATGGCTGGGATGGCACGGTTGTCATCTCCTCAGCATCATCAGTGGATGTACTGTAAATTGGAGTTAAAAAAAAAAAAATTGTCATTTCAATTCATCATTACTTTAAGTTTTGTCATTGTCTTGACTAAATAGTAGGCCAATATATTCTAAATGCAATTGAACTACTAATGCAATAGTGTTAAAAAGGCCCCAAGAGCGAAATACTCCCACAATTTCCAATGCTTTTCTCATTCCTTTATTTTGACAAGTGCACTATGCATTAGCTACTAGAATAGCTCAGTGTTCCTATGTCTATTGCTTTAATGCACTATGTCAGCTGCTGTTGCAGGCAAAACACAACCAATGAAAAACATAACTGTGCCCTCCGTAGTTACGTAACAGTGGCCCTCTCAATACATCCATAGCATGCCCGGAGAATAGGACCCCGCAACACACATAATCGTATGTACACAGTGATTGTCCATGTGTGTTGCCCTTTGTCTGACTGTGCAACGGACTCAGGAACATTGCGAAACAGTTGGACGGTAACTAATCAACGTGTCAGGCTTCTCATTAACATCATATAGCCAATCCAGTCTGAGACCCTATAGAGAGCATGCAGGAATTACTCACTCTACAACAGTCGGCCTTTCAGGTTATGTAGAAGTGATACGGTCTAACGCAAAGTTGGAGTAGGGCTCCCTCTGCTGTTGGATTTTGGAATAGAAGGGTAAAAATAAGCCTCTTTTTCAAACAATGTGAAGTGCTTTTATTCAGATACGAACACATACATAATGAGTCCTACTCAGCAAAATGCAGTAAACTATCGTTAATAAAACATGTTTCATGTATTAGCTAACCAGCGTGATAAGTTACATACAGAGCGAGGTAGGTAGACATGTTCAGACCGCATGCGAGGGAATAGTTAGGTGACATATTGATGCAGAGCAGACTAGGACGCACATTTACATTTTCTGCTTTATCGGACCTTGCTGTAGGTGCTAAAGAACACAAACAAAACTTCAAAATGTACACGTTTTTAATAGTTGTTAAGTGTCAACTTTTTTTGCTTTCGAAAACAAATACAGTTCAAACAATGTGTGGCCAAACATGTTCTCGGTTCAAATAACCAGATCTCACCCATACAAACAAATATGTTCTCAAATGGTTGCATTTATTAAAAGACTTGACGGACAAAACATAAGTTACAGGATATGGACACTATGAACAACGAGATAAAAGAGAAACAAATGGTTCCAGTGACAACTCTTAGACTACAATGACAAAGAGGTGTCAGACACAGACAAGGAATGAATCTGCAGTTTATCCTCTGTCGATCCCCACTCCATTTTGTTATACGATTTGGGAGATTATTATTTTAATATTTTTTTTAAATACAGGATTACGGCATTGGAAAGGTCGTTTTCGATTTTATGTCTACAGATTTTCAGCATATTTGAGTATTTTACTTCACATGAACAATAATATTAGTAGAGTGAGTGCCCCTTTATGTTTCATACGGTCTACATCTCCTTCTGAAATGTCAAAGAAAACATAAAATCCCACTACCCCACAATATTCTTCTTGTGCAAGCTTAATGGCAAAAAGAAAGGACAAAATACACTTGAAATAACTCCAGAAAAGTACAAAGTGCTTTTAGCTGTGTTTAGGACCCTAACTTCTTCCACATTCCTGCAGCGTCCGTGCCTTTCATCTTTTACAGTCGGTAACCTTGGTCACATGTACAAAACTCAACAGATAGAGACAAGACGGTGCGTTAAGCACTTCTTTCAGCAACAATGTCCTCCACTATTCCAAGTTCAGCCCTTTCTTTAAACACAGATTTGTTTTAATATTCGTATATAGTGCTGGACCTGGGCTGTCCTTTTCTTCACAGCTGGAAGGTGGCCGAGGTCTGGACCATGGCGTTGTAGATGAACGTGTTGTTGAAGGGAACAAACTGATGGGTGATGAGCTTGATGGCCTCTTGAGCGGCGGAACCTGGGGAAAAAAATTATAATCAAACAGTGGAAAAAGAGGCGGAGGAGAGGGAGATGATTAACTGCGGAAAAAAAACACATCAACGAAAAACAAACTCTGAAGTGAAAGGATAAGCCAGAGACCAACGCACCTCCCATAAAGGATGCGACTGTGTGGGGCTCGGCAGAACCGTAGCGACAGCTGGAGAAAGGCAATGAGGGGGAAAAAAAGCAGAAAAGACGAATTACTGATTCTGTGCTTCAGTTACCCGCACCTGGCTTAAGGCTCAACGGCACACGATGTAATTGATCTGGCAGACGCTAGGCATCCCGCAGGATTTTAAATCCCAGGCAGTAATGCATGGTGGGTAATGAAGTGCAAACTCACAACTCGTGAACGTAGTCGTCCTTGACGTTGACATTGAGGCTGTACTCCTGCAGGAGGCTGTTGACGCACAGCTTCAACTTGCTGATGTCCTCTTCGACCTGGTAGTTATACACTCCTAACAGACAAACCCACAACATGTGACAATCAAGCTAAGAGGGTGAACTAGGCCTAACCCAGTCTTACCTGGGTAGTTAAGAGGGTGAACCAGGCCTAACCCAGTCTTACCTGGGTAGTTAAGAGGGTGAACCAGGCCTAACCCAGTCTTACCTGGGTAGTTAAGAAGGTGAACCAGGCCTAACCCAGTCTTACCTGGGTAGCTAAGAGGGTGAACCAGGCCTAACCCGGTTAGCTAAGAGGGTGACCAGGCCTAGCCCAGTCTTACCTGGGTAGCGTGAGTGCTGCTGGTAGAATCGATCAACAGAGCGCAGCATGAGGTAGAGCACCATCTCGCTGTCAGGGCTGTCCATGCCGGAAGCTGAGGGGACACACACCAAACACACACTGTAGACAGTTCATAGATCCACCACACACAGCCTGTTGGTTTCACAGACTGGGACAAATGGCTCTGATTAAACTATGAGGGATGACACCGTGTCTCTCTCTCTCACACAAACACGCACCACGCAAACACACAGTCAAATATTGACTTCAGTGGATTTCATATATATTCTAGATGGGCTTCATAAAACACGCAAGTGAAAGTCATGCCAAGTCTACACTACCCGTCATTGAACCAGGGCCGAGACGCAGAGGAGCGCTTGGTCTTGTGCTACTTACTGATCTCGTCTTTATTGAAGGTCTCCATGCTGTACTCCTCCGCGAGGGACCTGCAGCGCACCACCCGCAGGAAAGCTGCGTTCTTACCTGGACACCGAAACAAACACACACAGAGTTCGGACCGGGATGGGAAGCGGGATTTAGGACCGTGTTACCATCAAACAGTGCAGTCCAAAAGAATGTAAACACAGAGAAATATATTATGCTGAATTATCTTGACATTTCTATTTAAAATCTTAATCGCGACGCGTTTCTGTTTTATTATCAGTTACAAAGGTGACACAGGTGTGTGTGTATGTGGTATCGTTGGTGATGGAGTAACAAGTGGTGCTTTGAGTGAGTGAATGAGTGAGATTAAATGGAGTGTGTGTGTGTGTGTGTGTGTGTGTGTGCGTGTGTGTGCGTGCGACTAAGTGAGAGAGTGAACTTACAGAACTGTTTGATGTCTTGCTCGGCAATGCTCTCTGGTGGCTTGGACAAGAACAGAGAAAGTCAGTTACTGTTGGCCGTAACACCCATGGGAGGGAACCCCACATCCCTTCAACGACCAAACACACAGCGTGGCGTCCCTATGCGTTGAGCCACATAACAGGCTTCTGTGCATTACGTCCAATTCGACACGGCCATCAGGCCCCATGACTGTCTGCATACCTTTCCGACAGACTGCAGCAGGGACTCCACGTGCTTGGACACCAACGCGGCGTCCTGCATAGACTTGTCTCTGTAACTGGAAACACACACACACACACACACACACACACACACACACACACACACACACACACCTGGATAAGCCCACGGTAAGGACCAGATGGTCCCAACATGGTCCCACACAAGCCTGCCATGTCGTGGTTAACTCCGTTAGGTGACACACCATCCAGACAGCATCATGTGATGCTTTTCCCTCCATTTGTGCTGAAAAGGCCTTTCTGTTCTCGCTCTCCTCTCTTAACATGACTAAGCGCTGCCGGGCCAAGCTGTACTTTTTCATAAACGTCTAAAGCAATCTAATGAAGGATCCTGCTCGGTAAGGGAATATACGAGAAGGCTAATCTTATTTACGGAGAATTTATCTCCCCCCCCCCCTGCCCTGCCCTGCCCCCCTCCCCCCCCCCCCCCGGGCCGCTATACAACAGAGTTCTTCACCATCCTCACCCCAACAAACTGAATAAATAAATGAATAGATACAGTCAGCCCTCGTGCTTTCGTCCACTTACACGTTCTGGAGGTTGATGAACTTCTGGGAGTCAGCGATCATGTCTGGGATGGACCCCCGGACAGGCAGACTCCCCCCACCTTCCTTCTGGACAAAGTCCCTCACAGCCCGCAGCATCACCCAGAACGGGGCCGTCTGGAGACCACACACAGACACGGACACGGGCACGGGCACGGGCACGGGCACGGGCACGGACACGGGCACGGGCACGGACACGGGCACGGGCACGGACACACGCACACGCACACGCACACGCACACGCACACGCACACGCACACAAACGTTTTAGAATCTTTACAACGTTACACTGAAAACCGCAGGACTCTGAGAATACATGAGGGAACAGCATTGGAGCTCACCTGCGACGTGATGTTGTTACACTGCTCACAGTTGAAGAAGTCTTCCATGGCACTAGGAATCTATGAAGAGACACCAGGTATGAGCTCAACGGTGCTGTGGTGAATTCGACAAAGGGAAAGTGTTATAGAGTGGACTGCGTGTTCCCAGTGGGCACCTTGGTAGGGTTCAGAGCCGTGTTGACGTTCTTGACGGCCTCCTCAAAGTTCTCCTCGTCCTCGGACACACCGTTCTCCTTCTTCAGGATCCCTGGGGACGGAGAAAACCACAAGCACATCCCCTCATCTACCTGTGTTTCCGAAAGGGAAGACATGACTCTGTAAGGGATCCACTATGAACACACACTATATGCGGTGGACAACGGGTGTTTAGGAGACACCTTGAGGAAATACCTTCCCGAATAAGCTGTCGGAAGGCCTCCTTCTCTTTGTAATTCTTTGGTGGTTGACAATTGTGCTATAGAAAAAGGAAAAAAAAAATATATATATAGTTACCCTGTATAAATAAAATAAATGATATACATACAAACATTCAATTTCAATCTTGAATTTACGTTCCTCTCTCTCAGACAGTAGACAGTTCATAGATCCACCACACACAGCCTGTTGGCTTCACCGACTGGGACAAATGGCTCTGATTAAACTATGAGGGACGACGCTGTCTGTCTGTCTGTCTGTCTGTCTCCCCTCCTCCTTCTTCTTCCTCTTCCTCTTCTTCTTCCCCCTCCCCCCCCCCCCCCCCCCACCCCCCCCCCACCACCCCCCCACACACACAGGTCTCACACAGTCTCACCTCGGCCAGCCATTTCTCCAGGTGTTTGGCCACGATGATGATCCACGGGGTGTGACTGTGATCCTGCAGATTACCAGACAGACAGGGACGAAATACATCAGTGATCTGTAAACCGTCAACGTGCACAACACTGCACTCACAGGGAATATTCATTTTTTCATCCTCCAGTTTCAAGCAGCACTGTATGTTTTAATACGCACTTCAGTTAAATTGAACAGTCACATACCTACATACATGCACCTGCACAAACCCACCTTTTTTCCCATGCTGTCAAGGTCATATGCCTGGATATGGGTCTTGAGTTCTTCAAACGGCTGGTCAAGCCTCAGGTCTTCCAAGGCGTTGTCCGGATGAGACTCCACCACTGGGAAGAGGACAACGCAGTGACCCACTTACAGCATATGATACGACTGTGCCTTTAATGGTGGTAGGTCGGGGTTTGTGTGGGAGTACTGCCCAATATCTATTCACCTACGGCAGGTCCATCCTAAGTCGGCCACTGTGCAGTCATCTCTACTTAGCCTTGTTCGTTTATGGTACTCACCAGTGTGCTCTCTGACCGCCAGTCTCATGTAGCCAATCAGGCCGTAGGTTCTACACACCAGGAAGGGAACGTTGGCGCTCCACAGGACAGAGCCCAGACGCAGAGAGGTGCTGTACCGGAAAGAACAAAGAAAAACAATAAAGTCACACATTCCCTTTGTCTCAATGGAGACGTTGCCATTGAAAGGAGTTGCTGAAGGATGTTTACCTTTCTGGCAGTGAGACTCCGATAACCAGACTGAACCTGTGGAAGAACTCTGGGTCGTTGTCCAACAGCTTATCTGGGCTCTAAAGGCAATTGGAGAAAGACATGGATGGAGTTAAATTAGTGGCTTTAGTTTAGAATCTGGAAAACCAAAAGATTCGCAACTTATTTCTGTTTGCACAAGGGACGAGATTTTTTCTTATGTACGACAAATCGCCTCACGCAAGTTACAAATCTTCAATTTACGTATACAGATCTTCTTCATCTTATATGCAAACTTTGTCTGTGATATTTTGCTGAACTGTAACTGACTAAGACATTTGAGCACAGATTGTCCAGCCAAAAATCTGGTTCTTGCCGGAAAGTATTAGCTCGAAAGACATGTATAAAATGCACTTATGTGTCGGGAAAGCCTGTTACAAAAAATTAACTAAGCAAATTCCTCGCACAAAACTAACTTTAGAAAACACACACCTCTTCCACAAAGTTGCTGGAAACATCACTGTTCAGCTCTTGCAGAAGCTCAGTGGCAGCCTGGGCTCTGTTCTGAAAACACACACACACACACACACACACACACACACACACACACACACACACACACACACACACACACACACACACACACACACACACACACACACACACACAGTTTCAGTCACTGATTCAAATGATGGCGGTATGACAGTGACATTTTTAAAGAATGAGAGTTGAAGTTGGTTAAACAGAGAGTTTCGACAGGCAGAGAAAAGAATAGCAATAACAATTCAAGTACATACCTTTCCTATGCTGTTGTTGCTGAGAAAGAAACTGCAAGCGGGTGGACAGAGGACAGAAACAATTGATTTGTGAACAATAGTTAAATGAAAAGGCTTTTCCATTTGATCCTGCACTAATATTGGAAAATAAAACCTGGGGCCTGGTCTCACTTGTTTCCAACATCCTCCCCTGTAACTTTGTGTCCATCGATGATGGTGAACGCTCCAATGCCTATAAAAGAGAACAATTCATAAAATTAAACACAAGCCTAGGGCTACTTTGAAAAGTAACCAGGATGCAATGCTCAATACTCCATGAAAGTAATTGACAGGTTAATTAAGATGATCCTGATTCTTTATCAGTGGTGAAACATATTCCAGATAAAAGGATAAAAAATACTTTAATGTTTACCTGGAAGAACCAGGTTTTTCAGTATTTCAGTCCCAGAGGCAGTAGCATTGATTAGACATACATGGGCATTTTCAAGGGCTTCTTGGCCATGGTCTCCCCAGAGTCTGAAAGCACAAGTAGTACACAATAAGGTAATGTACTGCCTTGACAAAATTGAATCCCAATCAGAAGACATCGGTAGCTACAATAAATTACCTGGCGTTTAACACAACAAAATAAGAAAAACATGTCAAATAAGTAAGACTGAGAAATGGCGTACGTCTGACACCTCTGCGAGTCCCACGCCCCCAACTCATTCACTAAGGTACAATGTTGGCTAGCGTAATGTAAACTAGTTTCATCCAGTGAAGTTACCTGAGAAAAAAGCTAGTGAGCATTAGCTGGCTACCATTTGGCATTTTCTAACATGCTAACGTTAACGTACCACACACACAAATACAGTACAACCAGCATACAACACGAAAGGAAAAGACAGTGAAAGCAAGGCAATGTTCGCTGACTAACAAACAACACCAATCTGTATGATCTAATTGAAGATGTAGAAAACGCAGTTTTGCAGCTAGCGCCGGCTAACAGTATAGCTTATTATTATTTAGGAAATGTAGTGCAAGTTGATGGCCTGTAAACCAACACTACTATTGCATAAAACATGTAGCTTTGAAGTGTTGTTGTGTTACCTTAATTGCCTATCATATTTCTGCTCTTTAGAAGCCTTAGTGGCTGCCATGGTTAGCTCACAGACAAATTTACAGCATTAACGTTGGCTAGCTAACACAGGCTGCTTAACGCTAACCTAGTCGTCCGACTGTTTCGTGCTACGACAGACTCGCAGATTCGACACACACAATTGAATAACTGCACATTAAACAACCACTTCGGCCACTAGAGGGAGCATTTGGCCTAATATTAAATGCATAGGTTGGACAGGTGTGCAGGTGTCTTGCCCCGATGAGCCATACAAAGTTTTACATTTTGTTTTCATTAAATAACCTAATATGGGAGCCTAGGCTGGTGGACTGGTGTTAAAATAGTTGCATGTGGGATAATAAATCGCCTGTAGTATATACACAACATATGGACATTGGCGTATAGGGCCTATCCCTTTCAGTTTGCAGGCTAAAGTCATTTCAAAGGGCAGAAAATTGACAATTCCAAACGTAATTATTTTGTATTATTTTCTTTTAATATCAAGACAAATGCAAATGTTTTCCTCATGGAATAGCATGCAAATGTGACCGTTGCCGTCAAGGGCATAAGAGGATTTAAAAGGGGCGTGTCAAAAGGGATAATTGTCCTGCCAGAGTGTCAGTCATCATTCCCAACCTCTGCTATACAGAACGCTGAACGCGCCCCTGTGAATTATATATAATCAATAATTTATTTAGACGTGCTGCCGGAATTTTGAATCTACTCTTTTAAAAAGCGCAAAATGACAGGGAATCATTGGGGATATGGAGAAGAGAATGGTAAGTTGGGAATTTTTACAACCTGGGATATATCAGATAGCATTCAAGTACCATATCGCAATAGCCTACCTGCAAGAATTAAACCTCCACCAAAATCATGATGCAGGTATATGCATTTTTTTCTTTTATGTCTCTTGTAATTATTGCGTGATTAACCACTTTCCAAACGCCTGCTTAGCCTTTGTGAGATTAGACCAGTTATATATAACGCTTGCGCCTTTTAGGGGCACTTTTGGCACAATCCATTAGCTCAAGAGCATACACTTCTACATTCTGAATTTTGAAAGCACTTGGTTATTATAACATTCCTACACACTTTGGAGCGTGACCACTCAACACTTGAATGTGTTGAAATTAGCCTATAAGTGCATGAGTATCCCAGTAAAGTATACGATGGTTTGAATTTGTTTTACCGATTTTACTTTCGCACACTCCTAGTGTATTCATTTATTTTTCTGAAGTAAACCCTGATGACTATACTTCTAGTTGATGTTGTCCTATTGCCAATAACTCTTGTTTGATTTTCTGTTAAGACATGTGCTTTTAATGGATCATGATATTTCTGAAAGGTCCATCTGCCTGGCATAAAGACTTCCCGATCGCCCAGGGTGACCGTCAGTCTCCTATCCACATAGTGCCTTCTGAGGCTGTCCACGACGTGAGTCTTCCTCCCATCTTCCTCTCCTACGACCAGTGCACCTCCATCAACATTATCAACAATGGACACTCTGTGGTTGTGGACTTTGATGACTCGGACGACCGGTCAGGTAAAAACCAAGTGTTTGTCGATAGTCACAGTAGTACCTTTGACCTCCGTTAATCAGTCACTTAAAACAACTATGACTCGATTTAGGTATTTTCCCCGAAAGTCACACCATATCAACTTTACCTTCCCATTCAAATTCCGCAAACGGCAACACATGTAGGCTATCGTTTTGACAATTTGGCAATGTACATTTTGAGCTCACATTGATTGGTTCAATTTAAGTTAAGCCACAGCTAGAAACTGCAATATGAGCCACAAAAGGTGTCAATGGTGATAACAAACTGTACAAACTGTTTAGTAGGCTATTATTTAGAATCACTTCAAGGTTTTGATATTTGGTAAAAAAAAAAAAAAAAAACAGTGTGAGAGCAGTTTTCATTTTAGATTTGTTTGGGCTAATAATTTTTGCCCATTATGTAGGATCGGTTGTTAAATAAGCAAGTTTTGCATCACTCTCCCAAACCACTATTTGGAAACCTCATGCCCATTCAAATGCTTATGCCGATAGAGAGATTGGGAACAGTTTTGAATTTGAATTGACGTGTGGCACCTGTGGTCTGATGTGACCTCTTATATTTACCTAAAGAGGAAGTTCTGATGACCAAGGGCACGAGCACGGTCACCATCCAATACATGCACGCTCACAGACATCTTGTACAATTGGGAATTACAATGCTGCAAGCATTCAAAATAAGTAGGTGAAGGCATGAACAAGTTCAATATGAAAAGTGCAACAAACCACGTTTGTGTGACAATGCATTTGTCTAAATATGACATATTTACCACACCCCTTGAACCAGCGGACCTCCTTTTGATACATTTATCCTGGATTCTTTAACGATTTGAACCCATGCTATCCTCAATCCATCGTGTAGTATAGGCCTACTGTGAGCCACTCCAGCCGTCTAGCAGCGACCAAATCCACATTACTGTTTGTAAAATAACGTTGTATCTTTGGATGGCCGTGCAGACGTAATGGCAAAGTTGCGCAGGTGGTGAAGGTCTAGTAATCAAATGTTGTTGGGTTCAAATCCCCTCGTATCTGGCTTATGTTTTTTACCGCGTTGTGATATTTCATACCTAATAAATCCTTTTAACACATTCTCACATTCGTTTTACCCTGTCCCAAATTGTCGTTGTAGTATAGGCAAGGAATCCTGTTAGAGACCAGGCTGAGATTCCTAGAACCAACCAATGACTATCACCAAAGAAAGGGACGCCAGTTAATACTATATGTCTTTGTGTTGGTTTAGGCCTACGTTTTGTTCTCTTTATAATACCACCAGGTCCTGGTCTTATTATGTCATATGTCCTGTTTGCGTTTAGCACTGGGTGGGTCCATGTTAACCTCTCAGTATTTACTGTAATGGTACCTTCTGAGATGTGGCTGTTTTGCAGAGGTTATTATCTCTAAGCAAGTAATTTGGCCTACACTGTTACCTATGCCACATGAAATAGGCCCGATGAGACTGATTGACGATACTGCAGGCTCCGCCATGCTTTGATACTACAGTTCACTCATGAGCTGTGCTCATCATCAAGGCGCCAGCAGTTTAGAAGGGAGCTGCAGCAACAAACGTGTGTGTGTGTGTGTGTGTGTGTGTGTGTGTGTGTGTGTGTCACGTTTTGGCTTGGCCTGGCTCCAGGGGTATCAGACAGACTTCTGTCACTTACTCGTTGTGGCTTCCCCAGGCCCTGAAAAGAGGCCCTCTCACCTCAGCCCAATGACTTTCAATTAGATTAGTGCGACGGCCAATCCCTTCCCCTGCCGAACACCGCCTCATTGGACAGGCACTGTGCCTTTAATGCACTGAGTCCACTCAGGCGAGGGCCTTGTAGTCTGCTCACATCGATATCACTGCACCCCATTATGCTGCCAATAAACCAGTCTGTCCATGAAAGGTCAATGGTGAATAATTAATGTGAAGCTAGTTAGATTGTTATGAGGAATGTCGGTCTCAAGCCTGTGCACCTGATATTTTGGGGATATTGTCAGCATGAAGGTTGTTGATATAAGTAGGTGAATGGGGTGTTACACTATACAGTCAGATACGCAAAAGTGAGTGGAGGAGGCTAGGCTAGTCTAGTCGAGGGTTCTAGACTGAACTGGAGGAAGCTTTAATGACAGTGCAGTCGGTAATCTGCTGTTTAAGTCATGTAAGTGTCAGTCTGTCAGCTGACTCAGCTTATGGTAAGGGATTTAATGGTTGTGCTGGCTGATGCCAGGTTAACAAACTGTTTAAGAAGGTGTGTGTGTGTGTGTGTGTGTGTGTGTGTGTGTGTGTGTGTGTGTGTGTGTGTGTGTGTGTGTGTGTGTGTGTGTGTGTGTGTGTGTGTGTGTGTGTGTGTGTGTGTGTGTGTGTGTGTGTGTGTGTGTGTGTGTGTGTGAGAGAGACAGAGAGACAGAGAGACAGAGACAGAGACAGAGACAGAGACAGAGACAGAGACAGAGACAGAGACAGAGACAGAGACAGAGACAGAGACAGAGACAGAGACAGAGACAGAGACAGAGACAGAGACAGAGACAGAGACAGAGACAGAGACAGAGACAGAGACAGAGACAGAGACAGAGACAGAGACAGAGACAGAGACCCATAGTAACGATAGGCCAAGCTGTTTGGATGGGATCCGTTCACAAGATACCTCCATGGCACTAGTATTCACAAGGGGATCAGAGCAGTCAGGAGTGTGTGTGTGTGTGGGGTGAATTTCACTCCCAGCCAACATCTCAGTGTATTGTATGTATGTGTGTGTTTGTGTGGGTGTGTGTTCGAGTGATAGGAGGGGGAGATAGAGAGACATTCACTCTTGTTGTTCCCCAGTCATCAGGGGTGGTCCTCTGGAGAATGCTTACCGACTGAAGCAGTTCCACTTCCATTGGGGGGGCAAGGGTAGCCATGGCTCCGAGCACACCGTTTCCGGCAAGACCTATGCTTCTGAGGTGAGTGTCAGTGTGTCAAAGTGGAGATTAGGGCTGCACAGTACATACTTTTTTCATCGTCATCGCGTTATCAACTTACATGATTATTCTTTTAAAATGACATTATTTGATCAGGCGCTACTTTGCCTGATACGCGTGGCTATATTTGGCCAATCAGACAGAGCACTTGCCATTAGGCACCGTTATGAGGCAGCAGGAGAGAGTAGGAGGGGGATACTGTACTTTAACATTTTATTACCATTCATATATATTTTTTATTGGTGCTTTATTTTTAATGTGCAATGTTCAATTTGTCCAATAAAATTAAAAAAAACTTCAATAGGCAATTTTTTTTGCAGTATACCGAAAGCAGCAGAAAAGCAGTGCTGTGTGCACTTTTAAAGATTTTTATGATCGCAAGAAATATCGTCCTTACAATATTCAACAGTGTTATCGCATACTTTCCTCATATTGTGCAGCCCTAGTGTAGATACAGTTGTGCGAGGAAGGTGGAGGAAACAAAAGCAGAAAAACATTTTAACAAAGGAACTCAGAAATGGGAATTTATTTCCTCAGGTAAGCCTATTATATGTCATTGATTAACACCAACTTGTTTGTAAGAGTCGGCAGGTTTCTTTCATTTTCCTAGTCATGGTTCAGCCCATATATGTAGAGTACCTACACTAAATGTCAGGCCATCCTTTTAAAGGAAAGTGCTTATTATTTTGAGAATGTTACAGAAAGGCCCTGGTGATTATTTTTGTCAACGTGAACAAGAGCAGTGAGTAAACTGGTTGAGCCTGGACATGGTCCTCAGACAGTTACACTTCCGTTTGATGGAGAGCATCTGTCTCGTGTTTGTCCGTTATTTAACCCACCAGTTTTAGATGGACTTTACCTCTCTCTCTCTCTCTCTCTCTCTCTCTCTCTCTCTCTCTCTCAATTATTTCGCTTCTCTCCGTCTTTTTATCTCTCTCCTGCCATCTCTCCCTCACTTTCTCTGTTTCTTGCCCTCCTCCCTATCCTGCGTATCACTCTCTCCAGCTTCATCTGGTCCATTGGAATGCCGCTAAGTACAAGTCGTTTGGCGAGGCAGCGTCGGCTCCTGAGGGTCTCGCCGTCCTCGGCATCTTTCTAGAGGTGAGGGGAGACTCTTCACACAGCCCCACACTGTAGGGCTGCGGTATCTCCCCGGCTCAGATATCGCCCTCCGAAATGGAGCCTCGCCCTTTTTTTGCGTAGGCGACCCAGAAGATTGGCTTTCTCACCACGCACTTCTTAACAATGCATCAACAAAGCAACATAGTTTTGCTCCTTTGTCCTCCTTGTTTTAAGATAGGTGACGAGCACCGGTGGCTCCACAACATCACAGATGCTCTGTTTATGGTGAAGTTTAAGGTGAGTCCGGGATAACACGGGTTTGTGACGTTAACTTTAGTTGTTTTCGGATGCTGAGTACATTTCTCTTCTTATTCTAAGGGAAAGGCTGCGGACTTCAAATCTTTCAACCCCAAGTGCCTCTTACCCAGCAGCCTCAACTTCTGGACCTACCCCGGGTCCCTGACCACGCCCCCTCTGCATGAAAGTGTCACCTGGATCGTCTTGAAGGAGCCTATCAAAGTGTCCGAAAAACAGGTGGGAGGAGCTGTGTTTAGGAGATTCATCTAGAAATAATACTGGGTGAGAATTACAGGGCAATCACTCATGTCAAAGCAAAACACTGCTGAAATGATGGGGCCACCACCCCACACACATAAGGGACTCATATTAATTCTTCATATTCCATGACTGTTTTTCCTTCCCCACTTTATTAGCAATATAAGGAAACACTCAAGCACACTGGTATTCTATTTATATTCACCGTGAATATCGAGTGGAAACTACCAACGTTTTGGTCAACCGACCTTCTTCAGGGTATATACACGAAACTAATTGTTTGAACACCTGAAATATAGTCAACAAGATTTTCACACAGGTGTCGACAATTGTCTCAATGAGGATGTTCCTCCCCTCTCACTTTTCAACCTGTCAACACCAATGTTTAGTTCCATAATCCAGTCCTATATATATATATATATATATATATATATATATATATATATATATATATATATATATATATATATATATATATATATATATATATATATATATATATATATATATATATATATATATATATATATATATATATATATATATATATATATTCCTGTAAACATTCAATCAGTCATGGTTACCTGTGTATACATTTCATTATCTAACCATAGAAAAATGTACAATGTGCGTTATCGATCGTCCTGATTATATATTTTTTTTTACATAATTACACGTTACAAAGTTACCGACAGGAGATAATTCCAGAGTCTTACATTTTCACAACATGACATTCCATAACAGTTCATCATTCAATCCAGGTGTTAAGGTTTTCAGTGTGTATATTCAATATGCTTCCTTTTGCATTAAATATGTCCCACTTTATTAGCAAAAAAAATCAGAAAAATAAAAGAAAAAAGGTCACAGCACATCTTTGTATTTAGAGATATTGGCATTCATCAGTCCCATTATAGGGTAAAGCTATGGAAATATTGTGTACTTATTGAAATGAAGGTTTGGTGGATTCGGGCCTCACCAGGGTCACACCATGCCTAGAGCCACTATGTAAATGCTGCTTGTGAAGTGTCCTCTGTGGTGAACATCGGTGGTTGCTGGAACCCTGCCCTGCCAAAGCAACCATGCAAACATACTGGTTGTTGACATCAGTGTTGAGATAGGTGACAAAATGCATATTTTATCAAAATCCAAATCATCTATTTTAGTTTTTTCTCTATTGGGTATGTGGATTTATCCAGAGATCCGTAGATGATTTCCCTTATTTTTGTTATGACTTCCCATTCGGAAAAAAAGTACAGGCAGGAAGAGACTGTCCCTAACAAAAAAGTCCTTGAGGGCCTGGGTAAAGGAATTTAGATTTGCTCATTTGCCTTGCCAGTGTAGACTGAGCAGTGAGCAATTTGAGTTCTCCAATTGTGCCCTATAATCCCAGTAACCTTAGATTTGAATGACTTCTTTGTAGTTGTAGTCACAGCTACAGCAACAGCCATTATTCCCAAATGCAGCCCTCTGCCAGATTTATTGCGTTCATCCTCTCTTGTTCACGTGAAATTAAAACCTAGCTATTTATTATTCACCACATTTCATTTGCTGAAATGCTTTTGAACAATGTGTTTCTGTCAATACCTATCCTATAACATTCATAATGAGGTCTGCCTGACAGAATATAATATCCCATTATTAGTGTGATGGCAACCTAATAGCACTGATCATGTTTACAACAAGATTATCTTAAATCTGGCTCCCTCGCAATTCCACCCTGGTCCATTATCCGCGCTCTTGGTTATACGCCCACGGTAGTAAACTGGGTTGCAGATTGCGGCCTGCGTGTTGCTTCTTAAGCAGCTAAGCTTAGCCAGCCCAGCTTGTGGCCTGTTTAGAAGAAAAGCAGGTGAATGGCTATCTGGCCGACAGCCTGACCGACTTTAGAACATGCCGTGTCCGGTTCCCTCCTGAGATGACCCTGTTGGGATTGTTCCACAGCGGGGTCACACACACCCTCTCTCTTTTTCACACACTCACTCTCTCTCTCTCTCTCTCTCTCTCTCTCTCTCTCTCTCTCTCTCTCTCTCTCTCTCTTCCTCATCCTACCAACCCGTGGGTAGAGGAACTTTAATTACCAAGTCAGCTAGGGTCCAGTGCCTGGCATGCCATCTGCAGAGTTGGGCCCCTGTGTTAGAAGGGGTCTGGGGGGGCTAGGAGCAGGCCCCCAACGCCCGACTCCAGACCTCAAGCCTTTGATCCCTTCCAGCTAATTAACGTGATGGATGGAGGGACAGAGGGATAGAAGTGTTTTTGTGGGTTTTAATTGTGAAAAGCCTGCAATACGACCCAGCAGGGAAAACACGCTCTTGCGTAACAGAGTATTATGTTGTTTTTCCCAACTTAGTAGGTAAGCTCTGGTCGGTGCACTTCTGAGAATGTTTTTGTCTTTATTTTTTATAAAAGTGTTTTACTGACGTAAGCTTTCTTTGTGCACAAGTTTGTAATATTTGCTCATCCAAATCGATGCTTCTGGGGCTCTCACATATCTATATATAGCACACCTTTGGTCAATTACCATCTCCCTTCTCTTCCTGCCCTCTTACTAATAGGAGGTCTTGCTTTTATGTCATCTTAGATGGGCAAGTTCCGGATGCTTCTTTTCAATGGAGAAGAAGAGGAGCAGAGAGCACACATGGAGAACAATTTCCGACCCCCTCAGCCTCTGAAAGGCAGAAAGGTGCGGGCCTCCTTCAAGTGACATGACCAGGAAAAACAGCTCCAGGAGTAACAAAGAATTTTCTATAGAGGGAATGTATGCATTTGGGTTTTGTCACAGCATTTAGATAACAGAACATGTTTTTTCAGAGGGATACTGCTAGCAAATATGTAGAAAACCATGAGCTTCACAAACAACACCGAATGGCTCTGCAAAATCGTGTTACCTATTATTTTGATGTTGCTGTGTGAACTGGGTGGTGGAAACGCAACGACAATATTTGAAAAACACATGCTGTCATGTTTGTTAAGTAAGACCAGATGTTATTTTGTGTATCCATTCTACAGGGATTACTTTGTGATTTGCCTGAGTAAGCAGAGGGTAGATAGACTAGCCGTTCAAAATAGTGCCAGCAAATCTCAAGGAGTTAACTCCATAGAGACAGAACATGGTTAACACCTTGCATGTCCCAGTCCACAAACCTCCCACCTCCTATGTCTTCCCTAGTCGGGTCCAGGGAAAGCCAGCGGAATGTTGTTGTCAAGACAACCATTGTTTCTATGCAAGGTGCTATGACGGTCGTTTGCTTTCTCTTTCTGTTGTTGATGGAGATTCGATTAGCTAGCTAGTCCGTCCATGTCAACTCCGGTCTCTCGGTTCCTCTCGCCACTGTAACTTTTGAGGTTGTGTATGGGATGATCCACGGGCTCTCTCACCACGTTGATCCCTGTTGATCCTCCTGTAGCCGAGTTATTGCGAAAGGATTCACATCCTAGGAGCTAAAGATCCCCTTCCACTCCCACGAGTTCAAACTGGAGGTGGAATTAGATTACTGGAAGGGCTGCCTAAGCTCTACTACACAGTCGTGGTGGAGGGATCTGAGAGTGGAGGCAATGGTCTGTCAAAGTCAAAGTGCTGGCTTACGTTTCGACCCCAACATAATAACTCTTTTTATCACTTTTAGAGCTCATAGAATGTTTTCCAATCCAACCCTACTCAACTTGAGCATTTTTTTCCATCCATTCTACAGTCGGCCCAGCCCCAAACGCTGCTAGCTGAACTGACTGGTTGCCAATTGTTTGCTTTTGTTTTGTTGAGAACTGTTTTGTTGTCAGAACTGTTTTCTCAGTAAAAAATATTGTTGACTTTTGATGAAGATTAAATACATTGGAATTATGTCAGTGGCTGCATAGCAGGCCAAAACATGGAGCAAGTGAACAGCAAAGTGCACCGTTCAGTCAAATCAATCTGCGGTTTCAGCTATGTCCTCTGAAGAAGACTCCTCTACTGGCTACCCTGCCGTCTCTACCGGGTCCTGTTTTTTTCTGTCTTCCTTTTACGATAATGGAAGGTCTCAGAGTAAAAAAAGAAAAAAAAGTGGTTTGATTCATAGCTCTCCGCTGAAGCTGCATTCATATGAAAAATGACTCTATAGTGCCCTCACAGCGTAATTCCCAAGGGAACCCATGGCTTCTGTGGGCGTGAGTTACGGCTGCTTTGCATGCTAGGGCTCCATATTTAGATCAAGTTGGAAAATATTTTATCAATAGTGACAAACTGGCAGGGGGGTAGCGCCATGTAGAAAGGGCACTTAAAGGAATAGTGAACTATTCCTTTAATTTCACTGCGGTAAATGACAGGGTTGTATTTTAATAATGGGGGGTAGGGGGGAAACATAAATTTATTTATCAAGTGTTTACTTTAAGGACCTTTTGCATGGACTATGGGATATTTATTTGACAGTTTGCGTTTGTAACATGTAGACCGGAAATTACGTTCATTGGTTTTGTAATGAATAAAGAGAATTGAGAAAGATCTCTTATTTAGATGTTTTTTTCATTAATTGAATGATTTGTATCATTTCATTTGATACAATTTGAGACCTTAAAATTTAGAGCAGAAAAGCACTACAAGTTGTAAATGCCTAGATGGTGTGCTTGTTATTGACTCAGCTCAACCCTGATCTGACAGTCTACTGCCATGGTGTGGTGTGAAAGAGAACTGCAGGTAAGTGGTTTTCTGCAATGCAATTAAAAATGAGTACACCAACCTAATTAGTTGTTTGTCCTGTTTGAGGCATGACAGTATAAAACTACATACATGTGTATGTTCACAAGCAGCCTGAAGAGCTGCCAAAGCCATGCATCCATTAGGGTGCTGAACCTTTCTGTCATAGTTAAGGCATGACCCCGTTGTAGCTTAATGAATGAAGCCTGTTTTAGTGGCACTTTGGTCAAGTTGTTTGTCTACACTTTGGGTGCGTCATACACAAGTGGCTTTTTGAATGAGAAGCACAGTCCATTTGTTAATTTGTTAATTCCATCTACTTTTTCCCCTATCCCCTCCACCCTTCCATTCAAAGTAGCTTTATTGTCAATTTCTTCACATGTCGAGACATACAAAGGAATCGAAAAGACGTTTCCCATACTCTTGCGGTAAACATATAAAGTGCACATTCAAAACACAGATAAGACATATATACTAAAGCTAAAAGATGGCCAATAAAATTATATATATGCATATATATATGCAGAAATGTATAGTCTACAATGTATTGCTAGGAGTAGCAGCATATGTTACTGTAAGTTTGTTTGTAGTATGTATAAGTTAGGTTAGCAGCATAAGTTGATGTATAAGTTATGGTTGTGGTAGTGCAGAACTACCAGTGCTGCTGTTTAAACTGAGCTGGATTGAGCTAGTCCATGTGTTCAGTGTCCATTCAGAGGGTGTTGGTGGTTTTGACTGGGAAGAATCAAGCTGGTCCCCCCTGGTCCACTTTCTGGTCCTGTGGTCCTCTGGTCCTCCGGTCCTCTGGTCCTCTGGTCCTTGCATCACCTAGTGAGCCTCGACACCGCTCTGCAGGTGAAGCAGAGCATGTTCTCAGCCAGAGGCTTGAGGTGAGTAAGTAGGACACTACAAAAGGCTTGCCAGGAACTGTGAGATAAGGGCCTGGCAACCCTGAACGAGCCATGTGAAAGCTATCAGATGAAGGTCCTGTGTACAAAGAGGACCAATAGGTTGTGGGGTGGCTGGTATGATCAGTTGGATGTCCTACTAAAAGCCAGCTGCTGCATGCTAGGGAAGAGAATTACTACCAAGCAAGTAAACATGAAGAAAACTATACTATACTATTTCTATGAGGTAAAATTTGCTGAAAATCCTAGTCCTACTTGATCATTTCTGAAAGACAGAAAAGTGGTGAAAGACAAAAGGCTGTTAACAACTTCCAGGGCTAATTAGTTATTGTGTTGGCTGGGTGAGGATAATTTAAAATTGAGGAACCCAGGTATCTCTTTCTAACAAGGTGTCCAGAGTAGAAAGGGTACCCTTAGAGTGTCCAAAGTAATACACCTGCCACAATAAAGTGGACCAGTAGAGGGCAACCAAACTGAGGTGCCCAACAAGGTCTGTCATACGGGTTTAAAGGGCATGAGAGAACAGGAGCTGGCTATATTTAAAAAAAAAAAAAAAAAAAACTGACTTGAAATGGATGTCAAAGAGCCAAGAGGTTACCCCCCCCCCGGTAATACATTTCAATATCTCTGTCATAAGTATTTAAAGAAATACATGCTATCATTTGATCTTTAACATTTAAACTGCATAAAAGAGGGGACAAACAACAAATTAGATGAAGCAGTACAAATTTCAGTAGCTGAATTACACACGGCTAGCCTGCTCATTCAAAATGGTTTCTTGCTAGCGTCTTTTAAGTTATCTCAGATTTTCCTTTCCCTTCCCAGTAAACCTGTGCAGAGCAGACACGTAGCAATGTAAATGTACTGGCAATCACTGTCTGCCGCCCCGCTACGCAATGGACGTGGCCGTACAGTATCAGACAGATTCACAGAAAATTATTCACATCATGGCTCCAGTGTGGGTGGATGTTTGACACACTCCCGTAGGTAGGTCATCATATTAGTCAGACCTGACACCCATTAAGTCATTATGTCCAGGCTAATTTGCTCTCCCCAGACACCTGGTAATAACCTTCGACTCTCAGGGAGCGCCCAGAGACAGATCGGCCTTCCCTGGGAGCAGCAAGCTCCACCAACCCCTTCATTTACACAACGCCATGCTGCACACAGTGTAGCCGTGCAACAGTGGAGTGATGTACAAACTGCAAAAGGATTAGAACAAGGAACCACACACACACACACACACACACACACACACACACACACACACACACACACACACACACACACACACACACAAGCACACACACACGCACACTGTAATAACAGTGACTGGAACAGGGTGTCCAGGCAGAGAGTTGTCTGTTGGTTTATATATTATTACCACTAATGTGTCTCACATCACGCTTTCAATCTCTTAAATGAATCCCAGCCTCAACACAGAAAAGCCATCTTTCATTACAAATGATTGAATTCTCAGAAAAAGTACTTGGAATGTATAATGTAACAATTTTAAGTTTGAGTTTCCTGTGTGAAACAGGTGCTATGTGTAAAGTTGGCCACCTGGTGCCAGCATATACCAAATATCGTAACAGTTCGGGTAATATATTCTCATCCATCATCATCTCCACAAATCTTTTCCAAAAAACAGTTAAAATATTATTGTGATTAATGTACCTGTTTATTAACGAAAACATACAGAATGTTGTGAATGAACTTTGCTTTTGGAGGCTGTTATTTAGGATTGCCTATAAAACGTAACGTTTACCCATACTGAATGTAACTCACTCTACCATCTCTGATACAAACAAATTCTATCGTATTCTACAGACCTTGCTAAGACCAACAAGGCTCTGAAGACTCAAGCAAATATGTAATAATGAAGTTAGCTACATTTTTTAATTATAAGTGTTGACCTTGACATGTGTACTTTCTGTGTTTTTTGATTAACATTCCAAGCCCTTTTGCTGACTAGTCTGTGATTCGTTGTCTCTTTCCACTGTTGTCTGAGTGCTAAGGTCGGTGGACAACTTTGTTTGTAACCTCATGAATAATAAATGAATCCTAGCGTGCAGACTGTGGAGTATATTTACCAAACACGTCCTGAAAGAATCTGCCCATCATAGCATCCATTGAGCTTTATTGAGACTCAGGATACCTGAGGAAGCACATATTTTAGGGCTACGATCAATGTGCCGTGTAAGAAGAGACCGGTCGTTGGTCTCAGAAATAGACTATTGTCAACTATATTTTTGGCATCAGGATATCTATCTGCTTTCATCTGTGATGTTTCTCAGACTCAGCAGCTCTGGGCCCATCAGGGACACGTGAGCCCACAGACAATGGATGACCTCATTCTTTTTACCATTACATTGATAACGGCTCAAATTCACCATTACCCAGTCTGTTTCTTTTCTATTTATTTCTGCTTGACCCTTCGGTAAGGTTGGAGGACTCGTTAATTGTTGTTACAAGGATCGGGTGTTTCAACGGGTCTATAACTTGACTGTATCGTTTCCAAAGAAAATGAAACCACAGCTCTCGTGAATATCCGAGCATAAGAACCCATGAGCCATACAAGGACCTGCTTTTTTAAATCTCCTGTGCGATCTGATTCTCCCTTCCAACATTGCATCAGCAAAAGTGGAAAAAGGAAGGCCCTCTGCTCCTAAATCACGCTTACTCACTCGATATTGCTAACTTGGAGGACAGCTACAGGCCAGCTCACAGGGCCTATCTGCTCGCCATCAGCAGTCATGACACCGTCGCCATGGACACAAGCGGCAACACATCGCAAATCCCAGGGCCGCCTATCTTCCCCCACTTCAGGACCAACAAGTGATCTATCGCTGTCACCCCAGTCAGAAAATAAAACAAAAATATCTCCCTCCCCTCCCCTCCCCTCCCCTCCCCTCCCCTCCCCTCGCCTCGGTTCAGCCTCTCAGAATACCCCTCTGGGGGGACACGTGCGCTTTCTTTGCCCGGCTGTGTGGGCGTCTTTATCTGGCAGCGTGTGGGCGTCTGGCGCTCTGCTGTGTGTACCGCTCATCACGGTTCCTATGGTCACGCATGTAAAGCCGGGCGTCTCTGTGGGGGGCAGGCGGAAGGCCCACCGGCCCGCATCCCGGCTCGACCTTGAACCATGAGCAGGGAGCCGTTCCAGATGAACCCGGCCACGGCCACCAGCGGAGGCCCGGATGGTCCGCTTTGGACCACCACAGTCAGCCGCGTGCACCGCGCCGCCATAAAACACCGGGGGGGGGGGGGGGGGGGGGGCGACAGGTAATTCAGGAGTGGCGACCTTGCTCATCCCGAGCGGAGGAGGGCTCCCGTCACTGACCGAGGCCGGGGGGCGGCCATGTTTGATGGAGGTCACGGTGTGTCATGACGCTCGCTGCCACCGAGGCCTGGCCCTGAACGCTCACAGCATGATTTAGAGGCTGTTTGTGGGAAGGAAAAAAAACATGTTAAAACTGTAGAAAAGAAAGGTCATGAAGAGCGTGTGTGTGTAACCTTTAAATGGAAAAGCCTGCCGGCCCACATATTGCATTACCTCGGTAATGTCTATTCATATCTACTGTAAGCAGTAACTAAGAGCCGAGGCATGCCGTGCTTCACACATACTGTAAACACGCTCACACACAGAGATGCATATACACGCACAGACACACACACACACACACACACACACACACACACACACACATACCTGGTATGTGACACCAGCAGTGTAAAGTTTTAAAGTGGTGTAGGGCCGCAGCGCGTGTCAGCTTAACTGTGTCGACCCACATGGCTTTCGGGGAAAGGAACAACAAGAGGGGACAGGGTATGACACCAAAAGCCCCTTGAGTCAGTCATCTGCATCCAGGATATCACCTCGGCAACCACACACACAGAGAGACTGCCATGCCATGGCCTGGTCATTCTAAACCTGTTGATGTTCATTTTGGTTACCTTGGTTCTCATAAACACTTTGGGTGCTACGCTGGAATAACGTTTTGTGAGAAGCCTTGAAGTCTTGTGTCGATTTGGTGGTTGCTTTTACGTTCTGTGAAAGCGTAAGTGGTAAGCCATTCATTTATGGTACAGAAACTGTATGGTTGGAGAATATCCACTTCTGTTTATTCAACCACCACACTTTTTTTTAAAACTGTAAACCAGAATGTTGAAGCAATACTATTTTTATAAAACATTCAAGGACATTCATTACAAAAAGAATTATGCACGTGTGTATGTGTGTGTGTCAGAGAGAGCGAGTAAAATCAGTAATAGATCGTGTTTTTTGGGAGTGTCCTGTTGGAGCTCTTGTCGTCCATCTTGACCTCTGCCTTGCTGTCAGATGTGCTCAGTTGTTTATTTGTTCCACTGTCTCACACGACTCGAGGATCCCTCTTGAACATGCCAACGCGTTGACCTCTGACCCTGTAGCAATAACACCTTCGCCTGATGGGGTTGCATAACCCAGCTGGAGGTTTCACATACACCATTGAGATAGTTTAGAAAAGAAAAGGCTCCATCTCGCTCTTGTAGTTGGCCATTTTCCATGGCACTGTTTCCAGTCGGATTGTTGTTCACTGTGTGTGGAATATCATCTGATTGAGGCCAGGGCTTGGATCAGAATAGTCTATGCAAGTAAAATATCTCCGAACTCCATTGATTAAAAAAATATATATATACATTTCATGAAGTTTGATAATACGTTTTGTGTGTGTGTGTGTGTGTGTGTGTGTGTGTGTGTGTGTGTGTGTGTGTGTGTGTGTGTGTGTGTGTGTGTGTGTGTGTGTGTGTGTATTTTAACCAACCCAGAGCCTATATTGGAACCAGGTTAAACAGAGGGGTCTGCTGACTATCTGGCTGGTCTCCAGTATGCATCAGGGCCTGAGGAAGGCTCGTTGACACCTACGCTGCTACTGACACCCCCACCCCCTTTTACTCGCAAACCCACCACCACATTCAGGTCAGGGGGTGACTCAGTCACCCGTCCGGAGGAGACCGTCCCAAGTTTCCATGCCCCTTCCCCCCCACATGCTCAAAAATAGCCTCCCTTAGCCGTTAATAAACTGGAGTGTTTCTATAAAAAGGCCGAAGTGACCAGAAGGACAGGGTAGGCAGCCGTGTTGCCCTATCTTTAGCTTTATTTATGACCAGGTGTTGACAGCACCACTTGCAAAGCGTTCCAGTCACCGTTCAACTGGGGCACATGTCTGTGGAGGCCGGGGCCCTGGCTTGGAGGCTTTGGCTGGAAAGCCCTCCCGTCTGGAGGCAGCCGTTTGCAGGAAGCCTACCTTACTGTACCGGCCCCCACAGCGCGACTAAGCCTCCCTCTGGGAACTGCTGCATACATTAAACCGAGGGAGGATTCCTGTCCTCGGATTCTTTCCATCCACTTAGTGTTTATTGGCAGTGGTGGATGGGTATGCGGGGGGGTGGGGGGGGGGGCTCCTTGATGAAAGATAGGCATGTCAGAGTAAAGACAACACAGTGCAGTGGTCAGTTTAAAGCACAGTACAAACAGCACAGTGCAGGTGTAAACACAGTACAGTGCAGTGGTCAGTTAATAGACAGCACAGTGCAGTGGGCACTGTAAACACAGTACAGTGCAGTGGTCAGTTAACAGACAGCACAGTGCAGTGGGCACTGTAAACACAGTACAGTGCAGTGGTTATTTAACAGACAGCACAGTGCAGTGGCCACTGTAAACACAGTACAGTGCCGTGGTCAGTTTATAGACAGCACAGTGCAGTGGCCACTGGAAACACAGTACAGTGCAGTGGTCATTTAACAGACAGCACAGTGCAGTGGCCACTGTAAACACAGTACAGTGCCGTGGTCAGTTTATAGACAGCACAGTGCAGTGGCCACTGGAAACACAGTACAGTGCAGTGGTCAGTTTATAGACAGCGCAGCGCAGTGGTCAGTTAACAGACAGCACAGTGCAGTGGCTAGTCAAACAACAGTGAGGCACAACAGAGGCGCTCTCAGATAAGCTGTGATTCCCTGATTAAAGGCCGAGCAGATGCCGCCCTGCCCTCCCATCCCCAGCCCTGGTCCAAGTTTCCACAGAGCAGCCTTGATAAGGCGGCGGCGAGCTGCTCTGATGGGAGGGACTGTTTAGCACCGTGGGACTCGCGGCTAACGCGAAGGAAAACCCCGCGCCACACTTTCGCGTCTTCCCCTCCTCCGCAAAACGGGGTAAAAAATGACCAGCGGGAGAAGACAACGAGGTGGCACGTGCGCTGTTTAACCAGCGTGAAACCTACTCCATGCTCTACAGGAACAAACACGGGCAGCTGTCAATAACCCCCCCCCCCCCCCGTCGAGTTACGCTGAAGCTCGCCTTCTGCTGGCTGTCACATGTCGAGGCGCGTTCGAGTCCCCCATCATCATCACCTTAGAGATGTTTCAACGTGTCGTCTCCATGGTAACAGTGGCATGGTCAAATGACATTGACGTGTGTGTGTGTGTGTGTGTGTGTGTGTGTGTGTGTGTGTGTGTGTAAGGAGCTCCGCAGTTTGCTTGTGAGGATGTCAAGGAGCCCAGACTCCCTAAAGGCAACGATAGGTGCGTCATGGTTTTATTTGGGCAATATATGATTAAAGAAATCATTATAACCACACCTGAAGTATTTAACTATTGTAAGCATAGACGGTCACGGTAATTATTGCTGGTCTATTTCAAGCCTTTCAAGTGTTCTGGCGCCGTCGGCCTTGTGCAAGCAGTTGTTTGAGTGTGTGTGTTTATGGGCCCTTATGTGTGTGTATGTGAGTGAAAGTCCCATACAGAACGGTGTGTCTACTGTTCTCTACCCGGGTGATTCTGAGGCTTTGACAGGAGGGCAGGGCTGAGTGAAGCAGGGGGCACAGCGGGGTGGTGCAGCTCTGAGGGACAGGGGCAAATGTTATGACTGCCGGGTCAAAGCTCCTGCTACGTTTAGGCTCACTGAACTACCGAGATCAGCTTTGAATGCCACTAGGCTTAATGACCAGGAAAGGTTGTAACCTCTCTCTCTCTCCCTCTCTCTCTCTCTCTCTCTCTTTCTCCATCCCACTCTCTGTCCCACTCTCTCTCTCTATGTTTTTGTGAGTGTTTCTTTGTGTGGCTGTTGTTGCTGGGGACTGAGTCATAGAGATTGAAAGCCCTGATACTGATTGTCCCTCTAATGAGTCAAGCCTGTTCGGCGCACTTTAAAGAGACAGCCCTGGTGAGAGGGGTCAGAGACAGAGCCTATGCTTTTATGGCCCAAAGGATTTGGGTTCATGGAAAAAGTGAAACAGCAGCGTCTCTCTCTCTCTCTCCCTCTCTCTCTCTCGCTCTCTCTCTCTCTCTCTCTCTCTCTCTCTCTCTCTCTCTTTCCTGATATCTGTTCTATCTCTGTACTTCTCCCTCTCTCTGTCGTTCTTCCTCCAGTTACTGACTGTCTTCTACTACCAATTACAGCAGAAACACCCACACAGGAACAAAGAGGACCACAATGACTGGATCCCATCCCACACAAACGTAGAGCCTCGGCAGCTCGTGACCGAGGAGATAGCTGACAGTTACACACTCCATTCAGACACTTAGACACTAGCTCATATCCTGTGTGTGTGTGTGTGTGTGTGTGTGTGTGTGTGTGTGTGTGTGTGTGTGTGTGTGTGTGTGTGTGTGTGTGTGTGTGTGTGTGTGTGTGTGTGTGTGTGTGTGTATGTGTGTGTGTGTGTGTTTTCCTGAGGTGTTACTCCACCGACCACGTTTAACAGTGTGAGTAACGGTTGCTCTGTTCAAGTCTGGCCAGGATGACTCGTGAACGCACTGTGGACGGCTCTGTGATTGGCCATGACTACAACAAGTAAACGTGTCACCGGGCGCTGAGGAGAGGGAGAACGAAAAAGAGAGGAGGGAGGGAAAGAAAGAAAGAAAGAAAGAAAGAAAGAAAGAAAGAAAGAAAGAAAGAAAGAAAGAAAGAAAGAAAGAAAGAAAGAAAGAAAGAAAGAAAGAAAGAAAGAAAGAAAGAAAGAAAGAAAGAAAGAAAGAAAGAAAGAAAGAAAGAAAGAATGAAAGGAAAGGAAAGGAAAGGAAAGGAAAGGAAAGGAAAGGAAAGGATAAGAAAGGAAAGGAAAGGAAAGGAAAGGAAAGGAAAGGAAAGGACAGGACAGGACAGGACAGGACAGGACAGGACAGGACAGGACAGGACAGGACAGGACAGGACAGGACAGGACAGGACAGGACAGGAACGGAACGGAACGGAACGGAACGGAACGGAAAGGAAAGGAAAGGAAAGGAAAGGAAAGGAAAGGAAAGGAAAGGAAAAAAATACAGACAGAAAGAACACAGAGAGAGTGAGGGACAGTTGCTTTATTCTACAATAACCAGGGTGTTTTATCCATGTGTATGTGCATGTTCTATGTCAAACAATGCCTCTGGGGACACAGGAGGGTGGTGAGTGTCTGGATGGAGCTGCCATTTGTATTGCTGTTAATTGTGATTAATGAATTAGCCAATGTTCCGTTGCTCTGTCACAGTGAGAGCGTGGGAATCATGAAGGGACCGTTTTGGCATTTAATAACATGGTTACATACACAGTATTACAGACATAGTTAGACATGTTTTTGTCGTAAATAGTTGTCTTATCGTTAGGTATTCCTTAAAATAGCCTTCCTTAGAATGCAAATAGTATATATGCGATACAGGGGAACTGTAGGACGTTGATATTTACATATTTAGTCCAAGACAAGAATTATCATATTAAAATATAAAGATATTGAAGGAACTATATGGATTCCATGTCCGTATAATATTAAACCATCACAACCATATATACACATTTTCTTAAGTAGCTATGATTATGTATACAATTTCATGTTTACCATTACTCCAAAAAGTTTGAAAGTAATTTATGTTCTGTTGAATCTCTGAATGATCTGTTGAATGGTTGAGCCTAGCTCTACACCAGCAAAGAAGACATTCACGCAGCCCTGCTCCGACTGTGTGAACAAACCTGAATTAAAGCTCTGTCAGAAAGCACTTTGTTACCATAGGAACTAACTGCACTGAAAAGAGGACAAAAAAACAGACATCTACGTTCTTATTATTTTTAAATCCGATTTCCTTTTTTGGGGGGGGGGGGGGGTTGTGTTCACAGGATGTTCCAGTGCCTTTTCACAGGGTCAGACCTGGTCATGCTAAATCTCCCAACACTATTATGGGAACTTGCAAAGCTTCTGTTCGCTTTCAATATGCTGTCCCCGCCACAGGTAAGTGTCATTGCTCTGTCTGTGCTGTTGAACAGTGCCACAGCACCCATTGGCCCCACTTGTGGGACACATGTTGCACCTATTGTGGGGAGCGACCTCGCTGTTCCCATGATCCTCGCTGAGGCCCGGGGAGCTGACGTGCTTGGCGCCCTCGAGTCACGCGGACCTTGCTCCCGTCACAATGGCCGCGGGGAACACTTTCATAAGAGAGAGAGAGAGAGTAGGAGTTGTTCTCTGGCGACAAAAAGAGGGTTTAATAGAACTTGTTCATGTCCATGCTAATTACGTTGCACAAGAAATCCACGTCTCATTTTATCTGCTGTGTGGTTTTCTCTGTTGCGGAGGCAGTGTATTGTTTGAATCAATACCGTTATTAATTGATATGTTAATGTCGTCTGCATACATGCACCAGCAGACGGATACAATGGAAGGTTCCAACATGTTCCATACTTCCATACATCCATATTTAAAAAAACAAAAAGATGAATTAAAAAGTGCATTTGAGTTTGAGACACATTTGATTCAACGGTTGAGTCACATTTGTTCTCGTGTGTCCCCCTGTGTCTTGTTCTATCCGATCTGCTTTTAAATCTCAATCCGTCTAATTCTGCAAGCAGGAGCCAAGCAGCCTTTTCACAACACAGAGATTGTTGAATGGCTGATTCAATCAAGGGACAGGTCTGTTCCATTAACCCACCCCCTGGAAGAAGTAAATGGTGGGGTCATTAGTGCCTACATGCCAACTCTCTGTACCGCTGATTCATACTGTATGCAAGGCCTCAAGCTTCTTGACTTGACAGCTCCAATGTAAGAGGGTTATCATTGCATCCGCCGAAATGCTGCAAATAGCAATGGTAGTGACGCACAAGCCTGGCCAAATTTGATGTTTATAACATGATGTCATTTAGTCTGACGGGCCAACCTGCTTATTTTCCTGTTCGGGGCCGAAAACAAACGTTCTGCAATCAAGAGAGGGAAAATTGTTAATGAAAAGAAGGACAAAAATACCTGTCTTTAAACTGCCAAAATATAAATAAAACAAACAACATAGGAACCTCTATTTCCTATAAACCTGGTTGCTGAGGAAATGTAATCATGTTTAGTGTATGCATAAATATAATAGAGATTAAAGAAGACCATTTCGGTGAAAAAAAATGGATGTATAAAGAAATCACACCCTAACAACTGGCATCCAAAATTCTATTTTCAACTACATTATATATTTTTTTCACACTAAATGCAAGACTAATTGACACTGTAGCTTGTTATGCCCATGAAGGTTGTCATTCTGTTTTACTAGAAACCGTGGACATAAAACGAGTTATTTTAAGTTTAAAGCATCATCCATCCAGTCTTGGACCAGTTTGTGGCACATAACTTCACTGTCTGACATTATAAATGTTGGTGTTTTCACAGTTCAGAGGTGCTGGGAACACCACTCCTCTCCTCCTAATCTAAATTTGGAAGGACTATAGTAAACAAAGGATTACCACCTACTTATTCCAAGTGTCGGGGTGGGGGTGGGGTGGGGGTGGGGGGGGTGTAACATGGTCCGCATGTCCTGCCAGCTAGTTCCCGTACCAGCCCACCCTTCACTGGAATCAACTTTGCCATACTTCATCCATCCCCATCTTCCATTTTCTTTCTGTTTGTTTACTCTATTTAACTACTTCATTCAATTTTCATGTCCTATGCTTGATTACAAGGTGGGCCATACGATTTATTCCTGGGGAATAAGGAGCTAATTCTTTCGGTAAATTAGTCTAAGAAATGTAATTATTGAAAGTGAAATGGAAATGACCTCTCAGCACAAAACCTTCCTATTTCAAAGTGACCTTTGACCCACGGGTTAATTTTACATTAATTTTCGAGGTTCACCTTTTCTCCAGAGGGAAGTCTTTTCCACAAATGTTTTTTCTAATTGTCTAACAGAGACATTTTCGAAAGATTAAACTGGCCACAAAATTCGACAGGAAATTAGTCATGAATCCCCTGTTGTACCAAACAACACAACAATTGACTCTTTACTGTTAATCTTAAAGCCAACAGCTGTGGCTCGTCAGCCATGCTGACGCAATATAACGCCCCAGTGAGTTGCTCCAGCAGAGTGTTGTTCCAGTCAACGAGTCCCTTTACTGCTCCAATGGAAATCCCAGGAACAGACTCTGACCTTTCCCCAAATGCCAGTAATCGTAGGCAATTTATTTCAACCAAACTTAATTTACTAAATAGCTCAGGTACAGTAATGGTTCATTTGTCACCCATGTTATTTAGAGGCCAGCTTGACGTTTTTAAATGAACAGCCAAGATTTGAAGTGTGGTTATGCGGTTTGTATTTCAGATCTGAGGATAATAATGCAATCAGCACACTCAGTATCGAGGAGCCCAAAGCTGATTACTGTAGGTGGCAGACTCTAAATGGGAACTTTAAATGTGAAATGATTTTGTTAAATCTTTATTTGACTTTCTCTCATATAGGTAAAAGAAGAGATGAACAAGACTGTTGATTTACATTTCATAATACAGAGGATATGGTGTTATAATACCAATGATTCCTTAAATCCATGGGTATTATATATACAGATGCATCGATTTTTCAAAATCATAATCAGAGTGCACATCATTGAATCTCTTTTTATTTGCACCTGCAGCATTAGTTCAGTCAGCACAACTTATGATATCGTTAACTGTTTATTGCAATAGCATGGTAATACGTTCAAAGTTGGCGTCCAGGGTGTGCTGCTCTGAATTACTTTGCCGCCTGAGGTCACATTCAAACACTCAGTGAACAACCATGGGTAGGGAGCAGAGATCTGCGGATTCCCCCCCGACAGATACAGAGCAACGGACCCGAAGTTCGTGGAGGTTGGGGTGGAGGTGGGTGCGTAGCAGCAAGAGCAGGCGCATAGTATGACTGCATCAGTGGCCATCGGAGCAGTTGTAGGAACCAGTGTGGTGAGTGAACTGCCGTTAAAGAAGCCCGCGTCAAACTGTTCAGCTCATGCAAGTGTTTGATTTGTGGAGAATAGCTGTCGCTTGAGTTACCCGCCTTAGCTATCCCTGCCAAGGCGGCGCCCCATTTACAGCCCCTTAGTGCAGACTAGTGGAACATGTAGCCTTAACCCTTGTATTATGATACCTTCTTGGTCCCGTTGCTACTGTTCTTTTTAAATTGACCCGGGACATTATTGGGGTTTAAGGCAAAACACTTGAATCAAAGATACAGGGTAAGCTCATTTCCGGCAGAAATCCTGCTTGTTCTGTCTGCAAGCAGATCACCATTAGAACGAACCCCAATAGTTGTTTAACGCATCTCCCTAAGTAAGACAATAAGAAGCTTTGATTTAATCAAATATGCATAAGATCAGACCACTTGTGGGTAACTGGCAATAGGCAGGATTATCTGGCTTTTCCAGGCTGTTGTTCCTTAACCTTCACTGGAGTTGTGTATACTTGGACTTTGCAGAGGAGGTGGAGAGTGTCTAATGGGCTGTAGCCCTATTATATTAATCAAGGCGCGAAGAAAAAAACCCTGGGCCCCGGCTCTCTTTAGCGGAGAGATTAAATGGTTTTATAAATAGCTGATGGCTGTTGGTGGCGGTGATGGTGATGAATTTGCTCGGGAGTGTGCATGTTTCCACACCGTAACTGCGCTGTTATTGCCTTCGGTTTTGACTGGAACGTGGACTGCTGTTCACACAGCTAAACACACTTTAACGTCGGTCACCCCCTGCCCTCAAACAACTACAAAGAAAAGATAAGTGAAGAGGTTGACCATGGACGGACATCTTGTGATTAAAGGGCCTCTCAGGGATATAGGATGTCAATAGCCAAATACTAAATAGGCCTATCATCAAAAGAGGCTATTTCAAAACGGAGACCTTTACCATTTCAAATCATCTCAGTCTGTTTTTGTCTTTGTTGGTTACAGCGTCCGGCTTAAACATGATGGCTCAATTTCTCTTAAATATTCCTGAGGGAATTCCCATCGTGGACAAACTACGCAAAGCATTTTTGCCCCCTGATGATGTCAGACTTTCCAACATTAGCTTTGGATGATTTGATACTACATAGATAACCCATTCCTGAACCGTTGGGGGAAAAGGGGAAAAATATTGTGTTTGGTGCCAAAGTGAATTTGCTCCTCGTCATTGGCTCAAAATAGAAGAGCTCAGAACAAGGAAGAGAAGAGTTGTTAGCTGGAGGAGGGCAGGAAAAAGATGGGGGGGGGGGATTCGACTCTTCAGACAGTGTAAGTTACCCTGCAAGGGAAACGGGGGCCAAACCAAACACTTTTCCTCCTCTTTCAGACTGCTCAGTCGTCATGTGATAAACGCTGTCTTATTTCCACGAGGCCCCCCTCCCCTCACTGCTGCCCAGCCATGTTTATGTAGACTACCCACACTCATCCATCCATCCATCCATCCGTCCATCCATCCGTCCATCTTCTTCAGCCAGCTGAACCCATATCCCACAGAAACACAGAGGAGCTATAAATAGAAGTGGAGCCCTTCACAGAAATACTTTTGTTTGACCCTGGTTTCAAAGCCACCTCCCCAAGGACATAATGTATCCTTCCAGTGAGTTTCCTGTCATGCCACTACACTTAGCCTTGCATTGGGTTTGAATAGCAGCCTTGCCCTATAAATGTTGTTTTTAGTCGGGTCTTGTGTGTTAGTGTGCATTTGTTTCTCTGAATATAGTATGTGTGTGTGTGTTTGTGTGCACTTGTCTTTCTGAATATGTATGTGTGTGTGTGAGTGTGTGTGTGTGTGTGTGTGTGCGTGTGTGTTTGTGCAGCTCCCGCAGCAGAGGCAGTGTTACTTGCCTATTACGTGATTCAGTGCACATTTGTCAACTCCAGCTCGAGCGAGCATTTCAACCTTTTCTATATTTAACTGAAAAACACAGGCCAAAGTCTATTTTTAGACAAACCCCTAATTCAATTGGGTCCAGTTGTTGCTGCTGCTGCTGCTTTCCCTTACCCTCCAGTGAACGCCTGCTGGAACATTAAAGCGGCTTAGTTAGTGCATGTAGACGGGTCTCCTCTGAGAGCGTTCCTCTTGTCTCCACCACGGCCCATTGAGTCAGGTCGCAGAGCACGGGCCCATGCAGCTGCATCTGCTTACCCTGAAGGGTTTATGGGGGCCATTTAGACCTGAGCCCTGAGGGCTGTATACACATAGCCTCCGCGCTTACCAAACCGCTGTCTCTGTCTGGGCTCACATTATGCAGAGGGCCGTCTGGGAGAGTGGGGTTGAAGTTTAGCCGGGCCAGACAGCCTCTCTGGTGGGCGACCGTGCAAGAGAAAGGATGCTGGTGAGCCTGGGGGGGGGGGGGGGGGGGGAGGATGGACCTGTGGGGGAAACAACCGTGTCTTTTGAAGGCAAGACGGTGGCTTGTGACATTGCTAGGAGGGCACACGACTTCATGACCTTTGTTTGTTTTTTATTTTGGGCAGTAGCGGTTGGTCTATTCATATCATGCTCCGGGTCTAAATATAGCAGCACGCCCCCCCCTCCCCCGTTGCTCAGATGGGCCAGGTCACCTTTCGGTTGGCGAGACAGCGGGTCTGCCGGCGCTGCAAATGAGATTATGGACGCTCTGGATAATCCCACCGTGCTTCATTAAGACGTGGAAGCATTTAGGCGAGCATTGACTCTTACAGTGAGCGGAAGTGATTCATTTACAGCGGTTCTGATGCGGCGCGTCTGTGGACGAGGGAAAACAATGGGCTTTAAGCAAAACCTGTGACTCGCTCCGCACCCATAGCATTAGGAAAGGATGGAGCGCCAGGCCGGCTTTTGTCTTTTGCGGTCCATTTTATTGTTCGAGGGAGAAGTAATCAAAGAAACAGTGTGCTGCCAAGAATAGGAGCAATCATGTCATTATAATCAAATGTGCAGACCTAACTGCATGATTTTCTTTGCCAATAATGTGGTTATTGAAGATAATTAGACTGCTACGAGTCAGATACCGGACAAATAAAATAAATAAATAACAAAGTTGTAGCTTATGAGCCAATAGTTGCACTAAGTAGCAAAGAAAAGTTAAAGCACACCAATGATATCCGAATCCTAACCTTCATTAGCGTAGCCTTATCGAAATGTTTAATTTCTGACACGTTTTACATTCTAAATCTTCTACAGCATAACCTATGAGCTTTGCCAGAATGTGAGGTTTAATCTGCGAGAGACTTCTAAACGTCCTCATAGATGTGCCATTGCTACGTAAGACTAGGAATGAGGCACATCTAAAGTCAGATAAAAAACATACTGCCTATAAATTGTTCTTGTCATAGACCATGTGACCCTCTCCGCCAGGTTAAAGTTGGAGGCGTGTCCGGGCAGCAGACCAGCGGCAGCACTATCCAATAGCATCCCTCCTCCTCTTCTGTCAAAGAGACATCTTTAAGGGGACTCTCTCCTGATTGGCTTTACTAGGTGGCTTGGGATTCTGATAGGACAACCTCACAAAAATGACAGTGAGAATAGTGCCTGTGGAATAGATAAGACGCACGCACATTAACACACACACACACACACACACACACACACACACACACACACACACACACACAAAGTCAGAATGTTTTCGACATAACCAGAGGGACTGCTTTGTTCTCCACTCTAATTCAAATTTCCTCAAGCTAAACTGATGCCATTAGAAGCCATGGATCCTGTTTCAACCATGCGGCGTCAGGTAGCCATTGAAGCCTACCTATGACAGCCAGGGTCCCCAGCAGAACGCCCACGGTGGACTGGACGGTCGGCATACCCGGCAGCTGCTTGGCGGCCACTTTGCAATTCCCTCTGACATTGCACGGACACACTGTCACTGAGGAGAGGGAGCAAGACACAATTACAGCAGCAGCAATCAGAGAACTACAGAAAGGAGGAAGACACGGTTACAACAGCAGCAACCAGAGAACTACAGAAAGGAGCATGACACAGTTACAACAGCAGCAACCAGAGAACTACAGAAAGGAGGAAGACACAGTTACAACAGCAGCAACCAGAGAACTACAGAAAGGAGGAAGACACAGTTACAACAGCAGCAACCATTGAACTACAGAAAGGAGCAAGATACAGTTACAACAGCAGCAACCAGAGAACTACAGAAAGGAGCAAGACAGTTACAACAGCAGCAACCAGAGAACTACAGAAAGAAGGAAGACACACTTACAACAGCAACAACCAGAGAACTACAGAAAGGAGCATGACAGTTACAACAGCAGCAACCAGAGAACTACAGAAAGGAGCAAGACAGTTACAACAGCAGCAACCAGAGAACTACAGAAAGGAGCATGACAGCTACAACAGCAGCAACCAGAGAACTACAGAAAGGAGCATGACAGCTACAACAGCAGCAACCAGAGAACTACAGAAAGGAGGAAGACACACTTACAACAGCAGCAACCAGAGAACTACAGAAAGGAGCATGACACAGTTACAACAGCAGCAACCAGAGAACTACAGGAAGGGGGAAATGTCACTGCTCTTCTGTTAGTAATCAATATGCATGCAACGTGCGTGTGTGTGTGTATGTGTGTGTGTGTGTGTGTGTGTGTGTGTGTGCGTGCGTGCTTGCGTGCGTGTGTGCGTGCGTGTTACCTGGCAGGTTAATGAAGGTGCTCCTGGGAGGGGAGCTGCTGTCGGAGATGGTGAAGGGGACAGTGTAGACCTCGGGGGCCAGGTAGGGGATGTTCAACGACAGGTTAGTGTGGGTGTCTGGAACAAACACAACCTCGTTACGTTCTCTGGTGACGGATGGGACGCTACCTAACACCAGACGCTGTGCTCCACAGAGTGTATTTCACATCAGTGCCTTGGTCACTAAAACAATGGCATTTCATTTCCACATTACTTTGCATCAGGTACTGTCTGTGAAGTATGTATTTGAACATGATGTAACCACACTTAGCCATGTGCCTGGGATCCATGATATTAAACAGACTACCCTCTGTGTTATCATGACGGCTTCACTTCCATAGACAGCCCCCCTCTCTCGCTCTCTCTCTCTCTCTCTCTCTCTCTCTGCTCACTTTGTTTCGCGTTTCGCTGACCTTACGAGCAGAACATCAAAGACACATTTCAAATAGCATCCCAGATATAAACCTAGATCTACATGCTCTAACATAATTGCCTTGAAGGTCATTCTCAGCTCTCTGTGAGTAACGTGTGTCTGATTGATTAACTAGCTTCTGGAGGGAGGGTACAGCACCGACGGTTGCAGGCCTCTTGAAAAGCAACACGTGAGAACACAGGGAACGTTCAAAGGTGCAGCGTTTGTGTTCGTCTGTGTGTTTGAGTGTGCGGGCATGCATACAGTGCATGCTCACGCACATCCAATATACCAAATATATATATTTGTCGATCTAACCAAGATGTGGTTAACTTTGAACGAATCTCGACACTGACCGCAGTGCGTACGGACTGGGCGAAGTCGCGCGGTGCGGTTTGTTTTAAACCAACGTTTATCTAATCCCGGGGACCCAAGATACTGGCCCCTGACGTCACGGCGAGAGCCCCTTTACCCATTAAGAGGCCGTAGCTTTATCAGGCAGTGTGTGAAGCGTTATCTCAGGGTCCTCACCCCTGAAGCACCAAAGCACCCCCCCCCCCCCCCCACACACACACACACTCCTCCGTCCTCCCCTTTACCCAAATCAATAGCCTCACTACCTGTCATGCCCCCCTCCTCCCGGTCGGTTAAGAGGTGGGTGAGTTCAGTGACTCTGAAGTGGCGGGTTGTCCGGCTATCGTCAGCGCGCGCTCCCAGGTGTGACCTGCACGGGCTACACGTCCTTCCCGTGTCCTCCTGGGTCCCTCAAAGGCCCCTCCGCTCCAAAGGCTCGCACAATTTATTTTTAGACGGGCGGGGATTTTCCGCAAGGGTAAAATAGGTCTTGTTCGTATTGTCGCAATGTATTCGCATAAGGCGCCAGTCACCTAACATCTACCGGGAGGTGTGTGTCTCACACCAGCGTCACGGTCTGTTGGGCCCTGGGTGAGGAACAGTCATGAATAGAAGACGAGTCCTTGGCTGCCAGCATCATCAATTCTCCTGGCTGGGCTCAGAGAAGAGATCGAGAATAGCTCATATCCGTCAGTATCTTATTCCCTGACGTGTCCTGCCCATGGAGGAAAACCTTGTAAACCTAATACCCCGTCCAAAAAGGTACAATTGTACATGTAGGATTCAGCCTCTCTCTTAATATATGGAAATTCGGCTTCTGGTGGACAGTTTACATTTTTTTACCCAGCAACAGCAAAGCAGACAGTGTATCTGCGATTGAATAGATTGAACTGTTCTGAATAGTCTGTGCCACAATACAGCAACAGGGCTTGTTAGATTAGGCTGCTGGCTGAAAGGAAAAGTACATTATAGTCTGTCTTTATTGCCGTCTTTGTGCCATGCAGCATTATTAGATTGTATTATTATTACATTTCTCTGAGTCCTCAAGGTACGGCACTGTCTGTACGGCGCAGTGGTAAAAGTACAAATACAGCACACTGAGGACTAGGTCGAGATGGCACCCCTTAGACAGTGTTAAACACCTACGTCACACACACACACACACACACAGACACACACACACACACACACACACACACACACACACACACACATACACACACACACACACAGTCACACACCGTCACACACCGTCACACACGCGCAGTCTCTTTTAGGTTTGAGAAGAAAGAAGGAAAAAAAAGATGGGGACCCAGCTGTGACATCACCGCAGAAATTACAGGGAGAAAATATAATTACAGTTGGCGCGTCGGCTTCATTAAAGGCAAGACTCAGGAGCAGTACAGAGCGCGTGAGTGATTGGGGGGAGGGAGTGAGTGAGAGTCAGTCAGTGACCAACCCACAAGAAGGGGCGGAAAAAATAAATCGTTTGGAGGAAAGAAAATGTCCGGGTTTGGAGAGAGAATCGATGGTAAATTGTACCACGGCGTTGAAGTCGATGAGCCTGAAAGCTTTTGCGTCACACACTAGACACAGGAAGTGGCCGATTACACTTATTACTGCTGACACAGGTGGTCTTGACGACAATTCCCCATTGATAAGACGCACACAGCGTCTCCTTGCCAACTGCCCACAGTAATCCACCACGGCCATCAAAGCTTCAAAGCCCTTTCACCTTCTTTATTTCAGACTCCGCTGGTCTTTGCTTTCTGTCCAATGGGAAGCGTCTGGATCAGGTGACGCTTGCCGCCAGCGCCATGTCGCCCAACGCTGACGTGATTGACACACGGACATGTTGTCATCAAGAGTGGATCGATCAAACCCCTTGATGAAAGTGAGACCCCCCCCTCCCCCGTACTGAAAGGTCACATTGTAACACTGTAACCGCTACGCGTTGTCAGGGCGACACTATGTAGGCTGGCTGTATCCATGGAGTCGGAAACTCTCTGTGGTTGTCCCCCTGACAGAGGTTTAGTAACCCTGCACCGAGTCAAATGTTTGTGTTGTTTAGAACTCTTCGGTGAATTAGGTCTACAGGCCTTCAAATAACAAACCAGTGGAATCAAGTTTAAGCACAAGTCTTAACAAGCTAAATAAGGCATGTCTAGGTGGTCACCCGATTCTTTCAACATACAATACACACACACACACACACACACACACACATACACACACACACACATACACACACACACACACACACTTGAACTACACTTCTCTCCCTGGGCTCTGTGTGCCTGGCGTGGGTACCCTCGGCGATCTCACCGTTGATGGGCGTGAGCTTCCAGTTGCGTCGCACGGTGGCGTCACTGCGGAGCGAGAAGTTGAGGCGCCCGCCGTGCTGCGGCCCGTCGCTGTCCCGCGAGGCCAGCACCAGCGCCTGGTCCTCCCAGCGAGGTGTGCACAGGTACTTCCAGGAGTAGTCCCCCACCAGCACCGGGCTGTTGTCATTGACGTCCAGGATGTGCACTGTCACCAGGGTGGAGGCAGACAGCGACGAGTTCCCTGGAGGGAGAGGAAAAAATTATAAAATGAATTTAAGAAAAACACACTCATTAAAATATATAGGTTACAACAAATCAATGACCTGGAGGGATAAAGAGCGCCTGTGAAAAACACGCTCGGCATATTATGAGAAAATAATGCTACGGACAGATGGCGCTTTTGTTTTGATGATATTGTTTGTGTTGAAGCTTTGTTTGCGGTGATAAGTGGTACTGGCTGTGGAAGATTTATTCAAATGAACTGCCTGTTATTTAAACTAAAGAATCAGTGTAACTAATAATGGCCTTAACAGGATGGTAATTGTTATATTTGTATGGAGCTTTTTAGTTCACCTGGGTTTTAAATGCCATACCTATATCACCAAGGAGCTAGTGTGGACACCAACCAATGGATCCCACTTACAATCTACCAGTAAACGGTCACAAAATGAAACAAGATAAAGAACTTGCTTATTTCTCCTTGGACGAGCGAAAACACATAGGATTTTTCCTCTGGGCAGTTTCAAGGTACGTTTTGAAGTGCCCTGCGTGCTGTTGTCCTTTGAAGCAAAGCCGTAAGGAGAATATTATATTATAATACTATATTAAGATTAATATAATACTATATTAAGAACCCGAGACATTTCCCCACGTGTCTCTCTCCCCGCACCATCAGCCTTGAGTTGAGTCGTCGCCAGGAGATGCTTTAAAGCTCACCGTCTTTGTATCGGGTTACGGTGAAAAGTGTGTGTGTGTGTGTGTGTGTGTGGGGAGGGGGGGTGTCGACTGGCGACGCTCACAGATGAGTAAGAAGACTACCATCCTCGTGGCTTCATCGTCATCCGTTAAGCTGTCTCTCTGAGCGTGAACACTCACGTCTCCGATGCCGGGCATCGCCAGTCGAATTTAAATGTCCATCTTTGCCGTCAGTGTTCGTCAATGCCTGCGCTCTCTCGTTCTTCTGTCTCCTTCCACCTCCATTTCTATCCTTCCATGTTTGCTCTCCCTCACTTTTACACCCTCTTCTCCTCCCTCTCTTTCCATTGTTCTGCATTTTCTCTTTTATTCCTCTTTGCTACTTTGAAAGTGAGTCTCTCTCTCTCTCTCTCTCTCTCTCTCTCTCTCTCTCTCTCTCTCTCTCTCTCTCTCTCGGTGTGTGTGATTGTGTATGTGTGTGTGCATGCGCACATGACTCAAAGCTGAAGGTCCATGGCGATGGTTCGGCTGTGAATTGGAATTGATTTTTGATCGGCTGCCCTGATTGGTCCGTGACACAGAAGGTTAGATTGGACGGGCGACACCTCCGTGCTCCAATTAGATCCTGTGGGTGTGTCTAGCTATGCAGCCTCGCTGACTGAGTGGGAGAGAGTGGATGTAGCTTACTCACATGCCCATACCATACCATCACAAGCAGACCCACACCCCACCAGTGCTTGCACTCACACACCCACGCACAGGTATCCAAAGTCCATCTCTCACACACACACACACACACACACACACACAGACACACGCACACACACACATCCAAAGTCCCCCTCTCACACACACACACACACACACACACGCACGCACAGATATCTATAGTCTCTCTCACACACTTTCTCACAAACACCACCACCACCACACACACACGGTGACGGCCATTGCAGTAAATGACTCAGTCCTCCTCGGTCTGCGTGCAGTAGCAGACCATGCCATGGTCTGTGGAATGTAATGAGTCTGATGTTGAAATAGAATGAAAGAACCTCGACTCGTCGTTCGACTGATGTAAATCTTCCTGTCAGCTTTTTACAATAGGACATGAACACAGCATTGAACTGGTGTTTAAAACATGAAGTTATGTGTAATGATTGCCTAATTATTGTACTGTGCCCATACGGTTCCGACCATTTTTTTATGTGACCCGGGAGTGGGACTTGACGAAAACATCTCATCTTACGTCCGTCTTCAGCAACGACCTCCATGGTGTAGGTGCTGTTCTCCTCTCTGTCCAGAGCCTGGACCGTCTTCAGCTCGCCACTGTACTTCCCGATGGAAAAATAGCGCTTGGTGTCTCCACGCAGAGAATACCTATAACAACACAATGACAACACTACTACAATACAATACTACTGACAAAAGATAACCAAACTACAATACTGATTCAATACATTACTGCTACGATAAAATACAATACTAGTTCTGTAACGTCACCCGTTAACAGAGACCCACGCAACATTACTGAGTAACAAAGCTACACCTGTTAACACTGACAGAGTTGATGAGGACACAATGGATTTCCAGATCATGCGGGGGTCACCTGATTGGATGAGAGTCGGGGTCGTAACCCCGTATGGTGGCGATGACCCGCCCCGGCTCCTCCCCCTCCCTGACCGTGACCTCATAGTGGCTCTGCGACAGGATTGGTCCCTCGTTCACGTCGTCCACGTAGATGGACACGGTTGCCGTGGAAGCTGGTCCGTAGCGACCACGCACCAGTGCAACAGGGTTCTGAGCACTGATCACCAGGATGTACTCACTCTCCCGCTCAAAGTCCAACACCTGAACACACACAACCGCCCCGCCCCCCCCCCCATCACACACACACACACACACACACACACACACACACACACACAACCAGGAACATCGGTTACCATAGAAATGGTTACCCAGAAACTTGTGTCAAAAAAGGGCTTCTCATCCATTAAATCGGGATTTTGGAGAACAAGGTTTGGATTTAGTGGGAGCAGTACAGCTTTATCTGTCGGTTTTCAGCCCCGAAGGTTTAGAGCAGGACACCAGAGAGCTTTCTCTAAACTGCTATCAACAGGCGGTGTAATCTAGTGTAATGTGCAGGATGTGTGCCAGGGCATTACCAACCTCTTCCTGAAGTAAAAACACAGCTTACTCTGCTGCTGCACGAATGGCAAAGATAAATGAGTCAGCTTTGACTCTGCAAAGTAGGCTTTCAACGTCAGCGATGAAAAGATTGCTGTTCTGGGCTGAACTTAAAATGGTGGCTTCTTACCAGACTGGGGAATATATCGCAGACATCAGATGGCTGTTTGTCTTACCTACCTTCCTCCTTCTCCCTTTCTTTCTCTCCCTCTCCCTCTTTCTCTTTCTCTTTTTTTTTTCTTTCTTTCTCTCTCTCTCTCTCTCTCTCTCTCTCTCTCTCACACACACACACACACACACACACACACACACACACACAGAGACACACATACACAGAAACACACACACACGTGCACTGACCACCTACAAATAATGTACCAAGAAAAGGGGCTTTGATTTGACTGTGTCCCTCTCTGTCTCACTCAGACCCAGCCACTAGCCTTGACCTGCCTGGAACAGGGACATATTTTTATGACACACAGCGGCTCCAAACTAAACAAACTCTACGGCCTGTCAACGGAAACGGCGGGCACTACATTTCCTGCTGGAGCAGAATTACATTTTCCATTATAAACTAGAAACCAGAGCCAGAATGGAATCTGGACATTTCAAGTTCAACAGTGTGACAATAAAATCGGCCTTTTACGATGACACGTCCGGTCAACCCCGAACATGCACTGGCTCACTCCCAACGTCTCATCATGTCTGCATGCCATCCAGTTAAAAGCAGAGACTTAGTGCAGAGCAATGAGCCATTGTCTGGCAGGCCCCGATACATGTAGTCTGCGCCAGGACGCATCAGTGCCTGTCTGGCTGTTGCTAAGGCGCAGAGAGATTGACCCTGAAGTGTGGATGACTAACACAGCTTGGTAACTGGAAGAGGTGGAGGTGGCCATCGACGGGAAGCAGAAATTGGCTGGAACAAACTGCTGTGTGCTAGACCACGGCTGTTTAGTTAGTTACCTTGTATCCAACGACTGCCAGGAAAAGAATAGGTTTCGAAGAGACAACCTAAAAGTTTTAGAATTGAGCTGCTGTCTTTTTGAAACAGATAGTCTTTCGATACGCTGCAACAGACAGAACAGGCGTGCTCTAGCACACCAAAGAAATGTACACAGACCAAGGAGTCACGTTCAGTCTATCTACTGTATCATCCAATCGATACCATTTATTTCCCCCTGGAACTAACCCAACTGTTTGTGAAATAATCCTTTTTCATTGCAATTGCATCATCGATTTGTACCGGATTGATTTTTCAAAAAGGGGGCGGGGAGGGTTGTCACAATTCGACGTCTTCTCTCTGTCCCCATTCGTGGCGGGTCAACAGTCAGGACCGCATGTCTGGAAGTGCAGCCGCTAATCACAGTGATCCGTCGCAACAGTTGCAAACGCTGCCATTATTCAATTGGCCTCGGCACGTTCCGTTGTCGCTAATGACAGAGCCATGGCGCTGCCGTCTGGGATGGATGACCTCACACTTCAGGCAGGAGTGCACTGCTGCAACGCGCTCTGATCCACATGGGGCAAATACTCTTTTTTTTATCCGAAATGCTTTAAGCCTTTCTCTTTACAATATAAGCCTCCCATCTAGGACACTGGGTCATGGTGCATTTTTACATGCCAGACTTCTGTCTGGGTTATGAACCACAGCTGCAAGCAAAAGCGGTTGGGGTTTAGGGTTCGAGAATTCAAACGTGTCCTTGTTTCTTTGAAAGGTGGATTGATCCATTTCGACATCACTCAGAAGCGAGGAACCTTGGTACTAGTGGTCATATTACTATTGTTTTTTTTTGTATCCTTTATTTAACCAGTCCTGTTGAGATAAATATCTATTTTACGAGGGAGCCCTGGCCAAGAGGAAAACACCAGCATAAAACATTACAACAAAGAAGCAAGCAATGAAAACATTAAAGCAAACATTAAACAAGCAGAAAAAATTAATATTCAAACCAATAAAGCAATCTCAGAAGTAAAAAGTAAATATGTCAATTATTAGTTAAAGGGGACCTATTATGCTCATTTTCACCTCTTTTTGTTTTATTCTGAGACTCCCATAGAGTAGTTTTTCGTGGGTCACAGTTAAAAAAAATCCCTAATTATCTTATGCTGGCCATTCATGTAGCACATCATTTTATCCTCGTCTGAAACAAGCCGTTTTAGCTCCTGTCTCTTTAAGGCCCCCCTCCCTAAAAGCTCACTTTCTTCTGATTGGCCAACTTTGCAGACGCCTGCCCCTACGCCCAATGCCTGCTCTTGGTGGCCGTGCTGTGCCTGTAGAAGATGCCCATATAAAGAAACCCGGGGTGAACTGACTTTTCAAAAACTGTTGAAAACCTAGCGTTCAGAGCAGTCTGAAGCCTGAGTTTTTTTGCAGCAAGTCATTTGAACGAAGGTGTATGCGTTAAATGCATTTTGTAGAAGGCTACAGAGATATGCAGGGAGTTTCCCTGTGATGTCTTTTGATATGAATAAGTGTCAGTGGGTCCATCTACGGGATCCCAAATAAATGAGGCCAGCCATTTTGTGTAAGTCACAATGATGGGTAAGAAACATAGGCGTTTCATACAAGATCTACTGCACAATGAAAGACAGTATCAATGGACTGCAACGTACTCTTAGAGACATGCATTTGTACAGGCAGTCTCCGTAGTCAATCACCAAAAAGTTGATAAACAAGTTTCTTCCTGGTTTGTGAGAAGAGAAAACGTGAAGGGATCCCTGCTGGTTTTATAAAGAGGCTGAAAAAGATGTCGTTTCCAAAACTCCCTCAAGGTGCAAGACAATGATACGCTGTCTACTGGCGGGCCCACTTTTCAAAAACACCCTACATACACACACAAACACACGCAGAGTGTAAGCAAAGACACACACTCACACAGACCAACAGGTAAACACACAAAAGCAAGGCTAAATAACAAAGCACACTCCTAACTGCCCCCCCCCCCACCCCCACCCACACACACACACACAGACATCAAAAATCAAAATTCAGCGTTCATCCCTAAAGGTCCTCTGCAAGATTATGTGAGTCAGGAGAAGCACATAGTTCCCAAAGGAAGGGGGAGATTATTTAAGGCTAAAATGTGTTTATCGTCTGGTATATTGTGTGTGTGTGTGTGTGCGCGCGTGCGTGCGTGCATGCAAGCGTGCGTGCGTGCGTGAGTGCGTGCGTGCGTATGTGTGTGTGTTGTTTGTGTTCACCCGGCTGTGAAATGTTACCGTAGGGAAATATAACCTAACTTCTAAACTACATACTCCTACATGTGTTCCTACACACTCGATTACATCCAAAAGGTGTGTAAAGGCACTATCGAATCACGTATGTGTGAAGGAACAGACCGTAAAACTGCAGCATCTACTTTTAATTATAAGAGCTATGTTCTCAGTAGCACAGGTTCAAAGGTCGTAAATCAATGTTGGGCTCAGGACAAAAATGGCCTGAAAAGGTGTACAAAACTACCATTTTACAATGAAAACAGGGTCACCAAAATGGCCCTTGGACAAAGAACCAGTCTAACTAGCCGGAGAGTGGGCGGTACCTTGGAGAGGATGAGCGAGACCTCATTGGTCAGCTTGTCCGTCACCAGAGTGAAGGCCTCCTCCTCGTTGCCCGACTCCAGACGATAGTCCACCTGCCAGCTGTCCCCGCCCCGCACGTCAGCGTCCCACGCCGACACCGACGTTACCGTGGCGCCCACCGGAGCGTCCTCCGACAGGTGGAAAGGCCCGTACTGAGAGACATTAGAGAGAGACAGACAGACAAAGAGAGAGAGAGAGAGAGAGAGAGACAGAGAGAGAGACGGAGAGAGAGAGAGATGATCGGCAAAGAGGGAGATAAAAGGGGGACAGAGAAGGAGATGAGCTGAGGACTCGACAGTAATTCATATCAAATGTTATGAGTGGTTAGAGTGTGTGTGTGTGTGTGTGTGTGGGGGGGGGGGGGGGGGTTGGATACAGAGAGAAGCCCTACAGGAGACGCACACACAGAATGCCATCAGATTGTCAAATCCGTTTGTATGGGTTTCTGCAAGCATCAGCAGGGTCTGCCCCCACGTGTGTACATTATGTGAGCCGTTCACATGACAGGAGTGTGCTTACTTCTAAATGTGTGTGTGTGTGTGTGTGCATGTGCGTGTGTGTGCGCACGTGCTCATGGCTGCGTCAGTTCACCGTCCCTTACACACCTCCTCCAGTATCAGTGTGTATCAGCGGCCCTTTTAATCGGCCACTCTCGGCTCTCGTCCTGCTGGCCTGTGATCTGGTCAGTTCCAGCAGCGGCAGGGTCACCCCCCCCCCCCTCCCAACGAGACCCTGTCAGCACTCAGCCCCCGCTCCGTTAACTAGCCTTTCACATGGCCATGGAAAAAGACAGGCCACGGCGCTCTGACCCGCTCAAGAGTTTTTTCCACCTCAGATTGTGTGAGATTGTGTGTGCGCGTGTGTCCATGTGTGTGTGTGTGTGTGTGTGTGTGTGTGCGCGTTTGATCATTTCAAAAAATGCCAAACAGCATTCTTGAGTAGTTTAATGGGATGGAACTCTGTGTGAGTCTGGCAACACCACATGTTTCACATTACTTACTGTCTAGTCTAATTTGGGCTGATACATTTTCATAGAATAGTACATTACGTAAACTGTACACAAGCAGTAATTGCTGTCACAAAATGCAGGATTTAGCGTTTCATCGGCAGGGAACTGCTCTCAGGCTGTATATGGAACCGTCAAAAATATACTATGATTATTATAATTTTTTATTCATAACAAATTACTCAATAGTGTATCTCCTCTCTTAGGTTCCCAGGCAGGGGAGCCAGTTTTGTAGCAGCTTCTTCCTTTGCAGCATGGCAATTCCCTCAGGCAGACGACGTCGTACGCCAGTGTCTAAAATGATCTCTGTCTGTGAGACAAGAGCAGGGGAGGAGGGCGCCCCGATTCCTTCTCTCACCCACGTATATCTTACAAGTGTGAGACCGCACACACACACACACACACACACCCGCACACACACACACACAGAGAGTCATCCTCCTGGGCGTCCTCTCCTCTATTATTCAGCAGGTGTGGGGGCGGGAGCTAGGGGGCTTTTCCGGAACACAGACTGTGAGGGTGAGGAAACGGTCTATCTCTGGAGCGCTCTGCTCGTACCTACAGGCCTCCGGGAGACGGTGACGGAACCCGACCAGGGCAAATAAATGACTGTCACGCCGGCCGGTGACGCGGCCTAACTGGAGACGCCCCGATGAGTTAATGTATCTGGACAGCTATTTATACGCAATGTGAATCTTCAGGTCAAATGACAGGAAACAGATAGTCCTATGAAGACATACATGTCGCCGTCTGCCCTGCATCTACGTGACGTAACAACCAAGAAAAATAAAATGATCTCATCAAAAATGAGTCATCACTCCAGAGGTTCTCCTTAGGTTTGAATTTGGTTTGTTTATGTGGAACGTTTCAGAGAGTGTCTGCCTGGAATAACAATATTCAAATGAGACGCGCTAACAACAATTTGAAGTGTTTTATATTTTTTTTAGATATTCTTAGATCAGTACAATCTAAAGGGTGCATATTATACTTTTCCTTAATAATCAGTAGCAAGAAAATGAAGGCTGGCCCATATGTGAAAGTTATGTGTGCACAGTCGATTTGGCGTGTGTTAGTGTGTGTGTGCGTGTGCGTGTGTGTGTGTGTGTAAACCCTTGTGAATGCTGGGCACAGAGATGCAGAATTCCCCAGGCACTAGCATATCAAGGGTTAAATAAAAATACAACCATCAATCTTGGGGAATCGAAAATCGTTGCTGCCGACAGTGCGTGCTCTATGTGTGCTGAACAACTTTTGTGGCTGAAAAAAGGCGGGGAATTTATCAAAACATCATCGATCTGTCCACTTCTATGTAATTTTGCACCACTAGTAATGCGATCCACTGCTGGAATTGCGATGCAACAAAAAATAGACAGTTATTATAGACTGGAGCCTGTATTGACGAGAGCCTGGGGTTTTTTACCGTCCCTGTATGTGTTTGTTTGTGTGTGTGCGCGTGCGTGTGTGTCTGTGTGTGTGAGAGAGAGAGAGAGCCGGAGTTAGAAAAAAGAGAACAGGAGAAATATTGACAGAGAGACAGTAAGTCAAAGAACAAAACAAGGCAAAGGGGAAAGTGTGTGTGTGTGTGGGTGCGTGCATGTGTATGTGTGTGTGTGTGTCTGTGCGTGCATGTGTATGCGTGCGTGTGCATGCATGCGTGCGTGCGTGCATGTGTACCTCATGCTGAGAGAAGACTGGTGGGTTGTTGTTCTCATCCTGCACCGTCACAACAACAGTACAGGAACTGTTCAGACCTGTCCAATGACACCACCACCACATCCAGTCAGTTTAAAGGTGGGAGAGGCCGGGTAGGTAAAAGGTGTGTGTGTGTGTGTGTGTGTGGGTGGGGGGGGGTCACCTTTGGCGTCCTCGGCGGTGATGGTGAGCGTGTACTGAGGCGAGGCGCCCTCCAGGCTGTCGGCCTGCACAGAGATGACCCCCGAGTCACGGTCCACCCTGAAGAGGGCGCGGGGGCTCTCGGGGATCTGGCCCACCAGGCGGTAGAAGATCCGCACGTTGTCCGTCTTCGGGTCGTCGTTGTCTGCGGCCTGGACCGTCAGGATCTCAGTGCCTGGGGCGGAGGGCGGAGGGTGGCGGGGAATTCCTCATTAATGAACATGGTAAATGTTTACAAAGAATATCATGTTTCTTTGTATTGCTGAGGTAGGAAAACACAACTGGAATAATGTTTTTTTCCCCCCTGCTTTGTTTTTCATAACTGGAAAGTGGGGGCTGGTCCAAAGCCAATGAAAAAGACTTACTATAGATAGCCTGACTAAACCTTCTATCCGGCCTATTCTCAAATGGCCACTCACGGGAGAGGGTTTAAAGCCAGGGGCATGGTCTTCAAAACAGGCACAGATGTCTCAATCTGGAACTCCTAATGTCATTATCTTGTCATAAATTGATTTCAACCATCAGCTGTTGTACTCATAATAATAGCCCGAGCCCTTTATCCCTTTCCTATTGTTTTTTTGCTGCAAATGAACATTATGATATGTTCATCCGCAGCTTACAGATTTGCTACAGAGAGAGAGAGAGGTTGTGGTGGGGGGTTGCATGTTCTCACAATAACATCCAACAGACCCATCTCAATCCAATGTGGAAAGTTGGCAGTTGGTTCAAAAAAAAGAAGTCCTGTGCTGGGTTTCCGAGGCAACGGCAGAACTGATGTGCACACCATTGATCCCTCTCAAGCTGCAAGTGTTGGTGTGTGTTGGCGTGTGTTGGTGTGTGTCACCTCGTGCGGCCAGCTCTTTGACCACAGTGTGATACTGGGTCTGGGGGAAGGTGGGCCGGTTGTCGTTGGCGTCTCCCACCATCACGCGCAGCTCCACGGGCTTGGCAATCTCCCGGCCATCTGGGCGCTCCACCACGATGCTGATCTGAAACTGCAGCCAGAAAACACACGCGGAAAAGCACACGTCTCACTCGCAGTCACTCGATGTCCGCCGAACAAATGCACCTGTGCGTACTGAGGACTATGCACATTTTCCTTTTGTTTTATTGTAGCGCTGATAAGAAAAAAAAAGAGCTTGGGGGCAAGTGTGTGCGCATCGCTGAGGTAGTTCAGTGCGCGTCGTTGTGTTTGTTGACCGAAGCGGCTCGTCTGCCCCCCCCCCCCCCCCCCCCCCCCCCCCCCCCCCCCCCCCCCCCCCCAAAACCCCCCCGGGCCCGCCCTTTAGGGGACGAGGCCATTAAGCATAAAGATGTGTGGTGACGTGGCGGCGAGCCAGCACTCAGCACGCTCACTGATTTATGGGCCGCTATTCAGATCACAGGAGTGGTATATCTGGCATCTCTGCTGCCTGGCACGTCCAACCGTTATCAAGCAGATGAGGAGCCCTGTCAGGCAAGGCAAAGAGACACCCCACTCACCGCCTCCTCTCCTCTCCTCTCGACACGGCTATGCTGGCTGCCCGTCTGTTAACGCGTCGACCCCACTGCCAACATGGGACCATCACAATCAGAGAGTGTGTGTGTGCTTTTGTGTGTCCCTGTGTGTGTTTGTAAGGCAGATATTGGTTACAGTGATCTACTGTGTTTCACAAAAGGGGGAAACACATTACAGTAAGAGCTGTCAATCAAGCCGATGGGATGTGTGTGTGTGCGTGTGTGTGGGGTGGGGGGGTAGGGGTGTGAGAGGATTGAGGTCACTTTTGTGAGCTCTGTGTGGGCTACACTGGTTGGAGCAATCCAACGTAAATTATGTAGTGGCAATGCACTCAATGTTGAGGCAGCGAGGGTCAAAACACATCCGTTATGATGTTGTCACTGTCGGCAAAACAGAAACGCTGGTTAAAACAGAGATCCCTGAAGTCAGCCCCGCAGGCTCTCAGCTGGAATGGAACGTGTTATTCATCTGATCCTACCCAGCTCTCACCCACAGGCGGAATTCAAATTATACTTCTGAGCCGATTGATTCAATGGTTCATGATTCTGTTATTTTTCCTATCTCTGTTTATGTAAAGATAATCATTTTTTACATGTGTCTTAACTAAGATAATACCAAAATAAAAGTAGTTTAGACTAGAATCCTTCTGTCAAGTTCAGTGCTGTGTATACCGTTAGTGATGTTCTTATTTGTATATTTATATCTATGTGTGTTTATGCTTGTTGTGTTATTTCTGGCGTTAGCCCTTTAGCCTAGTTAAAGTTGATTGAATCTTGCTAATACAATGTGCCTCTCTCTCACCTGTCAAACTGAAACAAAGGGATGACAGTCATCAAAGGGTTAACAGACACACATAGGCGTATTGCCTTTGTTCCTATACAGACCTGGTCCTGAGTCTCTCTGTCCAGCGGGGCGTTGAGATAGATGACTCCTTCTCTGCTAATGGTGAAGAGCATTTCTGGGAACTCCCCCTCCAGACTGTATTCCGCTTGACTGCCACTCCACTTCACCTGCACACACACACACACACACACACACACACACACACACACAAACACACACAGACACACACGGAGACACTCATAAAACAGATTCTGTCGTCACACTGTTTTTTTACTTGATTTAAAAAGTGACAGCCACCGCTTTGGACCTGCTTTGTGGAGCCGTGCGGGGGGGGGGGGATTGGGGTAATCCCCTTCGAGAGCGAAGCACGTGTCTGGAGAAGTGTTTCTGTGAACGCAGCGATCTGTTGGTATGAATAACCGCAGAGCAAAATCAACGCGTGATGTGGAACAGAGAGCGCAGCCCAAACAAACCCCTCGCACGCTGGCCAGAGGGACTTTCCATTAACACCGGCAGCGAATGGAACCACTGCTGGACTAGGGGATGTGTGGTCATAGAGCTAGAAAGAATAGAAAAGCCATGTCCCGCAGTATCATTGCAGTTTGGTCAACAATAGCAACTGAACATGAAATAGCTACCTTTATAGAAAACAATGCAGACAGTTTGCTCAAATATTTGGCATTTGACATATTACATCATTATATAAAATATTTATCTCTGAATGGCTTGATTTAAGGCTTTGCTTATTATCTTTAAAAGGAGGCTGCATACTGAACATAAATATATATATATATATATATTTTTTTTTTTCCTTAAGCATTGTTTATATTCTATACAAAAATCTAAATAAATATACTACTTCTGCTACTAAATAGACATGTCTTTTCTATACATGATTGTTCTCCTCGCTTGGGTTCTTACTCTGTATGTGTGTAACTGGTTATGATAAAGTAATGCAGCTTGTCAAACAGTACCCAACAAGGCAAAGCTATCCAGACCCAAGCACCAACGCAGCTGATGCACGCTCTCCTGTCGAACACACACACACACCCACACACCCACACACACACACACACACACACACTCGCTCTGGCCTTTGTTTTAGAGATAGCTCCTCCGAACCCACAGTCAATGTTTACAGGAGCCACACTCCACTGGCTGGTTCTCAATGTTATGGTGTTGTGAAGGCCTCAGTGCTTTTCTAGTGCTGTGTATAAGAAGCTGAGGAACGATCTGCCAGGGTTCTAAGAATAGCCCCTCGTACAGTAGGCCTGGGTATGATGTCATCTGCTGTGCTTTTGGCCATCTTTCTTTCTTTTTTTCTTTCTTGCTTTTCTTTTCTTGTTTCGGCACATGTTGTAGAGGACGTTCTGTTTCTGCTGTCAGTGTTAGAGCTTCTTCGAGGGCCTGGGGGGCACGAGTGTTTTCCACTTGACGCACGAGCGTCAATGACCGTCGTTGTGTGCACCCGATGATAATCCACGCTGGTTAAGATGTCTGAACTCTACTCGGGTGAAACTACATTTCCCAAAAGCAATTTAACCAAGCTTTTCCAACCCCCCTGGGTCTGTAAACGTTGCATTATCTGCTTCAGCAAAGAAAATAAATAAAAGGAAAGGCAGTCAGCATGGCTGTTTAAGCTTTATCTAACAGCAGAAAGCATATACAGATTACACTCATGTAATTCTTTTAATAACTTGTAAGACTTTGAGAAATCAAAAGATGAAAATTAGGATACTTGCTATTTAGGATTCAATCCAAAGAAAGACACTGCATCTACCAAAAGGAGGGTACCCAATCATAGCCATAGAAAAAGGAATGCATTTTGTGATCCGTTTTGGAACACCGAACTAGGGTGCGAGGGTAAACAATGGCCTCCTAATGTTGATTAGGAAAGGGACATCACAAATGGTCTGTTCAAATGGCTCCTCTTATTTCTGTCAGAGAACGCAGTTTTGACAAAGAGCATAGCTTGGTGGGAGAAACCCCCCCACTCACACACTCAAACACACACACACACACACACGACCCCCCCCCCCCCTACACACACACACAGTAGGTTAGCACTGCTTGAACGTGAACATCTCTCTCTGTTACCTAACTTGGCTGGGTGATTCCCAGCACCTACACATTCAAGGCAGTACAATCCCCCTGAAAGCTGTGGGGGCTATGACAACAGGGCTTTTCCCAAGACACGCAGACGGAAACACGGTTAGGAATAAATCCACTTAATTATGTCGAAATAATGATTTTGATGGAGTATCCTCATCTATGTACTGTATAGTTATCTCCCTTCATCGCTCAGTGTTTCACATACACACACACACACACACACACACAACATTGCATATACACATACTCGAACACGAACATGGCCGCACGCGCACACGCACGGGACACTAATCACGGTAAAAGCAGGGCAATCCACAAATCTCACACTGGCAACAACATTGTGTTTTCCCTGTAGGATTTATCGTCCAGCATAGGTTTGGTGGATTGGGGGGAGATTTAGCCTGTACAAAATAATGATAGATTTGAGTTGAGATTTGGATAGAGATTTAAACAGGCTTTTGAAATTATATTATACGTGAAATATCAGATCCGCCTACGTTTCTGAGTCCACACGTTTCCAGTGGGTGGCTGGAGCGAGTAGCCGTGAGAGGCGGATGAGAGGACGGAGTGAGAGACAGAAGAGGATGACGAGTGGGCGGAAGGGAGGAGGCGGTGTGGGAGTCGCCGAGGAGCTAAAGGCCACAGCCATAGAAAGCACTTGGTAAAAGCTTTCCAGTGGGTGCCGTGCCTATTCACTTTGCTCTCAACTCATCATCGCCTAATCACGGGCTTTTGAAAGGCCTCTCTCCCATTACCACTGTTGTGACAGACAACGGAAAAAAATAAAAAAAATAAAGGAACATGCTGATTTCTTAAGACTCACATTTATCATATTTTCCCAAGGGAAAGCGCAAAGAAGAGATCGCTAACTGCTGACCAGAATCAGTGTGTTTTTCCATCTAATGTTTCCGACCATGTCAGGGGTTTGGACGGTATTTATAGTTCTCTGCTGGCTGGGTGCTGAGGTGCACTCTAATATCGATGTTGAGGTAGAGACAGCACTGATCAGAAAGCAAGACCTTGTACAGAGAGACACAGCAGCAAAGATGGAGCAGACAATCCCCAGTTTCCACCTAAGTAGCAGTCAAAATAACTGAAGAGGGAGAAGATGGTGAACATGATTCGTTTTGAAATGTCCCAAAATGTGGGGGTGAACAAGAGCTTGACAAAGGGGGGGGGGGGTAGAAAGATTGATAGACAGAGACAGGGAGAAGAGAGAGAGAGAGAGAGAGAGAGAGAGAGAGAGAGAGAGAGAGAGAGAGAGAGAGAGAGAGAGAGAGAGAGAGAGAGAGAGAGAGAGAGAGAGAGAGAGAGAGAGAGAGAGAGAGAGAGAGAGAGAGAGAGAGAGAGAGAGAGAGAGAGAAATGAAGAAAATGAAAGAGAGAGAAGCTCAAGTTCGTAGCGGAGCCTAGTAAATCCTCGCGGAGGCAGAAGCCTTGTGGGTAGCCTCTTCCATCAATTATGCACTGTTTGGTCACTTTGGGAGACTCATGGGAGACCACAATGCTAGGCGTCTTAACTTCATCTAAACTATTGATGAAGTGTTTTGTTTTCCGTTAAGTGAAGACGTGAGATCAAAAGAGTTGAGTTTTGAGAACCCAGAGAGGTAAAGGGAAGATACTTAAAGTGATGGTTTAACATGTTGGGAAATAAGATATGCCCCACCTTTCAATGATGGATATCAATTTTATTTCCTTACGTCCAGTATTGACTTAGTGACAGTGGTCGTCGTAAAAATAGCCTAGCGAAAGAGACAGCTCGAGATAATCGTTAGCATGGCTCCCAAAAGTGACCAAAAACCAAAGCGGTGTTATTTACATGTTATATCTTCTGTATTTCGCACTTGCCGAAATGGAAATATAAAAGTAAGACGTTGTTGTTATTGAAACAGATAGACGGTTGGAGCTATTGCAATGCGGAACCTTTGTTTCATCGTATCTGGTAGGTTGAGGGACCTAACATCTGAAGTGGTGCCCATATACATTGTGACAATATTTGTAATAACAACAACGTCTTGCTTTACAATTTTAATTTTGACATGTGCGAAATACAGAAGATATAACATGTAAATAACGCAGCCTTAGCATTTTTTTTAAGGAGTATTTGGTCACTTTTGGGAGCCATTCAAAAGGTTACCTCAAGCTTACTCTTTCGCTAGCCTACTTTTACAATGACCTCGTAACTAACCCAATTCTGGATGTTCAAACATAAACTTGACATCAATCATCTCGTCTGACTAGGGGTAAGTTGGGGCATATCTTATTTCCCAAAATGTTGAACTATCCCTTTAAAGACGAGAACATTAGGAGTTGAATAAGTGAATACGTTTTTCAGGAAAAGGAATTTTTATTTAGACAGGGAAGGGGATAGGTAAAGGGTATCACCTGGGAGATAGGGAGTGGGTATCCTGGCGTTTAATGTGGCTCTTACATCGTTCTTATCGAGGCGGTTGGGTTAGGGATACACTCATTACCTACCTGACTAGTGTTCCTTTATCTTCTCCTTTTGAAAGCACGATTTGTCAGTCGCTTTGGATAAAAGCGTCTGCTAAATGTCTGTGATGTAATGTCACGGGTAGGGGCCAGGCAAGGGGTCTCACCTGCGAGATGGGGATTGGGTAGGGCCCCGGGAGGTTCTCCTGCAGGCGGACCGGGTCAGGCGATGCCCAGGTGTTTCCCGTCACCTCCACGGTAACCAGTCCGGTGGAGAAGAAAGCGTTGGACTTCCCCCCCATGTCCTTCACCATCACTGAGAGCTTGTAGCGGCCGCACATCTCCGGGTCCAGAGTGGAGGCACCTGGCGCGTGTTGGAGAAAGGAAAATGCATTGATACACACTCAGGCACGCACACAGACACACACACACACTAGTTGTGTTTGTCCTAGGCATATTGCCGTGTTCAAAGGCGTCCACAGTGGCCTTTCATGGTTGACACCCCTCCTATGACCCATGGAGGCAAGCGGCTATGGCATTTGATTCCCGCTACGACGGCTGTCCTGGTCCCAGCCGATAAAGGGTTGCCTGCAGCAGGCCATTTCCCCAGCACACGGAGGAAGCCGCCGGCTTCCACCGGAGCAGCGAGCGTGAATGTCATCAAGCGATCTCTCTAACACATAGGCCTGGAGAAAAAAACACCCCTTCCTATGTGTGTGCATGAGCAGGAATGAGGAATTACTCTGCAAGGATGCAGCCAAGTGAGAATGTCAGGTACTTCCAGCTAATGTGGTGTTGTTATTAAGACAAGTGTAATACGAGTCTAAATGTAGCTGCGTGGTCTGTTTTGGACCTCAATGTCAATCAACCAATCAATCAATCAATCCATCAATGGACGTGTTGATCCGTTGGTGGTAACCGACCGTCGTCCGTGAGAGACACCTCGCCGGAGACTGATTCGATGGAGAACATCTGGCTGGAGGGGATCCTGGGGGTCTGCTCCATCAGGCTGAAGCGCAGGTCGGCGTGAGCTGTGTTCCGGTCATCACGGTCCGTTGCCTCCACCTGCATGAACGGAATGCCTAAGCGGGCGCGCGCGCGCACACACACACACACACACACACACACACACACACACACACACACAGGCAGACACTCAAACAAATATATAGACATTATTCCACACATGCACACATACGCACGCACACACACACACACACACACACACAGACACTCAAACAAATACATAGACATTATTACACACATGCACACACACGCACGCACACACACACACACACACAGACACACACTCAAACACATATACAGACATTATTACTCACACACATATGCACAGATTCCTTACAAGGGTGGAATAGACAGACAGACTTGATTGCGAAATAAGAAAAACACAATCCCCGATGAGAAATTGAAACTTGTTTTGTTCAATTAGCTGTTTTTATATCCAATGGGTTACAATGGGCTGCATTGATATTTGCATAGAAAGCACAACTTTCCTGATTTCTTTGTCTCTCTGTCTCTCTCTCTGATTCACGTCACCTATTTCTCTATTGCTCTCTCTTTCTTTCTCTCTCTCTCTCACATACACACACACACGTAATGTAAATGTAACATAATGTAGCGGCACTATTAATCCAGCAGCTCTGACATCCAAGCATCCTTTGCAAGGCTTAACAATGTCCACCACTCATCTACAGTAGTCACATTTAGCTGTTGTCTTACCTATCATTTCAATGATGATCAATGCCGTGTTTGGAATATTATGTCACGCTTCACTTTATGAATTTTCATTTGCCTAGTCCTTATGCAATAATGTGTCTTGGGTCTCCTTAAAGTTGTAGGCCATGTGATGGCGGCATTACCTTTCAGAAGGCCCAGCTGCACACTCCCTCTCATGCTCTCCTCCGTGAAGGTGGGCACGTTATCGTTCTTGTCGATGACGCACACCTCCACGTTGAAGGTCTGAGGCAGCACAAACGCTCTGAAGGACACCTAGAATATGCGCACACACACACACACACACGCTTTAGGTTTTACTTCAACAAACCTTGGGTAACTCCAAAGCACTTACAGCAGCCTGTCCTTGGGTTGTCAATAGAATCTAGATGTCGAGGGGAATGTGCCACATGTTCTCCGAAATAACAAGGTTCACAATTCTCAAGAATAAAGACATCTACTTTAAGAGTTTATGCATTGAACATCACAGTCTCAGGCAAATTTGTGTTGTCCTGGCTAACTTTAATCTGTTTTCTCTCAGTTGATAGTCTGCCACATGGTGACAGTCAAGAGCACTTAACTTCCAGCGCCCAGCCTGCTGGCCAAAGCACATTACACCACCTGTAAAGAGTATGATGGCTGCTTCTCTCTGTCCAAAGGTTTTTGAGCGTAGAGGAAACCGGCTTCGACTCCAAATATCCCCTCATCATCCCCTCTCAGCACCAAGTCACTGTAGTTTGTGGGCAGGTTGGGCAGCTGTGTGTAGTAAAACCAAACACATTACATTAAATTCAAATTCACGTTTTTTCACATACGCCGATTTTTAAATGGGACAGACCTACACTGACCAAGAGCAATGACATCGCAATGTTTGAATTTGATTTGTAAAGATATTACGACATAGTTGAAACTTCGATGGGATGTTTCGCACCCAACCAAATACAGGGTGAGGTGACAAAAGACAAGGCAGCAACGAAGAACTGGGTGTTCAACCAAAAGACTGTTCCTCTCAAAAGAATCTACCCCTAGCAATTTCTTTCACATCAAACATTTCGAAAAATTATTAATCTCTTGTAGTCAACCTGAGATAAATAAACTTAATCTGGCTTTAATTGTAGATCATTTAAAAAAAAACGTTTATAATGCAAAATTGTCTATAGTTTACATGCAGCTGGTCGCTTAGTAAACAGTCTACGGAAGTGTACGATAAATCTCTGGGTTGGATTACATGACATTTTCTTATCACTCAGTGGACAATTGCCACTGTATGGTATGACAAGACTTTGGGCATCCAATTTGAAAAAAGCCCCCTTGAGCCCCTCACAGGAGACGGTATCTTAGCAAAAAACATTTCTTTGTCTTTTTTTAGTTGAAGAGCGCAGCAGGGCAGATATGTTTAAACATCCAAACAGACTAGGGCTTCAGAGGAGAAAAATGTGTCAGGCAAAAGATTACTCTTGACAGGAAGGCCTGTGGCTATGTCGCTTATATTGAAAAATCACTGTCGCAATCATCCTACCTTTTCTTTTCGAAGAAAAAGTATGGGCTATTATAATTCTTTTATCCCAGCCATTAGACTCCATCTAAAGTGGGTTTTCACAGCTCTGCATCCAGAGCACAGGTTGAATCATTGACTACAGGGGCACATCGAATCTGACGGCTCCATAATGCTGGCAATTATGCCGCCAAACACAGCAGCATTTAAAACAAAAAAACTAAAGATTTTTGCCTGCTAGAGTGCAGAATAAAGTGAACAAGCACAGCAGCCAACCTTTTTTCTTAGACTCAAATGCATTGCCCCTAAAAAACACAAAAAACATCACTTGTCACAGCGTGGCTTTGAGGGGAGATATTCTTGATCGAACTGATCATGAACACATAAAGAATGACAGATTTAATACATTTTCTTTCTGTGTGATGTATTTCGTAGCTGAAGTAAAGGCAGCAGACGCATTACCGAAGTAAATAAAGTGTAATGGAACTGTGAAAACAATACTTTTGCATCGTGAACTGTGAATGTAAATGCCATACCTTGGCCAGGTACCACGGGAAAATGCCATCATAGTTCTCAGGGACACCTATCTTCACATTGACGCTGGAACAAGGCTTCAACATCTGAAGAACCACCAACTGCAACAGAAAACAAAACAGTCGCTGACCCATTTCGCTTAGAAATAATGCGATATATTCCATTTGATAAAAAAAAAAGTTTTTGAAAGGAAACCCTTCCGTCATACTTTGAGAACTATGGTGAACAATGTCATAGATCCTCTGCCAGCCAAACGCCTCAGGAAATGGAAGGTCAGGATACACAGCATTTCCAGGTTATTTTTCACCCGATAACAAACAAAGTTTCTTTTTTTTCCTGTTTTGTTACTGATTGTCAACAGTTTGTTGAGCGCGGGGGCAAAACAAGGAGAGAAGTTTGGCAGTTAGAAAACAAGCATAATGGCACACAAAGAGAATATGTCAAAAAAGGAAGACAAGCTCATTTTTATACAGATCAGCTTTTACTCTAAATGACTGTAACCTTATTGAAGTAGAATACATTTAAAAAAAAAACACTGCTGGGTTAAATATACACTCAGTAGCTAGGTGGCACATTGAAGTCTAATCACGTTCGCACAGGTGCTAAATGCAAAACACTTTCTGTGTTGCCTAAAGCAGAAATAATTACTCCTTAGGACACGGAACACTGATGAAAGCTTGCTAAAAAAAATGTAAATAAACGAAACCATGAAAAGATAACTAGAAAGTAAATCTAAATCTAAAAAAGATGGTGTTATTTACATATAATTAATATTAATTTATTATTTTATAGGCCTTTAGCCACTGTAGCCTAACAGCTACTAAAGTAGGTAAATCACCATAACATTAATAGAAAAAAGTGTCAGAGAAAGTGACTACCAACATGCAATGTGATAATAGTGAATGAAACTGAATGAAACCAATTAAACTAAAATAGATATTTCAACTTTACCACCCCAGCAACAGAAGTCACATTTGAAAAATATTTTTGAATTATCCTAGCTGTCAAATTTTGTCAAATGATCTTGAGTAGTCTTTCGATGAATAATTATCAGCATATAAGCTTTTTATTTGTATATCTTACCGTTTCTCACAGATGTGTGTGTGTTCCCCTGTGTCGGGCGGTGGAATGGTCTGAATAGTGTGGAAACCTTGTGAGCTTGTACTCATCCAAGGGATTAATGTTTAACACTTCAAAACAAACACGCTAACTTCTTAACTAGCTTATTTCCTCTCGCTTTTGCTGTTGGTTCCAATGGTTTTACAACAGTGATAAGATCTCATTAATATTCATTATGACTTCTAATTTATGGAGTACTTATTTCGGCGAATATATTTTCTGTTCTACATTCTTAAATATCTATCACTCTGGGGTCTGCAGAAGAAATGTATTATCATTAAGGAAAATAGAATAAGTTGAATTAATCTTTTAATGAAAAAAAATCCACTGTAAACATAACATACCAAAACTCCTTAAAATAAGAAATGTGCAAATTAATCTCATTGCAAAACAAAAATAAAAGATAAAACATCATTTATTGCTTTTCTTCATTCATTCCCAGCTGGGTTGAACTTCAATTAGCTCATATCAATGCCGAAAAAAAAATCACAATTTCTTCTCTTAATTCTTCAACCATAGAATTGCGACACAAACCACAGCCTGTCCCCCAGTTATTCCCCAGTGACTTGTCCAAAGTACGAACCTGCGTACCCCAGTTTCAAGTAAATATGACTCCAGATAACAAATGATATAGCTAGATCCTTCTTAGTGCTTTTCAGTCAAATTCAGTGAGATGTAGGCAATGTATTCATCATCAACCAAGCTATATACAGCGATTCCATTATACCAGGAGCAGGGGGAGATACCGAGTCTCGCAATATCAAGGCAATCTTTACAACTAGACATGGCAGATGTTTGTAGATTAACTATACATACACAGCAGTATCGACAGCTACACATTTAAGGCGGACAGAAAAAAACAATGTCTATGTTTTTTTTGTTTTTTTTTCAATAAGAACTGAAACGTCATGAAGCCTTATCCTGACCACCAACATTGACTGGATATGATTTGATTGGAACCACGTCCAATTTTATAACCAATAGATTTTTTTTTTTTTACAAAATAAAATATATTGTATATTTCTGTACAAGTCTATTATTAGTCCTTTGAGGGTTAGTGTTTAAACACACACACAGCGTCTGGTCTTCAGAGGCCTAAAGAGGGTTAACGTCAGTCCTTCTGTCCCGGGCCCCTCAGGGTTCCCCACAGGGTCCTCAGAGAACCGACAGGTCATGGCAGGACTTGGATTTCTGCCTGAAGGCCATCTTCTTGTTCTTGCGTGCCACCATGCGCCCCAGAAAGCGCTTGGCCTTCTTGCCGATGCTCTCCCGCCGCTTGCAGTTGGCCATGCGCCGCGCGTTCTCCTCCTTGCTGTCCTTTCTCAGGCGGATCTGGCGCACGATGCCTTCAAACAGGTCCTGCACGTTGTGGTGGAGGGACGCCGAGGTCTCAATGAACTTGCAGTCGAACACCACTGCACAGGCGCTACCCTCTGTGGGAGGAGGAGACGAATTAAAACGTTGAGTAAATCCTCGTCCACCAACATCACCATTCAGAATATATGTTATCATTGAGGCACAGTAGGAAGCAGAAGTAGAGAGGCTGTTAAGAGTGTTTTAGTGCCACACTAAAACTAATCCACACACATATATATATCTATATACATATCTATATATATATATATAAACTGCAAACTATCGTTAATTACATTTGTATTGGACGACTTAAAGAAAGTGTATAAAAAAATTACAAAATCCGTTTTTCAAAACCAGATTTCTGTTGTGTCGACCAGATTTCTGTTGTGTCGACCACAAAGCTAAAGCCCACATACTGACATAGTGTACTAGACTTGTAAGAAAGTACGAGCTAAAGGTTCACATATTAGGTCAGGCAGCAGTTCAGCACTAAGAGGAATAATACAAAACATATATAATTCATATAATAATAATATAACTGTCTTGTTCAGTCATATCACCTGCTGATGTGAGACTTACGCTGGCTGTGCCTACAAGCTACCTCCTGTGCAGTAGTATCCTCATTATTACTGTAATTCAATGAATACCCAAGGTTTGATTTTAGCCAACGTCAAGCCCACCCGGAGGGTCCTCGGTGACTCACCGTCGACAGACACCTCTCTGGAGCGCACCAGGTCACTCTTGTTCCCCACCAGGATGATGGGAATGTTCTCTGTCTGCCTGGCACGACGCAGCTGGATGCGCAGCTCGGACGCCTTCTCAAAGCTAGACTTGTCCGTCACCGAGTATACAATGATGTAGGCATCGCCTAGCCTCATGCACTGATCCTTCAGCCACTGGCTGTTGTCCTGTTAGAGAAAGAGAGAGAGAGAGAGAGAGAGAGAGAGAGAGAGAGAGAGAGAGAGAGAGAACAAGAAGAGGGATTTTTAATAAAATGCTTTGTTTAAATTAAGGGTAGAGACACATTTTATTTGTTTTGCTTTTTGGGTTATGTTTCTGTTACGCTATAGTTTCTATCTCACCTGTTCCCAAATATCATACAACAAGATGGATGCCTCCTCTTCATCCACTTCAATAGATCTGTCATATGTGTTTCCTATGAGAAAACAAGAAACGTGTTATTATTCTGAAATTAATTCATTGTGTGCAGCATGTGTGCAAACAGACCAATAACAGCATATCACACAATCAATAAACCTATAACTGTGGCAATGGGGATAGGTCTGTAATAGGGGCTTGATCGATAGGGGCTAGAATACATTGTACTTGTAGCAGAGGTAACGGGAAGTCACACTCTTATAATATCCTAATAGACCGAGTCATCAAAATCCAGTTGTGTGTTGTCCGCTGAATATATTTTAAAAGAAAATAATTTTTGACATAATATGTACATCTTGTTTGTAATCTTTAAAAATACAAGTGAATACCAATAGAAGGCAACAAAATAATGTGACCTGTGTGTGCAACCATCTAAAGCAAGTTTCCCACTCCAAAATGAAAGTTGGTTTCATATTATGCTTTAAAAAAACACTATCAATATTATATTCAATCATCATCATCGCTCCAAATAACCTTATAATAAAGAATAATTATCAACATTGTCATCACCCCACCCACCATAGAGTTATGACTCATCATCCATGTCTGACTCTCACCTGCTTCATCGCAGTCGTGACCATCCTCGACCCCACCAAAGATGCGAGCGAGGCTGGACTTTCCAACTCCGTGTTCGCCCAAGAGAACCACTTTGTAGATCTGGCCTTCAGAGTCGCTGCTGGATGAGATAACGGAATCGGAGGAGTCTGAGACGCAGTTGTGCGGCTCACCGGGAGTAAAAGACGTACAGCGCATAAGATTGGACAGGTCTCCGGTTTGCCCAGGTGGCATTGTTGCGCGCAACTCTCGATCGTCTACTGGCATACTTCTCCGGTGAAGGTTCTGTAGGTGCATAGGGAACGGCATACTCCCTCTCCTCTTGTCCATGTTCCGCAATTTGTCACCCTTGTTCAAAGTCATGGTGATTCCAAAGCTTAAGCGTCTGTGAATAGACACGATTGCATTAATTAGTTGTTGCAACTAAGAAGTTGTTATACCATTAAAATCACATTTGATGAATCGCCTATTCTCATTGTTTAGTCAAACTCACAAAATTGAGTAGTCTAACACAATAAAATAGTTTAACAAAATATAAAAAACAAGCGTAAAACCTACCTTTGGCGTCTGATCTTTCTGTTTTTTAATTAATTCCAAAAGCAGGCAATCCGGTCTGGTATAGTCCTGATGTCAGCGTTACTTTGATAGAGATTCCGATTTGGTCTGGTGGATACAGCGAATTCGATTATTTATGTAGTTGTGGACTGAGTGACGTCAGGAAGGATTCGCCTCTGAGAATCACGTCCCCGCTTATAGTAGTGCGTAATGGTAACATCAGAGAGAGAGAGAGAGAGAGAGAGAGAGAGAGAGAGAGAGAGAGAGAGAGAGAGAGATGCGTGATTCAAAAGGCTGTGTGGGCGGCTGAGGAATCTCCCCCTTCCGTTATGCCAGCTGAAGCCTCTTATTATGACCATGTAGGCTGGCCTATATTATATGTGTTTGTAACCTAGCAATATAAGTATTTCATAATAATGTATGAATCAGTATTTACCTGTGGAATTTAAGCGACTAAATACAATAGAAAATAATAGAATAGCTGGTCATGCTGTAGGCATAGCCTACACTTGCCACGTTTCTTGGCTTGACCCTTAAACTGCAAGTACTGATTATAAATACAGTAAGGACACTTGTGTATGATAGGAGGTGTCAATTTGGCTAGCAGGTACACATTTCCAAGTCCCCAAAATATGGCCTTTAACTCTACAGGGCGTCTAATCTGTTTTGAAATGGTACGTTCATGCCTCCGTGTGGTTTTATGTCGACACTACATCCATAATGCAAATTGATTCAATAGACCACTTTCGTGATATGCTACGAAGACCGAATGGATGCATTGTCATTTGGGGTTACAGAAGACGGAGTTACACACCATATAATAAAAAGATGCGCATAAACGTGTTAGAATAATAAGAATAAAAAAGGGGACCGAAAAAATATTTGAGCCTATGTTCCAATTATACCATGTACGTAAACGTATATAGCACACAAATATATATGCCTCAACGTAATCACTAACTATGCATGACCACAGTAAATGGAAAAGTATTCATAGGTCTAATATTTGTATTAATTTTATTTTATTCGTGCTTGTTTAGTTGTTTTAATTTATTTTTCTGCCTTTAACAGGGTACTGCTGGAAAAGAGACCTAGTCTCAGTCAGTTACCCTGTATAAATAAATGATAATAAAAATAAATAAAACTACACTTTGCATGCGTAGCAGGCCTAGTAGATTCGTTACATTGGTACTGTGACCTTGGTGTATTGTTGACTTGAGGCCACCTGTGGTGTAAGTGAGGTTATAGAGGTGTAAATGCTGTGAATATGGGTTAGTGCGGTTCTGAGTAAATTCATATGCCCACTCAAATGACGGCAGATTGGATCCTTTGCACTTAGCAAAGTGAACGAGGTCGTTTGACCCAACTACTTATGCAAGTTGGTGGGTGAAGGGTTCAGACTGTGTGCGCTGAGCTCTAACTACTCAGTTTAATAAATCACACAGGTTGGCCCTCTGGATGGGTCCCATGTGCCAAAATGCTGCACCGGCCCTTTAAAGTCCACAACGCACATGCGCAGTAGTAACACTTTGGTTCTTCGACCTCTATCACAGCCTCTGCCAGAAGAAGCCGGTGAGTAAAGTAGGATGATCTCTTTTCAAATTATTAACACATATTTTTTGTAGATTTCGAGCAATCTGCCATGCCACTTAAAGCTTAGATTGTTATCAAAGCAATTGCAACACGAGGCAAGTGTGTTTCTGCTTTCACATATCCGCTTAGTGGATTTTCTTGTATTTTCCATTGACCTTACGACGCTTGCTAACATGCTAGCAATAGCAAAAGGCTAATGAATGTTAGCATCTTTTGGTTTCTGCTCCAGTTCTTTCTGCAGACTGTCAGGCAAGGGTCACTGAAGAGTTTTTGGTTGACCAATGTTTCTTGTTTTGTTGTAGGTTGACCAACACGTCGCGCCACTATGTACGCCTGTGCTAAATTCGTCTCTACACCCTCACTGGCAAGTTTGATTGGATTAAAAAATGTTCACTCGAAAGTTAGCTTGTCTAAATGTCAATTAGTTGCTCGCTAACGTTAGCGAGCCAAAAAAGCTATCTAGCTAACAGCTAATTCCCACCGCAAGCTCAAATGACTAGTTACCGCCCCCAGATTATGTCCATAGGCCTGACGACTGTACATTGCATTAGCTTGTGTGAAATAGCCTTGCTAGCGTGCTTTTCAGTCTTGAACTCAGTCAAGGTCATACTTTAAAACAACAGACAGTATGTTCAGCATGGTAAAAAATTAATGTCTTGTTATGTTGTAGGTCCGCGCTGGATCCAAAGCCCTTTACAGACCCCTCTCAGCGTCAGTACTGTCAAGGCCAGATGCCAGGACAGCAGAGGTGAGTGACAACTGTGACATTCAACCCAATGGGACACACGTGCCTCATCACACACGTTAAACTTAGCATACACATTGTCACAGAATTATCGAGGCCTGATGCCAAGAAAGCAGATGAGTGAAAAATTTGACATTCTACTCAATGGGACTCGTGCCCACTCCCATCTCACTCACTCTCTCTCACACACACACATACAGTAAACTTAGCATAAGCATTGTCACGGAGGTGTCACTGCCAATACTTTATACAATCCTCATCACCTTTATTTTTTATTTTTTACACTATGGTGATGACATGTTGTGGTCTGTATAGACTTAGCCTCACTCTGTATGGGTCTCATTCTGTCTCATCAGGCTACCTCGATCCTAGCACCACAGAGCATCTTGGCCTCCCAGCAGCAGGTGGCACTGCGGGGTTTCCAGACCAGCGCTGTGAGCCGCGACATTGACACTGCCGCCAAGTTTATCGGGGCTGGCGCCGCCACCGTGGGAGTGGCTGGGTCCGGAGCTGGGATTGGGACAGTGTTCGGCAGTCTCATCATTGGATATGCCAGGTAGATTAAAACGTTGTTTTAACAATGTTGTTACCAGGGTAATTTGTATGAAAAAGATCAGAAGTCAACATTTCTAAACAATATGGGCAGAGCTTCGAAGGTTTTGCTGTGATTATAAGATCCAGTTATTGAAGTCTGTTTTGAAGAAAAAAAACACAAGAATTTTCTTTTCTCCTGACTCTTTTCTTACAATCTCCCCAGGAATCCCTCTCTGAAGCAGCAGCTGTTTTCCTATGCTATCCTGGGCTTTGCTCTGTCCGAGGCCATGGGTCTCTTCTGTTTGATGGTTGCTTTCCTCATCTTGTTCGCCATGTAACTGGTGTGCCCTCCATTGGTATGTCCACCAGCTCCAATGCGACAGAATGTACTGTAGGATGTACAAGGTCACCAAACCCAGGGACATTAATGGTGCAATAGCTTTATTCTGTATTGGAATATTTTAGCAGTTCGAGCAGTTTATTAAAGCAGTTGTATACTTGCTATATCATACTTTTGATTCTAATAAAACTTTGAGAGAGATTTAAAGCATTACTTCTTCGTATTTGTGTTGCCCAGAGTCTTCAAATATTGTATACAAATTAGTTCAATTAGAACTGAAGTGATTTATTTTGTAAGCCAAGTTTCTTCTTGTGGTAAACCCTCTCGCAGTTAATAATTAATTTGTCTATCGTTGGCCATTTACTCAGATCTGAAAATCTTGTCCTTTTTTGTAATCTGATTTTTGTTATACATTAGTGGGTCAAGGAATAACCTGATAATGTATTTTCCTTTTGAAATAGTTTACAAGCAAATATTATTACAGTACTATCAGAAAGCATGTGTTGCACTATCAAGGCCATATTATTCTGTATTTAATAAAAAATGATTTGCCACGTCATTGATTTTGCTTTATCATCTATCCCTCAGGTGCTAAAGAAGAAGACTGAACCTTCTGATGTGACTGCCTAATTATACACTGGCAAACCGTAAAGGGTCTTGTCACGACATTGTACATTTTCCAAGTTTGTTTTTTGTCAACAAATAAATTAAGTGTTGAAATAAAATATAACAAATCACACAATTGAAACGTGCTTTTTACTTTCTTAAAGGTAATGGTTGTTAACTTGTTTGGGTATGATGTTGCTGCATATTTGTAAAGGTACACTATTGGTGGGTTTAGTAGCCACAGTAAGTGTAGTGTCACATTGACGACAATACATATAGAATAAAATACAAATGTAGTGTAACGTGCATCTTTTTAGAAAATGAAGGGATGTATAGGGTAATGTACCAAACCTAGTGGCTCTGATTATCTAGAGTACTTAAGAACAATAACGGTGCTGGAGAGTAGACTGGACATCAATATATGTGAGTATATGTACTTACAGGAAGAAGGAGGTAGACTTCTGTATTTTCCTTCTCCCAAAACATGGGTTTCCTACCTTAGTCATTGTAAAGCGGAACTGAAATAGCTGCGTATCGTGAGGATAGTGTCGTCAGTACACATTTGAAGAAGGAACATAGTCCGACCAGTGCCAATTAGCTGATAGCTTGTTTGTCCCGACTTTTAACTCGTTGTGTTAGACTACTCTGATTTGTTTCATGCAAACATTATTTGGAATGTATGCAGGGGAATGTTCAGACTTTTTATTACAAGAGAAATAGCACAGACAAGGCACGTTGCTATTTCATTCAAAGTAGAAAATGTCCCGACAGCGCCTCTACGGCAATTGACCGCGTGTAACGCTGATAGTAGTCCCCGGAAGACGCGATCGTCAAAAAAACAAGATGTTCCCACTCAGCAGGTAAAGAGCTTACGCTAGAATAACGAACTAGGTTGACATTGTTTTGAATGTTTTTAAAACGTGTGAAAAAATCAAGCTATAACTGATGCAATTATGTGTCTAAATAGATATACTGTAGCTACTTATTTAATGTGCTCTTTTTACAATTCAATTTACTGTTGACTTCTGTTAGAAGGTCAATTCAAGGCATGCTGGTAAGAAATCACCCTGCCAACCGGTTTTGGACAACTTCGACTGTCAATACAGTGATGAACTTGGCCCTCTATGGCCATCAACAAGGTATGTATGACATGCACCATGTTCAAACAGGTTTCCTGATGTTCTGCTGGCACCGCTGAAGAGTTTCAAGGATAATCTTTTTAAGATGTCAGTGCATTTTATTAATTGTTCTGTTGAATTTTGTGAATTATAGTTATTATTTCTGGATATTAACCTAATACAAGTATAGGTTTATTTTCTTCCTTTATGCTTTTAATCTGCTTACAATCCATTCTGCCGGGTCTTCTTTCTCCCTTTCTCCTCCTTGTCTTTTGTCCTCTGGTCTTTTGCAGAGCAGTGTTGCTGGACCCTCAGTGCTGGCAGTATGGAGTGATGCTCAACCGCTTCACCTCACTGAAAGACCTCAAACTTACACTCCATTCGCAGGGCTTCATTAGCCTACTTACCCAATCAAAAAGCCCCATGAAGCCTTTCTCCCGCCCTACTCCAATGCTAGCATCCAACTACCTATCAAACCCCAGCAATGCTGCCCCTCCAACTCACTCAATCACTGATGGGCATCCTGACCCCCCAGAAATTAACCCTCACCGTAATCGACTCAGCTGCCATGACCCTCCTTCTATTGCACTTCTACACGCCACTCCTCCGTCTTTCCCAGACCATCACTCCCAGCCAGGGCCCTTTGATTCCCCACAAACAGCCCCCTTCTTTCTCCCCCATCCATCCCTGCAGTGCTACATCCACTCTTCTGTGGTGCGTTTCCCTTCCCAGGCCCACCGGTCAGGCCATTTGAAGCAGTACTACCTCCTAAATGCTGCCTCCCTGCTGCCCGTGCTGGCTCTGGGGGTGCAGGATGGGGATAGGGTCCTGGATCTTTGCTCGGCCCCAGGTGGCAAGGCCCTGGCCATACTGCAGACTGCCAACCCAGGTAACTCACTTGTGCTGCTTTTGTGGTTGAATAAAATGTATTGTTCAAGAGTTGTTTATACAAATATTTCGAGTTATTGCATTATTTCAGTTAGGTTTGTATTACCTACATTGCCCTGTTAGGTACAGTTTTTTTTTCCCGATTCCTCTGGGGGTTCTGTGTTTTTTCTGCTTCTGGTTTCCAGCGTTGCTGTGCTGTAATGAGCTGGACCCTCAGAGACGCGATTGGCTTGCTAAAACCCTTGAGTCCTTCCTGCCTCAGTCGCTAAGCAACACAGTGATCATATCAAACCAGGACGGCCAGGACTTTGGTCAAAGGGAAGCTGGGATGTATGATAAGGTGAAGACAGAAAGGGCTTATGGTGTCATGTTGTATTGATTGGAAAAATGGCGTTGCAACTTTTACTTGTGTTTCATCAATTGTCCAACAGGGGGAGGTATTGTGCCTCATTGGCCGTGATGTGAAAATGAGGACCAGGTTGAACAATCGTGTGGCAGCTTGATGAGAGGATTAAGGGGCTAACCGCTACCCACTGTGTAACCTGTCTGCTCTGCAGGGTCTGCCTAGTCAGTGAGCCATAGCCGATGGTGGAGAGACATTAAAAAAGAGCAAGAAAGAGACAGAAGTATTGCAATGTGTGTAGTGATACAGGGAAATACATGAAAGAGGGGAGCGTAGCACAAAAGAGAGTAGAGGATAAGTGAACGTTGAGAGAGAGACGATATGAAAATATGAAATGATGCTGTAAGAGAGAAGTAAAGAGGCAGGGCCGGGGTTGTAGTGCTATTTTATCAAGTGAAGGAGTGCACTGGTGAGCCCCCCCATTCGCTATTTGTATCACAAGCGAGAGGCACGTTCACTAGACCAGACTTGGCGCCGTATTAGAAAGTTTGCATGCATATATACGACAGTATTCATTTGCAACTTGAAAATGAATATCTGCACCCTAGCTTTTTCCACGTATTTAAAAAGATCCAAAACAAGCAAAGCAAGCGACAGAATTTCTTTCCAGCTGGGTAATTGAGATTGAGATACACTTGTTAAACAGAACGTGTGTGTTTTTTTAGATGGGTGCACTGTGATTTGCTCAGGTTAAAAGTGTCTGCTGAGTGGCTACAATTTCATGCAATGTAGGGAACAGCAGTCTGCGCAAGTGAGCAAGGGAGCTATGACGAGAGAGGAGGTCCAGGAGAACTGGCAGTCATTATGGCCAGCGTTACTCTCCAAGGTGTACGGTCTCACCTCATCCCTCTTTCCCTCACTGTTTGTCTGCCAGGTCTAGATCTCACCTACGCTGTGAATCATCACCGTTCTCCCCCCGTCCCCACACCCCCGTCCCCAACCCCTCCCCCTCTCTCTTTTCCTCTCTCTTCCCCATCGCTCTCTGTCTCTCTACCCTCTCTCCCTCCTGTCCGCATCGACCTTGTCTATTCTTTCCATCATTCATGGGTTTTTCTCTCTTTCTTCCCCCCAGGTATTAGTGGATGCTCCGTGTTCTAACGACCGTAGCTGGTTGTATTCCTCCAGTGACCAGCAGGGAGAGATGAGACTGAGAGAGAGGGCTAAGCTGCCCAGGCTTCAGGTTCAGCTCCTAAAGTGAGTACAGGAGCTTTTGATGCAGTCCCTTATGGCTCTTAATGGTACCAAGTGGATTTGTATTTAATTGAAATCTCAAAGCATTTATACTTTATACGTTGTACTTTGTCAGAACATTTCTACCATTTGTAGATGTTTCTTTGTGTGTGTGTGTGTGTGTGTGTGTGTGTGTGTGTGTGTGTGTGTGTGTAGATAGCAGTATATTTTTTTGTATATATTCTGTATAGTCAACAATCTCTCCTGGAAGCTGATATATACATGTATACTTCATGTTTGTGTTTCAGGTCAGCGTTGGCAACAGTGCGCCCTGGAGGCGTGGTGGTCTACTCAACCTGCACGCTCTCCCGCTCTGAGAACCATGGCGTGGTGGAGCAGGTCCTGAACACCTTCCCCGGGGCGGAGCTCGAGCATCTAGAGGAGGAGCTTGTCCTTCCATTCTCTGAACACTTCACATTTAGCCCTGCCCATGGTACTTTCAGCCACACCCACTCAGATGAACCCCAACCCAGACAGACTCTGTCCCACCACTCTCTGCATGGCAACGTTTCCTGCCACAGGGACCATGGTGTGCTTGTGGTCCCTGCACCCGGCAGAGCCTGGGGCCCCATGTTCCTATCACGACTCAGGAGGAAAGGATGAACCCTCGCACTGAAATCCTCACATAGAGATGTTACTTTGAATTCAGATGCTCTGGGATTTTAAACAAACGCCCCCATAAGTTCCTTCATTTTAAAGCCTATAACCTTTGTTTTTTACTAAATGCGATTATTGTAGAACCTTATATGGAGCACTTTGTCTTATTGAGTCATGGAATTGGTTTTTACAGTGTGGTTGCCTGTGTGTTTCTATTTATTGACAATAAAATGTAAATGCAAGACTGTATTATTTGATTGTTTACAGTTTCTTTTTTGCAAACGAGGAGGAGACACATTGACTTACAGTGAAGCATTCATATCTTTTCAGTGATATGAAACAATTTTTTACTGTAAGCTAATATGAGTAGCCTTTGTGATGCCAGACATGTACAATCAAATACCTACAGTACATGAGAATGCAGGATTCATTTGTATCAGCATTTTAAAATGGAGCATGACAGGAATGACTGTTGGCAAAGAAGAGTGTGTGTTTATGCAAGAGTGTGTCAAGGAGAGACAAATAATCCCGAGAGCTGCTGCATGTGGTGGGATTTCTGAAGCAAACACTTAGCCAGCCAATTAGAGGTCCTCCACTGGGCTGTCCGCTGAAGCTTTGGAGGCCAGGAGGAGTGACGGGTGAAAGAGCTATGAGCAGATATCTCCGTGACCTCCAGTTTTGCCAAGTCATGTGGCGCTTGCCCTTTTTAAATCAGCGCTCGGTTCATTCACGCAGGAAATGAATAGTCGTCCTTCATGTAAATACTGCTTTAAGGCGAGGATGCTGGAAGTGGGCTGCTGGACTGAAAAATGGCCTTGGCAGGCACACCACACCAGCGGAGACGGGTCGTCCAGCCGGTATCACAGTGGCTGACATTTACAAGCTCCCGGACGCTCTCTCATCTCCAGAGCTTAATAATGTCAGAAGGCGTCACTGAAGGATTGAGTCTGGAGGCCATGCCTTCCAATTCCTGGGGCACTTGTGAGAAGCATCCATCCTGCTGGAAATCGACTTCTTAAGCCTGTGTGATAAAGTAGGGAATAATCGTGCGCCGCATTGATCCCTCTCAGATTCTCCCAACACTATCTAGCCAGCCATAATTCACTTTTGTTAGGTTCTACAGTGTAATATAGACCTTGTATATTCATGCAATGACTTTAACAAGTGTTTTTATTTTCTTTTAGGGGGTATTTAATATCTCCATTATGGTGTGGTGTGTTTAGTTATTTAAGTACTTCGGTAATCTGTGATGAATGTAGTTGTGGATCTTGTCCCACCTACTGACATGGGGGCTGTTTCATGAGCTGTAAGTGTTCTCATCGGTCTCACCAGACAGTATTGCCCTTATGTCTGAGACGCTGCTTTGACAGCCTTCAGGGCTCTTACCAAGGGTGGAAGGAGAGAGCCAGGGCATCACGACAACATGATGAATGCAGCCCTTTCTCCTCAAACCTCTTCTTTCAGCTGTACTCCTTCATTACCTCTGTTGTGTTGTGAAGGTGTCGTTATCCTTGAGTTTTCCTTTTTCCCCTTTCAAATTCTCCCTCTACCCAGTCTTTGTACAAATGTGTAATGGCAGACACATTTATAATGCTATTTTTTTTCTTTACAGATCTAACATTAAGATGCACATAATTGCATCATGTTTTTTTCTTTTTTTCTTTTTTTTTTACCATGACAGTAACAACCAATTTCACAACATTATGTTTTAGATAAATAATGTGTCTATCTAAATGGGGAATCCTTTAAAGCTAATGATGTGTGATGGTGTAATTTTCTTTCTCTGAGGTTTTATGAGGCTATCAACTGTTCAATACTGTCACGGGTGTGATAACGGCCTGAAATAGAATGGCTCCAAACGGCTTTGCACCTGTGGCAGTTCACAGGATATATGCACTCGACAGCACGCTTCTGGATTATTGGGCACATTCAGATATTGCTATTTTTATTGGGCGTCCTACTTTCATAACTCTGCCCGGTTACTGTAGCCCCTGCCATTATTTAACGGCGAGGCACAATCAAACGTTCCCTCGCCCTCACTCTCCTTGATATAAATACTACACAGGATCACAACATTAACCCAACTATGAGGGGAAACGAGAAAGTGGATCTGAAGTGGGGCTACGACGAGGTCGTCCGTGTTGTTGACCTCCGGGTGAACTCTGCGTGCGCGTTGGTGTTTCCCAGATTGCTGTGCTTCCTCCAGGGAGGCCCTCTCCAAGTAGCCTCTCCTCCACTTCAAAGCCGCCAAATGTAGGCCTGCTTGGCATAATCAGGTGGGCAACAGCTTTTTGCCGGTGAGGCAGGAATTAATTTGCGGTGCCTCCAGATGTAATCATTAAAACCCTGGTTGTTGATAACGAGGAGTGGGAAATGAAGATGAGCGAAGGGGGGAAGGGAGGGAGAGAGATAGGGAGGGGGAGATAGCAAGGGAGGAGAGCTGAGGACTTCGTCATTGGTTGAAGAGGACCATGTGTGTTTTAGCCTCGCCTGTTCAAGTGGATAATACTCCCTTGATAATACTCCCGCGATGTTATATTGGCTGGATTAGTTCTACAGTTCTCTTGTCTACCGCGCCATCTTTTACAGTTCTCTGCTTGATCCAAATTTAAAGAATTAGTCGCAGAGTTAATGTAGACAAACATTCATAAATGGCTGACTGGAGCCTTTCAAAAAGAGCTGTCATGATAAACATACAAGAAAGAAAATAAATGAAATGAAGAGACGATGAAGAAATCTGACCAAAAGATGCCATTAGAGGCCATTAGCCTAACACACGGTGTTAAAATTCCTATGGAAGACTGTGTTCAATTTAGAATTCTGGCTGGACTGATGGGTGGAGACAGGTTAAGGCCGACTTGTCAGATCAAACCATGTATCAGAATGTATATTGAGGTACCTCAGAACTTTACAAACTTATTTCTTCTCCTCCTTCCATTCCTCATTAAGTATCTCTTCTAAAAGTAATGTCATAAACTGTCTGACTGGAAAATTGATTTTCCCTAGCTTCTTTCTTTCTTTCTTTCTTTCTTTCTTTCTTTCTTTCTTTCTTTCTTTCTTTCTTTCTTTCTTTCTTTCTTTCTTTCTTTCTTTCTTTCTTTCTCTCTCTCTCTCTCTTACTGTCTCTCTCTCTCTATTTCTTTCTTTCTTTCTTCCTTTCTTGTGGCACGAAACACATCACTTACTTTCTTTCATCCTAAGGGTACGAAAGGGTACAGTTGTACGGATACGATATGAACCTGGCAGTACTTTAAACGCATCAGTGACAATATCACCTATCATCAATGACATCAAAGTCCGTCAATATATCAGTCCCCAGTGTGAGAGAGCAGGACGGCAGCCTTTGGTCATCAGTAATAACACTCCATCAAGTTCAGAGTCAACACCACAGAGGATCATAAAGGACAGGCTCAAATCTGTCACACCGCTATTTATGAACTCGTATCGCACACACAAACGCACGCACAATAATATGCTGTCAAAAGCAGCGCTAGACGCCTTGCTTTTACTGGGATATATATGCTGGTCGTTTTACAGATCGACTGGCTAGAACACCAGTGTAGCTATAGATCCACTTACACAGAGGTGGAAGGCAAAATCAAAAGAGGAGGAGATTGAGAGCCAGGAAAAAGAAGATAGAGGGTAGAGAAGCAGCCGAAGGAAGCCGTGTGTAGGGGGAGCATCGATCAGGTGGCCGTGTCAGTGTTATTCCAGGGGGGTGACAATGACAGAGCTCCTCGGTGGCGAGCGTCTGCGGAGCCATCAGCCAGGAGAGCCACCCGTCACTGTCACCACAGACAGCCCGCGCCAGGAGGAAACTAATGTGAATGGGTTGGACCGAAATAACACGTAACCCCGCAGAGATAATAGAAAAGTTCACTGTAAGCCATGGACACAGGTAGAGATAAGGCCCCCACCCACAAACGCACACATAGACACACACACACACACACACACACACACACACAGACAAACACATACACACACACACAAGAACTCACATATGCACACACACATGCACACATACAAGTACATACACACACACACACACACACACACACACACACACACACACACACACACACAAACACACACACACACACACACACACACACACACACACACAAGCACTCGCATACGCACACACACAAGCACACACATGCACACACACAAGCACATACACACACACACACACACACAAGCACATACACACACACACACACACAAGCCCATCGATACAATCGTATCGTACACACCCCATCCCCAAGCAAACAAACTTACAGGTAACACCCAATTATAACAATAACACAAGATGTTGCCTAGTGGTCCCGATGTGATAATTAAACCCAGGTAATTGTTTCCTCAAGGAGTTTCTTGAAGACAAAGAAGAGAGAGGAGGAAGCACTGAGGTGGGAGATAAAGAGAGGGAACAAAAGAGAAAGGCAGAGGGAGGACAGGCAGCATGGGGCTCGATGATCAAGCGCCTTAGTCCTCCTGTTGTGGAGCCAAGTCACTGCAGCCTGCTCACCACAAGACCTCACTTACTCACAATTAAGGCCACCTTTTATAAAGTTCAATGGACATAGTCTGGACGTGTACCTTCAAGATGTTTACAGCCAAATGTATCACAGACATGGATATGTATCTGTGCGTTTGTACATGTGAGTAAAGTAATCGCTAAAGTTCCCAATGAAAACCGAGTGCACTAAGATGTTTACTTTCACTGCCTGTATGTGTTCCGACGACAAACAATGATTGGGTCGCCATTGCAACTGGTTTCACTTTTATTATTCTAAAAATATGAATTCCCCAAATACTATAAATATTGATCAAAATACAGACAGTTTGCCACAACAGCAGCTTTCGACAGTCGGCCTTGCCACTGTATCGGTGATCGTATGAGATGGTTCGGCGGAGTGGAGAGGGGGAAGGGAAAACATCCATTACAGATGCTGTGCCGTCTGGAGACAAAGCACAAGGCTTATCGGGATGATGGTGGGGCAGATTGGCTCGTCTCAGGCAGCCATTCATTGTGCGAAGTATACGACAGGATAGATGGTGGGAGATATACCACAAAACCCCGACAGGCTGTTGGCAGAACGGAGAGAATGTCAGGAGATATTTCTGCACCTCCTGGGTGTATCAGTGTGTTTCATTATTCGGCCATCACATATGCTGCTTTCAAAGAATACCTGACACGCCCGAGGTTGATTCAAATATCTTCCTGATTACAGTTTTTTTTTCAGTCGCTAACGAGCATCGGTCAGTACTGAAGCCACGTTTTCAAAACTCTTCATTGTCTGCATTACCAACACGCGTCTTGCTGTTAATCTCACCTCCAAAACTCACTCAAGCCACCAAAACACTTCATACATGTCTCAAAAGAAGCTTGTGCAACCATACCACTGCCAACAATTCTCACTGAGAAAGCACAGTTATCACTCACAACACACTGACTTACAAAACACTAACAACAGGGAGCATCACACAAATGATGAACTTGTATCTATGAAGTTTGAATGATTTTCCACACAAATCAGTATTTCATTTATAAAATAAGAATAACACCATTTCGCTTTATTGACTGTACTAAAGTATGTGTAACAAGAATTAATCAGAAAATCAGCAATTTGCTTCAATATCATTTATTTTTCCTATGTCTTCGTATATAGTAATCACTGTAAGTTGGGAAAAATCTAAAGTTGGATAAAAAATTCCTGAAATTCCAGGGCTGCAATAATTTTTATAAAAGAACCCATCACTCAACATGCACAGTATGATCACTCATACTGAATAGTCCTCGATCACTCCTGCATTTGGCCACAAGTTCTCATCAACATCACATCTTATGTCTTCTCTGGCGATGCATCTTGGAAAGTATCTTCTGGAATGTCTAATCCAACCATGCCACTCTTCTTTCCCCACCAACCTGTCTTCCTTGATCCATCTTTCCAAACAAAATCATTCTGAACCCATCCCCTTTTATCTGTTTGATAACAAGGCTACGTAAAACAGGACACCTGGGTAGGATTTCAGCTGTAATTGCAATCAACTTTGTTTTGAATGATTATTAGACTATTTATGCACGGAATTTGCCATCTTTCTATTTTTAATGTGTTTTTAACAGTTTTGAAAACAGTGTTAGCATTTTAAAAATGTCCTGCAAATATATAGTGTTTTGCAGATGGTAGAGGATGAATGAGATAAGAGTTCATGGATTTTGGAGAATGTGGTCATTGAATGCATTTTGTGGGAAAGCAATGAAAACTTATTCACAGTTTGGGCCATGTAGACTTCGCTGACTGTGTGAAGAGTTTTGACACAGTTTCAGTTTCAACCGATGTATGCTATCAGCATGCAATCGAAAAAACCTGTAGGATAATCCTTTGACTTCTGATTTCACAAAAGGCAAAGAGATTGACAATGCATTGATAGGGTAATTTGACCTGAAATCTATGTAGAAAGACAGTTATAGATACGAATCTGTCAAAAGAGAAGCGCATATGACTCGGTATAGGCATAAAAGCATAGCTGAGAACTAACAATAATTGTGCCTGAAAAAAAGTAAACTTTGTTATTAGTTTAAATGACAAACCCTAGGGCGAGGTTTCGAGGAATGACGATCAGTCTTGACTAAACAGGCTTATACATATTGATCCACTGCATGAAAACATTCCGCTTCCAAGCATGTGATAATTACAGGAATTGATTTTGTGCAATCAGGCACAGTCAATGAAGAGACTTAAACTCAGTTAGATGAGCACTGGGCCTTGCTGAGGGAAGGCTTCCTGCACAGCTGCTTAGGTAATTGTGCGGCAAGGTTGTCAGTGTTTTATCAGATTTCCCAACGTTCAATCATAATGCTAAACTTAATACAACATGTTTTAGTTGTTCCTTTGTCAGTGGAAATTTAGAAATGACAACAAAATAGAAAACATGCTAACATGCACCAACACAAAAAAAAATTCAATAGGTATTTAAAAACGTAGACGCTCTATAAATGTGAGGGAAAGGGCTTAACTGCTATCCGGAGGTGTTGTATAGTGCTTGCTAAGATGAGGGTGACATATGTCCTTCCACATGTCCCTGCAGGGGCCAAACCACCTCTGCAACAAACTGTGCTCTTACTCCATATCCTTCTGGCCAGTTTCTAGTGTTTTGAGTTGACTTGATGCCTGTGCGGACTCTAACAAGTTTGGCCTATCAGACATGCAGCAACCCCCCCCCCCCCCAAAAAAAAGACTCAACTGCAAGCTCAATGTGAAAACCTGCCGAAAATTAACCTGATGTCCTGCACACAAAGATACAAAACTCTGTCCTGGCCTCCAGAGGTTGACAGGTTGGCATGCTTTATTGCAGTTTTTATAACATGCCTTTCGTGTCAAACTCTCTGACTTCAAAGCCTGTGGAAGGGAAAGTGACACGTTCAGAACGAGGGAAAACTATAAATATTATATTTTTCACCTAAAGGGAAGAGGGGGAAGAGGAGGAAAGGTGGAGGAAAAGATCAAGATTCATGGAAATGCTGCATGGCTGACTGTGTGTTCATGTTTTTATTATGGTAGATTCTTAGATTCTTTTGTGTGCACGTGCGCGCACACACACAGTTCCTTGTTAAATAAAGGTTAATGAAAAATACAAATAAAAATGGAAGCAGGGGCCAGCCCACCAAAAGTATGATCTCCATATTTTTTATATTCGATATGGCTTCAGGCCTGGCCTCAATTCTGTATTATTTAACAAAAGGTATCAGGCACATTCCTTTTATAAATCGCTTTTCTGACGTTTTACACAAACAAAGTTCTGATGTTATGACCAACATTTTCTATTGGCCAGGCAAGTACAGTCATGGCTCTTCTGTAAAGTTACCCCAAACAACTTGCCATCCTTTCTGTCTCAAAACCTTCCATAATAATTTCACCAGCTCATCAGACATTCGGATGGATGCCATGCCTGGCCTTGTTGCCAGGGTTACACAGGGAAAACATCAGGTCATTCTGGGGTCACAGCATTAGAGGATCAAAGAGGTTGGCACCCAGGCAGCTGACAGAAGGGAGCTGTCTCTCTTCTCTCCTCCCCCGTCTCTACCTCTCTCCCTCCCCACACTCCACGTCTTTATATCCCCCTGTCCTCTCCTCCGCTTTATCTCCTTACCCTTTCTCTCACTCTCTATCTCATACACTCTCTCTCTTCTCGCCCTCTCTCCCTTGATCCCCCCCCCCCCCCCCCCCTTCCTCTCTATCTTTTTTTATTCTTTTTCTATCATTCTCTCTCTTCCTCCAGCCTTTGATCTTGTTGGTCCCAGAGCAGGGAGCGACAGTGAGGCCTTGCGGCTGTTCTCTGCCTGTTAATGTCTCACTCCAGCTCGGCTCTGCTCTGCTCTAAGTCCATGTACAACAGGGACCTCATCTCCTTATAATGAACTCTCTAATAACATGCCTAACAATGGTGGACATGGGTAAAATGTGTATATGCAGCTGTGTCTGTGTGTCTGTGAGCACAAGGATGTGTGAAAGTAAGAGAGACTTTTGGGGCAATTAGAGTAGACTGAATAATGAATGTAATATGCCCCCCCCCCCACGACCTGTTGAAGTCCATGGGTGCCCCGTTATACAGAACCTCAGGAAGGAAAAGGAGATTACAAACTCATTAAATACCAGCGCTGCAGTGTTGGGTCTCAGCTTTCCCGGAGTGACGTTTAGAACACATGGACAGTGGCCACATGCAGATCTGGCTAAGCCAATGGCCAACGCTTCTCTTAGGCGCAGAGGGCTCCCTGGAGGGGGGGGGGGGGGGCTAAATGGGATAATCCCCTTCCGAAATCTGCACCATTGTCCTTGGAGAACAGTGTCAGAAAGTGGCTTTCATTTATTTCATGCCAAATAGCGGGTTGCAGACCAAATTAAAATAAATGAATATCCACCCTGCCATGGGTCTGAGCTGCTAGCTTGGCGTGACGCAAACAATTTGAACATCAAGCGAGCATTATTCAAATGACGGCTTGGCCCCCGGACAGGGAAAAATCACAGCAGAAACTGCTGAACGAGTAAAGAAGTCTGCTCGTCTCTCCCTGAACCGCTTCGACCCTTCTTCTCTGTCTTTCTCCTTGCTCTCTGTCTGAGTCTCTTTACCCTCAACCTCCCCCTTCTCATCCCTCTCCTCCTTCCTGGAGTGATGGCTCACTCACTAATCCTCACAGGCTGTCTGCTAAGGTGAGCAAAATGGAGAAGGATTTTGTAAGCATGAAAAAAAAAAGGTATAGTATCTTTCATTCGGGCGCTCTCTCTCTCGTGTGTCTCTCTCTCTCTCTCTCTCTCTCTCTCCTCTCTCTCTCTCTCTCTCTCTCTCTCTCTCTCTCTCTCTCTCTCTATCACTCTCTCTCTGCGTAGCTATGTCCCTCGTCCTTCTCTTTATCTCCTAGCCTGTCAGAGGTCATCCACCGCTGCAGAGAACGGGATTGTGGGTAAGTCACAGTGTCGGTAGCTCCCTGTGATCTCCAGACTCTGCGGAGCGTCGGACTGAGCCGCGGTCGATGTCGTCGACGCCCTGCATATCTCCCTCTGTACCTGGGAGCGTGGTCGGCGGCCCGTCGAGACGTGTCTTCCTGGAAAGTTTCGGGGAATTTGTGTCGCTTTCATTTAACGTGACGTACATGTTTCAAAACATGTGAAATGTATTTATGTAGAAGTGGCAGAGTAGGGCGTCTTATGAATTCAAAGGCCTTAGTTTCTCTCGATCCTTTCCACTCTGGTGCCTCATGAGCGCTCTCCTTCTCTTTAGATCCACTGCTTCCTTTCATCCGCTACTTGAGAAGCCCAAATGATGTGGGGGCGCTTTCTCTCTCTTTCTCTCTCTCTCTCTCTCTCTCTCTCTCTCTCTCTCTCTCTCTCTCTGCCACATCTCTCTAATCATACTTCCTTTTGCTCTCCACACCTCCATTGCTCTCCTCCCTCTATCTTTCCCCATCTATGTTCAGATGTGCCCCGTGCATAGAAATATGAAACGTAGAATGCGCACATCTTCCTTGCATAACCTACCTGGGCCGCTCTCTCCTGCTGCAGAAAAACTCCACCGGAATAAGACTCACACAATTCGTTTTTTTCTGCGCAACCCGGGGAGGCCAAAGACAGCTCTGTCTATTTGAATGGGGTTGACTCGCGCCGTCGTTGTCCACTGTGGCACCGTGACTCTCTCCCTCTCTCTTTCCTCTAACCTCTCTGGTCTCCCTCCGTTCCTGTGTCTTTGCCAAGACGCCAGCCCGCAGCGTCCAGCCCCCGGGGCCTGCACCGCTAGATTGTGTTTTGATGTTCCAGTGAAGCTTACAAGTGCACTCAGCACTCAGGAGCCATAACATACATTACCCAGACCCTTTCATCCGAGGGAGCAAGCACAAGAAGGAGACGAGAAAAATAGGTTGGGGGGGGGGGGGGGGGGGGGGGGGGGCAGTTGGAAGACGACTGTAAGGAAAAGGATGGCAGAAAGAGAGTTCGAGGTTTGGAGGAAGGCCACAAGATCGGAATGGGGAGGATGGGGGAAGGGGATTCGAAACTAAGAACAACGACGCCGTCAAACCAAGGTTCGACATGTGCTGTCACTCATTCTAAAGACAGCTATTCAATTCTATTGTACGCTCTTCTATTCTAATGGGTTCTATTCCATTCTTATCTGTTCTACTGCATTGTGCTGTGTTCTATTCTATTCTGCTCTATTCTTTGTTCAAGTGCACACGCTGTATCCCGCTCTATTTGCTGCGGTACACCCCAAGCAGTAGGCGGTTGTGAATAACGGAACGGCAAAGCAGCTCATTCCTTCCTGTCTCATGCTCTCTGCCCTCATTAATAAGCAGCCAGGGCTTGTAATTGGTTGGCCCAATAAGGAGAAACATGGTGAGCATTAGCAGGAGCACAGACCGTGGACCATAAAGCCATTTATAATTCTCTTACTGCTTTTCAGATAGCACATCGCTTTGGGGGTTATTGGTGAGGCATTCTGGTAACCACGCATCTCATTTCATGCCAGATTCACGATCCCAATTAAATCAGCGTGATTCTCACCAGAACGTAGCACTGTCTGGTTAAAATATTGAACGACTGTCAAATATTGATTGTGAGGACAATAAGATTGATGTTAAAGGTGCAGAATGTAAGTTTAATTTTCTAGCAAATTATTATTATTTTACGTTTGTTACCTTCCTCCTGGCATACATCTATAAATCCAGTGCTTTGAGGGAAGATGCGCCCAACATGAGCACCCTTGGCCCTGTATTCAGCCTCCAATCAAATCTTTGGAGGCCCGTTAAAATCTAACCAATCAGGATAGTTGTTGCAAGGAGGCATGACTACCTGCCTGTCAATCGCCTCCCGTGCACACTCCTGGTTAAAAGCACGGCTGCATCGGAACATTTTGACCTGGCATCACTCAAGCTCACTCAAGCTATGAATACTTTTGAGATCAGCTTAGCTGAAGAAGTTGGAAAATAAGTGCATATTTAGAAGTCGTCCAAGCGGGATCACAACGACAGCCAAATGTCCCCCTGCTGTAGGCTTGGGGTGCTACAGCAAACTCAAATCAGAAAAAAATAAACAACTATACAATAACAGCCTCTGTGAACAAGCAAAAAAGAACAAAACTAACAGGAAAAGTATTGTGTATAAGTATATTGGGACACTAAGGAGGTTGGCTTTTTGGGATGTTGTGATTCAAACTCTTGCTCATTTCAGCCCAATTCTCTGGACTGCACCTTTACTCTAAAATGTAAAGAACATTTAAGCTCTGTTTTATATGCTTCCATCAGGTTTTAACCTTTGGCTTTGGTCTGGCTTCAGGTTTTATTCAAGTAAACAAATATCATTTTCCACTTGAGTCTTCAATCACAGTATGTTGTGTGTCTTTTTAGGCTTCTATGACTTTGAACGTCTTTAAAAAACTATTAACAACACTTTAATCTTCTCATATTGTATTAGCTGAGGCGCAATTGCATGATTACTATTTGCTTTTAGACTATTTGCTTTTCAATGATCATTATGTACAGTATCATATCTTGGTACAGACGATGTCATCCGTCCATATTATTTTACAGCTAATCAGAATCAACAGCTATGGTTACTTCCATCACCTCATCATGCCAAAACATTACACATTGTCTTGCTCATTGTCTAATTTCCTCAATACAGGAATGTTAATAAGTTTCAGAGTTATTGTTTGTTTTAATGAATGTCAATAAAAGCACGTCAACAAACATGGAGCACCAACAGAGCCCCGCAGGTGTTGGGAACGTCGTCGCAATAACAGCGTGGTTCTAGCCAGCAAAACAAACAAAGCCTTTTGTGTTGCTGTGCCCCATCCACATTCATTATGCATCGCTGGTTACAATGAATAATGCAGGACACTAAACTGTTCAACAGAAGTGCTTCAATTATCACCATGCATAATAGATCTCCGGATTAAAAGGTGCTCAGAGATTTTTAGTCACGCAAAGGAAGATAAACATAAACACTACTTTAACCACGCTTATGTGACATAAAAGACTCCGTTTTCCATTAGTACACCAATTTGCCATTTCACAAAAAAACTGAAACGCTTCTGAGATCCACTGTGATTTTTCTGTTTGCACCTGTTCTGCTTAATCACTGTAGCAATTACAGTAAAAAAAAGACGAAACAATCGAAGTCCAGCATTTCCCACCCGTGACAGCCACTGTTTTAAAGATGATGAAAAATGTATATGCAGCATGCCAATGGTACATAGTGTGTGAACTTTGAGTATGGAAAAAGTTCCCAGATGATATACTATATTTGTTGTTATATAGTATATGCCATTTAACTGTGTGGCTCCGAACATGGCCGTAAACCCTTCTCAGTGACATCCCTCCAAGTGGTGGGCTCAGCTGTTTCAACTAATTGCATGGCAGATCCTCTCCATCCCTTTGGGTGACATAGCTATGTTTAAGAAGCCTCTCCCATCTGTGTCGAGTGCACTCTGTCTCTCTCTCTCCCACCCCACTTCCCTCTCGTCTCTCACTTTCTCCACTCGACAATGAATCTCTCCGTTGACTGCATCTCTCCAGCCGACGGTGTCCCGTGCATTCTGCCAGGGCCCTTGTATATATATTGGATGCATCTCATCAGCTGTAACGAGGCCCTTGGTGTAACAGGCTTTCTGCTCCTCACTACTCTGGTTGAGTCACTACGGCGTGACTGACTCATTCTCACAGCGCCAAATCTTCAGCCATTCCCATTTCACAGCATGGCGTTCTTCTTAGTCAGACGGGTATATCGATTTTGGTTAGCGTGTGTGTTTTGTGTGCGCGTGTGTGAGAGAGAGAGAGACCATTTGAGTGTAAAAGAGCAACTTGAAAACCTCGACATTGGAACTTATGATTCACATGGCGCGCCTCCCTGTCAGGACCTTGAGAACAAACCAAACTAACCCGAGCAGATTTAATACCGACACCTTTGGCACGGCGCGCAAAACATTTTTCTCTTCCTCTCTGGGTGCCCAGGAGGCCATAAATGGATGAACACAGGATTATAGACTCACTTTGCCGCCTCAAGCCCAATTTAACACTGAGCGCCCGCTGAATGGAAAAACAAATTGTGCATTCAGAGTGGCTTAATGAGAGGTGTGGGGAGAGAAAGGACAGAGAGAAAGAGAAGAGATATGGACGGACCGCTGGTCATTAGAGTCTCCCTGGAATAAAGGGGGGCCATTTTAAACCTCATGAGCTCTCTATGAATGGCGTCTGATATAGAATATGGCTGGCATAAATAGAAAGCAAAGAGGTTGAGCTGAGGCCTTATCACCCCTCCATTGTGGAAGGTGTTTTGTGGGATGGATGTTGGGGGGGGTCAAGATATTCTTGGGGAGATTCCCATTGGACTGGCAGAGCTCTTCTGAGAATATGTAGTATGGTGAGACAGGTGAGTCAAAATTGAATGAAAATCAAATAGCTCTGTATGGATGGAAAGACCTTTAAATCAGACAGAATGGAGAGTGCAATGGAAAGAGAGAGGAAGACAGAGATAGAAAGAAAGGGTAAGAGACAGAGAGAGAGAGAGAGAGAGAGAGGGGGGGGGGGGCAGAGACTGAGAAAGCAAGTGTGTGTGTGTGTGTGTGTGTGTGTGTGTGTGTGTGTGTGTGTGAGAGAGAGAGAGAGGGGGGGGGAGAGACTGAGAAAGCAAGTGTGTGTGTGTGTGTGTGTGTGTGTGTGTGTGTGTGTGTGTGTGTGTGTGAGAGAGAGAGAGAGAGCGAGAGAGAGGGAGAGAAAGAGAGAGAGAGAGAGAGAGAGAGAGAGAGAGAGAGAGAGAGAGAGAGAGAGAGAGAGAGAGAGAGAGGAACTCATTGAAGCACAGGCGGAGAAAAGGAGTCCAAACAGATCAAGAGGCTGTGAAGCTCGGCTAGAACACTGGATATGCAAAGATAGATCCAGCGGTCCAGTCTCCTCGTGAGGGATGGGGGTGTTTTGGGAAATGGAGTTTGTATATTTCGTGGGCTAGCAAACACCACGGCCAGCCGTCCACAGACTAAGCCCCGGAGGATTAGCCGCACGGCTAGGCAAAGCCCGTTTCGCCGCCACTTCTACATCTGACTCCACGTTCATCTGTGTGAACCCAAAGCTGTTTAGAGCACCACCATGGCAACGCAAGCCAGATGGAAATCCGTTTCATTGATTCTCTGCTTTTATCAACACCTGTGTGTCGTCCTCATCCGCCCATCCACCAATCCTCCTATTCTGCCTCCATCTTTTTATGAGATTCTCAGCCTGAACGATGAAATCCCTTGATACTTTACAGATCCATAACCTCACCCAGAATACTTCACCACGTTTCTGTGTGTGGGGACGGAGTTTGTGTGTGTCACTCAACGGACTGAGTTTGAAAGCGTTGAAACTTGCCAAGTGCCAAAATGGCATCTATAATGTTGTTTTTGATAGAAAATGAAATTGTGGGTTCAAAGCTTGTCTTCCTTCACGTCTCCTCAAAGTGAACTGACTTAAGTGTTGATTGATTGACCAGCTTTTTCAAATTATTCATCTGCAATTTATTGCAAGTAACCTTTCTTGACTTATACCCATTTCTAATAATAAAGAAAACGTTTTGTGTTGTTTAGAACTTGTTTGGTGCACTACAAGTTGAATTGCTACTGAACATAACATGGACCCTATTCACAATCCGGCTGAAAACAAGAAGGAGTTATAAATAAAATTTAATTAGTCTATCTTCAATCTAAACTCAGGGTTTTCCTCTCATGTTTTGGTTATCATTTGTATCCTTATTTCAAACATGCAGTACTGCACTTTTCTTCATAATCTACTAGGAGCAGACATCCATTGTCTTGTTCGCAATTTAAAGTTCACCAGAAACTATAGAAGTGTGCTTAAATACGTTGTCAGTTAAAAATCACACAAAGCGACATCCCTGGAATTTCAATGCGGCGGCGTGTTTGTTCCAGGGTGTTTGATATTGAATCTGGTGTTCAATGTCACCACGGGTTTCCTGTCCTATGGCCCTGCATGGGGAGTTCGTTTGTGGAAGGTAAATTAAAAAGCAATGTTAATTATCTTAAATGAAAGGTAATGAAGCGGAAGCTACCTTTATGGAGTTGAACTCTGTTGGCTGTCAAATGAGTGTCTGTCCTTTAATGGAATCAGTGAGCCAGCACAGGAGGAAGAGGAAGAGAGGCAGGATGAAGATGTAAAAAGGCTGCCATATTCTGTGCATTTTTTTTATTTCCGGACAAGTTGCTCTGAGGCCGTATCTGTTGCATCAGAATACGGCAGAGTGAATCACAAAGCTCAAGCTGCAAAAGTACGATTAACAAGACCATAAACTGAGTCATGACGGCAGGGAGGTGAGCTTTATGAAGGAGGAGAGGGGTTTGAAAGGGTGAGGGGGTATTTAAACCAAAATAACAGAGGTGGACGAGCGAGACTGCCAGGACAGTTAACCGACGCTTCCCTTCCCCATAGATACGCTGGTCTCTTTCCACTCAGCCATTTCTCCATAAACAAAGCTACAACTGCCACTCTTTCTCACTGTATCACAGCTTTTAGCACGGAGTGGTTGGCGCCGACAAGTGTTCAGGCGTTCCTGTGTAATATAATATCCAAATGTAATATTAAACAACGTCCTATCCAGAAAAATAAGTGTTTGGGGAAGTTTATAATAAGCTTTGGTTTAAAATATGCTCTTTTGTAAAAACAAAACAAAAGTTAGTTCATTAAGCACAACAGTAGGTACGAGCTTGGCAGAGCAGTGGAAAACAAGCTGGTGCAGCTTAAGCTGTTAGAAGTATGTGAGTGTAAGAGGGGAGCTGGCCATGGTGCTGAAAGTAACAGTCCTTGGCCGAGTTTCAAGAAAATAAAATGTAAAAAAAAAAAAAAAGCCTGGTTGTCTCTGGGGTCGTAAAGAGGACAGTAGCCTAACCCCTGGTGCCTCCTCTCCCCCATCCCCAGACCTCCTTCACGCTGCTCAATCTCACCATTATCCAATCAGCCAGGACCTGAACCTAATCCACGGCCAGACAGGCTGCCTGAGGGACACGGGGGAATGAGAGCCAGCAGAGGGAGGGAGGGAGGGCTGGAGCAGAGAGGTACAGGATAAAGCATGGTGGCTAGAGAAAGACAGAGAGAGAGAGAGAGAGAGAGAGAGAGAGAGAGAGAGAGAGAGAGAGAGAGAGAGAGGGGGCGAGAGAGAGAGAGAGAGAGAGAGAGAGAGAGAGAGAGAGAGAGAGAGAGAGAGAGAGAGAGAGAGAGGGGGAGAGGGAGAGAGGGAGAGGGAGAAAGCAGCGAACTTGGAAGGTGGTGGAAATGACACGTATGCAGGGTATGGCCTCTAATGTATTGTGAGCGGCAAATCTCCTTCTGTTCCTCCTTCTGGTCATGAGCCTGTAGAGGCCACTCTCCCATGGCCTGCCTTCCCAAGCAGATCCCGCCGTTGTAAAGCCTTCATGAAGACATCTGACCCGCTAATTCCCATCCAGAGCCTCCTGACGGCCAGCCGCCCTCAGCGACAGGGCCACGTGGTTAGCCAATATCTCGGAGGGACGCAAAGCCTCTTAACCACACTCCAGAACGTGGCGGCGGCAATCCAATATATCCCTCTCTGTAACCCAGCTGACCCACTCCCTGCTCCACGAGACACAGCTACAATCCAATTCCTAAAGCTCAAATCTGGACCCTCCATCCTGCCACCGGGATCGATTGTGTCAACAGGGGTGGTGAGAGTGTGGCCACGCTTTAATTGATGCCCTTTCTCCGGGTTCTAAAGCGGTATGGGAAGTCTCCCCCGGAGTGCAGGAGGAAGCAGGGAGATCCTGGACTGGATTTGTTCAAGGTCAACCAAAAGGCAAGCCGGAGAGCTTCGACGAGGCTCTTTAAAGATGGCGGATGTTGACCGGAGGTCAACAGCGAGGATGTGGACGGATTTCAAAAACTTTGAATGTGTAATAATTTGAGGTTGTTCTTTCAGATTCATGATAAAGGAAAATGACAATAAATGAACTGTTGTTGTTTTTTTCTGTCAAAGAAAGAAACGACTTCCAAACACAGCCACTGTCCTGTCCCTACGATCAACAGCGCTGTCCTCTGTGCACAGAACTGAAAACACACAAGCCTGAGACTAACAGCTTCTCATAGAGCAACACTTTCTTCTCAGTGTGTGATACCTCCCACACACTCACTCTGCCTTTCCCCGTCAACAAAACGACCTTTTGCTTTCCCGTGGAAAATAAATGAGTATGCATGATGACCGGTAGGTAAGAATGAAATAATCCTGATAAAATAATGATTAAAGTGAGGCACCGCCATTCTCTGGGGCACACTTTGTTCCAAACCTCTTCTGTTCCCCCGGGCTCAGAAATAACTCCTGTTGAGGTTCCCAGAACTATCAAATCAGTCATAATGGCTCTTTTTTATCTCCCTCTCTAACTCTCTTTCCTCCCTTTGTCTTTGTCTTTCCCTGATTCTCTCCCAACACAATCTTAGACTGCAAGATCGGGTCTCCCTGGGAAAATTGGAAAAATGTTGGTTTTGTTCTGCTTCTGCCCTCTTGACCAGGTCTCTGTTGAAAAGGACATTTTTCAATGTTTCAATGTGACTGGCTGGTTATAAAAAGGTTTAATATAAAATTATGATTTTAATTCCCCCCCCCCCCCCCCTCTCTCTCTCTCTCTCTCTCTCTCTCTAACATTGTCTTACCTTATTCCAAACAATTTCCAAAGGAGTCACATCTAATTTAGCCTCACATCCATTTATTCAGGATGAACATAAGAGGCTGATTCAGCTTGACTGTAACAGACTGAGAACACAAAGAACACCAACACATACATCAGTCCACACTCCCACACCATTCATGCACGAAGAGATACAAACACACACACACACACACACACACACACACACACAACAACAACAACACTTAGGAGAGACATTTCAAAACTGACTCACAGCTTTCATACTGCCACAGATGATTCTGCAATTATTTGATCTCCTTCTCCCTCAAATATGTCCTATCCCATACTTTGAAAGATGTGGAGACACTGAAATAAGCACTTAAAGGTGCATTTTATTAAACAGGCTTCCAGAGATGTCATGTTAGTGCATCTAAAGCTGGTACACAAGCATCCACAAGCACCCACAGGTACGTCGGCACCTAACAGATCACATCAACTGATACAGATATTGAAGTGCAAGGATCTTGCTACAGAATCTTTTTTCATAAAAAAAAGACATCATCTACAGCCGCTTCTACTCTTCCTCTGCCTGTCTCTTCCTCCTAACTCCTCCCTCCTCTGCATGACCAGTTCCATGTTAGCCCTTAATTGTGTTTGGGTTTTCCCCCAGACCAGCGAATGAGCGCCCCCCCCCCCCCCCCCCCCCCCCCCACCGCCCCCCTCCCTTCCTCTTCCTCCTCTTCGTCTGTCTCTCATGCACCAAGGCTACTTTTCTCACTCCTGTTGTGGAAATCCTTTCCACACATTTGTTTTATCTTTCCGATGTCTAACCTTTCTGTGGCTCTGTCTTCCTCTTCTCCCGTCTCCTCCCCTCCCTCTTATTGTGCTTCTTTCTCTTTCCACTCCATCTATCTTTCACTTAGCACCACCCATCTATCTCTCCGTCTCTCTCCCTCCCTAACCCCCCGCCCCTCTTGCTTCCCACCATTTCCTCCACTTTCCTCCCTCTGTCCTGGTGGACTTGAGTGGGTGTGCAATGGAGCAGCAACGTCAATGCAGGATGAGGCCACGGGCCTCGCAATCCCTGTGGGGCTCGTGTCAAATGTAATCACTGTTATTTATAAGGCCCACTCAACACACAGACCCCCGCACACACACACACACACACACACACACACACACATATATGAATACACGCAGACGTGCATGCCCCCCTACACAAACACACATACAGGAACCAGCATGCACAAACACACACTGGTCCCTTCCCAAAGGTTCTCCGCGCTCGGCTCGGGGAGTAAATATTTGTGCTGCGCAGGTCCTGTGTTTTCCTCCTCACCTCGCCGCCGTGCCAACAACACATAAAATATTCAGGGTGAGAGAAAGAGAGAGACAGAGGTAGAGAGCGATTGGGGGGGGGGGGGGGGGTGTAAGAGAGGGAGAGGAAGGGCGGGAGGGGCGAGAGATGCGAGAGAAGAAGAGCTGAAAGGAGAATCAAGGTTGTGTGGAGGTGGTGGGGGGGGGGGGGGGGGGGTGCAGAGGGAGGAGAAGGGGGCGAAGGCTCGGGAGGGACGTTGGAATTAAAAGGGACGGAGGAAGAGGAGGTGGGGTTAGGGGAGATGAAGAAGGACGAGGAGATGGCAGGGGAGCAAACGAGGAAGAGGAAGCCATTCACTCAAGGAGAGCTGTCAAATGGAGAAACCAACCAAACGAAAGAGAGAGAGAGAGAGAGAGAGAGAGAGAGAGAGAGAGAGAGAGAGAGAGAGAGAGAGAGAGAGAGAGAGAGAGAGAGAGAGAGAGAATGCGACGGCAATAGTCCTTTTATTCCACGGACACAACCATCCCCTTAACCTCCTTAGCAGCAGACAGCGGTGCCCGTAATACATTTGGATTAGCCAGGATGATGAGCCCAAAGCTCTTTGGAGGCGTTCGAGTTCGTAGGCACACGCCGACGGCCTTGCGCTATTCACCGATCAGAATGAGGGATTATACTTTTATTATGGTTTAACATGCCAGTCTGTATGTGACCCCACGGCCTCTGGCACAACGTCAGGCCCACTCTCTCACAGGTGTCCCTCGCGAATGTTCTTGGAGGACCTTCCATTATACGACACCACGGTACACCGACGTGTGAACAAAAAGAACTGTTCCGCACGGTCCTCAAGCGAACAACTCCTACGTAACCCACAGAAAGGGCAGGGGCGTAAAACGGAGAAATGTATCCTACTCGCCAAACTCAATCTTTCCCCTGTGTCTCCCACTGCTGAAACACTCTGTCCAAAAAAAGATGAATTCGATTTGGTTCTCTGATTTGGTATTTAGAAGACCAGCCCGGCTTAGGGAAGTCCGTCTTTCAATTGCGGGTCCGCAGGTCTGTGGGGCTTGAAATAACGTCCAAGCCTAAGAGAGTCAGTTACCCATTCTACATTCGTCAGGGATTGTCCTCCATACAATTAGACAGCTGGTTCCTCTCCACTAGCCCAAACCATCTTTTACGCGCTAATCCCTCACAACACACACACACACACACACACACACACACACACACACACACACACACACACACACACACACACACACACACACACACACACACACACACTGCCCTGCACCCACCCTACCCCTCGGCTGAAATCAATAGTCATCCTTTTGCTTGATTATACAGAAATCCCAATCCAATCCGTTTTGCAATTTCAATACTACCAGCTACTATTAGGCCACAAAGTTAGGATCTGATACTATTGTGTTCTATTCAAGACTCATACTGAACAAGTGGAGCTACTCAGGAAATAAATCTGCCAATATATTCCAAGAAAAAAGCTTAAGTTCCACAAAGAAATGTTCTGCTCACATGTACAAACGTAATTATAGCTTATGTTCATTTAACTATTGAACCTTTCTGAGACAAATGACAATATAATAGTGTGGAACAGGGATTCCAAAGTGAATTAGATATCCGGAACACAGTCAGAGTTTGACTGCAGAGGAGGAAAAGCAAAACGGTCAAAATATGAGAGGCAATCATGTGGTCTCTGTCTGTCTGCATGAGGTAAATGGTTTAGAATTGATCTTTGTGTGGAAAGATCGATGGCCACATGCTTGGAGTCTTTCAAACAGCAGGGTGAAAGAGAAACAAAGATGGGTAAAAGACTGGGGAGAAAGACTGGAAGCCGTCCTTAAAAGCACCTATAGCTGTGGCAATACATTTCATATATATATATATATATATACATACACACACACCAATGTACACACACCAACGTACACACATATACAGGTTTATATATATATATATATATATATATATATATATATATATATATATATATGTGTGTGTGTGTGTGCGTGTGTGTGTGTGTGTGTTTAGAGAGAGAGAGAGGGAGAGAGAGAGCGCGAGAGAGAGAGAGAGAGAGAGAGAGAGAGCGAGAGAGAGAGAGAGAGAGAGAGAGAGAGAGAGAGAGAGAGAGAGAGAGAGAGAGAGATGATGAAGAAGGGGGAGAGACATGCTCGGTAACTTGCTTTCTCATCATTTAAAATCCAAAAGTTGTATGTCAGCAATTTGGAAGAAGTTAAGAAAAACCAAATTCCCCGTATCAGAGTTCCGGCCAGTTTCACTTTACTGCAGCCGATCACAAAGGAGTGTTACCTTTGTGACCCAGGTATGATGTCAGCTACCGTTCATACTCAAGTTTGCTCGGATAACATAGAGCATTTTCCTAGGTGTCCACATGTTATGTAGGCAACCAAAAGCATTTTATGGAGACATAAAGTGACAGAAAACCTGAGTTTATCGTGTAGTTTTTGAAAAACACCATCACAAACCATTGATTGCTTGCTTTGGGCCTCAACTGTAAAAAAAAAAAACAACAAAAAAACGAATCAGTATTAAATGGGAGTACAGGAGTTTATTTTTATTTTTTGTTCTGTTGCAGTAATTTCAATCTATCTGCAGGTTGTTTTGAGTTATTGTGGTGTAATTGCTCCATATAGAGCCGAGCATTATGCAGAATCAGCTTTAGCAGAAGGCTGAAGCCATGAAGCACCATTCGCGCGAAATACTAATTAAGGAACCAAATTGGTCCCCTGGTGACATGCAGCAATAATAACAACATTTGTTCCAAGTAACTGGAGTTGAGTTTCTGATAGTAGAGCTCAAAATATGGGCCTTTTCTTTGATTAATGGTGGAACAGTGGTTTGGATTAGAGAGCGGAAGCTAAGAGGTGTATTGCGGCTGTTTTCTTTTAATTAATACTGACTATTTATGGACTGTTGTGTGTGGAAGTCTGTTGTAGGTGAAGCACCTGCTATGAAACCCCCATATATTAAAACATCAGTCGGAAAAGGTAATTCAAGAAATGATACATGAAAGCATTGCAGATAGAAATCACCCAAGAAGGCGATAGTATCTAAATTGAATACAACACAGCCTTAAAGCAGACGTCACGGCTGTGCGCTGTGCTGGGATTCGTGAATTCAAAGAATGAAAATAATGTCTGTGGACTGTTTCTTAATTATTATTATTTTTGTATTTTGGGGGGGGGGGGGGGGGGGGGGGGGGGGGGGGTTTGTTGGATGCTAGGATGAAGGATAAACGGGTTGTGAGGACTTGTCCCTGTCCTGCTTCACAGAACCACACCATTATTATTAATATTATTATTATTATTTTAATATAAACTTTGTTTAACCAGGAAAACCATTGAGATAAAAAAAAATCTCTTTAACAAGCGTGTCCTGGCCAAGATAGGCTTGCAGCACAAAATAAAAGTGATTACCAAAACAGACACACAAAAACGACAACATTACAATAACTAACCAATAGTACAATTTCAAAAATGTCAATTAAAACATTTACACCCTCATGATTTTCTCTCCAGGTCATTTAAAATGGATATAAAAGCAGCCAGAGAAATCAAACCATTCATTTTTTTGAATCATTTTGCAACATATTCCAGTCTAAGGGTTCACAATACATGAAAGCCCCTTTTCCACTTAACGTCCGCACATTGGGTACTGACAATGTGTAAAATTGTAATGTCCATCACTCTTCTGTGACAAATAAAAACCTAGGTAGGATGGGAGCAGACCAAGAATTGCCTTGTATATAAAAGTATACCACTGTGTTTGCCTGCGGGTTGCCAGAGAAGGCCAACCTACCCGGGAATAAAGCTCACCGTGGTGAGTCAAGGCTTTACAGTTAGTGCTGAATCTAGCTAAGGAAAGCATTATAAGCTGTGTCAATCATATTCAGAGCCTGTGCAGAGGCATGTATATACAAAAGGTCCCCATAATCCAACACAGGTAAAAATGTAGTAGCAGCAAGTCTCTTTTTCACATTAAAAGAAAAACACAACTTGTTCTTAAAATAAAAACATAATTTATGCCTTGTTTTTTTCACCGATAACTGAACGTGTGGCTTTTATAGTATGGGAATCTCCAAACAGAATGCCGAGATATTTATAAGAATTAACCATCTCAATTACCTTGCCTTCAAGAGTGACCATTGAGGGGATATTCTTGGCATTAGAAAACAACATGAGCTTTGTCTTGTCAGCATTGATAACGAGTATTGTACTAGAGTATTTTGGACAACATTAAAAGTACTTTGCAAGTGGTCAAGGGCTTCATGGTGGACGCACAACAATAAACAACAGTCTCAACAGCATAAAATGAAAATTTGCATCTGTTAAATCCTGACCAAGGTCATTTATATAAATGGCGAATAAAAGTGGGCCAAGCACAGAGCCTTGAGGAACATCTTGCAAACAGACATAACATCAGAGCAAAGACCATCTTATTTGATGCACTGAGACCTATCAGCGAGGTAATTTGAGAACCAACCAACTGCTTGCTCTGATAGCCCTGTGTTCCATTGAGAGGGAGAGGAGAGAGATGTAGTATGGACCATTTTCAGTTAAAAACGTCTTTTTCATTTCTAAAGAAAATTAAAAAAAAAATGTGGCATTACATGTTGCACTTCAGGAATGCTGATGATTACGGATCTTCTTCCTCTGAGCAGCCTGTGTGTTCTGTTGAATCCCAGCATTGGAAATCCCCACTTTCACTATATGCTCCCAGACTCTGGTGTGTCAATGTGAGTCACAAGAACAATTAGGCCATGGCCAATGTCACCCACAAACCCTGACTTGTGTGTTTGGGTCAGAGGTAGGTGCAGGTGTTGTGACCGTCTCAGCTACAGTATTGAGTAAGTCACTCAAAGGAGGTAGACATGTATCAGTGGGGCTGTGGACTGCGGGCAATGATTGTGGTATCTTTTGTGTCTTTTAGAAAATATGCACACAGTTATCGCCCTATAGCAATGGATTATTTTACAAGTAATTGATGCATCTACAAATTTGTATTGAAGTTTTTTATAGTACTTATTAATCTATAAGTAAGGTCTGCAAGGAAGTTTTCTTAGAAGGGACTTTGTTCCCTCCATATCCCCTTACATTGCAACTTTGATCATTGTGTAAGTAAATAATATTGTGCCATAGCCTACAATGACATTTACGGTTCTAACTCAGGGAATACTCAATTACCGTTGTGTTCCAGGATATTTTTCCCCAGTGAATGTTTTCATGTGCCTTAGTCTGTTGCTTATTATTTCGGCGAGAACTCAAGGCATGCATGCTTACGCGGAATACATGTCGCTGTCCGTGGTGCTGAAATATCAGCAGCGCAGAGACCAGTTGATTACAAAATGGCAGGACTCATTTCCGCGTGTAGTTTCATCCATTTACTTGTAAGCCACCACCGAAGAGAATAGAGAGTGGGGAGTTGATTACCTCTGCCTGAAAGAAGACATCATTGGTTGTGCACGGTCTTTCTGTATCGGAAAGAAGTTTGGGAAGACATGTCCTCATGTTCGCACAGAAAACTTTGCTGCCGACGTCAACAATTGAGCACAGACAACCAGTTATTAGATACATTTAGCGTGTATCTCACTGCGGTTTTGTATAAGGCTGAGCGGTGTTTGTTATTCAGAGAGTAGCACGCTCTCCGAGGGTCATAGCCGAACTCCCTACTGGTCAGGGCCTTGAGCAAACCCCAGTAGGCTGGTATTGGCGGTCCCTCATCCCCGCTATCGCACAGGCACAGATTAAAGTTCACAGGCCATTACCAACGGTGGGCAGGGGTGCACAGAGCCCGCATTGGGAAATATCGCCTTTGTGTCAGGATCGCTTTGTTCCACCGCAGCCGCTTATCCCTGTGACCAGCGCAAAATTACTTTTTTTTTTAACGATTTCACAACGGTTCATTACCGATGAGGAGGCCCCGCCGCAGAGAGACTTATAAAAGGTAATCTGACATAATTACACACACGCTGCTACACAGGGGCAACCAGACATATCCCCTCTCACACACCTACACACAACGACACCTGCATTGACATGCACTCACAATACCCCCACACAACTGTTAACCAATTGCATGAATTATATGAATTTTACCATGAGATAGGCCTATACCCTCAGGCATGTATATTGAAAAGCCTGTGCTCTTCAACAACTTTATTTGTGAATCCACCAGATCGTTAATGTAGTGCGTATCCAGTAGGATATAGTATTCGCTCAAACGGCAAGCACAACATTTTCCCTCACAGAGTCAATCAATATTGTAAATTGCCCAATAATGTTTCAGATAAATTATAAATAGACGTTTAAGAAATTAAAGCAAACATTACAGTTTGTATCATGGCAATACTTTTCCTACTATTGTCGCCAGCGCTCTTCGCAAGTCTCCGCACTCCTATCATGATGACAACTCCTTGGCTAACATTATCTGTAGAGTCTTTAGAAGTTACTACTCTTGTTCATAGCTGTTCTCAGTGCAGACCCCAATAACACGCAGAGTGCATGGAAGCAGTTGGGTGTTCGCCCACGTATAGTGGCTAATAGAAAGATGTAAGGGTCGCATACAATTCCCTTGTTGTCATAGCAAGTATACCAAAACACAGGTTACTGTGCCTGAATGCTTTTTTGCTCAGACACCTTATAATATACAATATTTCTTCTTTTTTTTTAACTCAGTACTTTCTGTTCTCCTCCTGCAACTCTATTCGTTAAATGGATACAATTTGAGAGAAAGCAAACACAGACTGTGGGTGATCAGCCCTGCACTCAAACATAAATAATATACCTTACGGGGCTGCTTGATGATGTCATCACTCAATACTGAATGACCCATCTTTCTCACTGATAAACTTATCAGGTGTTCACCACACTATTGGACTTGTATGAGAAAGCTTTCCGCGTTCCAATAATTATAAAATCATATCAACGGCACAGATCTAAAGAGAAGAGCGTTGGTATGAACGTTTTCTTAATTGCTTTGTCGGGGTCAAGCCACAGTAAAATGATTGGACCACCGTTCAAAAACACCATGGGCATTTGGTTGAGTCGAGTCTAACGTATCAAAGTGAAATTGTCCATGATATAAATATGGCTCCTCGTCGCGCTGTCAAATGATTGGAATGTCACATGATGGGGCAGACATTCTAAAACCAAACTCATTGGGGAATCTGCCTCCGTTTAAACACACACACACACACACACACACACACACACACACACACACACACACACACATACACACACACACACACACACACACATACACATACACACACACACTAGCAAGCTACATGCTAATCATCCATCTATAATTCACTTTTTTATGATGGATGTTTTATGATACAATGATCCCTCATGGTTTTCTATTTGATAAAACAATCCACCTGTGAACATAGGGGAAAGCTCATGAAACCATGTACCAGTGTGTGGCATTCAGTGAGTGTGAGAGAGTATGACAGGTGTTAGTTGATCTCTATACACTGTATATATATCCTTTCAAAGTTGGTTTTCCCTTCAGAGTTTTGCAGTTAGCTGTTTTCCTCTCTAATCAAATACCTGTAAATAGAATGTCCCAGCATCACTTTTCCAAAGAAAGACTAATCTAATGCAGCCATGCCAAACTGGAAAAGATCGGCTAATAACGTCTATTGGTCTTTACACAATGATATCGTGAGTACAGCTGGCGTATTTTTGAAACATGTATAATGGGACGCAATTACCTTCCAAGTGTATCGTCTGTAAAAGCAATTGACGCATGGAGAAACTATTTTATTTTGTCAAACGCAGGGTGTATCCTGACAGAAGCTCAGGGCGAAATAAAGTTTGTGTGTTAGACATGTTGCATGAGTGTAAATACGTTATTTATCAACCATTATTCATGACCAAAATATTGATCAGTTAGATTTCTGACGTATCCTAGCGCTTGGGTAAATGCACTTTACCTGGATTTTGGAGAACATGTGCTATGACAACACAACAGTTGGGAGGTGTCCACAATGTACTGAAATAAAATATTATATTTTATGAATTAATGTTTGTGTTACTTTGACCATCATAACAAGAGGTTTGGGTATAACTGGAGAGCGAGAGAGAGCTATGGCAAGACACACACACAGAGAGAGAGAGAGAGAGAGAAGAGAGAGAGAGAGAGAGAGAGAGAGAGAGAGAGAGAGAGAGAGAGAGAGAGAGAGAGAGAGAATGCATTTACCCTTCCAGTGAGTATTGAAAGGAAAATTGCTGGAGCCTTCGTTGCGTTGGAGCAAAAAGGTCTCATAATGTGATGCGTTCATATCACGTATAGGATATCCTCGGGGGAGAAATCCAATAGGAAGCGTCATTGTGGAATAACCTCCCAATACTTGGCAGATATATTGCTCACTAAGTGTGCGTACCACAGCTAAACCACGATAATAAACAATTGCTTGTCCATCCAATCGATACTTTCTGTATTTGGTTTTTCTGACAACATATTACGCTTAGCTGTGTTTTATCACGACTTTGTCGCCAACGCTGCGTCTACTATTTTAAACTTGTGCGCAATGGTTCGGTTTCCACTGAGTCTCTCTATCTCTCCCTGTGGCGGGAACCAGGACAGTCGATAACAGGGACTAGAGGAGGTTCGTCGGTTTCCTTTGGAAAGAGATTGTGCTGTTTCTTTTAAATTCGTGCGCGCTACTTTAATGTTTACGGGATTGTTTCTGTTTTGAAGAACCACAGAAAACTAGTTAGTAGGCATAATGTCTTTCTGTGGGAAACATTGTCTGTTCTTCTTTTTGCTCAAAAGTATCCTGTCGGACCCTGTTAATACAAACCAAGGTGAGGTAATTTAACTTATATTTATCTTGTTCTCGTAAGGATTTATGCTGTGCCTTATGTTTTAATGGTTGAAATGAAAAAATACTAACAATCATGTTGTGTTCTGCGTTGTTCGGCTATGCGTAAGTGGTATATAATTGACAATGCACAATCGTATTCCCCTACATTGTTTTTGCTGACTGTCTGACCCCCACTTTTCCACACTGAGAATCAGTAACTATATCAAGCATGATCCATAGTTGTCATGTTGTGGTGAGCGAATAATTTGAATCGGAAGACAGTGCATTTTGTATTCAGTGATTGTATCAGGTCCACTGAGCTGTTGGAGACAATTCTCTCATATAGTCTTCCACCCACGCACCATAAGCAGTGCCTTTTACGTTTAGATGCTTGTCGATGTCCCACTAAAAGTATTCTAGTTATTTTTCTTTGGCCACTTCTGTCTTGCATGTCTTACATTGTCATCCTTGACCTTTTGGGGGTTATGTGGACCTCGTTGCATATGGGATATTTTGTAATCTATGTACGTACAAATCTATGTGTCTCAAAGTTCTGTGGACGAGCACTATATGTTCTAGATTATTATTAAATATTATTTTCCTCTATTTATACATGTACTGCTTGATTCAGTGAATGCTTGGTGTATTTATTAATAGACTGTTGGTAATAAAAAAAAGTAGTTTAAAACGATTTGAACACTTATTTGCACACTTATTTTCCCCCATGAACCCCGATCTCCCTCAATAATAGAATCCATCACCAGAAAACCACACAAATATGGTATTAACTTGTAGCTGTCTTACTGTGAATAATAGAACACAATGTCAACAATCAGACAAGCAACATACAAAAGAATATACCTTGTGTCTGTTCTGCTATGGCTTGGCAACAAATGGTGGTTGTTGTATTATGTTTCAATACTTTTTGAACTTCCACACTATACTTCCTAACACTTAGACAGCTGCTTAGATTAATGAACACAAGTTTAAATAAAACATGAACAATTTTGATGTCAAGGATGCTGATATTATTCCCCACAACTGTAGGTCTAAACTATGATGTTAAAGCACATGCATACATTTGCCAACACTTTTCGTTAAAAACTCATCCCAAGAAGCTGCTTGAGTGATACAGAGGCTGTAGAACACTACGAGTAGGTAGTAATCAGTGCATGCATGGGTAAGCGCACACACACACACACACACACACACACACACACACACACACACATTGATTCTCCTTATTCCACATCAGAAGGGCTTCCAGTTTGACTCTGAACTCAGATAGGGTTCAGTCGTGTTGCGTAACTTTCCAACAGCAGTGTGGTTGGCTCCAAGAGCCAGAACAACCAATGACAATAAACACAGCCACACCAAATCAGCAGCAATAATACAGGACAGCTCCGTCAGCTGTAGTGTCGATCTACAAAACATCCTAGACGTTATCACAATCCATGTTTCAAATTGTCTGCTTGTCTGCGCTAAAACAGTGAGTTGCTCCCCGCCCGCCCGCCCGCCCCCGCCCACTCCCAAAAACACACACACTTTGAAAAGGCTTCCTACGCCCTTGAGTTGTATAACGGATACTGGCCCTCTTATCTCTTTTTTTTCACCCTTTTTTCTTTCCGTGTGCACTTCTTTGCTGTTTCTCTGCCTCTTTACCCTCCTGTAAGCTACGTAGGAATGGGCCGTCGGTGTTAAGCTCTTGACTTCTCCCCTGTCTCGTGGGCTACGCGGCGGCATGTTGTCGTTTTGTCTTAACCTGGAGGTCGCTCTTCTCCACTTGCCTATCTTAGATGTCTGTCTCAGGCGCCTCTCTAAAAGCACTCTTGTCAAACATACGGGTTTGACCCGGGAACCCTCAAAATGTCACATCTGTTTTGTCTGACATTTAAAAAACGCTTTTGTATTTGTATGCGCCTGTGTGTCAGGGGAGCACCCCCCTTCTTTTTTCTCAAGTGTTATGTAAAACCATCTACACCAACTGTTAATAATATAACATTGCTTGGTGGTGGCATGGCCACGTTTTTGCGCATGGAGATCAGCACCCTCTGTGTGCATCTCTCCCAGTCCTCCATACCTGCCGTATTGGGCCTCTCCTGGCAGAGCGTTCAAACACTGCTCCCCTGTGATCGTTGGTGTAGACGAGGCAGGCGAGGATTCAGAGTCTGTCTGCTGCAGCCGTCGCTGGGTGTTCTTCTCCACTTGGCCTATTTAGGCCGGCTGACACAGAGAGAGGAGCTCACAGACAAACCAATAGTCAGACAGACGTCTAGCCAACCAGACCGACAGATAGAGACATCTAGCCCACCAGAGTGACAGTTAGACGGACATCTAGCCCACCAGAGTGACAGTTAGACAGACATCTAGCCTGCTAGACCGACAGATAGACCGACATCTAGCCCACCAGAGTGACAGTTAGACGGACATCTAGCCAACCAGACCGACAGATAGACAGACATCTAGCCTATTAGACCGACAGATAGACAGTCAACTACCCAAGTAGTTGGTTAGAAAGGCAGACGTTTAGCCCACCAGACCAACAGATAGACAGACAACTACCCTACAGATAGTTAGAAAGGCAGACGTCTAGCCAAGGCAGGCTGACAGATAGACAGACATCTAGCCACCAGACAGCTAGCCAGACAGACATCTATTCCACCAGACCGACAGATAGACAGACATCCAGTGGTTTCCAACCTAGTCCACAAAAAAAAACAGCCATTCGAGGTATTTGATCTTCCCAGTGGCAGCACACCTGGTGTAATTAGTATAAGCCTTACTGTAGATGTCTACTTACACCAGGTGTGCTAGCACTTGGGAAGATCAAATACCTGCAATAGCTGGGGGTCCTTGAGGACTGGGTTGGCAACCATTAGCCAACCAGACTGACAGATAGACAGACAACTAGCCAACCAGGCCCGACAGCCCTCCAGACAGACACACATACACTCAGCTAGCCAAGCAGACATTTAGCCAGCCAGCGAGCCAACAAGTCAGACAGACAGACAACCAGCCAGCCAGACTGACAACCAGCCGGACAGACAGAAACCCAGCCGGACAGATAGCTAGCCAACCAGCCAGCCAGACACAGTAAGCCAACCAGATAGAGAGCTGGCGAACGCCCCAGACAGACAGACAACCAGCGCGACAGACAGACAGACAGACAGATAGGTAGTCAATCAGACAGGCAAACAAGACAGACAGGCAACCATCCAGAGAGCAAACCAACAAGACAGACAGACAAACAGTCAGACAAACAGACAGACAGATATGTGGCCAATCAGACAGATAGACAGCCAGCCAGCCAGCCAACCAGCCAACCAACCAGTCCGACAGTTAGCCCGCCTGGCTCTGCCTGCCCTCCCTAACCCCTGTCCACAGCTGAACAAGCTGAATGTGTGGGTTGGAGAGGCTTTGGGTGTCACACAGCTCTAGGAGATTTGAACCAGAGGGACCCAAGAGAGAGAATTGTGGCTCACAGCTCCTGCCCGGAAAAGCTGACGTGAGCAGAACTCGTAAAGCTACATGGGTTCTAGACGGTCCTTTAACTTGTTATTTTCAGCCAAACATTTGTGGTGGAACAGAGCACAATGGACCTGACTCCTTAACGGAGAGCAGTGGAGTAGCCCCGCGTATAGAACCAGACATCCTGACAAGATCCAGCCGTGGAAGGTGGGATTGCGGTGTGGAGGAGTGGAATTACTGTCTATGGCACTTGGAGCTCAGGCCTGGAATTAGTATGTGGTATGGTTTAATAAGATCAGTGAGAAGCAGACACATCTCAGACGGGGCTTTATAGCGAGTGAGGCATTCGGTTGCGGAAGAGGGAAAGAAAAGAAAAAAAAAAACGAGAGAAAATTGAACTGGCATAGGGGATGTTTTATTTACTGTTGTGGACACACCCTGAGGTCTGATGTTCTTTTTATTGTCAGCTCACTAAACAAGTTCAACTTAAGAGGCTCAGTAAACGCAGGCGCCCGGTCTATGAGGTTACGTTGCCAACAGCTCACTTTAGACCGTGGTTATACGCCGCACACTCAAGGAAGAGGTTTATTTAAGGATTTATACTTTCTTAACTGTATTTACCGTGTCTTTTTTTGTGTGTGTTCACACTGTCGGGAAAAGGAAGAAACTGAGAACAGACGTTTGCCCATTATTATGCTCCCAGACAAAGTGGAGGTCTAGACGAGGGTAATAGGATTTAGACAATGGCGACCAAAGTGCTGCTCTCAAATTCAGTCTCCCCGTGTGTGTACGGGTGTGTGTGTGTGTGTACGGGTGTGTGTCAGTTTGCACTAAGTGAGTGAGGAAATGTGTGTATCTGTTTCATTGGGTGTGGGTTAGGATAGTCCATTATGTCCCATGTCCGGATGTAGTTGGTCAAACTCGATTACGCATCATAGTTGGTAGTTTGTTCCCTGTGTCTTTGTGTGAGTGCGCACGTGTGTCTCTTTGTCTCTGCGCACTTTCAAAAGGATGGAATCCTTCTCTTACGGGCTGGGCACCAAAGAAGTGGACAGATCCAACTGATCACCATACAGTCCCTCGCTGTTTAACAAGGTGGTGGGATCGGAGGGAAACGACAGAAGCCAAGAACCCAAAGGCCCAAATAATGATTCACAGCTAATTATGTTCAGCTTCCTTTCAAAAGTGTTTGGTGTGGAGAGTACCACTCACTTTTGGCTCACTTTTTAAACGCACCCCACTTACCTGCCGACCGTCGCCGAGCTAGTCGCGCGCTGGCTGCACACCTAGTCCCTCCAGCTCTTTGTATTTATCTCCACCATTTATCCCTCTATTCAACGCGCCTGGAAACCCCTTGGATCCTATAGAAGCCTTCGGCAGCCGGGGACCATTTTGGTCAGTAACAACAGACTCTCTGAAAACGTGCCTCTGTCGGTTGTATAATGTGGACGGCTGGAGCGAGACATACTTTATTGATGGAGATTGTAATTAACGGGATGTGTGGAGACAAAGGAAATTGCACATTCATCATATCAAATTGGCTCAGGGGGCTTAGCAAGGGCCTGATAATGGCTCTCTTCACGCTTAGGCCGTGACTTGGATGCAGAAAGCTGGAGGAGTGGGCGATAGGGCACACAGGCACACACACACACACACGCACACACACACACAAACACACACACACACACACACACACACACACACACACACACACACACACACACACACACACACACACACAACACAACACAACACAACACACACACACACACACACACACACATACACAACACAACACAACATACAAGCACACGCACACGCACACGCACACACACACACTGTACACTGGTGCATGTGCACACATTTACTTTTTACAAACTTCATCATACAATGACTACAGCACTGGATTTTGTATGAATACATTTTTTGAGTATGGCAGCTTTTTTCTGGCAAAAACGCTTTTTTTTTTCTCAGCCAAAGTAGCTTTCTGCCCCCTTAAGAGTCTGTAGTCTGAAGTTTCTACTACAACACGCATATGGCCATTTTACTTAAAACCCTCTGCCTGTTTGTTCTGTCTCTGTCTTTAAATGATAGGAACTTGTCGTGAAGCACTGAATGCTCACATTTAAAGTTCCCCTGAGGCTTTGAATCAGAGGGCAGAGGACTTTGCAGACTCTGATCAAGTTAACGGAAACAAAGAGTTCAAAGTGATTGAAGGCCCAACGTTGTTTTCTCCCTCGTCAGTACGTTTTGTTGTCTTGGTGCCGTCAAGCACTTCCCTAAACACTGTTATTGCATACGTGGATGAATCTGATGGCTGCTTGAAGGCTTTGCTGCTGGTTGACAACTTGATAACCATTGTTTGTCCACTTTCTCTTTTTCCCAACTTCCACTTCCCTCCCCTCCACGGACCCTCCTCCACTTCTCTCTCTTTCTCTCTTGTTGATTCTGTCTGTCGGAGTCTTTCTCTCTCTCTCTCTCTCTCTCTCTCTCTCTCTCTCTCTCTCTCTCTCTCTCTCTCTCTCTCTCTCTCTCTCTCTCTCTCCTCACTCCATTTTTACTTTTCTTATCTTCTCCCCCTACAGTGATTCTCCTGGACACTACCGCTGTACTTGGAGAGTTGGACTGGCGGACCTACCCGGTCAACGGGGTAAGAAACGTTTCTTGGAAAAAAAAAAAAAAACAGGAGTGTTACATTCGGGAGGTTAGAATTATTAATTTGTTCTTGAGACGAGGCTAACCGATCATAATGGACTTTATTCTCCTTCGCCGCCCCCAAGTGGGATTTGCCACAGACTGGACGGCAAATAAATCAGAGCCACTAACCATCCAATTAGATGTATTTAACGGCTTGTGACACAGTGACTTGGGAGTCGATTATCGGCCCTGTCTGTGTACTTCCCTGTCCCACCACTCCATTAATCAATGAAACGCTCTCCATTCAGCCCCATCTTTCAAATTCACCCACACTGTCGAACGCTGGTGCTCCATCGTTTCGGCCTCCTTATCTCAATGATGGGCATGTGCAATGAGAGAAGCCACGAAACACCAAGGGCTTGTTCACAACTGTAAATACGATCTGCATGAGCATCAGCCGATTCAACTCCATTTAGCCTAATGGAGAGCGTTTAACAGACTGTATTGTTGCCGTTCATCATGAGTTGTGTTTCTTCGAATGAATGACTGCTCTGACAGATATAACAGGCTTGTTCAGAATGTATGTACTTATTCGTTGGAGTGGAAACATGTTAGAGCAAATGAAGGGATGGTCAGCAAGACCAGCAATGAAGGGCAGTGGGTGGATGAGGGAACGTGTAGTGGAGGCTGTTGTGAAGTGCCACCAAACCAAAACCAGCCCTCTTAGCGTCGTCAAGGTGCAGAGCATCCGAGCAGAACTGCAGAGCTGATGCGTTCTCCTCCCTTTATAAAGTCCACCGGGCCCGAGAGCCCAGGTGTGTCCTGCCAGCTGACGAGCGTCCCACTCCTTCCCCCAGGTCCCTGGGGGTCAGCCGCCAATGCCAACAGCGCGCAGGCAGAATGGGAGGATGGTCCCAACGGATACTACTGGGAATTCTGGATTGACCAAAACAATTTAACACGGCAACACACGCTTAACAGTGCAGTGGAATTGTATTTTCGAGGTTTACTAATATAGGGTTCGTTGTCACAAGTTGTATAAAGTTGCATTCGTGGCCGACGATCGATATCGACGATAATCCAATGGCTACCACCAAGGGAAATGCTCTTATTGTGGGGTAGAGTAAATTCAGTGTGCGCTTTGAAACTGTTAGTCTTTAATTCAAATAAAGAACAAACAACTAGATAGAACGTGGGATTGTACTAGCTACAAACTGGAAATGGCCCCGGACCTCAGTTGCTAGGGAAACCAGTGATACTACTGATCCCCATTAGATGTGTAATGAATCTGTCCCTGTGTGTCGATACATAACAGATGTGTCTGGGGCCAAAGATTCCACTCCGACTTGTCTTTGAGGAACAGCCGGGGGGGGGGGGGGGGGGTTATGGGGTGGTGGCGGGTTGCTGTGGGTAACAACGGTGTTGCTTTAATTAGCTGATCAAAAACACAACAAAACATTGCCACACACCTCCGCATCAAATCAATAATTCATCCTACAACACCCGGGATGTAATGATATTTTCACACCTTTCACCAGCCACTCACACACACACACACACAGACACACAAACACACACACACACACACACACACTTGCCACTCCCTTCTTTAGGTATCTGATATCATTGCCAGAGTTGTTGTAATCAAACCCTCACACCTCCAAACAGTGTCAGAGAAGGGAAGGGAAAGTGAGGCAGAGAGGTTGATTTCTCTTGTCTGTGTTTGTTTGTATGTGAGAAACACCTGTACATGGGTGTCTGTTGACTTGAGACTGTGTGTATTGGTTGGCATGTCTGTGTTTGTGTGTATGTATCTTTTGTCTCAGGTCGGAACCACTTGGCCATGAAAGGGCTATAATGTGTTTATTTACTTGATGCTCAGAGGTGGATTTCTCCCCTGGGCAGCTCCACTAGATGCCTGTTTACAGAGTGGTGTTGACTGCTTCTGGTCATGTTTCAAGAGGCCTCCCCAAGAAATTACAAAACAGTTTTCTGTTCACTCCCTAACCTGTGCCTATCATCCCTTCCCCTGTAGGTTGGGGTATTAGAACTAAATAGGCTTTAACCGGGGGTATTTCAAAACTTAAAAACACGGGATTGTACCCCCTCTATTGTGGAGCAAGCATTGTGATCTCTCTGGCTACCGATTACACTTTAGTCAGACTCTTCATTTTCAGGTTGAAGCAGAAAACAGCTTCTCTGAAGATCAAATGTAGGAGAAAGCTTTCCCCCTCTTTCTATTCCCGTTGGCTCATCTCTTCTCCGCCTCCTCCTCCTCCTCCTCCTCCTCCTCTTCCTCCTCCTCTAGTTACTCCTCCACTATTAGCTGGATGTTGAACATGACAGATGCCAGTGGGAGCTGCTGAGCTCTATCTTAATGATGTGCTGTAATAGGAGAGACGAGAGTGAATACATCATTCGGACTGAGCGGGCCTGTACCAACCAACAATAATGATGCTCTTGGTTAGACAGCAACTTCACCTCAGACGGCAGAGGGAGTTTCAGCCGAGCAGTGGGCATCGCCGTTATTGGGGGTGCGCGCGGTAGAACTAGGTGTCTATCGCAGGTCCACGTGAGCCAACAAAGTTCAAAGTTCAAGGCTAGACGGAGCGAGTCTGTTCAGCTGTTGAACATGTAGCTATACGTGTATGAGAGGAGTTTGGGGCTTTCATGAGAATAAACAGGTCTATTTTGTTGAGAGTAATATCGTTGAGTTGTCATCGTGTCGCATGGATTTAAGCAACAGATTTAGGTACGTTACTAAAGTACCCTATTACCTGAAAAAGGCGGTTTCGAGGCTACAACCCTGAAGTTTTAGGGTTTGTTTTTCTGTGCCCTGAGGAGTAGCACGTCCCTGGGGTGCAGTGCAGAACATCCCAGGCTACCAACGGCACGCGCCGGAGTGACAAATCACTCTGCATTCCCATTTGCATGAATAATGGAACTTTGCTAAGTTTTTCCAGGACTGCAGTTACCACGCCTTAGGTCGCATTGCAATTTCATTAGCATTCTCGTCAACGGAATTAGCATACAGCTGTGATGTCACACAGTTCAATGTTGCGTCTGAACTACGTTCAGGATAAAAGTTACGAAACTTCATAATGACCAAAGGCCTAACCAAAATCTGTTGAGAAAAAAAAAATTCATGGGGAAGAAATGGCAAAAATGTGCATGTCATTATACATTTTCAATGGGGGTTTGCTCTTCGAAGTGAAATAAAGTATTCTATAGGTTCAGGTAAACCAGGGATATTTTAAAGTCTTAAAAGTTACCTTTTATTATAAAATATTTATCATAATAGTTTATTTCTACCTTGCTCAGTATGAGCATGTTTTGGGATCTATGTAGTAACACTCCACTTTACTTTGAACGTTTATGGAACCACAGCCCAACTGAGAACGAGTTCTGTATTGCAGTGGCGACCTGTCCCTGTGAGGGGAAATTGATCCTCTGCATTCAACCCATCCTGTACAAACAAAGTATTAACCCTTCCATGGCTTTTGATGGTAGGAGGGAACCAGAGCACCCAGCAGAACCATAGGGAGAACATGCAAACTCCACACAGAAATGACCTGGGATGGTCAGAGTTTGAACCCAGAGCCTTCTTGTTGTGAGTGCTAACCACTGAGTGACCATGAGGCAGCTTTTGTTCTCTTGACCTCATGTCAGGTCATCTTTTGTGGGATTGAGAAAAGCCTTGATTTCCTAACGTTGACAGATGATGGCTGTGATTTGCTAGCCTTAAGAACCAATGGCGTCATTTCCATTTCCTTACCTCCCCATGGGACTCTTTCGAGAGGTGGGCGAACGTGTTTGTGTCGAAATCGTTTTTTTCTGTTCTGTGACAGCCATTGGTTTTCAAAACGTTTCACCTTTTAATGTCAGAAGTTGTTATTTTTATATTTAAAAGCTTCTCTTTGGGATGGGCCTCATCCAGATACATGCTATTCTCAAGTGGCCCACTTTACTGCATTAAAGGGCCCTTTTATCAGAGATGTATGAAGTGGCCATGATTGGTTAGAATACGTTGCATTAATTATAATTATTTCATTATTATAAATTATTTTCTTACAATGGAACATTTTTGATTGATATAATTATAATTTTAGGTTTCGTCTTGATTTTAGGTTTTCAGAGTGCATTATATTCATTATAGCTGTCCTAAAATACAAGATGGTGGCATTCTGTTGCACTTTTTAAGTCACTCTTCTATCTGGGGACCTTGACCTTTTGCCCAGGGAGCCTGTGTGAGTAGCCAATGGCAGACCTGGGCTTGAGGTCTGCCATTGCATCCCCCCCCCCCCCCACCATGCCATACTATGATGGCAGGTACTTTTTTATAAGAGCAGGAGCACTTAGACAAGGATTGATTACCATTTTCTCCCATGGGTGTCTCATGAAGCTAATTTAGATTACTTAATTAACATTAGATTACCTGTGTTAGCACAGTCAAGGTTAATGTATATTTAATAATTAAAATGTAGGCGCACTCGACCTTAATTGTGTTTCGAGTTACTCGTGGGCTGGGCTTGGACTGTCTATGAAAAGGTCAGCAGGGACGATAACGGTCTCGAAAGTGTGATGCAAGTCGTTTTTAATTTTCAAATTCCATTTGGAATCTGTGAGTGTGGGTGTTTGCAGGCGTGTTTCTCATGCCAGTCAAATGGAACACACAAATGTGAGGTTGCGGATGCATACACTCGCGCACACACTCGCACGCACACACACACACGCACACACACACACACACACACACACCAGCCTCGAATGAATTGCTAGGCAATACAATCCATCACCACACAGACCTGTAGCCTTTCACGTGGAGTAGACAGAGAGTCACTGCTGTCATCAGGTTGATCGATTCTTTTCCATCTCTCGGCTTTTCTCTCATCCTGCCTCGGCCTATTTCTGTGTGATCCTGTGGGTTCCTCGGCTTCCCAGGGCCAGATGAATGGAGCGGTGGCCTCCGTTAGAGCTCTTGGTGAGCGGTGTGGGACTCATGCATCACTTTTATCATACCCCTTCCTGACTTAACGCTAGTCACAGATAGAGCTTATCCTTCCAGCTACTTTGCCACCTGAGTGTTTGTGTGTGTGTGTGTGTGTGTGTGTGTGTGTGTGTGTGTGTGTGTGTGCGTTTGTCGTACTGTTGGTTCTGCTTTAAATGGATTTAGGATTAAATCACCACTTGTGTGATGCCTGCATACCACTTTATCAACGTCCATCCTTTGCCAACCTAACAGTCTAGTAGGTCAGAACTAGCCCTCAGTGACATATGGTACGTTTAAGTTCCTTAATGTAGTTTCTAGTTTCATTTTATTTCTCCCACCAAACAAATGTGTTTCTCTTCAGATAACAACCAATAGAAACAATAAAAAGAAAGATTGACAGGCGACCCACACTGCTCACTTTGATGGCATATAATTGCTGATAACTGAAAATAGTTCAATCTTGGGGGGGAAATTTTAGGGGGAAAAACGTAATTGCTGGTTTAATTGAACCCAGTCATTTCAGAGGTGAAAAGTAATAATAATATTAATAATTTGAGGGAAAAGCAATGATAAGAAAGAAAAAAACATGAACATCATAAAACAGGGCCATAATCATAGTCTTTTCACAATCTGTGACTAGGTTGCTCCTTCAGCTTTTAGTTATTTTCGTATTAGGACCTTTTCCTTTTGTATTTAAAATTGCCAGATATGTTTGACTATTGGAACACTGGGTCAAACAGAAGGAGAAAGAGTTCTGTCAGTAGATGGCAAGACTTTCGAACAGCGTTTTGCTCTCTGATCACAATACCTTAAAAGCAGAAACGACTAGAGAGAGTGTGTGTCTGTGTCTGTGTCTGTGTGTGTGTGTGTGTGTGTGTGTGTGTGTGTGTGTGCGTGTGTGTTAAGAGTGATGTAAGAGGTGTGTAAATGTCGGTAAGACCAGCAGTCTGTGTCTCCCTCAGGTTTGATGTCTCACTCCTCCATCAGCAGGGCTAGTCAGAGTTCAAGACAGAGACAGAGAAGGAAGGAGAAGGTTTCCTGGTGCACACGATAGCTGGCAGCGCCTGCGAGTCTCCATCTTACTCCCCTTATTGGCACTATCCTCTGCTCCAGAGAACATGGACTTTAGTGCCACCGTAAAGAAAATACAGTGTCTTCTGTTATAACAAGAAGTCACCCTAACCGTGCCTTGTGTTTTTCTCATTTCTCCTTCCTCTTCTCTCCCCTCCTTTTCATTCTATCCATTTCTACCCTTTTCTTTTCTTCGTCTTTAAATTGCACCACGCCTCACTCTCTCAATCTTTCTCTCCATCTCTATCTCCGCCTCCCCCTGTGTGTGTGTGTGTGTGTGTGTGTGTGTGTGTGTGTGTGTGTGTGTGCGTGCGTGCGTGCGTGCGTGCGTCTGTGTGTGTGTGTCAGTGGGATGCTATCACAGAGATGGATGAGCAGAACCGGCCCATCCACACCTTCCAGGTCTGCCATGTGATGGAGCCCAACCAAAACAACTGGCTGAGGTCCGGCTGGATCCAGCGCCAGGAAGCGCAGAAGGTCCGTCTCCGAACAACACCAGGCTCCGTTATTCAAACACACATTCGCTTGCCCCCCCCCCCCATGAATTGACTCAATTTCATCCCCAGATGTTGCTGTTCAGTCTCATTGATCTTGACAAATCTTTTAAATGTTGGTTTTGTGTGCGAGTGACACCTAGGGGGAGAAAAAAGTGCAATCGTCGGTGCGAGTACAGACGTGAAGGAACAAAACCAATACGCACACGTTTCCAATGATCGCCAGCCGGCAGTAAGACACGCGCCCTAATGTCCGGCGGTGTCATCGCAGGTGTACGTGGAGCTGCGGTTCACCCTGAGAGACTGCAACTCCATCCCCTGGGTGTCCGGGACCTGCAAGGAGACCTTCAACCTCTTCTACCTGCAGACGGAGGAGCTGCAGCCGGCCGGGACCCGCTTCCGCCCTGGGGACTACGCCAAGGTAGGGGACCCGTGTCAGGACTCTCAGACGCGGGCACAGGGTAACGCGGGCACAGGGTAACGCGGGCACAGGGTAACGCGGGCACCGACGCCAAAAAAGGTGGGGATTCAAGAAAGACTAGAAAGGTGCGCCAAAGAAAACAGTGAGCACGCGGGAACGCAGGGAAGCATGGTGCGACACACAATGGCGCTCTTTTAATGGACAACTGGAAATATACATACACGGCCAATGGTGCACCGATTGAAACAGAATACTGGGGCGGGGCAGGAACTTAAATAGGGATGGGGGCAACAAGATAATTCAACTCAGGTGACAACAATAAAACAGTGAGTGCCGCGTGGAGGTCTCAGCCCGGAGCTGTCCGGGGTGCCGACCTGCCTCTCCGCCGTGTCCTTGGAACCGCCGTGCACCCTCTGGGTGTGGAGGTGGAGACGACGGCGGGACCCTGACAACCCTGGGCCTCCCCATGGAGAGAGTGGGGCCGGAGGGCTGACCACGCCTAGCCTGGATTTCCAACACTGATACATAATATAGTCTAGTGGGTTTTTATCATGTGAATGATTTATTAATGAATCGTCATGACTTTCTTATTGCAAATACTTGAAACAAAATAGCAGCAAAATAGTCAGGGAATGTATCAAAACGAACACAGATCATCTATTGAATTATTTATGTATCCTTGAGTGTATGCCTTTTACTTTGCCTTGGAATATAAAGTGATGTCTTGAATAATACATTGATAGGTTCCATGACTGACGAAGTCGTAAACCTATGGCTTTGCAGGTGGACACCATAGCAGCTGACGAGAGCTTCACCCAGACGGACCTTGGGGACCGCGTCCTGCGTCTCAACACAGAGGTCAGGGAGGTCGGGCCTGTGACCCGGAAGGGCTTCTACCTGGCCTTCCAGGATGTGGGGGCCTGCATCGCTCTGGTGTCAGTGAAGGTGCGTCTCCCAGATGTTCTAGCTTGCTATCTGGGTTCCCAACCCACACCCCTAACCCTATTTAATTAGTGTGGCATAACACTAACCCAATGATAAACACAGAGCTGAAGTTAGCTTAGGGCCAGGGCAGACGCATAACCTTGGTAATGCTCATGCGTCTGATGAAAGCGTCATATACTTCCATTTTTATTTAGGTTTAGGTTGATTTTTATTGATAAGAAACATTATTTGTATCGTTACATATTATAGATGCTTTAATTCACCCCTCGTAAACAGTTCTGTGTGTAACATTTTAATAGTTTTACCTTCCAAGGCTTCTCTGAGAGCTCTTTAAACGTTCTCTCCAAACACACCAGGTGTTCTACAAGCGCTGCCCATCCACTCTCCGCAACCTGGCGGCGTTTCCCGACACGGTGCCCCAGCTGGACTCGTCCTCCCTGGTGGAGGTGCGTGGCGCGTGCGTGCAGAACGCCGAGGAGAGGGACACGCCCAAACTTTACTGTGGAGCCGACGGAGACTGGCTAGTCCCCCTGGGGCGATGTGTTTGCAGCACTGGACATGAGGAAATGGACGGATACTGTCACGGTGAGCAGTGTGCGTGTGTGTGTGTGTGTGTGTGTGTGTGTAACTGTGTTTGTGTGTGTGCTGCCGCTGAGTATGCTGAGAACAGCCTATCCCCAGTGCAACGGTTTATGATTGGCCTGACATGTCATTAAGAGTGACTGTCCCTGTAGGCAGCATTTGTGTATTGTAGTCTCCAGATAACTAGGCTACTACAACTGTTAGTTCCTACACTTGGCAGCCTAATCCCTGTGCCCAGGTCGGTGGTGAGAGGTCTGCAGATTGTTCGGTTTTTAAGAGAAGCTGCCGAGAGATGAAGTAATCCCCAGACAGGGTGTGCAATCATCGCTAGTCGTGCCATATGTAGGACACACTCCTTTCTAGAGCCGCGATGCAGCTGGGTAATGCGGTACTTTGCTTCCTGTCGATTTGTACGTTTGTGCCAAAAGTTGTGTATTGTCAATTCGACACGTTTAATGGGCAGGCCAAATAGTGTATCTTTACTATTTATGTAAATAGTAAATTCTTTGTAATGTGGACTTGAATAATTTATTAAAATGTGTGTGATTGTGTGTGTGTGTGTGTGTGTGTGTGTGTGTGTGTGTGCGTGCGTGAGTGTTTGTGTGTGTGTGTGGGTGCCTCAGTCTGTGTCAGCACAGCAAGCTCCACCACCACTGTTGCTGCTGCTGCAAAGGGAATCTGTAAGTAGTTTGCAGGGCGTTCTGACTGACAGAGAGAAAGAGTGAGAGAGAGGAGAGGACAAGTGAGGGAGGACATGGGATGGGAGAGAAAAGAGGAGGCATTGCATCAGATAGAAAGACAGGTCTCAAGGGCTTCCCAGTCATCTGCAAG
>CM030173.1:6388319-6438319 GCA_017639675.1 Aplochiton taeniatus | reverse complement strand
GTACCAATCAGGAAGACTCGCAGTAGAATCCCTTCCTCATCACCGCTCGGCCAGTGCAGCCCAGCTGGGGGCCAGCTTGGCTAACTAGGCGCCATTCACACACGCTGAATGAAGGGGAAATTACCGGAGATCACGCGCTTTGTTGTGGAGATGAGGTGGCGGAAGGGAAGAGGCTGACGAGGATGATGATGATGATTACGAGGAGGACGATGATAATGGCGAGAGACCCTGTCAACCGCTTATGATATAAATTCAGCCTCCCGACGAGAGGATAGGACAGACACTGATGCACGCATGAGCTACTCCTCACATTGGAGCTCAGTCCCTCCGTCTCTCTATCTCTCTGCGGGGGGAGACCTGTGCCGGTGAAAGGCTAATTAGCATTCCGGATCCCTCTCGGCGGGATTTGTGTGTCCGAATACAGGGGAATGAGAAAAGGCGGGAATTAGCGGAATCGCCGAGACCTCCGGGCCGGCAAACATCAACTCCTGATTGAATTCCCCACCATGTGACACATTTTTTTTTCCATGAAATCCCTAAAATATATATTTATTCTGTAATTTTCATCTGATTTCCTGTGCGCGACGCCCTCCCAATTCCACCGTGGTAATGGTATTATTTCCAGCTGCACAGACTATTAAGTAATTGTGCTATCGCTGCTTTGTATCCCTGCTTAGAAACACAGAGGTAGGAGGAAGCAATAGGTAATATGTTTTTTTCTTTCTTCTTCTTCATCTTCTGATAAAACCCGAGATGGGGAGGCGTGGAGGGGTGTGGGGGGTCGAAGAAGGCAGAGCCCCAATGTAGGGGAAATAAATGAAGTTACAGACAGAGGAAGGAAGGAGAGATTAGAGAGGGAGGGTGGAAGAGAGAAAGAGATAAAGGGGGGGGGGGTAAATATAAATTAGGTGGGAAAGACTGGGAGAAGACATGCCATATTAGTGTGTTCCAGTCTGCAGAGCTGAGCTGTCCCATTTTGAGTGGCTGGAAATTTCAGACTGCATGCGGACTGTAATTGCATTTTTACACCAACCTGTCTCTATGTTAATGATAAAATTGTTTACCTGCAAGGTAAGGTAAAATAGGACTCATAAATGCACACATATGGAAATGCACTTGCTGTGTGTTTTTATTTTATTTTATTTTTTATACATAGGACTTCGTTTTGAATTATTTCTGTAATCTTGGTTTTAAATGTATATATATAATAAATGACAAATCGATCACAAACTGGTAAACGGAGGCCGAAGTTGTGTTTGTCTTCATTGCTACTTTAGTAACCGTACGCACTACGCCCAGAGAAAGGCCCTTTCTAAAAGAGGAACTCTAATCAACTGTTCTCTGTCCATCCCTCTCTCTCTCTGCAGCGTGTAAGCCCGGCTTCTACAAGGCATACGCTGGGAACATCAAGTGTTCCAAGTGTCCTCCACACAGCTCCAGTCATGACCAAGCGGCCACCATCTGCCACTGTGACAAGGGGTTCTACCGAGCCACCAGAGACCCGTCCAGCATGGCCTGCTCCAGTTAGTACCACCCAGGAATTCATCTGTCCTTATTCATGTCTAGCTACTGTCCGTCCCTCTGCCTGTCGGTTTGCATGCAAGTCTCGTTCTCGTAAATCAGTGCAGTACGCGTGTAGAATTGTCTGAATTTGCAATGAAATGAAATTAAAATATAGGCAGTCCATGCATTTCCTCATAACCCACCAGCTCAGCTACCTTTCAATAAGAGAACCGTTTTCGGTTTCCCCCAAACTGCCCACAGGACCGCCCTCGGCCCCCAGAAACCTGGTCTCGTTGGTCAACGAGACGGCTCTCTTCCTGCAGTGGGCTCCTCCCAGCGACTCCGGGGGCAGGAAGGACCTGACCTACAACGTCCTGTGCCAGCGCTGCGATGGCGGCGGCGGGGGCGGCGGGGGGGACGGGGGCCCGGCGCAGTGTGAGCCCTGCGAGGCCGACCTGCGCTTCCTGCCGCGGCCGCTGGGGCTGACGGGCACGTCGGTGGCGGTGCTGGACTTCGGCACGCACGCCAACTACACCTTCCATGTGGAGGCGGTGAACGGCGTGTCCGGCCTGGGCGTGTCCCCGCGCTCGCTGACCAACGTCACTGTCACCACACACCAGACCGGTGAGCTTGTTTTTTCCCGCCATTTTTTCCACCCCTTCTTCTTTTGCCTCTCGCCTCCGGCCCCTTTTTCTCCGACGTCGCGGATAACTCTGAGGTCCCTGGACCAGGAGCAGAGATCATCAGGGCTCATCACCGGCCATCGGCGGCTTGAATCAGGAGAAGATTGGCCTGATTGAGACAGCCCGTTTCAGACCCCTTTCTATAGGGAGTCCCACCGAGGGGCTCATCAGCCCCGTACGGCTCGTCTGTTTGCGTGCAGACATGCGCACACGCACGCACGCACGCACGCGCGCGCACACACACACACACGTTCACAAACGCACATGCGTACCAGGCACACAGACTTCCATTAATCTATCGAATATATCTTTAGATTGGTAGAGAAAGGGAGACAGACAGAGAGAGAGAGAGATAGAGAGTTAGAGTAAGGCTGTCGGGGTGTAGCAGTAGAGATGTGCTCTAGGGTTGGCATATTACTTTGCACCACCCATCCAGACGCACAGTCCGATTTCCCCTTCCTCTTAAATTGATTCAATATGCAGAGTGAAACCCAGAGATTTTGTTTCCGATTGCCTGTCGAGTAAAGCCTACTGATCCAATGAGAAAGGCAGCAGTGATTAGAGATACTGTCCTGCAGACTTAACTACAGATATTTTCCATATCAACGGATTTTTACCCTGTAGTCGTCAGGCAAAGACGACCATATAGTCGAGCCTCCCTCGGTCGGGGAAAGATTCTAGAAGCTGAATGTGTGCAGTCCAATCTCCAGTGTGTGTTTAGCTGTGGATGAACAAGTTGATGGAGAGGTAATGGGCAGGCAGGAACCCTGGGGCTAAGCTGACCTCTCTCTCCCTCCGTCCCTCCCTCCCTCCCTCCCTCCCTCCCTCTCTCCCTCCCTCCCTCCCTCCCTCCCTGCCTCTCTCTTGGTCTCCGTCTCTTTTCTTTCTCACCCTCTCTCTCCCTCCCTCCCTCTCCCTCCCTCCCTCTATCTCTCTTTTTCAAGCTCCCTCTCTGTCCGTCCCCCCCCCCCCTCCGTCCCCCCCTCTCTCTCTCTCTCTCTCTCTCTCTCTCTCTCTCTCTCTCTCACCTTATGCCTCTGCTCTGAAACTACCTATTCTCGTTTTAGCTCAGCATTTCTCTCTTTCCTTACTACTGTCTCTATCGGCCTTCCCTTCTTCTTTCTCTGCTCTGCTCTGCTAATGAGGCAGGAGGCAGTCAGGCAGGCTGACCCTGGGTAAGCTGACACAGCGTCTCTGGCCTTCACTCAGTCCTAATGAGGGAATCAGGGCTGCACTAGCGTCAGCGGTCAGTGATTGTGTCATGGAGATAGTAATAGTTAACACCCTGCCCCTTTGGCTTGCGGGGCCTTGACCTCAGCTGTGTGGAGACCAGAAGTCACGGTGGACAGATCCAACTAATTATCATACCGTGTCTATCTACCGTGGAGAAAAGAAGGAGAGGTGCAAGGAAAGATGGAAGGAAGGAAGGAAGGAAGGAAGGAAGGAAGGAAGGAAGGAAGGAAGGAAGGAAGGAAGGAAGGAAGGAAGGAAGGAAGGAAGGAAGGAAGGAAGGAAGGAAGGAAGGAAGGAAGGAAGGTAAAAGTAAGTAAAACCCAGGTTGTGGGTAAGAAATCAGACACATTACAGTCGAGAGACAAATAATTATTCACAAACAGTTCCAAAACACATCCATGTTTCTGGCCATGTTTTGAAAAAGAATAAACCAATGTTTATTCCAGCAATTGTGTCATGACCGTATTGGAACTGATAGGGCTGCTAGGTTGCCATTAGGCAGCATTGCTCTGTGGGAGAGTGAGTTAGTCTTCCGAGCCAGCCAGGAGAAGAAGGAGGAGGTGGAGGAGAAGGAGGAGGTGGAGGAGGAGGGTAGCAGAAGGTGGAAACTGGAAATGTAAATATTCTCTCCTGAGGCTGAGAAGCAGCCTGCTGTGCCGTTCCCATCAGGCTTTTTAGGTCGGGATTGACTCGTCAAAACGGAGCTGTCAGCTCCTGCTTCGTTTCGCGGAACACACACAGGCATAGGCGCACTCTGGCGTCCTCACACACACACAGGCACACTGACACACACACACACACACACACACACACACACACAAGCTTGTCAAAATGGAGATGTCAGCCTGGTCTCGTCTGCCTCTGCTGAACGTTAGAGCTTCTCTCATTACCAACTGTCTGGCAGGCAGCTCAGCTCCCTGGCAAACAAACAAACAAACCAACACGCACGCACGCACGCACGCACGCACGCACGCACGCACGCACACACACACACACACACACACACACACACACACACCTATGGTGGCGTCTTTGCCCCTTCCTCTGCCCTGCTTTTGAACCCCAGCCCACCCACTGTGCAAAGCCAACCCTATTGGTAATGGTTTAAAAGTGCATTCACAACATATCGCCGATTTAGAGGACTCAACTTTTACCGCAATAACACAGACAGTTGCATAAGCTTGAGGGTCATAGCTCCACATACAACTAGAAGTGCATTACTAAAAGGTTTCCACAAAGACTTTTACTAGGCCCGTTCAATCTATTTTAAATATTTATTCATTTAAATTTTCTTTTTATCATTTTTGTCCATCTTCTCAGATTATCTTTGAAGCATCGGTAGGATAGTATATGTTACTGATGGCTCACGAAGGCAGTCCGTGTCGTAATCCATACTTGGTCTAAATCCTACTTTCTCAGTCTCAGTCTTTTCCTTTGTTTCTAGTCTATTTGCTATCCACCCCTCTCCTTTTCTGTCTCTCTTCTGCTATATCCCCCTTCTCACTTTATCTCCACTCAACCCTTTTTGTCTGCCATATCTATTTACAGGCACCATGATAGTACAACGTGCTGAAGTGGCATACACTTGAGGTTGCGAGAGACAATTTGTAGGGGAAAGTTTACAGCCAAGTGTCCGTCTCCCCCGCCCCCCCCCCAAACAGGGTTGAACCAAAACAGGGTTGTTCGTCAATGTCATTTTAGGCTGATGACGGGAGGAGTTTCTGTGATTGATGGCAAGTTATGTCTGGCACGAGATAATGACGACGATCACAAAAGAAAATCTGAATTAGAATTCAACAGCGGGTTTTGTCTCGAAAGCATTAGAGAGGATTTGTTTTCCTCTTCACACCCTCGTCATTTGCAAATTGCATATTAATGGATCATTATGCTTTTAATTATGTAAAATGTATTCAGACAGAATTGCCAGTGAATCCTCCCTCTCCTTTTGCCTGGGCTGTCTGAACTTGATAAGTTGTATTTTTCATTCCTGCTTCCACGCATGTCATCAATTACAATTAAAGAGGCTGGACAACGGTTCGCGGGAGAATTGTAATCAGTTCGAATTGGTGCATGGGATTTTCCGTACTTGATACTCTGAGATCTGAGTTTCTCAAAATAAAGGCTGTCAGGTTGTGATTCGCTACATTGTTACAGCCATTGAAATTGAGGAGGATGGTTTCAAAGTGTACAGTTGATCATGTTGATCATTTTAGCGGGTTGGCTGTCACGCATAGATGGCCTTGGCTGGCCTGCTCTTTTAGCTTTTGTCCTCCTTCTCCTCTCCTTCTCCGCTTTTCTCTTCACTGGTTTTCTCCTTCGTCATTTTTTCTTTCTTTCTTCTTCTTCTGTTCTGTCCTCAGCTCTGGGAATATGGCCATTTTCTATTTATATGATCAGATGTTGGGGAGATACAACCCCCTGGGGACCTTCTCCTTCTCACTCTGCTCTCTGCTCTGCTGTTTTTTTTATCTGGCTTTTTCTGTCTCAAACTTCAGGTGGGTCTCTGTGTGTGTCTGCCTGCCCATCTGCTTGCCTTTGTGCTTTTCAACCCCAACTGTATCTCTGTCTCTTTCTAGCTCTCTGCAGTCAAATCCACGCAAACATTTCTTTTTGCGCCAGCAGCATTTTAGTAAATGAGTAAATCAGATCTTCCTTTCTTCCGCTCCGCGTTGATATCTCTTGACGTCTACTTGATCCGCTGCACAGCACGCTGTGATTTGAATGCATAGACCATCTCTTTCTCTGCCAGACCCCTAGTATCTATACAGTAGAAAAACGAATCCTTCTGCTACTCACACACGCACACACACACGCGCGCACACACACACAGACACACACACGCTCACGCACAGCAATGCAAAGCCTGTGGAGTTGCGTGCTGGTAGTGCTAATTAGAGTCAGACACAGGTCGAGGCCTTGGTAATGAGTTCTCATCGGCTTGGTTTAAGCCCTCCATAGGCCAGTTGACTGCTGGGCTGCAGAGCATACAGTAGATGGAGCTCAGAGGCTTAGAGCCTGCCCACACGGAGAGGAGCAACGTTGTGCTGGTGCACACTTCTTTCCCTCACGCCATTTTGTTCCCCTTGTTTCTATTTCTGATTCCCTTCCTCCTTCTAACCCCCCCCCCCCTCTCTCTCCTTTCTACTCCTCTTTCTTTTTCCCCCACAATAATACAAGATAGAACTGAGCTGAGCTGAGCTGAGCTGAACTGAGCTGACCTGGGCTGGGCTGGGCTGGGCTGGGCTGGGCTGAGCTGGGCTGGGCTGGGCTGGGCTGGAGTGGGCTGGGCTGAGCTGAGCTGGGCTGAGCTGGGCTGAGCTGGGCTGCCCTGATTAGCTGGCCTCATTCACAGTAGTTGGTGAAATGGCCGTATCTTCTTCCCCGTTCCATTCCACACAAGTGTTTGCGTGCTTATGGGTTTGTGTGTGTGTGTGTGTGTGTGTGTGTGTGTGTGTGTGTGTGTGTGTGTGTGTGTGTGTGTGTGTATGTGTGTGTGTGTGTGTGTGGGTGTGTGTGAGTGTTTGAGTGTGTGAGTGTGTGTGTGTGTGTGTGCGTGTGCGTGTGCGTGTGTGTGTTTGTGTGTGCGTGCATGAACAGTGAGAGTCATTCCTCCAACAGAGGCTGTTATTACCCAGGAGACAGCTTGGCCATGGGCTCGGTGAATATTTATTTACATGGATGGAAAAAAATTCAATCAAGCCTGCTCAGGCTACACAACAGGGCTGAAAACATCCCACACACACACATACACACACAGACATAGATGCACTAAATGTCACATACACTTGCACAGACTGAAACTTAACACATATACAATCAGCTCTGGTAATGCAATTCTCACCAACACATTTTAATTCCCCAATCGGGTATTGGTTATAATATGTTTGCTATCCGTTAGTAATGAGTGTGAAAACTGACACTAGGCTCCTAACAAGTTGCCAAGAGAAGGGGTGTTACAAGCTCACAGCATAGCCCGGTGTATAAAGTCTATGTACTGTTTAGATGGTATTGACAAAACATTGTCAATGCATTGTCATCTCACATGTAATCTTTCAGTACCCTCTATTCCGAACAGCCTAGCTGTTCCTGAACTTACTTTAAGAAAGCACAGCTCAATGTCCTCAATCCAACAATATTAATAAATGACAGAACCATAGGCTAAATGTTACAAAGATGTAAGGGGGGAAACAAAGCTATCTTTGAAAGTTAATGAGACAGTATTTCTTTCAAAATAAAGTGACAGCAGAAGTGCTGATTTATAACATGGAAATCTCTGTACGTATGTTGCACTCACTCTGTATTTGTTGGTGTTGGTGAGATTCTTTAAAAAATGGAAAATTTGAAGTGTCGTGGCTATTTCCTCTGTATTTTGTATTGTAATGTATTTTCCCATTATATATTACATGAGTCAATTACTTTTAATTGCATTTCAAACACATTTAGAATTCACTGCTACAGTGAAAGTCCACAACGCACAACTTTTATTTCTTCTTGTTTTGTGTTGTAAACATCATACCATAATCTGTCCATAGGTCCTTCACTAGTGGGAGTTGTGAAGAGGGACTGGGCCTCTCAGAACAGCATTGCCCTCTCCTGGACGGAGGTGGAACAGCTTCCTGCTGACATACTGGACTACGAGGTCAAATACTATGAAAAGGTAACAGACCTGTGAGCCAACGGCCCCCTCATGCCAGCAAGTTACATTTCCACCCATATTAGTGATACTAACTGAATCAGAACGCATGGGTCTACCATCTGTATGACTTTAAAACGGACAAAGTCGGACATGGAACTTAAATGAGCGTTTAATAAGAGCGGTGCCATGGGAAAACATACAACTCCACGTTCTACCAACTGATGAATCATCAGTGTTGTCCATTGGCTCTGTGATATCTAGTAAGATCTGATACGATTTGCTACTGACTAGGCCAGTGTTATCAGCTTGCTGGGGTGATATTGCATAGAGGCAGTCTGACATGACATGCCTCTAGGTGATGCCTGTGATGGCTTGTCTGTTTGCCAGGAGCAGGAGCAGCTGAGCTATTCCTCCACACGGACCAAGACCCCCAGCGTGGTGGTGACGGGTCTACGAGCGTCCACGCTCTACGTCTTTCACGTGCGCGCTCGCACCGCCGCCGGCTTCACAGGCTACAGCCCCAAGTTTGAGTTGGCCACCGGAGAGGAGAGTAAGAATGGGGTTTTTACATGTATTAACATGAACTGACATTTCTGCTGTTTGTGTTTGTTTGCCTTTTTGTTTGTGTGTGTGTGTGTGTGTGTGTGTGTGTGTGTGTGTGTGTGTGTGTGTGTGTGTCAACTGTATCACTCTTGTTCCCTTTCTTTGTTGTGTTCAGATTCTGACATGGCACCAGACCAGAGTCAAGTGCTAGTGGTTGTCACGGCAGCGGTTGGAGGCTTTTCCCTATTGGTCATCCTCACGCTTTTCTTCCTTATAACTGGAAGGTAAGATTGACCAACTCCCCCTGCTCAATTGTATATGGGATCCCCCCTCTCTCTCTCTCTCTCTCTCTCTCTCTCTCTCTCTCTCTCTCTCTCTCTCTCTCTCTCTCTCTCTCTCTCTCTCTCTCTCTCTCTCTTTCTCTCCCTCTCTCTCCTAATCTCTTTCACTCACACTATCATTTTCTCGCCCTCACGTTTTTATCGTTGCACTTTCTTTCTCTTTATCTCTTGCCTTCTTCCAACCTCCCTTTCTCTGCCATTATCTCCGATAGTGATCATGTCCAATCAGGCGTCTGTTAATGGGCTCTTTGACCACCCAGCAGACGCTCTCATTTTACGATTGGTTGAACACTTTTCCGCCTCGTTACCCTGCATGCAGTGCTTCTGCCAGCCGCCTCTATTCACTGGCTCGCTCGGGCTCTGATGTCGACAGCGAGTGTGCGACTCCTGTAGATTGGATAACACGGGCGCTCTTCAATTTGACACTGAATTTAAACAAAGTGACACCTTGTGCCGGTGCCAAACTGAAAGAGAGTTTTCAATAGCCGTGTAACCTGAGAGTAAATTCACTTTCTTTCTTTCAGTCGGGGTTTATTAATCCTTTATTTATAAAGGGTTGACTGACTGTGACCACTTCTTTTTTTCTGCAGCAGTGCCCCGGTCACAAGGCACCTAATGGGAATCAAAATAAAACAACCAAAACAAAACGAAGACAAGAACACATTTGAAAAACAACAAATAATACAAATGTGTCACGATCCAGTGCACAGTTTCAAGTCTGTCCCATTTCAAACCCAGTCGCTCCTCCACAGAGGGGCTCAGCACGTGATGCACATTGTCTGTCAAACGATGTCATGGTTGCCGAGGGTCCCCGTTTTCTCAGTAGTGGCGGCAGACGACGGCAGCAACGAAAGTGGGGGAGCAGGGCGTCCCTTGAGGCCACTCTTCCCCACTTTGGTGGAGGGTCATGCCAACTGTTTGGTGGCAAGACTTTGGACAGGTTCCAGTCCTCTACCCGACTTATCAGCAGCACTCCAAACCGTCCATTTTGCATCTAACGATGCAAAATTCTTCATTAAAATGAAAACAACTACACTGTGGTATCGCGATCAAAGACCAGTTCAAAACGATTTGGCCAAAAAATCTAAGTTAGAAAGTCACAAAAATATCTACATATTATTGAAGAATAAAACACTACCAACATATAACAATAAAAATACACCAAAAACAAAAATGTGCACAAATAAAACGAAAAACTCAATTCAAGAAAAACTAAATTATGTGAGCTCCACTGTGCTTAGTCTGCCTGCAAGGGTGCCATAGCAACCATAGGAATGCAAAAGTAAATGCATGAAATAGCAAATTTAAACCATTTTCAGTCTGTTGAAAGGGCTCGGAGAGAAGAATTAGGGATTCAAACATTTGGGGGGATTTGCGATGTGGAGTGAAATATCATGGCCTATACACTTGCAGGGACTCTAACTTTTGTGTGAAGTTTTTCTGTACTGCTGGGCATCAATGAATCTGTCATTTTCCTAAACACAACTACTCTCCCCTGATCTCTTTTGCCTGATCTGGAAAATCCGGTAATGAGAAGGGTATGTGAATAACACAATAAGAGCAAATGAAACAAATAGATTAAAACAACTATGCAAAGTCTAAAAATGAAAGATGATCTGTGAGTTCAAACACGCTGGATTCTTTTTATATATGAATTCTGAATTTGAGCAGTTTTGACTGTATATGGATGAGATATGTTGTCTTAATGCAAAACTAAAATTGCTTCACCTAAACATTGCGCTTGTGCTGCTCTTTAGCTGAACAATGTTGGAATCTTTTAAATAGAAATGTACTGTTGATTCCCGTCATACTGTATGTCTTGACCCCTTACTGGGTAGTCAAAACCCATCTTTTCAGTCTGGCCTACCCCTAAGTATTTATGTGATTATAACCTGGCTAACCCTAAAACAGTTATTCTTTTACTTATGTCTTTGTCAACTCATTGTGTGATCTGTTTGTAGTTGTCCTTGCCTTATTGTTTGCCTTTCTGTCCATCTCTGTCTTAACTGTTGTACTCTAGTGTGTTGCCCTCCGTCTGAGCATTATTGTCTTATTCTTTTTCTGTAAAGCGTTTTTGGGTCTTAAAAAAGCGCTATATAAATAAAATGAATTATTAATATTATTATTATTATTAGTCGAGTGAAGTTTTCAAATCAACGTGGGGGTCATTTTGAACCACCCCTCACCACCGTAACCCTTCAGTGACCTTTGACCCTTTGTCCCTCTTCCTGGTTCAGGTGTCAGAGTTACATTAAAGCCAAAATGAAGTCCGACGAGCAGAGGAGGACTCGCTTTCAGAATGGACATGGTAACGCACACCTCGCCGCTCGGACCTGAAAACATCAGAAGTGGGATGACTGGCTTTTGTAATCCTTTGTACTCTTGTCCTCCATGTGGGAAGGCCACCCAACTGGCGGCCATCTTTGGATTTGTTTAAAGGGCTGTTTCAATGCCTGACAATTTCCAACCTCCCTGGTGGCGTGGGGGGGCTCATGCAACATTGCGATTGTCCCTGTGCTTAGAAGAGTAGGACTCAGTGAGGACGATTGGGGTTCGCACATGACATGAATTATGTTCTTGTATTACAACTTCATTTGCAAACGCGTGACTACGGGTCTTGCCTACCAAAGAGCCATTTGGGATTTGGTGAGATTTGACTGAGTTAGGATTTCAGCCATGAGGCCTCCAGACAACGCAGCATTATCAAATTCACAGCACACTCCAACTCATGCGAACACACTCAGTGCTGGCCAGACAGTCATATTCTGTCCGTCAGAACCAGCCTTGTCTCCCCTCCGTTTCCCAAGCAAACAGACAGACAGATTATTTGTCCGACCGATGTGGGGTGTGTGTGTGTCCTTGCGGGCATACGTTCATGTGTGTGTGTGTGTGTGTGTGTGTGTGTGAGTGTGTGTGTGTGCGTGTGTGCGTGCGTGCGTGCGTGCGTGTGTGTGTTTTTGTGCGTGTGTTTGTATCACATTTGCTCCATCTGTCTGCTTTTTGACAGTTTTCCCCCTCTGTCTATCGACATCCCAGTAACGTTCAACAGGCTGTTAAACTCACATGCTTTGCATGATATGTAACTCAAAACTTGACGCTAGGTTAAAATGGGTGTTTAGATCGTTGATTCAAGGTTCAAGGTTAATGAAATGCTTTGTGTGTTTTCTCCTTCATCGCAGTTCCGTTTTCGGGCATTAAGACGTATGTGGACCCTGACACCTACGAAGACCCCACTCAGGCTGTCCATGAGTTCACCAAGGAGATAGACCCCTCACGCATCCGTATCGAGAGGGTGATCGGAGCAGGTGAGACTAACACACACACCCACACATCCCCGCACAGACACACACAATCGCAATCAGACACAGACACACGCAACAACCGCGTTTAGCTTGTCACTTGTCCGCCGCAGTGCATGTGACAAGTATGATTATATCTGAGAGCTTAAGGATTCTGCTTTGAACCACGATCCCTGTCACAAGAAAAGCCTCTGCATTTTGAAACAATCTGTTTTTAATATCACAGACGAAACAAGTCAGTCACAGACACAGGGTCTGATTTAAAAGTAATTTATCTCGGCTTAGAAGAACAGTGCAGGAATATGAAACTGTTCAACTTTCAGAAAGGTGAAGCTGCTAATTGGGAATATAGCCCTCAGCGAATCATTAAATGGTTGAAGCGTTAAAAAGAACACCTTTCCTTTTTCTCTACTGCTGAGGAATCTCGTCGCCGCTTTTGTCAGTTTTCCGTCTCTTTTAGAAGCATGCCTGCCATCTAGTGGCAAAGGTGGTGTACATATAGCTTATGGTAGATGCAACCAGTGAAGTCGAGCACAAGATATGAAGCTTCCTCTTTATCGTTGTTAACTTAGTTACCTAGTATTTTATAGTATTCACATTTACAGTGTATCAGGATAGGCGAGAAAGAGATTAGTGCGTGAAATGGCAGTGTGTGTGTGTGTTTTTTTTGTTGTTTTTCATCCCTGTCTATGAATTGACTGTGTTTTCTCCTTGTGTGTGTCTCCTCTCCTTGTGTGTGTCTCCTTAAGGTGAGTTTGGAGAGGTGTGCAGCGGGCGTCTGCGCACACCAGGGAGGACAGATATTGCCGTTGCGATAAAGACTTTGAAAGGGGGTTATGTCGAGCGACAAAGGCGGGACTTCCTGCGTGAAGCGTCAATCATGGGACAGTTCCAAAACGCAAACATCATCAGGCTGGAGGGCGTGGTCACTAAGAGTAAGCTGTGTGTGGGTGTGGGTGTGTGTGTGTGTGTGTGTGTGTGTGTGTGCGCCTTTGTGTGTGTGTGTGTCTTTGTGTTTGTATGTGTGTGTGTGTGTGTCTTTGTGTTTGTATGAGCATCCTAATGAACACACTACGCCTAAGGTACTCCACGTGAACTAAACGGTGTGTGTTTGGTCTTCCCAGGCAGGCCAGTGATGATAGTGGTGGAGTTCATGGAGAACGGGGCGTTAGACTCCTTCCTCAGAGTGAGTCAACATCCTGAGCGTTTGAATTGTTTGAAAGGCGGAAAATCTGAATTTTCATATCTCAAAACTTGTGACAAAAGTCAAAACCGGGACACAAATACAAATGAGGCTGGGACCAAGCTCAACCTTAAGCCTGGTACTGCATACTCTATGTGATTTGAGAGAGCCATTTCCAGCGTGTCTGCCCCTATCTACCCCCTTACCCCCCCCCCCTCTTCCCACCCACCCACGATGTCCTCCCCAGACGCACGACGGCCACTTCACCGTGATCCAGCTGGTGGGTATGCTAAGGGGCATCGCGGCGGGCATGACCTACCTGTCAGACATGGGCTACGTCCACAGGGACCTGGCGGCGCGCAACGTCCTGGTGGACGACAACCTGGTGTGCAAGGTGTCCGACTTCGGCCTGTCCCGAGTGCTGGAGGACGACCCCGAGGCTGCCTACACCACCACGGTGAGAAGGGCTTTGTCTCTGTGCTTTTTGTTAGATCTCCTCTCCATGGTTCCCGGGCAGTCATACGTGGTTACATGTTCAGGAGTGGAACAGATTTTTCTAACGAAAAAAATATTTTTGTATACCATTATTTAAGCAGGTGAGTCCAACTGAGATCTACGATGTATACCTTGTTTAAAGTTAGATGATGTCTTATCCCTTTCTCTGTTACAGCTGTACATTAGACCCACCATGCATTGATCAATAGACATGCAAGCTGTAAATTATTAGTAATTACTAACTGCCATGTCACAGGGAGGAAAGATTCCCATTCGCTGGACGGCTCCGGAGGCGATCGCTTACAGGAAGTTCTCCTCGGCTAGTGACGCGTGGAGCTACGGCATTGTCATGTGGGAAGTGATGTCATATGGCGAAAGGCCCTACTGGGAGATGTCCAATCAGGACGTAAGTTAGTACTCAGGAAACAGAACTCCACCTACACTGTAGGATATTTAGACCTGCTGCATTCATCAGGCCCAATATACTCAGCTTGTGATTGTGTATGTGTGCGTGTGTGTGTGTGTGTGTGTGTGTGTGTGTGTGTGTGTCAGGTGATCTTATCTATCGAGGAGGGCTACCGTCTCCCGGCGCCCATGGGTTGTCCTATGGCCCTGCACCAACTGATGCTGCACTGCTGGCAGAAAGAGCGCGGTCAGCGCCCCCACTTCAGTGACATCCTGTCCTTCCTGGACAAGCTTATACGCAACCCCAGCAGTCTGTTGCCTCTGGTTGACGACGTTCAAAGGTACAACTAAAACAGCATATCTTTAAATTGGCCTATATTGGATTTTAGCATGGATAATTAAGTTGTAAACTTCCCCCTGAACATTGTATATTTAGTTCTACCCGGTCAGTGCCTTAACATTGTGAATTTCTGTTTGTCTACTCAGTTTTCCAGAGTCCCCAGAGGAGATGTCAGACTACCCTATGTTCATCTCCATTGGTGATTGGTTGGACTCCATTAAAATGAGCCAGTACAAGAACAGCTTCTTGGCAGCAGGCTACACCACACTGGACTCTGTCTCTACCATGAGTATAGAGTGAGTCAAGTCATCCTAATATACAAAACATAATTTGTGTGATCAACAATAAGATATGACACAAAATGGTTGCCTAAGAGAATCTGTAGGTATGAATAGGTATCCATAGTCTCCATGTTAAGACTGGCAATGTAAGTTTTGAATTAACAACCAATGTTTTCTCATTGCAGTGACATCCGGCGTATTGGAGTGAGTCTAATCGGTCACCAGAGGAGAATTGTCAGTAGCATACAGACTCTCCGGCTTCAGTTCCACCAAGTCCAGCAAGGTGGCTTCCATGTCTGAGGAAGGATGGATAGACACTGCTTCACTAACAACACACAAACAAACAAACAAACAAACAAACAAACACACGCGCACACACACACACACAGACACACACACACACACACACACACACACGCACACTCACACTCACACACACACACACACACACACACACACACACACGGAGACAAACACACACGCAGACACACACAGAGACTGACAGACTGGAGTGTGTGAGATCGAGCGGCACTGAACAGTGGGCCAAAATCAACCCCAAGTCTTCTAGACCCTCTATCCAGTACAACCCCCCAGGCCAGACCATCCAAGGTAGCAACGAGAGAGATCCTGCACACCGCACACGCCGCACAGGGTCTACTATTACCTAGCCTCTGAGCCAGTCTACCCACTTAGAAAAAAAGCAAGACTCGGAGGGTGGGTGTTTCCACACGAGCCTGAGAAGAATGACACCACGCGACACAAACGCAAACGACGGCCTAATCAACGATGGAAAGTGCATAGAACTGGGACCATTGTCGACTGTGTTCTGGCTTCTTCGTCCCTTCCAGGGGTCTGGCACACCTGCTAAGACTTTGTTTCCTCCCAAGTGTGTATATTCAATGGGCCGCCGATACCTCTAGTCTTTCTTACAACTGGTCTACGCCGACAATCCTACTCAATGGTTCGAAATCCAATACCTTATGAACAGTGTGTGTGCGGACAGTGTCTTAGGCAGTTTTTCTTGGTTTATTTTGCGTGGTAAGTTGGCTATTTAAATGACTTCCTATTGTTTCTGCTGCAATCATAATCACCTCAGTTTCCCGGACTCTGTACTTGGAGCTGTCCGGAGTTATTGGAAGGTATGAAGCACTAAGCAATGTGTCTTACGGTGTTTACTATTGAGAGTTTATCAAGCAGTTCACAAAAGACTGCAGGATAAACACTAAGAACTGTTTATTGAGTCAAAGACAACTGAATGTCATCAGATTTTTATAGAAATGTACAGTATTTCATCTGTTATTATTATACAGTATGTAGAAGTCATGTCCTGTGAAAGAAATATGTATGTTTTATTCCGCATTATAGTTCATTCCACAGCCTCATTTGAGCATATATGCAGTTTTCACTCTCAGATCCGTATGAAACCTCTGAACTCCAAACCACCTCAGGCCAGGCTGTGACACTATTTGAACCAGATGGGACGATGACTCACTGTGTTTAAATCTCTAGTTGTTTAGGTTGGTCCATAATGTGAAGTGATGTGATCTACAGTGTTCATTCAACAGGGTCTACCAGAGATCTCTTGTACCATCCTGACATGGGTCAAAAATTAAGGAGATGAAGATGATGATGAAAACCTTTACTGTGGGGTACCGCTAATGATAATGTAAAAAATGATTCACTGATTGGGCTTTCTCTATTGGAATAGATTATATTTTATGGAAATGTACATTCATTTGGAATCAAGATAAAGAACTATAACATGAGGCATACCTTTTCACAAAAACAAACACATATTACAGACACAGACACATTCAATCCTGAGAAATCCTAGACAAGCAGCATCTTTTATAGACATGAAGAGCTTTCAGTGCATGGGTCAGTGTCTGTCCAACAGGTGCTCAGGGTAAGAAGAGAGCTTTCACCCAAAACTGAGCACTGCAGATTCAGTAGCACACATTATGTGTACGTTTCTAGAATTGCAGTTTTGACGTTGTAGTTTATTTTTGTATTATTTATTAAGAGACATAATATATGACTTAACAGTCATGAGGCTGGTCTATTTATTAAAGAATTGTGGCTGAGGCCAGTGGTCTATTTATTTTATATTCTTGTTGAATCAACAGGCTTACTTGTAAAACAACTCATGCTCTGCGGTGACTACAAGTCAGAAAATTAGATGTCCAGTAGGTGGGGCTAGAGTCAAAAAACGGATCATCTCATTCCTCCGTTTCTAAGCAACACGGCGTAAACTGTCTGAGAATGAGATAAGCACAAACGTTGGGAAGCTATCCAAAGTAAACATTAGCAACGAATGCAATATAATGAATGAAAACGGCTCGTACTAGGGTTGACATATTTTGTTAACACGATTTGGATGTTGCAACTCTAGAGTTAGACAAGTTTTAAAGGCGAGGGAAGCTTAAGTACAGGTAAGTGGAGACGAATAACGTTAGCTCGGCTCCTGCTGCTAGTCTCGAACAAACAGCATGTGTTAGCTAACGTTGGCTAGCAAGTTAAGATAATATAACGTTAACGTTAGTTACAATTGAAGGGTTGCAAGTCTTTATATCGAAGGTAACATTATCTGAAAATAATTTCAGTTAACGTTCCTTAGCTAGCTTTTTTACATTCGATGTATTTTTGTATATTTATCTAACGTTAGTTAGCTAACACATGTCGACAAGAGATCAACAGCCACCATTGCGAACAAATAGGTTTAACTGTACAACAATACCAATCCCATGGTAACGTTAGGATTAACGTTGGCTAATTTGCCAATTTGAATTTACAATGTTAGCTAGCTAGCCTGAGCCAGCTAATACTAAAATCTGAATTAAACATTATCAATGAAACAGATTAACGTTAGCTAACGGTACATCAACATTATAATTTGCAGGCGAACCTATACTGCAAACGTGAACTGATGACATGGGGCTATTTGACAAGCTAGCAGGGTGGCTTGGTTTGAAGAAGAAGGAAGTTAATGTGCTGTGTCTGGGTCTGGACAACAGTGGCAAAACAACCATAATCAACCATCTCAAACCCTCCAATGTAAGTTGCTAGGCTGCTACTTCCATTTAAGATAGCCCAATCCTTATTGTTGGAGAAATGTCTATATTGTTTCAAGAGTTCTGTGTCCTGTGTGTTAGTACTATAGTGAACTGGTCCTCGCGAGTCATGACCTATTTGGGAGTTGCACATTCCAAGTCAGCTAGCCACATGCATATTATTTATTGCTATGTCTCGTATTTTTTTTTTTTTAACAACAACGACTAAGCACTTGTTTAGCATCATTTTCCGTGTAACTCTCAAAGCTTTTTAACAGTAGTTGGATAAAATTGGCTTCCAATATCAAGATGAGCTGCATGTTTGTACCGCCAATTTTGCAGGCCCAGACCCAAGATATTGTACCCACCATTGGCTTCAGCATAGAAAAGTTCAAGACATCCAGGTAAACGTTAACATAGATTCAAACATAAAATTAATGTTTCATACTTTTAACCAAAGATGTGTACCTTACGTGTCTGTATGCTGTTATCGTTATTTCTTAGAGATTGCTACATACATTTTTTTCTTCAGTCTTTCCTTCACAGTGTTTGACATGTCAGGCCAAGGCAGATACAGAAACCTCTGGGAACACTACTACAAGTGAGTTTGACTATCAGTTACTCTGAGGGAAGAAGCACATACACACATCACACTCTCAATGTACAAAATAGTAACACTCTTTTTATAAATCTGACTGACACTATCTGGCTGAATGTCCAGCAAATAATATCAAATGGTCCTCCTAGTAGTTGAGGTCCTTTGGCATTTGTTTAGCAACTGCACTGACCTTTCTTGTGGCCTTGTTGTCTTCCCCAGAGAAGGCCAGGCCATCATATTTGTCATCGATAGTGGAGACAAACTAAGAATGGTGGTGGCCAAGGAGGAGCTGGACACACTGCTAAACCATCCAGGTAATTCACCAACCCTCATTAAGCCTGTATGTACAGTCAAAACTCTGCTCTCCTTCTCAAATTGGATTATGAATAATTGCTTTGTTTGGAAAGCATTGTTGATGCATTTTTGGACAGAGTTGATATAAGATCAAAGTCATAGGTTTGCAGTATACTAACACTGAGACATACAAAAAAAATTTTTTTAAAGGGGAAAAAAGCGTGTGTTTGTGAAGATCATTGAACATTGATGTGCCCTTTTCATAATTCCATAATTGTCGATAGTTATTATGGATGGGTCAACATTACTTAACAATTGTGTTGTGTGTCCTTTAATATTTTTTGAAACCCCTATTTATAATATTGTGTTTTCTGTGTCCTCACTCGGGGAAGACATAAAACACAGGAGAATCCCCATCCTGTTCTTTGCCAACAAGATGGACGTGAGAGACGCCCTGTCTTCGGTCAAAGTCTCACAGCTGCTCTGCCTGGAGAGCATCAAAGACAAACCATGGCACATCTGGTACGGACCCATGCACAGTCACACACTCTTTCTGTCACACACAGACAGGCTCAGGTGTACACCCACACCCACACACACACACACACACACACACACACACATTTGATGGCATTAAATCGAAGCCATCGACCTGTGTTCCCTCGCTATGCACTGAATGGACAAAACGGAGGGGTTGTTGACTTGATAGGCCTGTGATGTTGGTTCTGTCCTGACTGTGTTTCAGTGCCAGCGACGCCGTCAAAGGAGAAGGCCTGCAGGAAGGAGTCGACTGGCTGCAAGGTAGGCTCATAGTCTGAGAGAATGTCTTGAACTGCTCTGTACCACCATTGCTTTCTTGTGCCATTAAAAAATCATTATGGACTTTTAAATTATTTGCACGTTTTGGAATTGTTTTGATATGGCTAGTCATTTGTGTTCATTTGATTGATTGATTTTTTTGTCTTATTTTATTAATTATCATTAAATAGAGCAGATTTCACCGTGAGTATTGGCTGTCTGGGCGGCACTGTATCTCTAGATGACTTATAGATGACATATAGCACTAGACTGTCACACACTGTAGGTTAACCCTCTCCGATATAATCCTTAGACCTTCACTCTGCCCTTCCCCAACCCAACAGACTTACTGTAGTAAATCACAGTATTCAGTTGTAGCAATATACTTACTTTCCCCTGATCACTAAAGCTGTTTGTTCTCCAAGTGTGGATTCTTGCCATTGTTTTTTGTAAAGTAAAAAAAAAAAAAAAAAAGGTACTTTCTCCATTACAAAGTAATAAATATGTCCTGTCTTTTATGATCGAAATCATCTATGTGATTTTAGTTTTGGTTTTAATTCGAGTGTTTTCTTTTTCTTTGGACTAGATCAAATCAGAACAATGAGAACGTGAGAGGTTAGAAGAGCTGGAGTCAAACGGGACGTGACCGTTACCATTGCAACAGAGGAGTCCCGCGTGGATCCCACTGTGTACCTTCTCTCTCTGTCTCTCTCAACATGCCGACACACAAACACACATCACACGCCAAAAGGTTGTCCGTGAACGGAAAGCTGACCTTAGCGACCGCTTATAAAAAGCACGTTATTTATCCAGCCGCTGGCCCGTAGTGTGGGATCAAGTGCAGCTCAAGCCTACCGTCTTATCTATATTATTATCTTATTTTAACTACTTGAATCAACTTTTTTTGTTGCAGAAGGGGTACGTAAAGTTGTAGGATGTGTCGATTTTGACATTTAAAACATGGACCGGTTTTTGAACCTTTTGTTACGGTGGATAGAACATGAGTTGACCTGGCAGCTTTGTTACTTTGAAGTTCATGTCAAGAAATAGTAAATAAGTTCCCTTTGCTAAATACAATCATGAATTAATTAAATGTTTATTCAGCGTGCTTGTTGGTCATAGAACAAAACAAGTCCAGAAATTCAGCATGCATTCATTAATGCCTTATTCTATAGACCATACACCAAAACAAAACATGCATAGTACTTGTCATTGTGTATCAATAATTCATCTCTAAGTAGCGTTTGATATGTTTTGTTTAAGACTTTTTTTGCTATATTGATCAAAACATTTTACATCTTTGGGAACTGATAGAATGATCCATGTGAAAAAAAGCAGAGCGTTTCCTTTTGGCTTTTCATTTGTATTCCATCGTTTCTATCACTATCTATCAAAGACTACATAGACATCTATCAAAGACTACATAGACATCTATCAAAGACTACATAGACTGTTGTTCAGCAAATGTCTTGTTGGATTGTAAAATCACAACAGAATGAAGCAAAGATTAGAGAAACACTTAATTTACCAAGAAAATGAAGTGTTTCAGAGCTTTCACGTTCGTCTGATCATGAGTTTGTGGCACAGTACGCATGCATAGGAAACAACTGTTAATTCACATTGTAGTATGAGTTAAATATCTCCCTATTAATGGTTCAACCAGGGCTATGGCTATCATAAGAGTGGAATGTAAGAACTTACACCACTGGCACCAAATATTCATAACTAACTATGGGTGCAATTGATTTATCTTGACTGATCAGGTTACATCTATAACAAACACATTGAACGGATCCAAGCAGGTATGTGGTTACCTAATCTCGTTAAAGGTGATCGTAATCTGAAGATTAACAGCATAGACCAACAAGTATGTGTAGTTGTGTGTCAACAGCAAGAGATTAGTTCCACAGGTACACATTATTCTGACTGAAGAAGGTGACTGTCTTGAATGACCCAATGTAAATACTATGGATTGTAATTTATCAAAATACATATAAAGTTATGGGTGTTATCACAGTGTATGACTTTGTTCGATTATTGACACATTCAATTTTTGCAGACTTTTATTGCGTAGTGCGGATTGTGTGTATCTTAAGTTCTTTTTTTTTCCGTTACAAACACGCACATGCACGCACTCATAGAACTGGTAACTGGTTAACCCCAGGTAACTGCTGTTCACACAAATCTTAGTTTCTGGTTTTTACACTAACTATTTGGGGCTTCAAGTTCAACGGCACTTGCACTGTCAGTGACAGCTGCTTGTAAGTGGCAGCAGGGAGCTACAATACACCGCCACTCTGTGACTTAACTTGGAAATTGTCAACGGGCTTATTATCCTATACCAAATTCATTGTTATTTCCATCCAAACACTAACTACTTCATAGTATTTCAATATGTTTGCTATGTGGGCGGCTTAGGAGGCATGGAACAATTTCCCAATCATTACATTTGTTGTAAAGTGGCAACAATATTTTTTTCCAGAGGCCTCTAAGTCTTCTCCCAGAATACGTAATTCTATCGAATTCTAACTGACTTTACAAATAGGTTTCTGCTTGTGACAGTATTGGCGATTTAAAGTCCATCGCTGTCCATGGTCCTGAATCTACTCCAGCGCCTTCTATTAGTGACCAACAGGGGGCTGTCTCACGCCTTAAGTCGGTTTAAGCGTTGCCTGCACCTGCTTTGCGACTTGCAGAGTTTTGGACCTGGAGCTCGTCCTTATCTGTCAAATATCCCCTTATTCTGAGTATTTGCATTTATTTTAGGTTGCCATAGAACGAAGTCTGTAAGTGTTTAGTCGCTTTCAGAAGTCAAACGCAGAAAGGAAAAATGTCTTTCTGCCAAGTTTCAAATAAGCTTTCTATCGTTAAATTAACAAGAGGCCATAAATTCACCCAAAAATATGTAACTACATAACAACACACAGTTTCGATTTTTATTAAAATCGTAAATTGTAGCAACTGTAGCTACAGTTCATAGTACAAATTGGTTCGAAATTTAAGAGTTCACCTTAATTGGGTCTCGGTGGTTTCCTGTCAGTTTTGTCAAAGATAAATTAGGAGATGTATGGAAGAGGAGGAAAAGGGATACTCAATCCAAACGGAAAGACTGGAGTATAGTTTCTTCTCGGTGTCTTTAAAAAAAATCCATAGCTTATTTTTTCAAGGTGGTGTAGCTTAATGTTATTCCAAATAAATGTATTTGAGACCTTTGAGATTTTGCTTTCAAATTGACTCGAAATGTGTGGTTGTTGTGTAGGGCCTAGTCAACCTATTGGTCATTATTGCGAAAAGTCACTTTGAAATTAACTTCTGCGGGAAGACTCTGACTGTTGTACATTTTTACATATTTATATAGCAAAGTGAAGGCAGCTAGGGAAAGGTTGCACGAGCCAATACTTGCATCAGCAAAATAATTAATTGTAAGGACGTTCAATGGAGATAGCACGGCAAGTGAATGGTTAAAACAAAAGGTAACCATCTCTCTCTCTCTGTCTCTCTGTCTCTCTCTCTCTCTCTCTCTCTCTCTCTCTCTCTCTCTCTCTCTCTCTCTCTCTCTCTCTCTCTCTCTCTCTCTCTCTCTCTCTCTCTCTCTCTCTCTCTCTCTTCCCACCACTCAAGCACACTCGCAGGATCAGTAAGCAAGTCTCCGGTGAAGCGTCTCTCGCATGATTTATACTCTTGAAAAAAGAAGATCACTTTTCTCTGACGTGCGTGTGTTTGGACGTCAGACCTCACCTGCCCCTTTATAAGTTAGATAAGTCACATGGGCTGATCTCTTTGAGCTTTTAGTTGATGCTTGATCGAATCCAGAGGACCAGGTCTATGTTTCCATAAGGACACCAACTGACCAGCATAGAGGAACGCACTCCCTCAACTGTCCGGTACATGACTCCTAGATAACTTCAGGCAAGTTGATCAGTCTTCTGTGAAATGTGTTGATCAATTTTATGAGATAATGAAAACGTTTAGCAAATTTTAGCCTTCGTCATAATAAAATAGGTCTGCTTATATTTTCATGTTTAGAGAAGGTACTGAAGCTGCACCTTTTTGGTGGAGACACAATAAAACATTTGGACTTTTGTAGAGAATAATGCGAGATATGGTTGGTTTATGGTTACCTGCAGGGCACCTACGGGGCAGAAAGTGTCTATCTGTCTGCTTTAACCCTTGTGCGTAATCAGCTTTTTACGCACAGTATTGTGCAATACATCAAGGACGATGAAGTGTAATAACTATCGGCTACAATAATAAAATGTTAATTGAAAAAAATAACTGGGACTAAAACCACTGAAAACACAATTTATGAATTACAGATAACTTAGTTAATCACTTTTGATGGCTTCTACAAAATGCTTTACATTATGTTAGTTTCATATAAACCAAAAGCTATTTTTTTTTTTTCAAACCAGGTCCTCATGCTATCCCATTCTTAGCCAAGACCAGTGTGGGCTCGTGGGAGTGAAGATGGCCATCCATGTGGAAGGACTGGTGTCGATAGCGTTTTTCTATCTGCTAATCCTGTGTGTAGGCATTTGGGCGGCATGGAAGAACAAGCACTCTGGGGAGTCAGAGGGCACCGACCGCAGTGAAACAATCATGGTCGGGGGGAGAGATATTGGCTTGTTTGTTGGTGGATTTACTATGACGGGTAAGTTTAGATGTTGAGAACAATTTTACTCGTTCAGTATAAAGTAGCATGAAGTTTGTTTTAACTGCAGGAGGCTTTCACTGTCACATTTTTTAAATTATAATTATCAAAAACATATATACAAACATTAACATACTCTACATTTTTTGACGGATTTGAAAAACTAGCAAAGCCCAAGGTCATGTTTTTACAGCGGTTCCTTTTATTTTCCACAATTGCCCTATAGGTTTATCTGCACAATATATAATACATATTCTGATCAAATTTTTTTTTTTAATGTTTTAGCGACATGGGTTGGAGGGGGATATATCAACGGCACTGCTGAATATGTGTACCTACCTGGTTATGGGTTGGCCTGGGCACAAGCTCCGTTTGGATATGCTTTAAGTCTGGTAGTAGGTGAGTTATAATGGTGTTAAAATGTTAGCATGTGTCTGATAATTGACATGTAGATTGCAAGCTCAATGTCAGTGCTGACAATATGCATAACCAGTAGGCAATGTCTTTTAAAAGAGCATGCGTGTTGTGCGCACAGGTGGCCTTTTTTTCGCCAAGCCCATGCGCTCTAGAGGTTACGTCACCATGCTGGACCCATTCCAGCAGATATACGGGAAACGCATGGGAGGGCTACTCTTCATACCTGCGCTAATGGGCGAGATATTCTGGTCCGCCGCCATCTTGTCCGCCTTAGGTGAGTCAATTAAAGAGTATGGGAAATGGAAGTGTATGAGAGATTAAATTAGCTTATACCACTTCATGCCTCTGACTGTCTGTTTGTGCTTGACTTTAGGTGCCACCCTCAGTGTGATCGCGGACATCCACATCCAGACGTCGGTGGTGCTATCTGCACTCATTGCCATTTTCTACACCCTGGTGGGAGGCCTGTACTCTGTGGCCTACACTGATGTGGTGCAGCTCTTCTGTATCTTCCTGGGCCTGGTAGGTCACCTTATTCATCTGTACCCCAACTGACACAGAACAAGTGTTTAACTAATCAAAGCTGCTTCTGTGTCTTTGGTTTCAGTGGATCAGTGTCCCATTTGCCCTGACCAACCCAGCGGTGACGGACATCACAGTCACAGCCGTTAAGCATGTGTACCAGTCACCGTGGAGGGGCAGCATCAGCAAAGAAGACACCTGGACCTGGATCGACAACTTCTGTCTGCTGGTAAATACACCAACCTGGGAACACGTTCCTAACACATATTCAGGTTCACTTCAGTTAATCTACTATAGATCTATCTTAGATCAAGAATACACATTTTATAAGATCTGGTGTTTTAGTTAAACCATCTGCTCTCCTCAGCATCTCCTCAGGGTGAGTGATAAGATAATTTGATCCAAAATCATATGAAGATACTGCTCTGCTCTGGTGTGCATTAAAATGGCATCTGTGTCTGGTGTATTGACCATGGTGCTGTCTGGGATGTGTCTAGATGCTAGGGGGCATTCCCTGGCAGGTGTATTTCCAGCGCGTGTTGTCTGCGTCCTCGGCCACCTACGCCCAGGTTCTCTCCTTCATCGCGGCCCTCGGATGCCTGGTCATGGCCGTGCCCTCTGTTCTCATAGGAGCCATAGGGGCTTCCACGGGTGAGGCAGAAAGCACGCACCAAAGTTTTTTCTATTCATACTTTAATCCCATCGGAACGACTCGAGCAGGGCAGCACAAATTGAATTATAGATGTTAGCGTACAGATGGAGTGTGACTGTGTGTGTGTGTGTGACTCTGTGTGTGTGTGTGTGTAAGTGTGTTTTGGTGGGGTTCTTCGGGGTGGGTCCTTGTTGCCCTTAGATCTGAGAGAGCCCAGTAAATAGCAGCTGGTATCCCTCATCCATAATGGAGCAGGGATCCGTTTAATAACCCTGCTAGCTTTGTAAATATTACATTACAGGGAGGCAAGGGAACGAATTAGAGACCTTCTCTCCAGGTTTTTAGTCATCAAAGTTTGGGTGATTCTTCACTGTATGAACATGCCCTCTTCCGATCCCCATCCAATGACGGCTGGTTCAAATATCAACATACTTCTGTCAGTAACAACCCTTCATACTATATTGGCTATACTCGGAAGGCTACAGTACTCTTCTCTAAGTGTGCACTATTGAAAGCCCATTATTTAACGTTTTTTGTGTAGTGAATGTTGTATGGTGCATTGTGTGCGTGCGTGTGCGTGCGTGCGTGTGTGTGTGTGTGTGTGTGTGTGTGTGTGTGTGTGTGTGTGTGTGTCTCACTCAGAATGCACAAGTTTCAACGTGCGTTAACTTTCAGTTTTCATCCCGTATGCCAGACTGGAACCAGACAAGTTACCGTAACGGAACCCCTTTTGAGAAAAAAGAGGCGGACATGATCCTACCCATAGTGCTCCAGCACCTGTGCCCTCCCTTTGTCTCCTTCTTCGGTCTGGGCGCCGTCTCCGCTGCTGTGATGTCATCGGCAGACTCATCCATCCTCTCCGCAAGCTCCATGTTCGCCAGGAACATCTACCAGCTTGCCTTTCGACAGTCGGTCAGTGTGTGTGTGTATGTTTGTGTGTGGGGAGGGGGGTGGGGGATGGGAGGGGGGGGGGGGGGCGCCCCTGTGTGTGATATCCCCGCAGTGTGTTTGGGTCCAAAAACCTTGACTAAATGATACTGTTTTCCAATTCTCACTGCCTGTGTTGATGTGTACGCATTTGTATCCTGTATTTGTGTTTTGCATTTTGTTTGTGCGATTAGTTTAGGCCATGTTTGTGTTTAATGTTTGTGTATGTGTGCGTTTGTGTGTGTGTGTGTGTGTGTGTGTGTGTCCTAAAAATAAACGCGCTGACCCACGTGCGTCTCTCCAGGCGTCCGACCGCGAGATCGTGTGGGTCATGCGCATCACCATCTTTGTGTTTGGCGGCCTGGCCACGCTGATGGCCCTGGTCACGGGCACCGTGTACGGCCTGTGGTACCTGAGCTCCGACCTGGTCTACGTCATCATCTTCCCCCAGCTCATCAGCGTGCTCTTCATCAAGGGCACCAACACCTACGGCTCGGTGGCCGGCTACCTGTTTGGCATGTTCCTACGGATAGGAGGAGGGGAGCCATACCTCCAGCTTCCCCCCTTCATCTACTACCCCGGCTGGGTCACCGAGAGGCGCGAGCACCCCATGACGGGGGTCCTGGTCGACCTCGTGGTGCAGAAGTTCCCCTTCAAGACGACGTCCATGCTGGCGTCGTTCCTGGGCAACGTGGCCGTGTCCTACCTGGCCAAGTACCTGTTCGAGAGCGGCAAGCTGTCGTACAAGTACGACTTCCTGGACGCGGTGGTGTCCAGCCACAGCGGCGAGATCATGGACAAGACCACGCTGGTGACCCGCAGCAACAACATCGGGCTGTCGGAGATGGCCCCCGTCAAGCCGCGGCTGAGCGTGACCCTGGCGGCCGCCTTTACGCGACGTGACACGCCGCCCGCGGCGACCGTGGAGGAAGAAGACGAGCTGTCCAGCCCTGACTTCTCCCACCACGACAACCAATGACGGCACTGGACTAACGAACGAGTCGGACTTGGTCGGGCCCCGTTGACCTGTTCTGATGACATCCACACCAGGATACATTATGTATCAGACTTTACACGGGAACCTTTTACCATCACATGTGACGAGCAAAAGACTGGCCAACGGTGAAGCAACTATGGGGCAAAGTACTACATTTCCCATAAGCTATTGTTGGTTATATTAGGACACACACAATAGAGAGGGGGACTGTTGGATGGAACAATGCTGCTACCCCATGTAAACACATTTAGAGACACACACTATAAAAACATAGGACCCACATCTAAACACTCACATAGACAATCACAAACAGTCTATTTAAAGAAAAAAAAGTGTCAAAGATAGAATCGAGAACAATCTCCCAGGATCATATCCACATAGAGTTAGTACCAAGTGATCTCCTTCAATGAATCACCACAGACTAAATATTGGAGCACATATATGAGAGAAGAGGGACTGAATGGCTCTGAAGGAAAACCAAGGGAACCAAATGGAATTATCCGTTGCTGTCTGGACTGGGGGAGAGAATAGCATCCGGTATGTACATTGACAGGACTGACAGCACATTTGACGGGTAGGAGACTGTATCTGCTCGATGAAGCAATAACACAATGCTGAAAACACATGCATGGAAACCAAGGGTCATCCATTACACTACTGACCAGTGAAATATGAAAAGTTATCAAACTGCATATTAAAAGATATAAGATCAAATAGATATATAAAGTGGTTTCAACATTTTCATGTCAATGAGCTTTTTGGCCAATACTCAGTTTGACATATATATATATATATATATATATATATATATATATATATGTATATATATATATATATATATATATATATATATATATATATATATATATATATGTATATGTATATATGTAAAGGATCCATTGGCTTTTCAGAAAAGTTCTCTTAGCTGCCATACTTTTACAAATCCTGGAGAGGAGACAAATCTACATGCGAATCATTTATTTCTAGATCAAAATATATTTATTTAATATTGTATTTAAATTATATAAAAAAAAAGTTAAACGTCATGGCAGCTTTCTGTGTATCACCAGGATGTATATTACAGCCTCCATTTAATGAATTCTGACGGTGAACATTTTGACTGTATATCTAACATGAAACACTAATGGAATTTCCAGCTGATCCACTGTCCATATATTGTGCCATACTGTTTAGATATATACAAGCAATATTAAGGATAGTAGTGACTTAAAAGCACTGTAAAAACCACTGTACTCGCAGCTATTTCTTTGATGTCAGGTATACTCTTTTTTTTTAAGTGAAAATCTATTTAATTGAATCAAACAGCAAAGTATTATAGTAACATAGGTAGCAATCATTTGCCTTAACGGAACTTTTAAGAAGAGGGGTGTTGTGTTGGCTGTGCTTCAATACTCAAGAGTCTTTATAAGACTTATGTGAACAAAGATTCGAAGATGAATGTAAGCTGTACAGATGTTCAAATATCAACAAAAAGTAGTATATATATCTATATATATGTATGTCAATTATTTGTGTGTGAGTGTGTGTGTTGTTTGCGGTAATTTGCAGTTGAATAGTGATTATTGCAGAAAATATTTAGGGCAGGTTCCAATTGTAGAATATATGTATTTTTTTTCCAGCATTGTACAGTTTAGTTTCATGATGATGTGTATGTTTGTAAACATATGATCATTTAAAAAATAGAAGATATACAAAATATGCTGGTCAAGATATTATTGATTAGACAAAGGAAGGCAGAATAAATCGTTCTTTATTTTTGATGTCTTCAAAGAACAATATCCTACATTTAATAAATTATATCATTTCAGAATATCATGTCTGTTGTTCATTCGTTTTTGATGTCTCACCATTTCACTTTTAGTCCACGTATCTGTTAGTAAGGGCTTTACAGGGCTTTCATTTGCATTTCTAAAATGGAGTTATTGTCCATCTATTGAGCTTTTGTTGATTTCCTCATAATGCGGAGGTTTCAAGATCACGGTGACCCTGATAAAATACCAACAATTTCTTCACTAGAACAAATTTATTTAGGATGACTAGTTTATCAAATTTTTACCTCATTACAAGGGTTAGAATTTGATCTGCTTCTGTTGTATATTTATACTTACTTGGTCGGCCAACAATGTAATTTCACACAAGTTGCATTTCCATACATATTATTTCTTGTTTGTTATTTAAGCTGAATAACTTAATTTATTAATCCTAAAGTGATATTCTTTCTTTCTGTTTTACTTTTAAATCATCTTGTTGCAGAAGGCCCCAGCTCGTTCTAGGCGGTTTGGACCCGCAGCTAGCCGCATGGCGGGCTGAGAGAAGAGACCATGGCCAAAAACGTGACTGAAATTACAAACGCTTGGCTTGCGTCTTTGTCCCCCCATCATAGCCGTAATGAAAAGACAGCGTCTTAAAATAGCTCTGGCTGGTTATTTACATTAACCTAAGTGCTGTACTCTCTTGTCAGGGACCGGGGGGGTTGGGGTGGGATGTGGGAGTGGTTTTGGACGGTTTGGGGGGGTTATAGACAAACCCCCACAGTTCCCAGATCTACTCCTCTATTGCGCACGACTGACGTAGGAGCCCCACCCAACATTCCTCCATTTTGCCTTTCCAGCGTCGTCCATTTCATTCCTCCGACGTCCAACCCGGTGTCCTCCGAGGCGCCCTTGGACTTAGGGATCCAATCACATAAAGACAGAGAACGTTGGAGAGACAGAGAGAGAGAGAAAGAGAGTGGAGGGGTGGTAAAAAAATGAGAGAGAGAGAGAGAGAGAGAGAGAGAGAGAGAGAGAGAGAGAGAGAGAGAGAGAGAGAGAGAGAGAGAGAGAGAGAGAGAGAAAGAAAGAGAGTGGGGGGTAGAAAGAGAGAGAGAGAAAAAAAAGAAGGGGGGGGATAGAGCAAGCGAAAGAGTGAGAGAGAGATCCAGGCCCCATTCATAAACAGAGAACAGCACAGAGCACTCATGATAATTAACAATTATGATAGAAAACTCACCCTCAGCCAAAAGTCAATCCACTTATTTGGGGTTGTGGGGGGTAGGGAAGGATGACGGAGAATCAAGCAAAGATTCTGCGTAGTGCATAGTACCTTGTGACGCTTACCGTAGAATTTGGTAGTCATCCATAAGATACCCATTCATTCATAAATATAATATTTTTTTGCAAGTCCTTTTGATGTTCCAGTAGCACGGTAGTTATTACAAACCTAGAAGTTTGTACCTGTGCTACCGTTACTGGTGTGTCCTTGTAAATTACTTTTTGCTATGACTTTTGATTAAGCTTGTTTATTTTTTGCCATCATATTTTCTCGGGGAAAGCACATTCTGTGTACCGTATCCGACTACATGCGACTCAAAATGAATGCTAACTTGCGCACACGGTAGTTCCCTTTTAGTACTGCACACACAGTAAGGAGAAACTGTTCAGCCTAACCTCACATTTACATTATTCTGACTGTTGGAAGGCTGCTGGTGTAGCGTGTAGGCTATACTTTGGTCGCATGCAGTCAGTCAGTCAATAAATGACTCAGTCAGTCGGTCAGAGGAAAGTGACTCCTGTACCTCCATTCATTTCAAATTTATGGACCTCTTAAGTCAACTGAACTTTACAAATGAAAATCATGTGTCCCCCTTAATCAATCCATCTGATGAAGAAAATGTTGACTTGGTCCCAGCCCTGGACCTTGGTGACCCTACAGCTGACCTCGATCCTGTCTCTAGGGGTCCTTAATCACCCACTAAAACCGTGTGGGTCTCTAAACCATGTGGCAACAGTTTAGGGTTTATGGAACAGTAACAACAGCCAACTACATCTCCCTGTCTTGTATTTGCCTCTGTTTGGTATCAACACTTATCCTACTCGAATCCACATGAAGAGAGATAAGAAGGTATTCTGGGAAACGAAGTCCATCGCCCCGCCAAAGCACTTTACCTTCGGTTCTGACACACAGGGGAAGATAAGAGATCACAGCAGGGAGACGGTGCAGTGTGATCGACATCTTTTAATGTTGCAGGACCAGGCCTCTGAAATTCTAAGACAAGACTGGCAGCGAGGTGACTGAACACTGACAAAACTCAAGTCTGAATAATTGTACAACCCGCTAACCAGGATAAATTCCCTTAACAGCATCACCGCATTTAAGGAGGTTTAAGATTTACTTTCCTGTATTTCTGAATGAAGTTATACATGTGTGTGTTTGTGTGTGTGTGTGTGTGTGTGTGTGTGTGTGTGTGTGTGTGTGTGTGTGTGTGTGTGTGTGTGTGTGTGTGTGGGCGTGTGTATGTGTTATAGGTCTATAGGTCTTTAGTCTCACAACCCTCTCAACCCTCTTGAGTCACGGCATCAGACTCTTTGACAGCCCTGTTTGGGGAATTGGGGGTTGGGGGTTGGAAAGGGGGCTCGAGGTGGGGGAGCTGGGTTGTCAAGCCCAGGAACAGTTTATGACTGAGAGGAAGTCTCCATTTGCCCAACCCCCTTCCCCACCGTCAGCACCCAGCTCTCTCTCAAGACTCCCACGACTAACACTGGGTCCCTCTGTAAAATACAGACACATGTAAATGTTCATTCATGCATTCAGTTTAAAACAATGCATATATATGAAAAACATGGGAATGTAAAATCTACAAAAAGATTCACCATGGTAAAAAAAAAAAGGAATTAGTAGATAGCAGTTACACAATTAACCAAAACGAGCCTGAATGAGATGATTACATCACACAGATATGATCGATCAGATTGTGCCTGTTCTCTCTCCCTCTAGTGTGTGACGTAGTTCAGTGCTATCTCATCTGGAGCTGAACCTCCGCCAGCCCAGTCTGCCCGGCGACGGGCTGGCCTCTATTTATGTCCTCCTTAAGAGATGTCCCCTGTAATGTAATTGTAAGACATCTAATTGAGAAATGGCTGAAAAGGAGAGAGACAGGTTGGAAAAGGAGAAAGGGGGATGGCTGTCAAATAGATAGGGAGAGAGGGAGGAAATATTGCAAGGGACAAAAAGAACAAAAAAAAAAAAACAGCAGAAGAGGGAGGGAAGAAAACAAAAAGATAACTGGAGGTGTGTTGAAAGGACTCAGTATTGTCCTGGTGTACGTCTTTTCAAATATGAGCCCACTCACCTCCACACACACACACACACAAACACACACACACACACACACACACACACACACACACACACACACACACACACACACACACACACACACGCACACACACACACACACAAACACACACACACAGCCACATCAATGTTCTTTCTCATGGTGTGGTCTCACACCCCCGCTGCCCACGCTCCCTCTCTTCCATTACTCTCAATCAGAAGCTGTGGAGGCTCTTTAACCAGATGATGGGGGGTTAGCTAGCGCCCTGATTCAATCAACCTGGGGAACCTAATTACCGTGTCCCAGCAGCCCTGCTTTCACCCATGGTCCTATGGGCTACGTCCACCCTTCCATTGCTCCTCCAGACGGCTAGAACAAGAGGCCCGTCATCCCCAAGAGTCTGCTCCGCTCTCTCTCTCTCTCTCTCTCTCTCTCTCTCTCTCTCTGACTCTATCTCTCTCTCTCTCTCTCTCTCTCTCTCTCTCTCTCTCTCTCTCTCTCTCTCTCTCTCTCTCTCTCTCTCTCTCTCTCTCTCTCTCTCTCTCTCTCTCTCTGTCTCTCTGTCTCTCTGACTCTCTCTCTCTCTCTCTTCTCTCTCTCCACCTCCGCACTCTCCCTGCTAGCCGGGAAGTAATAGGGATCTGCAGCCTCCTAATGAGTCACAGCCATGAATCGCAACACTGGCCTCGGTCTGAAGGGAGTTTGGTGTGGTTCTCTTGTAATGAATCAGAGTTATAAGTGAAATGGTACTTACAGATATTCTGAGACTGGGTGTTGTGAGGGAACAGTCTGGTCCCTAATGAATCGATATGAATCAGATGATTTGATTCCAACTCACTTTTGGTGGCGATGACGACAATAAAAGACACTACACTACTATGTGCTGCTGATTAAAACAATAAAAGTCTATACAAGCTCACTACAAATTCCTGATGGTCAAATTGTACAGCTAGGATCATAGGCAGTCTTTAATATGACTTTACGTATTAAAACAAGGTTTGAGAATGTAAAAGACTATGAATAGATCTGTGAGTATGCGTCTGCAGGAACACAGCAATGGCACTCTATCTAGCAAAGAGTGTATTCTTGTATGTCTCCACCTTTCTGCATCTGTGGACTATTCATCTACGCGGTGTCCCCTCCAGGCCCTCTCTCTCCTTTCTAAAGACATGGATCTAGCTTTTAATCCCATAGAAAGTCACTGGGGAAGCTAATGCAACAACCCCCTCAAACATACCCCTCCCCTAGACACACACTTAGACACATGCATTCCCCTACAATGGGCAAGTAGCCCCAAGGGAACAGTTCGGTGTGTCTGGAAAAGCACCCTAGAGGGCTAAAGCAGAATTCTGTGAGGCCTTCAAACTCACTCACACACACACACACACACACACACACACACACACACACACACACACACACACACACACACACACACAGGAAACTGACATGTATCGAAAGAGAAGAAGACATGACACATCTGATTCAAACCGTCTTTGAGTCTTCATTTTTTTCTCATTTCTAATCATAACTAAATTTGAGGAATTTACGAATACAGATATCAAAATATATGTGAATAATATAACAAACAATAAAATACGAGCTTTACAAAAAAAAACGTTATTCTTTTTTTTCTTTACACTATATGTGTCGACAGCAGACATCAAGTAAAAAAACGAAACAAATCGGATCAAAGCTGCAGAGAGTGGCGCAGTCGATGTGGGGGATGTCGGGTGAAGTATGATGGGATGGCGGAACACGGAGAGAAGAGACAGAGGACAAAAAGGACAGGAAGAGAATGTTAAGAGGGTCGTTTTCAGCTCTTACCTCATCCCTGCCCTCCTCCGCCCATCGCCCCGCCCGACCTGATGCCCCGCCCCTGTCCCAGCCCTCTCCATCCCAGGCTCTATTCTCTGCCTGTGTACGTAGAATGTCTGTGTCGCATAAACCTTCTTTTTTCCCTCTTCTCTTTGCCTTTCACTTATCCATTGTCTCTCATTTATTCTTTTATTCACAGTATTTCTCTCCTTACATTCAAGCATACTTTATCATCTTTATCCATTAATCTGTGTGTGTGTGTGTGTGTGTGTGTGTGTGTGTGTGTGTGTGTGTGTGTGTGTGTGTGTGTGTGTGTGTGTGAGGCTAGCAGTGTCTTTAGCATCGTGATCAGGGCTGAGTCGTAGCCAGGAGATCCATTAGAGCTGATTGAAGAGCACAAGGGTGCAGCAGACATAACCCTGAGAGAGGGTGAAGAGAACACACAAAAACACACCTACACACACAAAGACAGGATCTCTCTCCATCTCTGGCTCCTACTTATCCACACACACACATGCACACACCATAATCTACTGTATGTCTCATGCTCATACACACTTGAAAAATTCTGTATAGTCATAAATATCAATAAATACCCAATTGTATATTTATACAAACATTTACACACGCGTGCACTGTACAGTCAACATGGGAAGAGCTCTCTCTCTCAAGGATCTGGGGAAGAGCTAAACAAGTCTGAGGTCGCTTCTTCACGTGTGTGTGTGTGTGTGTGTGTGTGTGTGTGTGTGCGAGAGAGGTAGAGGGGGATGGTTAGAGGTATTTTTCAAACTGAAATTGCCTGTTCACCCAGTTACATCATCGTGCCTGTCTGTCCCTTGGCTGTCCTGTTTACTACATCTCAGAGACTTACAACGGCGCATACACGCAGCTTTCTATTGGAAGTTCATGTTGCAGTATTTAAACAAAAGAAAACTCATTTGTAAAGTGTCCCATTGTTTGTGTTGAGAATGTGACAGCACCAATCATATTATGTGCTGCCTTTAAGGCTTCAGACGGGACATTCCGTGACCCAGTGGGAGGAGGAAAGCGGTTTGCCCACACTGCTGAGTTATACAGTCATCATGGTGACACGGTTGAACGAGCAAGAGGAAAGAATGCATTCCTGGTGATGGTTTCCTATTCGGGTTAGTCTTGAAAGGCTACTACTCAAAAAAAGAACGATTTGTACCTTTTAAGTTTCGCCCCCACACTCACTGGGAAATTCTTTCCCCTCCACTGATTCAACAAACAGAGGGAAAGGTACAATTTGGTGGCAATATAGCTGGGATACTAATGGGAATGCTGACACTACACACACCTGGTTTAAAATAGGTAAACCCGTACAAGGGTACTAGTCTGTTGTTTACCGTGACTTTAATGGCACAGTTCAATCTATAGGGCAGAAAGGCAACACGTGTTGGAGTGCTACAACACATGGCTTTTAAAATGAATGATTGAAATACTAACTATTACTCTTAAGAACTGGGCCGATTGTACTGAAGCCAAAGAAGGACTGAAGGGGACCGGGGCAACATGGCCACTGCCGGACCCCTGTCAGAACCCAGACAGTTGCTTCATAAGCCAGCTGCAGTGCAGACCGGTGGTCCTGCTTGGCTCTGCTGGTGAAGTCTGGTCCAGAGGGATTCCTGCAAAAGCGACCCATACAAAAAAAAGCACCCACCCACCAGTACTGTAATACACTTTCGAAAAAAGCCCCCACCAAGTGACTATTTTATGTTGTCTAAGAGTCAGAGCCAAAGCTATAAACGTCTAGACAAACTTGTACAACAATCTAATAGACTGCATTTTTCCTGGTACACCTTGTCATTCATTTCAAGCCAAGTCTTTGAGTACCTTGAAAAGTGCGGCATAAATTAAATCTATTATTATTATTATTTGTCTTGCAATCCCAGCGTTGAATCATTTTTCTTTGGTTTCACTCACTGTCCCCTGCATCTACATTTCAGACTCTGGATGTGATTGATAGGATAATTGATTCCTTTAACGTACAAACGGGAAGGACCGGAATATTGAAAGACTTCCTTGATGAGCCGGAAGATAAGCAGATGAAAATGCTAAAGTGGCTCTTTATATGAATATGAGACTCATATTCAGGGTTATCCTCGGTTCTGTGGCTTGAAGAACATACCTAATGAACGCACAAAAGATTTCTCCGGTTGTGAGAGAGCGATACTTGTGTGTGTGTGTGTGTGTGTGTGTGTGTGTGTGTGTGTGTGTGTGTTTGTGTGTGTGTGTGTGTGTGTGTGTGTGTGTGTGTGTGTGTGTGTGTGTGTGTGTGTGTGTGTAAAAGAACAAGGACACGGACTGGGAGACTGAGTCAAAAAGGAGCCATGGCGTTGATGCACAGTAGAAAACTGGAAAAGCGTGACCATGCCTGTCCCAAGTTGTTTTGTTACTGTGACAACAGGGGCCGGGAGGGGATGGCTGAGAACGGGCTGTATGCACAGCGAGAAAACCAGCGCTTTGAAGGGGTTACGGGTGAGATAGGGGGAGGAGAGAGTGAGAGGTCAGAGCAGTCTATGCCCTCTTACTGACAAAAAAAAACACCAAAAAACGCCGACAAGCACCAACAGTAACACGCACGAAGACGTGCACGCGCATACACATCACGCCTGAGTGACAGCGCGTGACTCGGAGTCACGTCAGACTGTTGCCACATGTCAGCTAGGTCATGATGAAAGCTGAATCTGAGGGAATGATAGGGGGGATGTGACACACAAACACAAACACACACACACACACACACACACACACACACACACACACACACACACACACACACACACACACACACACACACACACATCCATACACTTACACTCAAACAAGCAGAACGTAGAATGCAGACATTCAACTTCAAGCCATTGTGTTAATCACAGCAAAGCCAGAAAGTCAAAATAGCCCCTCTTCACCACTTGATCAAATTCATTTTGGGGGGTTCTCTAGTGTTTAAAAAACACCAGCCATTTCCCAAGACAGCAGTTAATGCTATTTTTACCATAGACTTTTTTTTATTGTTCTAAATTAAACAAGGACTAATAATGAAATCGTACAGTATCGTGGACTACCATCCACATGATAAATAGTTTAATCAATTATAACTCATTATTGAAACCCGGCATTGCCGTTAAACTCTTTTAGAAAGATGAAATAAATCCTCACACGGGAATCAAAAGTAGTCGAAAAGGACGGGAAGAAAAGACGGTTGGAAAGGTAGCGAAAAGGTAATTGATGCGAGGGTGTCGGGTGTAGGAAGAACAGAACGAAAGAGACAGTTTAGTTAGTGGGCAGCCATATCCTCCTCTAAGCTTCGAGGACCTGTGGCCTGTGGGCCCAGGGAGTAAGAGCCATACACGGCGAGCCCTCCTCTCCTCATGTCTAATTATCTCTCTGTCTTCCCGGACCATGCATGACCTTTAGGAACACTGACAGCGACATGGGGTCAATAGGCATGCCAGAAAGAGGAAGAACGCAATGCAGAGATAAAGGGAAAGAAAGGGAAAAAAGAAAGAATGAGTGCAAAATTGACCGCTATGAATTGTCACCTCTTATGACAGACTTTCAGACGATGAGACAGCTATCGACCGGCTTTACCATAGCGCCCTCTGATGGTGGTGCGGAAAATAACAACTGAAGACGAGATGAAAAGTAGCAAATCGACAACTCCTGTTCACAACAGACAACAGCGTGAATTCCACAAGTCATCTGAAAGGCAGTGAAATGTGAACTTATGGCATTTTGAATAAATACATCGGAATTCCCTTATGTAGACCTACCGATAATATAGCCACCGTCGAGATCTGACGACATGCGTCCGTCTTGAGTGGCTCATTTGCAACTCCTCGCTGCTCACTTGCAATCAAATCTGCCCAAATCACTCGAATATATCGCCTCAGAGATACACTTCCAAATATGACCACAAATGCAACTTTTTCGGGGGGGGGGGGGGGGGGGCAGGCATTCCACAGATTGGCGGAAGATGGATTACTTACACTGGAGCGCAAGCGTTTACACAAGCAACGAGACACATTATTTTAACCTCGGGACCCCAACATATCCAAGCACAGCAAACACCAATACCTCCAACTCTGATTGAAACTTTAAGAACTCTGAGTGCCGCAGACTCCTGCCTGGAGTGCCTGGGATAACCCCGTCAAAGCAGAGGCCGTGGGCCCAGAAGAGGCTAACGCTCACTGGCGCATTCAGCTGTCATGTGTCTGTGTCTGCAATGATATACGTTGGACCCATGACGGTCGGAATTGGTTCCACAAGACTCAAATGTACTATTTTGACACAGTGAGCAGTAGAGCCGTGTATACACACTGCATCGACACCTCTTCGGAAGGGCATGTCTTTGCTCCATGGCCTGCCCCCTGATAAATATTTGTAGTGCCACAAACTAGACTTCGTCGATCAACTGCACTATTTTCGAACAGAAAAATAATAATATCCGTTTAAAGTGTTTTTTAATGATTTGGTTGGCTATTGCTCGTAGCTGTTTTCATCAATAAGTGTAACAAATTGGGGCTAATAGTACAATGAAGTCTGGTTGGTTTGAATCGGCAGAAATTAAATTACTGCTAAATTAAGTTTCTAAAACTTGTCTTTATACCAAAAAATGTTTATTGTCATAAAAATAATAATAATTATAATTATTATTATTATTGATATGATTCTTATCTATTATACACATTGAAAGGGGTTTAACATTGAGATTTACAGTAGCGATAAAGGTTCAGCCAAAAATGAGGAACTTATCTGTTGCACCACGTGACAACCATGAAAACAAGGAAGGTAGAAAGTCAACGTCGAGGCATTTCTGTTTTTTTGATCAGGTGTATCAAGCGAACTCATAAAGGGTAAGTCTAAACACTCTTACAACACTGAGTTTGGAAAATACGGGATTTAATTTAGAAAATAGGACCACACACATTCAGCTATCATCTGTGTTCAGAATGTCACTACTTGCTGTTCGATGTGTTTGGGTTAACATCATTGAAATGAGAGAAGTGCATCAGTCCCCAGCCGAAACTTTTTGCGCATAGAGCCGAAACGCAGGGACCGAACGATTACAGAGCCCTGTACACTTGGTGATTGGCTGCTCGAACTTTAGTTTGGGTATACTATTCATTTCTTATTTTCTAAAATAGTTTAATTGGCTTTGAAAAATGTTGTTTTTGGAATAGGTTTTGCTTTCGATTTCTTCGTAGCCATGAATTCCATCGTTCTTTGGAATATGAGTAGAACATGGGAAGGGTTTTCTACTTCATGCCATATTCCAACTTCATATTGGCTTGATGAGATGTCTGCGAAAATTTAGCCATTTGGAATGTTGATGCACAAGACAAGTATTTGCTCTCAAAATGATGAAAATGGTACCTTTACTTTTGCATGTTGCAAGCACATTTTGTATGGGAACAGTACCTTTTTGTGTTACGTTTCGACTTGTGTGAACTTCTTAGTTGCCATTGTAGCCGTGAACAGGTAAGTAATAATTGTTATGCTCATGGGAAACTTAGAAAACATAATTGATCACTGTAATATTATAGTCTACCTACGTCGCCTGCAGCAAGATCAATGTCCCGTATAAGAATAATCAATGTCCCTTTAGAATAAACAGAATGCTGACATTAATAAAAAAAAATGATATAAGAAAAAAGCCTATTTCCCGTTCTGAGTTTCTGTTCGGTCTTATGACTATTGACTAATTTGCTTACCTTTTCTCATGCACATGATCTGACACTTTCTAAATGCTATGAGACTCAAATTACAGTGGATACGACTGCATGCTCTTTGATATGCCAGGTCACTGTAGCTTTATCACTCACACATGCAGGGGTCGTCATTTGGAATGGTTTTGAGTTTAATTTAAAACTTGTTTTGTGTGTGTAAGCTATGCTTCTCACAAAAGTGTGATATTCACAACTTATTTTTTTTCTCTCAAACGTCCTTGTTCTTAAAACCCTGGAGCTCAGAGAACAATCCGAGACTTTGCTAATACCTCGCCTGTCATTGGAGACCCATCTTGTTTGCCCCATTTAGACTGTGTACAGAGTAGACTGTGGTCACCTATGCATGCAAACGTTTGCATGCATACATATTTCCTGAATTACGGGTGAGTTGTAGTCTTCCTGCCACCCACACTGATGATGTTGGGTTTGACTTTACAGAGAAAAACAGAAGTCAGAATTGGGTAGGTAAGATAGATCATGTAAACTCTGGGTTTTCTTTTTCATGTGTGTTTGGATGAAGCCAAACCTGTATAGTGTTTCCTTTCTCTCTATGGGGTATAGGTGTGTTTACCGACCAGCCAGGCACAATGTTGGGAAGACTGCTGCTAGTTTCGTTGTGTGGGGCGGCTGTCGCCTTGTTTGAAGGCAAAGTGGACCAACACTGGCAGCTTTGGAAGAAGACCCATACCAAGATCTATCACACAGAGGTAAGAAGAAGGGTTTGATTTTTTTCTTGTTAAACTGTATGAATGTTGAAAACATACACATACCTGTATCAACATACATACATTTACTTATTTAGCCGTCAGAATTAAAAGTGTAATAACAGAAGAAACAGGTCGTTCATACAGTGGTGGAGGTCAGGTGTTTGAACAAGGCCAACAGCCAGCTTCTGTTGGAGCCAGAAATGCACTGTAGATAGAGATAGTGACAAATAACTGGACTCAGTACTTTTGAAGACGCACATTAAGTTGAATCGTCACCGTGGCTACTGATGGGTGTCCCTTGCATCGTGACCTAGAGCAGGTGGTTTCGTCTGGGTCTTTCTCTGGTACATCGTATTCTCTGTGTTCAGGTGGAGGAGCTGGGCAGACGGGGCTTGTGGGAGAGGAACCTGGAGCTGATCACCCTCCACAACCTGGAGGCCTCCATGGGCCTGCACTCCTACCGGCTCAGCATGAACCACCTGGGAGACAGGGTGAGGCTTTCCCTCACGTAGCCGAGGAATCACATATATGCACAGATAACTCTATGAATCTAGATTTGAAAACCAAAGCAGGTTCAGTAGAGATTATCAAATAAATCTCTAGGTGTGGGCAATTTTGTTAATGAATTAATTCTCGTATCCAATGTCTATGTTGGAACCCTTCTCGTCCAAGCAAAAGGTACAGCAACGGAGGCTTTGTCACACTTCAATTGAACCGAGGCTCAGAGTAGAGGGTAAAGGTTGACGTTTTCATTTTCATTATAGTTAATTTCACTATCTGAATGGCACACTTAGGCCGTTTTACAGTGAAATGTGATGCCTTCCACACGTTTGCGTCCAATTGCGTTAGATTTAAGACGAAAGAGGCGAACAAAATATTGTTTTATTTTGAAGGCAAGCTGAAGTCACATGATCATCCATTTGCTAAGCTGCTGCCAACTATGGTTTTCTTCAGAGTGGCCTCCCTGTGTCCTTATCAATCACTGCATTCCAAATTAGGTTTGGGTGTTCCCATTATTGTCCGGTGTGTTACGGGAAGAAGATCTGGACTTTGTTCACCTGAGACTTGTCTGGGATATGTCAATACGCTATTGTTATTGTGTAATCGTGATGTGGATCCCAGTTTTATAAACGGAAGTATGGGCTACTCGTTGGCAGCATATGCCCCCGCACTGTTTTTTTTCTTCCCTCAAAATTAGGCTAAGCATTTGCTTGAAATGATATGATGTCGTAATTCGTCTTGAGATAGTAAATGGAATCTGGATTTCCTAAAATTATGAAGTAGGGTATGCATTTATTATTTGTTCATATCTAATTTCTTAAATTATTGATTCTAGAATTAGGTATGATGTGTAATAATACACATTTTATGAAACCTGTAGCACCAATAACAGCTGTCATTCATTATTGAATTATAATAATAATAATAATAATTCATTTTATTTATCTAGCACTTTTCTGAAACCCAAAGACATGCTACTAAAAGAAAATTTCACAGAAGAGGGAGAACCGACAATGCGTTGTTTAAATGAATCTTTTCATATATAATTGTGTTTGCGTGAATGATCTTCATGAAACCAAGTACCTTTTCTTGTGTTTGTTAGAATGTTTTAAGTACTGGCCATATTGATTGTATTTCTGTTCTTAACCTGGCCCAGTCCACAGAAGAGATCCACCAGTTTTTCACCACTTTGACTGTACCTGCTGACCTCAAGAGGGGGACTTTTGTTAAATCCACCGGTGCCCCTGTCCCAGACACCATGGACTGGAGAGAGCATGGCTATGTCACGAGTGTCAAGTTTCAGGTACTGTGTGAGCTTAGAGCTTATTGCTATTCCTTGTAACACAAAATATTTATAATCTCTACTGACAGGGTTAACTTTTATGGCAATGAGTTAGAGAACATTTTTGGAATGTTGTCACAGTTCTGACACCACAGGTTTGCAATCAAAGTTTCTCTTCCTTGTTGTGTTTTTTGTTGAATTTGTTTTAGCTTTTTACGGGAAGCCAGTGACACAAGTGCTTATTGTGTAAAGTCAGAATGACTTGCATATGATCAGTTCCCTAGTTCTTCAGACATTAGAAAACACGCTGTTGTTTTCATACATTTTAATTTTTTAGTCTGCTTTAATAAGGGGTCCACATTGATTTGATTTGATTTGATTTGATTTTTTTTTTGTTGTCATTTACAAGTTAACAGCCTCATCTCTCCAAAGCCAAACTTTTCCGCAAGACCTCAAAAGAACAACAAAGTCACCTAAACAAATAAAAGAGCCTGTGTTTTACATTATTAACTATTTTACTTCTCGTTTGAAATTCATAAAAAAAAAAAAAATAGGGATCCTGTGGCTCTTGCTGGGCCTTCAGTGCTGCAGGGGCTCTGGAGGGCCAGCTGTTCAAGACCACAGGCAAACTGGTGGACCTCAGCCCTCAAAACCTGGTGGACTGCTCCTCCAAGTACGGCAACAAAGGCTGCAACGGTGGCTTCATGACATCCGCCTGGCAATACGTTATCGACAACCAGGGTGTTGACTCGGATGCCTCCTACCCCTACAAGGCAACGGTGAGTCAGCACATCGGACCTCGGACATCGGTCAGTTAAATCTCAGTCAAATCCCGGGGCGTTTTTAGGACTTGAAGACATCCGGGGATTGTTTTTTTAGGAACTAAAGTTAATAGCCCATCCAGGCCATCAAAGAGACCTGCCTTGTTATCTGTCATTGATCTGTTCCTAATGGATTGATGATCAGAATGGTTTACATTTACAAAGGACTGTGTAGCTATACTGGCTAACTTCAGTTCTTCTCTTTGTGTGAAAATGCCATATGTGCTAACTATTCTTTGTGAGTTTGTGCACAAGTGTATAGTGTATAAGTTAGAGCTAATATAGACAATGCACTGTAGCCAACCTGAGTGACTGAGTGACAAATGAAAGCACACTTCCATACAGAGCACAACACTGTCTTTGTCATCCTCAACCTTCTGTCTCTGTTTCACTCACACACACGTGTGCGCTATTGATAGCCAACACAAACAAAGTATTCAAGTATTTGTCAAGCCATGCACATGTTTTTTTAAATACATACGGAACTCAAAACATTCCGGGTGTTATCATGCCATTCACGCCACCAAAATTAAATAGCTTTGGTTTTCAAAATGTTTTCCAAGGCTACATAAAATAAAACATATTATTGTGTAAAATATGAAACGTTAAGCTTTTTTAAAGCTTTGTTTCAAAATTTTTCAATCTAGGCAATGTGAGTTTACTGTTGGAACACACCTAATGTTGTTTTGCATATGTATTCTATGCAATCAATTCTTTACATGTAGTAATCCAATCCATACATTTTAGCAAGGACAGTGCCAGTACAACCCAGCACAGCGTGCTGCTAACTGCTCCAAGTACTACTTCGTGCCTCCGGGTGATGAGGGGGTGATGAAGGAAACTGTGGCCACCATCGGACCTATTTCGGTCGCCATCGATGCCACGAGACCCCGTTTCGCCTTCTACCACAGCGGTAGGGAGCCGTGCCTTCACTCTATGACTTTACGTCTCTGCGGAGAGATAATTTAGGCCTAATTTGTCCACAGAGAATTCTTCAGCACTGTATTTGTATGGCCTTGTATACGACTGTGTGAGGCATTAAAACAGTTTTGGAACATTATAATAAAGTAAATTGACTAACCCTATATAGTAGTTTATATTATTTGACAAGTTTGACACTTATCTTTCACTGTTTTAGGAGTTTATGATGACCCAAGCTGCACCCAGAAAGTCAACCATGGAGTCCTGACTGTAGGGTATGGAACACAAGATGGAAAAGACTACTGGCTCGTAAAGAACAGGTACATATTCAGCTTCAACATTACATGTGCAGCTCCCTTCTATGAGTTTAAACATTCGAGTCAGATAAGTGGGTAAAAGATTTGTTGTGCGATGTAGTATTTTTATCTGATCACTCATACTTTACCATTCAAGAACTGAGTAGAGTAAAAATTAGAGAGAGGAAATAAGGTGTTTTCACGCTCAGTTGAATAAACATTTTTCTGTACTTTCCGTCTAGCTGGGGAACCTCGTTTGGAGAAGGTGGATACATCCGTATGGCACGCAACAGGAATAACCAGTGCGGGATTGCCAGGTTGGCCTGCTACCCCACTATTTAATGTATCACTAAGGAAGATACTACTATTTTTATGATTAAGTCTTTGATCTTTAAATAACCTTTCTTTCCAAGAAGATTTTAGATTTGTTTTATGATCAGATGTTTTGTTTTTTTATCGTATAGTCACACTTTTTGATGTAAAACTCAATAGTCTGATGAGAGACTGAAACCTTTTTTTAAGGTTGAAGATTTACAACAAACAAATCAATGTTCATTTTACTGTATGTAATGACACTTTCAAACAAAGTACTACCTTGTGTGATGGTCAGAATATAAATATATTTTTTACCTCATACATTTGGCCTCCCTGTTGCAAGTGAATATTAAGCGTGTGTGTGTGCGTGTGTGTGTGTGTGTGTGTGGTTTGGGGTGGGGGGGGGGTTGTCTAGTACGTGTTTCTGTTGAGCATAATGCTTAATATACAGTATGTTTTTAATATTGAGTGTAGGAGGAAGGCCGTCTCAGAGAGTCAAAGCAAATTCTACACACAGTACCTCATGTGGGGTTAAAATAAGGAATTCAGTCAACAGATGAAGGTATGTTGTTGAGTTTCAAATGAGTACTTGTTATTTATTTATTTATTTTCGTGAGCCACCACAACAAAATATTCAACATGGAGCATAAGGGATTTGCTTTGTTGTGGATTGTGTGAATATGATATTTTAGCACACTGGACAAAACATTGGCAAGTGGAGACTTGGGTTAACATATTGATTCTGGGACATGTAGTGTTAGAACAGATGGAGAGATAACAGTGAACAGATGGAGAGATAACACAGTGAGACAGCTAGACAGGACGTAGTCCTTGGGGAAGGAACATATTTTCAACACATCTTTCAAACTCGAAGTAAACTGAGAAGCATTGTGAGTAAAATTAATTGAGGGATTGGCATATTCCAATATAATTTGTAGAGTGGCTACATTTTATTGGTGGCCAAGAACTTGTTGCCAATTTCTTAAAGTTGTCTTTACACCTTCCCAATTGGACTCCACCAACATACAACCTAATACAATCGAGAACGAAACAGAACATACAGCACATGGTACTCCCCCAAACACTACCAACAAACTAGCCCTTCCTTATCCTATTCAACTACCAGCTGATGTAACATCATTGAATTCAATTTGGCACAATCACCACCCGACTAACAAACTTGTTCTTGAGTAACTTCAACTTTACCGATGATAAGAACAACTAAAATGCCAAGTTTGACTTGCCCCCATTTGTTATGGACCGTGGCTCTATGGCTGCATAAAAGATATGGGAGATCACACATGTTTGAAAGTCAACTTCAATAATTTATTGATCAACTAACCAAAAATAAGTAACATATATTCGAGTGTGTAAATGAGTAGGAGTCAATGTGAATGCAATGGATGGAGGGGTGTCAAAGTAGTGGGCATGTGTTAAAAAAGGTGCAAACTTGAAAGCTAACTGAACCAAAGGCAACCAGGCAGGTAGAGCCAGTCTGTCAAGGGAAAAGAGAAGGAAGAGGCTGGTACCAAACTGTACCACAGCTTAGCAAGGCTCCTAAGCCCTCATGGGCAGGTGCACCACATCAGGCTTAACACCATCCAGTGGGATGGGCATCTGAAGGCAGGCCAGTGCAAAAAAAAAAATGCTGCTAAATGTCTGAGCGAACACCATTCAAATTATGATAAGGAATATTTGAATTCCTGTTTTTCCTTAAAAAGATAACTGCCAGCATACCAATTATATTGTCATAAATGGAAGCAACAACATTTGTGGGGGATCAAGTTTCTAATATACACAACAGTTTACAATGTGACAGATCGATAAGGTGACCGCCATATAGCACCGCAATTGATGAGCTGGGACGCCATGCAAATTCAGCACCATGGGTATTTGTAAATGAATTCACTTATTTTTCCACAGTAATGATTTAACTACAACCATCAAGCATTTCCTTTCTGTGAGTTAGCTACTCCCGAGCTGCTATAACTTGACTCAATGAGTTAACCAGTCTTTTGATCTTTACAGCCTCCTATAGTATTCTGCAAAATCAACTTTGATTCTTTTTTACAGAAATAAATAATATAGTTGGTCAAAACTAGTTAGAACAATAACACATTTTGTGCCGATTTTCTGGGTTTTAGGTAATAAAAGACGATTGCCTTCTATGAAAGATTTAAACAGGTTTTAAAACAGGTTACCTTCCCCTATTGCCCTATTGTTTACAAGTGTCCCGTAGATGTCGCCTTAGCTCCATAAATCGTAGGGCATCTTTTTCAGCCTTACTGACGTCATCTTCCAATTGTTTTACTTATCGTATCCTCTGATATTCTACATTTGGAAATGTGAAAATGTATATTTCGAAGGAAATGTGAAGCTTATGTTACGTTTCAGACAGAAGGATTTGGGACACTACATCATCAAGCATGTAAGAAAAAAATGTATTCATTCTTTCACTAAAAGAAAAGAAAATTAGCAACAGGGTTCAGGGGAACAGAGTTCCTTTGCTGTAAATGTAATACAGTACGATTATTTATATAAGGGGAACAACTGAAATTACCATAACTGCATGTAATATTAAAGTGAGTGAACACAAAAATGCAAACATTCTATTACCATAAGCTATGTCAACAGACTCACTACATTGACCAAGCAGTTCAAACACTTTCCATGAAAGGTTTAAAGCCTACATGCCGTTTGCCTTCTTTCTAAGATATCTGTGAGCCAGTGAAGAGTTAACAGCACACAAATTAGCTGTTCCCCGCCTCCTCCCACGCAACTCCTACAGATATAAAAAAAAAAACGTTTACAGACTCTCTACAGTACGTCTGCGTAATTCCCGGGTCCTCAAAACATTCCCCACACATACGCAGAGATGGCACAGAGCGACAGTCAGAGATTATCTTTCCCCGAGATAATAGAATTGAACGTGGGTGGACAGGTGTATGTAACCCAACGTGAGACTTTGATTGCTGTTCCAAACTCTCTACTTTGGACAACTTTTACGCAGAGGAACCCAAGCGACATTCCTAAGGACAGCAAAGGGCGCTACTTCTTTGACAGGGATGGTTTTTTGTTTCGTTATGTTTTGGATTATTTACGGGACTTAAACCTTGTCTTGCCTGAATTTTTTAAAGAGCGGAGTAGGCTGCAGAAAGAGGCAGACTTCTTCCAGCTTCAAGAACTCTCTAAGCGCCTCAGACCTTTGGCTTTTAGTAAAGACAACTCCGTCAGTGAAGATACCGTAGACCCCGAGGACTCTGCGCTTGCCAGCGCACTCAGCTGCGCCAGCATAGCCACGGTCGAGGGCTCACGCCATGCGTCGGCCATGAGTAGCCCAATTACTTGTAGCCCAATAACTACTCCTCGCTCTCTAATTCCAAGCAAGTCTGGCTACATCACCATCGGCTACAGAGGCTCCTACACTATCGGAAGGGATATCCAAACGGATGCAAAGTTCCGAAGGGTCGCAAGGATAACGGTTTGCAGTAAGACGTCATTGGCGAAAGAAGTTTTTGGGGACACTCTAAATGAGAGTCGGGACCCTGACCGACCCCCAGAGAGATACACCTCCAGGTATTACCTCAAATACAACTTCCTGGAGCAGGCGTTCGACAGATTGGCAGAAGTCGGTTTCCGGATGGTTGCCTGTAATTCCACGGGCACGTGCGCGTACACAAGCAACGACCCAAACGAAGATAAAATATGGACCAGTTACACTGAGTATGTGTTTTCAAGAGAGTGACTATAGCATACTTTTCAATAAGTGACGTGCCAAGCAGAGGTTAGACTTTGATCCTAGAAATGTTGTTTTGTTTAAAAGGTAAGCCATAGGCCTACATGAGGAGCAGGTAGGATAACATAGCGACAGATATCCTCGCAAGAGGCCTATCTTGCTAAAGGTTAATGCATTCAGAGCAATTGGGAGGCCACATTACTATGAGCCTGCTTCTGCTAATAGTAAGATAATGATCCACCTGTTGATTAAGTAGATCACCGTTAAATGAGTGATTAACATACACTGCTACACTGAACATTACTAGGAAATCAGATCAGCCTATATTAAAAAAGCCTATTCACGTTTATAGTATTCCTCTTGTTCTCAGCCTATACGTTCTATATTAGATAACCTATACCATCTATATTTGTATATTGTATGTGGCACTTGGCTTTAGCTGTTTTTATTTTTAATGATGAGCTTTAGCCAGTTAGGCATTGGCAATGACGACAATATTTAACGGTAATCCAATCGTTCACGCCTAATGAACCATAGCCCGTGTTTTTTTTTTAGTTTTTTTTTTTAGTTCACTGCACAAATTGAGTCTCGAAGAGAAACGAGGAATATGATAAGAAATGCATTCATGACCTCATTGTCAAGGAAGATTCAGCTTCAGTCCACAAGATTTCAAGATAAAAAGCTGTTATTTTGTGACCTACTTGGCTACCTGCTTTCGAGTTGAACAGCAACATGCCGTTATTTTCTAAATATGCTTAAATTGTATAAATGTTCACATTGTGTTGCTCATGTTTCAAAAATAAAATAAAAGCCATGTTTGAATGCAGATTGTGTAACTAGCATTTGTTTTTCCACCCTGAACAAAGGAAGGCTGTTTTCATAGTTT
>CM030173.1:6293319-6385819 GCA_017639675.1 Aplochiton taeniatus | reverse complement strand
CCTCAAGGCTTCTGGTGCTTGCTATTCATGATTTCATTCACAATCACCCAGGAGATGGGTTTCTATGTCAGGTTCGACAGCAGGACAAAACAAATCATCTCTGCCACGAGGAAATGAGAGGAAACGTCCCTTGTCATTTCCCTCGTCTGAACTGCCTTTCACATGGCTCCTTTAGCAAGATGCTATTAATACCCTGCCTCGACAGTAGGAGCGACGAGCTAGACCGAAAGGCTTCACTCAACACGTCTGTTGCTGGGACTCTTTCTTACCGCAAATTCATTTAGGAATCCAAGCTCATGTGTCCTGCCATTTGATGTGCGTTTCGCTCAGAGGTTTGAACAAAGTGCGCATTGTGAATGCAGCTTCTTCTAAAAGCTGTGCTATCTCTCCATGGAAACCAAGGAATGTGATTAGATTAAAGCGTCATGCCGTAAGTAATATCTGCTTGCATAGACCCTGGCGAGGGACCCCAGTTGGAGAAGAGCAAACAAGAATCTCACTTATAGGGCCGACCCTCCCCTCGGCATTCCCCTTGTGCTTGGGTTTGGAGCAAACACTACTCTACCTACACAGACGCTCTGAAGCCATTTAACATTGAGGCTCTCCTGAAAAGTATATTATTGCATTATTACACTTCAGAGCGTAGATGGACAAGAACATACCATGTAACGTGGTGGTCCACGCTCATGGAAACTGCTGTGGAAACTTGACTCAGAAGAAATGTGTGTCGTCTGTTTATTAGCAGATACCTGTGTTGTGAATTGCAGAGCACCATGAAAGATAACAGCAAACACACTGGAGTCATATTGCAAGCATTTATAACACATCAGCAAGTCTAATGGAATCATACTGCTATACAATATATATATATATATATATATATATATATATATATATATATATATATATATATATATATAAATATATATATATATATATATATATATATATATATATGTCAACAGACACACAGAGCCAATAAAAAGAACACTTTCAACTTTCCTTATACGTTAGAATTTCATATAGCAAAGATAGAAGAGGAATTGTATTGTCTTCAATTTAAGTCTAGGCTGAGGGACATGGTGTCAAAGTGTGGTGTTAATGTTTTTAATGCAACCCCTTAATGTAGAAAGAAATCAGCCAAAAGGCCATGCTGAAGATTTGTCAATGTTTGTCTGCTGCAAACAACTTTCAAAGAGCACCAATAATTACCATGAACACGTTTTATCAATCTGGTAAGTGCAGCAGTATGTACTGGACACAGAGGAGGCCTGACTCACTGTTTACTCACTCGGGAACTGTTTGCCAACCAGCCAGCCGTGCCACCTACCAATGCAAGCATTTTTGTTTTCTTGTTACTCCACGAAACCATGGAGTTCCATGGCTGCACCTTCCTGCAGCCATGGAAGGCTAAAGAAAATAAGGATACCACCAGTGAGATTGTTTGCCCAATCACCTCACTATCACGTCTCAAATAAGGTCTCCGGTGTGTGCACATGTGTACTGTTACGTTGTTGGATATTTGTATGTGTGTGTGTGTGTGTGTGTGTGTGCATGTGTGTGCATTTGTGTGATCTATATTATTTTTGTAATCTTCACTGTTGACCATCTTCGGCCTCATCACCTCCATTGGAACACACACATCCTCTTTTACCAGCACTTCCTCAAAGAGAGCAGGCTTATTTAAAAACTGCAGACATTGTGCAACGTCTCTGCTTTTCTCATACAGCCAAACTTTTATCCACCTTAATTTTGGTGACGACACAAATGAATAAACCCTTAGAACAATGCAACCTACAATACAGTTTGTAATGTAAGACAGTTAAAACGGACTTAAAAATGTATATTATATGTAATTTAAGCAAAGGTCTTACTACAATTTGTTAGAAGAAAAAATTGAAAACAGAACAAGTAAACAGAACAGATCTCCTACATGTGGGGACACTGGGGAAGGGTGCCTCAGTTCAATCCCAAGGAGGGAAGGGTAGGAAATGAAAGCAATAACACTGAAAGTCAGACCCCTCTACACACACACACACACACACACACACACACATTGGGAGTAGATTGTCAGCGATAGGAGAATTATTAATTCATAAAGCCAAAGTTATCTTTGTGCTTCCCAAAGGTAAATACAGATCAAACCCTACATATGAGAGGGCACAGCCATCTGTGTCAATAGAGCAGCTTCCCCCCCTCATTGCCTTTCTGGGCCTTTCTCTCGAGCCCTTACATTTAATGAGCATCTCATAACTCTCTCTATCTCTTTCTTCCTGTCTCTCTCTCTCTTGCTCTCACTCTTGTCCTTTCTCTCTCTTTTTCTTCCTTTCTCTCTCTCTCTCTCTTCTTCTTCTTCCGTTCTCTCTCTTTCCCTCTCCCTGAAACCATTTACCCACGTGCTGAACGGTGGGTAAATGTCGCCCAGCCTCCGCTGTGTGTGTTTGGTGCCTGTGCCCAGTGGCAGTCCGGAGGCCGAGCGGGGCGGCGCCCGGTGATGCAGCTGAGCCCGGGGCACAGCCCCGTAAAGCGAGCGCTGAAAGGCCGTCGGCATCAATCAGCCACAGGGAACAGAGGATGGGAACAGAGCGAGGGAAGGAGAGGAAGAGAGGGAGCATCCTCCTCCCTCGCTGTGCCCCCTTTTCACTGGCATCCTCTCAGGTCTCTCTGAAAAGGCCAAGACACTGAAGGAGCGGAGCCAAATTCTGTCTCAATTTCTCCCTTTTTGCCTCCTCAAAGGCTGCGTGTTAGATTGTGTGTGTGTGTGTGTGTGTGTGAGTGTGTGTGTGTGTGTGTGTGTGTGTGTGTGTGTGTGTGTGTGTGTGCGTGTGTGTTCCAGTGGCTTTTTGATGGTTGTTTGATTTGCATTTACTTTACGACCGCATGGCCAGTGGCATCCTATGAAGTGACTCTGTAAGTGCACTCTAATTGGAAGGCTCATCTCTTTCATGTTAACTGAAGGATTTGCCCGATCTCTCAGGGATCAGCCCGTGTCCAACTGCTTGTAACTCATTACTGCCAGACTCTCTGATGAGGCTGGGGCAGTAGAGAATACAAGGGTTTCAAAAGAAAGAGTTAAAAAAAATACAACAAAACAAAAGTGCAATCCTTAGACAGAACTTGAGGTTTTAAGATTGACAAAATTAACGAGATGCAAGGTGGCAAAGCAGAGGTGAAAAGAGCAGGTGTATGGCCCGAGGTAAAGTAGGTCAGCATTACCAGCTGTCTGACTTACCTCTCCCTTTGTCTGCCTGCCAACCTGTCTATCTGACTATATATCTGAATCTACACCTACCTACCTGTCAACATGACAGTCTACCTGTCTTCCTGTCTGGCTGCCCGCCTGTCTCCTGCCGGCTCACCTATCTGTCTGACTGTCCGTCCTTCCGTCTGTCTGTCTGCCTGCCTGTCTCCCTCCCGGCCTTGTCAGAGTGGTCTGGAGAATGTTCCGGCGCCAGTGATGTTCCTCGACGAGAAGACACTCTCCAGACACCGCCACTCTGACGACACGCCCACTTCCCTCTCCATTGCATCCTGTGTTCCCCACAGATAAGATTCCCCCTCATTTTTCAACCGGTCCCTGAGCCAAGCCATCTGCGGAGTGGCTGTTACCACGGCAACGGGGGGGATGGACAGACAGTGAGACAGACCCCGTCCACGAATGCTGTCCACACTCCTCATCCGCGGTTCCTGGCGGAAATAGATCGGCCAACGGAGGATGTTTGCCGTCAGCTTTGATAGGGGGGAGATGACACGGCTCTCTCCCAGGTGTTGGGTGACTTAGCTTGGAGTGCCAGATGGGTCCGTGTTGACGCCCTGGTGCAGTGTTTGTAAGGCTGCATAAGACACGGTTGTCTTTCTCTCTTCTTTTCTCCGTTCATTCCGCCTCTAAGAAAACCTGATTCCCGTTATCATCAGGTGTTAATCTACAATCAGCCGCTCTTTTCTGCTTTGTGTGAAGGGCTATATTTGTCAGTAGGATGTGTGATTACACTGCAGCTGCATACAGCACAACTGTACGTGGGACATGGAGTATGCCTTGAATTTCTAGTGTGTGTGTCTCTGTGTGTGTGTGTGTGCCAAAGGTAATATGTGTGTTGATTATAATGTTTCAGAAATGATCATTCTGTTACAGGGACTTTGTCCTATATCTCTACTTCTGGATTCTATCTTTCCCCATATCCCCTCAACCGCACATAGAGGCACTTTCTGTTTTTCTCCATTTATATTTCCTGTTTCCTGTCACTACTGTCTAATGCGTTCAAGTTCAGTTGACGAGGCCTATGCTCACATGTCTGGATAGTCGCTCACTGATACGGTCACGCAAAGGTCGCAGGCTTACGTGCGCGCACAGACACACACAAATGCAGAAAGACACAAAGAGACATGCACGGTTGAACAAAATGTATCCTCTTAGTCAAATCATCGGTGTTATCAGATCTTTCAGTAGGTCCACAAAGGCCTATTGACAATTTCTGGTGATGTCAAGTTGAGTGACAGCTTTTTGATTACGGCATGTTCATTTTCACACCAGCAGAAAGATTAATCTGAAAGCTGCAAAGACCCTTCAATCTCATGCATTCAACATGTGGCACCTCCTACATTGTTCACAAAAATGTGTGACAGCATGTGCTTTGTGTTGCAGACGTAAGTCAGCTAATATAATCGTTACCCTGTCAGGTTGAACAATATGCAATAACCTTTTCGGGCTTTTTATATTTCTTTAATGGACGAAACAATACATAATCGGTTTTCTTTATTGTTGTTGCTAACCATTTAGTCTATAGAAAATAAAGTGTTAATGTTGAACATTAGCCTGCCTGAAATAAAATGTTGCCGTTTCATGCTGCTGCTTATGAGGAAACCAGATGTTATTTAACAGCTAGTTACAAAAGTCTACATTTTACAGCTTTTCTGCAAAGATTTTTTTTTTAATGTTACTACAGTTTGGCAGTGAGTATAACCTGGTTTAGGAGTATTTACATTTGATCCCCTCCCCTTCTAAGCCAACAAATATGAGTGCTTAACCACCTTTATTTATTTTGGTGAACTAATTTGCCACCACACACAGTACAGAAACACGTCAGACCCTTCTCACTCTCTGTTTCTTAGTCCGCAGACGAACACCATTGAGAAATCCAAACCACAAAAGGAGATACCGGTTGCCTAAGAATTGATCTCGCCCCGCCCCGGTTCCTCTCTCTTTCTCCGAAACAGCTGGCTGATGTCAAATGTATCTATCCCTGCCAGACCTCTTAATAAAGCACCAACCCCAGGGAATGTGTGTCATTCCATGGTTTTCCTAAGCTGGCTTTCAGGCCATGGGTTATGTAACGTGGGAAATGTAAAAGCTGCCACTTGTTTTAGTTTTCGTCATGGTGTGAGCTAACATTGTTACCCCTTTATTAGATTGTGTTTTCAGCAAACCGGTGAGCAATTTATTTTGAGATTTAATTTAGACAAGCAGAAATTATGCAACTTAATTATGTTTCATCAAATTCAAATAATTAGGGACAGAATAGCATATATTCTTTACACTACCATTGTTCTGCTTCATTACATAATATACAATGTGTTAGTCTGTGAATCTATTTATGCAAGTCATGATCATTACATTATCTTTCTTCACATGGTAGAGGTGCAGTGACGTGAAATGTCAAAAGAGACAAAGTACTAGACTAGTTTGACAGAAGTATCTTTCGAGTTTATTTTAGTATGATGTGGTGTATATGAAGCTAGGACGAGAGTGCGAGAGAGAAAGAGAGAGCGAGCGAGAAAGAGACTTTATTAAAGCTCCAGCATAATTAATATCCAATCTGACTTTAATGTTCCTTTGATCAATCAGAGTGATTCTGAAATAAAGGAGATCCCACCACTCCTGATCACTTACAATGACAAAACATTCCTTCCACCACCAACAGACCAGCCAAAAATCTAAAAAGGTCCCTCGACTCTGACTTTTAAAAATGCCTGGAACAACATGCTCTGACCTTCAACATCTTCCCAGCGAAGTCATTTGTGTAGGTCAGACCACAACAAGGATACAACTTTTAATCAAACTGGCATGTCACTGCTAAGTTCCATAAAAACCTGGAAAAACATACCAGACCAGTGAACAAGTGTCTAGTTAAAGGAGAGGGGAAACACCAAGACTTACTTTAAACGTCTAAACAGGTGTAAAATATTAGAGTATTTTCTTTTAAGTTAGCCTCAGCTATCCCCACCATAAGTTGTATTATTGTGGCCATAAAGTTAGTCAAAGTTATATTTCCCTTTCCATCCAGTGACATAATTGTTGTTGCTGTAACCATGACAGTATAGACAAAGCAGCACCCTTGATCAAAATCTTCTTAATACAGCCAATATACTCACTGACTAAAAGTAATCACAAGTTTTAGTTTCTCATATTTTAAATATGTTTGCACTGATAAAGTTGTCTTAGTGTTTCCATTTCCCTTTAATATTATTGTATTCAAGCTTCAGAGAACTGGATGAGTGGATTTTCACATTGAATCAGTCTGAGATCAGACAGGCACTGTACTTAGACACAGGACAGCAGTCTGCTGTGACCTTACCAGTAATCCATCTTCTGAGACTCTGCCTCCATGCGGAAACAGACTCATTTCGCCTTGGATAGAGTGTACATGCACATCATATTAGTCGCACATGAATGTATACTGACGAAAACGCATCTACTTTTCCGGTCAGATCTGACAGTGGGCGGTGACCCATGTAGGCAGCTCTGAGATGTTTACACCAAGACCAGAATAACTTCCTTTTTTCCCATGCATGTCAACAGTTTGTTCAGGTGCAGCATGACAATATACTGCATATGGTGTGCTATACGCTGCTGTATATCAACTTGCCTAACTCATCTTGGATGACAGAACAACGCCTTAAAACCGTTTCTAAATTCATCATTTTCTATTGCTTACATTCATTGTCATGTGCTATTCTCATATTGGAACGCTGAATGGAAAAGAGGCTGTGTAAACAAGGGGTTTAATCTCTGGGCAATGCCAAAACCTGTTCACAGACAGTAACTCTTCCTCTTATCTAATTTAATAGGCTTTATGGTAAACATGGCCTAGCTTCTCTTCGATAGAGGAAGTGGTTTGGACAGGAGGGTGAGTTAAGTGCTTGCTGACCTTTCAAACACCTCAGATAAACTTCTCATGGAGCAAAATGCATGCTTGTGTAGTGGTGGCTATCAGCATGTTTACATTCCATGAGTATTTCTAGGTTGGAAGAAAAGATGATACAATTGAAGTACCAGGAAACCACCCCAAATTGTCAAATCTACAGTAAGAGAATAGAGATGCAAATGGTCACCTAGTGCAAATCGAAAACTATTGTGCAGCATCACTGTAGGTATTCACAGAAGTTAACTTTACATTAGGTAGAATCTGTTCAGGGAAAGAATTTTTATTTTATTTTATTGTTTTATAAACTACTGTCAGAGAGACATCAAACTCACCAACATGTCCCTAATGAGCAATATGGTCAATTCAATCAACTTCCCAGAGCTCTTCCCAGTTAAGGTTGATTACTGGGGACAGATATGCTTCAAAGGAAACTCAACTGTAGTTTCTTTAAGCTAGAGGAAGGTTAAGGGACCAAAATAAATTATCACGTTAGTGGTTAGAAATATTTGATCAAATCAACTAAATCCATCACACCTCCTTGTTGGAGAATTAAAGCACTAAGACCAAAATGTTGGTCCCAAATGTTTCAGGCTATGCAGTGCCATCTTGTGGTGTAAAAACTGACACTACAGTCAAAGTATTTCAGTAAGTCAATTTTATTTACAAATAACAAAGCTATGCTAATTCCTTGTATAAGAATACCCATCTATTTGAACTCGGTTATAGTTTAAGATTGCTACTTGATTTGACCCAAAGAACAAGTGAGTTACATCAGGGAGAAAAGGGCTTACACATCATTCAGATAGTGTCAATCAGCTGTCTCACAAACATCATCAAGGGGTAGGGAAATGACAACAGAGACAAAAACACTTTAGACAAGAGACAAAGCTAATAAAAGTCCACAATATCAAATCTATGACTGATTCTAATGAGACGTAAATAAAATCAAACTACAGCAAACATCATTAATAATAATAATTTCACATAACTTATGTACTTTAGTGGTTTAGGATAGAAAAATAATTGCCAGTAAGGAGACACACACACACACACACACACACACACACACACACACACACACACACACACGAAAAGACAGTAAACCCTGAGAACAAAAATAGATTAAAGATTGCCAAGGGAGAACCACCATTGCCTGCTGTTCTACAAAGACAAAGGTTGACAAGACATTGCCGAACAATGAAGTGGTACCCGAAGGCTTAGAGTGATGGAACACGCTCCGTTTGCTCAGTGTAGGATCACTGGGTTGCCATGGAGGCGGTCTCTTCCACCCGGTTACAGAGAGCTCCCTCCTCCTCGGCGATCTGCAGCGATACAGGCCGGTCAAACGGAGGGAGCGTAGGGGACTGAAAGGGTTAAGGAGCACACCATTATACAACCTTTGTGGTTGTGACATTCAATCTGCAGATGACATTTAGACTCCCCCAGACCTGTGCTATGGACAAAGGGAACTGTGTGCCGTACAGGGGGGGGGGGGGGGGGGGGCAAAATGGCTTCTTTTAGTTCGCTAGCTGTGAGGAAGGAGCGTGCCCTGGCAGAGAGCAGTGCACGGTGGTCTGTCGCGTGTCGGACAGTCCGGTAACTCACCTCTGTGTCGGAGGTAGCAGGGCTCACAGAACGGCTTCCTGTCGCCGATTCGAACCCGAGCTCCGAGGGCGGGATCTCCCAGAGGTCTCCGGCAGTCAGTGCACTGAGGGAGGAGAGGCAGAGGAAAAGAAATACACGAATGAAATCAAAATCAGTGAGGTAAAGGAGAGAAAGGCCTCGAAGCCACTCAGCCCAAATGAAGAGTTCACCATCTTCTGAATGAAGCAATAGCCACGACAGGAGACAGTCCTTTGGTCTACTGAGGCGATAGAGGAGCTACCATACAGCACCACCACCACCAGTTAGACAAACGGCATCCACACTGGGATAAGTTAAAGGGTCTAAAAAGCAAAGTGGTTTGTTAATGTCCTAACACCATTCCAAGCCCTATGACCAGGAGTGACAGAGGGCTTAGTAAGAGTCTGAAAGCAAAGTGGTTTGTTAATGTCCTCCACCATTCAAAGCCCCATGACCAGCGTAAACAGGAAGAGGGGAAGACCCACTATAATGGAAATGGAAGGAGAGACGGAGGAAAGCTAGAAAACCCCATTAAGACGCCAGTGCCCTCGTGATCACCAAGCTGTAGCTAGCGTGACCCTCGGTGAGGTTAGTAATTGGGGTGACCAGACCGGACCGGGCCAGGCTATGGGTCGCTCACCTGGAAGCAGGCCGGGTGAAAGCAAAGGCCCAGGGCCTTAATGACCATGGCAGCTCCCCTGCCCAGGGAACGCTCACACACACTGCAGGCCCTCATGACACTCACCGCCCTGGAGCAACACACACAAATGCGCGTACGTGTGCACACACACACACACACACACAATGAGGATAGATAAGACGCATTCATAGACACGTTGAATAACGGATGAAGACTAAATACAAGGAATCTATTTGGTTTTCTTCTATTTGGATCGATTCATTCATTCTTAGACAAGGACGGCTTCCAGGGATGCTGAACACATCCGATAAACCTACATACAGAAACATTAATATCGCCGCTGACCCAAACACTGAAAAAAACAACAAAGATCAACTCAGCTAACAGCAGTAGACCTCATTGGTACCTTCCAGGCTGCTGAGAGCTGGGCCGTGATTGGCCCACTGGTTCCTGCCCCATGGAGGAAGTGTTAGAAGACCAGGAGGCGTGTCTCCTGGGTCGCCCCGCCCCCACGCCGCTGCGAAGGGAGGAGGCGGCCGCGGCGGCCGAGAGGGGCCGCTGGCAAGCGGCCAATGAGGGAGGAGGGGCGTGTATGTCGTCCAGAGACTCGTACCTGATGAGGGATGGGAGGGGGGGCGGGGTTTACCAATGTGCCGTACAAGGTGTGCTTGGTTTGCTCGTCAGCTCCACGGAGCAGCACGCAAACAAATGAAATCGGGAGAGCGTGGAACCCAAAACCCATTACGCCCGATCGAACCGGTCCGATTCCAACATGCCCTTATCGATTAAATGAGAGGAATAATCTGAGCCAGAACAAGCACCTCCTGATGGTGCCGCCCTGGTAGAGCGGGGCCTTGGTCACGCTAGCGCTCTGCTGGCGGATCCAGCTGTTGTCGGTCAGCAGATGGGTCCTCTTTCTCATCTCCTCCAGGATCTGCTGCCTCTCCCGCTCCTCCTGGGACACGGCGCCCCAGCCTTTTCTCTTCTCCGGAGCCCCGCCTGCACCAAGCACAGCGGAGGGTCAGCCGCTGTCACGTGTGTGTGTGTGTGTGTGTGTGTGTGTGTGTCCAGAGGCGTTTTAGTAGGACAGAAGGGGGAGCGGAGAGAGCACAGTCTGTGGGGCTAACCTCGAATCTCCGGTTTGGGGAGGGTAGCTAGAGCTGGCGTAGACTTGGACTTGGCCCTGCGAGAGAGAAAATGGAAGCTATCACCACCCACATACTCAATATAACCATCAATAAAATTAACAATATAACACACCATTCACAATATCTCTGCGGTTGAACACAAATAATACTTATTGACTAAATAAATTACTTCAAATAATAATATTTTATCCGAAATTCAGCGTGGCTACTGGTTCAGTGCACCAGGACGGCTGATAAGACCGACTCTAGCAGACCTGTGCTAGGACATATCTCAATGGCTGGCCAGGTAATAGCGGCGTAGCGTGTGGAGGGTGCTGGAAGCGGCAGCGGGCTGTGTGCGAATACTGACCTGTCGGCGTCTGACAGCTGGGTGAAGCCATAGGAGGCCCCCGCCCTGCAGGAGAGCGGCAGCAGCAGTTGACCCAGAAGCAGAAGCAGCAGGAGAGGCAGCACAACACAGTCAGGTCGGGGCAAATTAGCAAAAAATAACCTCACACACACACACACACACACACACACACACACGAGCCAATTAGCCTTGACATACACAGGCTTTGTTTTTTTATTGACCTCCCCAGCCAGCTAAAGTCTACACAGTAGCTCAATGAAAGCAAAAAGGTCAGTTTAGAGACAATTAGAACAGCTGCTCACAAAAGAAGCCACTAATGCATATGTGCACACTCCCTTGTGTCTGTCAGGAACCAAAACCCACAGGAGAGAGGAATGCACATGGGAAGGTTTAACTAAAAGCTAATCTTTTTTACCAATCTTGCTCTGCCAGCCTGTCAGTCTCCTCTCCTTGCTCCTCCCTCTGTGGATGCAATTGCTTCCTATTGGGTTCTGCCGCTCTCGTCTCAATGGTCACTCGATATACAGGGGGCGGGATGTTGGCGGATTTCGCGAATCCATTGGTTACCCCATTGCTGCTCTGCTTTCGATAAAAAAAAAGTCGTTTTCGTAAAGTGTACCAACCACAGTGAGGCAAAGCAATTCTCCAGCAATGTAATTTAATTCTGACTGAATTGTCGATAGCCGATTTCAGAACTTAAATGGGACTCAACTACCCAGAATGCCTCACCGCTGACTTCCTGTAGCCTTCCTGTGTGGCTTCCTGTTGGGCCCTTTGCCACTCTGACTCCAGTCTCTCCTGGTCCCGCTGGTACTGCTCCTGTCACCACAACAAATCACTCATCTATGAAGAACTGAAACTCAGCTTGCAAATACCCTCAGTTGGAGTGCATAGCATGTCAAAGATCCCGCAGTGGAACCCTATTAAGTCAATTCTATTACAGCTATAAATAGCCACAGCACACAATAGCTAGCTATCGAGTAGCTGGGTCATTTGTTCAGAGGACGGTAGTGCTGGCATGCTGATGGTAGTGGTTTGTAATTTGGCAAGGGAACCAACAGAGGAGCTTATTAAGTGACACGCACGCTTACACACTCACACAAACACACAGTAAGTTCAGGTTACATGAGCACTTACTGTGTTGTTCCTTACAAATTGAATGAATTGTGAAAACGGATCCTGACCTGTAGGAGGCGCTCCTGCTCCTCCTGCCACCTCTCCTGGCGCCGGCGCTCCTCGTCGCGGTCCCACGACCAGTTGGAGGAGGAGGGGCTGATGGAGGGCACCTGGAGCTGTACGAGGGGGGGGGGGGGGGGGGGGGGGGAGACACTTTCTGTATTAACACAACACTAACAGCAACAACATGATGAGCATTCAATTAAGGCGTACATGGGCGTGGTCAGGACACCTGTGTGTATACACACACACACAGCTTTCATGCTTGGAGCCGTTACTACAACATTAAACCCTAAGGAGTGAATTACATTTAATTAAACAAATGTATATGAAATATTTTAGACACACTCCCATCCAACCTCATGTTCTGGCTCACTTACGTCAGATATGGCCGACTTGGAGCCTCCTTTAAAAGAAGAGAAACAGAGAGACGATCAGTCTTAACAAAATGACTTGATAAGATCTAAGACCATGGGATTAAATTGCATGGCCATTCATCACACCAAACTAAGAACTGCAGAGCAAGCAGCATAAGGCAAATTAATCAAACAGCCCAGTTTTGGAGAGAACTAAACTCTGTCTCAGATCAGTAAGTAGTAATGGCATTTAACAGATACGCAATAACATGCCTCACCACACACACACACACACACACACACACACACACACACACGAGAGAGAGAGAGAGAGACAGCAGTCCACACACAAGGCGGCCCCTTGTTCACAGCCTGCGGACTCACTGCATCCTGTCGAGCGACGGAGTGTGAGTGAATGGTCGAGAACGTGCAACCACACACACACACACACACACTTACCACATAAATAGACCCATGAGCTGACCACGGTTGACCCTGTTGGAAGACATCACCAACACATCCACAATCAGCCCAAATTAGACACACACACACACGCACGCACGCACGCACGCACGCACGCACGCACGCACGCACGCACGCACGCACACACGCACGCACGCACACCCCTTCAGGCCACATTCTTAAGCCACATAATGAAAGCATAATCCGGCCTTGCAGATGACTGATGCTATGAATTTTTACACGATCGTGTCACAATGTTCAGCAGCAGCAGCAGTAGAGAGATGCAAGGCCAAGCACCTGCCACCAGAAGGCTTGTTTAGGAGCTTGGTGGCTGAGGTTTACCTTTCTGCTCAAAAAACTCTGCTCTCTTTTTACGGTTTTTCAAAACAATGCGTTCATATTCTAAACCGGGATGAAGGGAACACAAAAAGAAGGGATGAGGGAAGGGGGAAAGAGTAAGAGCCGCTTTATTCTAAAGTATGGACATACGTCTGTGTATTGAGTCTCAAAGGCGTGCCTTTGTCATGTCTGTGTAGTTTTTAAATTACCTTTCCTTGTGACTGTCAGGGAGTCTTCACATAGACCTGCATGATGGCCATTGGACGATACATCCTTGGGAGGAAACATATGGCTTAAAAAACTTGGTTGAGCAGTGTGAGAGGGTAGGTTTACATTAGCATTATTCAGACGGGCCTTACTTTAAACCGAACGCTGAGCTGGGTTGGGTGCGGCGCTGGGTTTTCCTCAAACGCCAGGGGATCGGAGGGTTGGTCGGCGTGGAGATCGGTCCGTCCTATCAGCACGGAGGCGTTGGCCGTCAGGTTGAGGGTCTTCCTGCTCTGGTAGGGCGGGTTGAGCTGGCCGCGCTCACTGCTGGACCAGTCTGACCCGGGAACCACCACGACATAGAAAGCACGGCACACACACACACGACAGGGTAAGATAGACACGGTTCTCTGGGGGTATCTCTGGAGCCACGCTGACAGTGTTTACAGCGGGGCTAAAGACGTTCCTTTATAACATCTCGGCTACATGGAATGGTCACGCTCTGGGTCAGCGTGGTTACATGTTCCTCTGTGTCCTCATTGGACCTGCGTTTGTGGGGGGGGGGGACCTCACCCTTGTTGCCGTAGCGACGCATGTCCATGGCCAGGCTGCCGGCCTCCAGCGCGGAGCTCATGGTGCCCTTGAACTGGTCGTGGGTCAGCTGGGCCACGCTGTGGCCGTCCACCGCCACCACCTCGTCACCCACACACAGCTGGCATTGCTCGGCTGGACTACCTGGAGAAAGGGGAAGGGTAACCATAAATGATCGTTCAGAATGGAACAGTCCCTAAAGCAACTTTAAAGAAGGCTATGCAAAGGATACACGCTATGCAGGAGGCTTTAAAAGTCTTGGAGGCAAGAGACATATCAAAGGACAAAGGAAAAGTGGTTTCATTCATCTGTCGATCACTTAAGGCATAGCAGTGCTGCTCTGGGGACCACTAACCAGGTCTAGTTGACTCCTCCATGGGGTCTGAAAAAGTCCATCACAAATTACAGGTCAGCACTCGTGACTGAACGACTGACTTCTGCCCCGCTGAACACGCCTCCAGAACTAGGGCAGGAGGCTTAAAACGTGCTGAAGCGTGAACGCTGGAGGAGCCTCGGGTTGCAGGGTGCGGCGGGGATAGTAAATCTGCCCTCTCGCATCACATCCCTCTTTAAACATTCATCAGCCTCGCTCTGCGTGGCTGTCTAGGCCCTAGCAGGACCCGATCCACGTTTCTTTGGATATGATAGGCATGACTCAAACCTCGAAAGGGTTTCGGATTGAAAGACAGACGTGTTTTTAGATGAACTACAAATCCTCATGGGCCGCTGTTAGACGACAGCTAGACAGCCCAAAGCCAGTCCGTCCAACAACATCATTAAAGCAAGCATATGCATTCCTACAAACTCAAACTTAACATCAGAGGAAAGGCTAACTTAAAGCACAAAATGAAGTATACATTTCCAGCTAAAACAGCAGACTTTATAAGGACAACGTTGCACACTATTTTCACACAAGAATAGTTTGTGTGACTACTACTACACAGAGAAAAAGAGAAATCCACTACACAACCAGAGCCAGTGCCATATGTAATGGTTTGGGCCTGCCTCCAGGTCTAAGGAAAGGGGAGAGAGAGCTGAGGGTACAGGGGTCTTACCTGGCTGTACGGACTTCACTCTGGCTCCGGTAGTATCCCAGTGAGTCTGGAAGCCAAAGTCTGCTCTGCTGTTGGGTTTCAGACTCAGGATCACCCGCATGTCACTGTGACGCACCTTTAACACACACACACACACACACACACGAAGATGACACCTTACGATCCAATGTCCAGCGCTTCCTGGAGGAAACCCAAAGACAGAAGGGCCGCAAGAGAGGCGACACACACGCCTGACTCTGCATCTAAACACTCAACACAAATCCCAACGGCACACAGGCGAGCGATTGAGACAGTTTGACTCAGTGGATATCTTCAAGAAGTGGTTAAAAACTAACTTATTCTGAAAGCACTTTGTTTTGTAATGTGTTTCACCTTTTGTGCAGTTTTTAAAGGTCCTTTATTTGTCATTTTAGGTTTTACATTATAGAGCACCTTCTAACTCTGGTCTTGAAAGGTGCTTTATAAATAAAACTGACTTACTTTACTTACTCTCGACCTCCCACTAAAAACCTCTACTTTAATGCTACTGCAAAGTGCTCAGTGCCTGAGTGGTGAGAGGACGTCTTCCTGACAGGGTGACCTGTAAATGAATGGATGGGAACTCTCTCACACACACACCCCACCCCACCACCCCAACCCCCCCCCCCCCACACACACACACACACACACACACACACACACACACACACACACACACACACACACACACACACACACACACACACACACACACACACACACACACACACACACACACACACACACACACACACACACACACACACCCCTTGACAGGGGGAGGGACTGAAGCACTGTTAAGCCAGTGAAATTCATTTTATAAAACGCTTTACTACGTAACTCAATCTCAGGTGTCTAGACCTGGAACAGAATGCCCCGGTCCTCTCACCTGTACCGGGGGCGGAATTGACACCCTACTGGTCCGGGAGGAGTGGGGGTATGGCTGGACCAAAGACAGGGAGCGGCCTTGAGGATGATAACCCTTTGTCTGGTAGTGAGTCATGCTGACAGGGGTAGAACTCTTATCGACTTCCTCTTTCCTCTCCTCATTTACTTCCTGGGTGGTCCATTCCGGGCTTTGACCCCTGATATTGGAGGTTGCGACCTGCCTGTAGAGGTGGGGTCCCGCAGACTCCTTGCTCAGCTGGGAGGTCTTATTTCTGTCCACCTGGAGAAGAGAAAAGACACGGTTTGAATCTGGCCCAAGTCAAACTGTTTCGGAAAATAAGAACCTGCAATCGAGACCAATTCAGGTTGTTAGCCATGGCTGCATTTTGTAATGCAAACTAGCCTTGTTTTCTGTAGAAAGCATAAAAACAAAGAAATATATAGGCAAAAGTTTCAACGTTTTCTATTCTGAAATTATCCGTTGCATGGCAGTATACTTTGATGGTGGTTTCTTGAGTATACGGTATAAATATTATGAGTTGTAGTCGTAGGCCCAGAAGGTGAGTTGAGTGGGAGGTGAACAGTACAGAGAATAGAGAACAGAGAAGCCAAAGCGATGCAGCAGCACAATGCTAGATTATTCATAGGACAAGCAAGACGATCTGGGAACATCAAGGTAACACAACACATCTCACCCAAACTCTAACAACACACACACACACAAAATCTTATCTTTCCCATCTGTTAGCTTCCCTTCACACACCTGGAAAGAATTTCCGGTAAACATTGAGCCAGAGGGTTGATTTAATAAGTCACGTCTATATAGGTTAGGTCAGTGGGAAGTATTTCAGAACTGATCTCCATCTACAAGAGTGAACTAAAAGTGCACACACACACACACACAATTTTGTGCTAACCAAACCGCAACTCACACTTTTTTGCCTGGGGAGAGTGGACACTCTGGAGGTTTTAGCTCCAAAAGGCTTGGCGGTGAGGACGGCAGACAGACGGGCCGAGCCCTCTGAGCGCCGGTACCCTCTGGGCAGGCTGGCTGAGCCCGACCAGGACCCGGCTCTGGTGCTGTACCTGTAGAGGTCCGGCGTCTCCTGGCCTTTAGACAGGTCAGAACCGTTCTTCTGGAACTCTCCCCCAGACTTGCTTTGGAGGCTTGGGTCGGTCAGAACTTTTTGAGTGCCAGGTTGGGTGGTCGGTGCACCACAGTCTGGTAATCCATGGGGAGCGGAGCTGTCCCAGGTTGGCGCATCGGAGACGGCCGGGTTGGCCCTGTTGGTCGGAGTACGAGTGGTGCCGCTTGGGAGGACAGTCATGGTAGAGGAGAAGATCCGGTCGGTTCTGGTATGACTTGGTTCTGACCTGGTAGAGAAAGGAGCTTGGCTGGCATGGGTCTGGGAGGAGAAAGGTAACTCAAAAGTGGGAGTGGTAGCTGCAGCTCCGTGTGATGCCAGGGAGGCAGAGTGGGCCATCTCTCCCATGGTGGTAGGAACTAAGGCAGGCATGGCTCCTGGATAAGGCCCCTGGTCCTGGATGAAAAAAAAATAATAATAATAATCCAGAATTGGTAAAGAGCTACCAATGACAAATATCTTGTTTGTAATGTGCTACCAAAAGCAACTTTCTTAATACATTACTATTTACAAGGGTTTTTCAGCACATTTGCAGCTCACCTGATACATTCATAATGAACAAACAGAAACTAAAGCGGAGAACTACTTTATAAACAAGCAAAAATGAGTCGGCAAGTAGCTAATGTGTCAGTCATTTCAAGAGACCCGGCCCAAGCACACATGCCATGAGAGTCTGTGTTCACAATGCTCCTTCTTGTTCCATGCGTGATACCACTATCCCTGTAGGCTCACCTGGCTCTGGTGCTGGGGGCTGTACGAATCCTGGGGGCTGCTAGAGGCCTCGACGGCGTAGCTGCGGGCCAGGAAGGCTCTCTTGTGGGGTTTAAACTCAATGCAACCCTCCCTGGGCAGGGAGAAGGTGGCTGGGGTTGGGGTGCAAGGAGAGGCAGACGGCTGGTCTCTGGGGAGCCGGTGTGAAAGGAGAGAATAGAAGAGAGGAGTGAGTGGTGGATGGCGGGACAAGGAGGGCAGGGGTGAGGGATCAGGTCAAGTTACACGGTCAGATCGCCGCACCGTTATTGGGCAGGAATAAGTGGAGCTCGTAGACGGTTCAGCCTATGTTCCCTTCACATACATAAGGTGGCTTAGGAGCTTGGGTGGTTATGAGTGAAACAAAGATGTCTGCCGCTGCAATTTTAGGTTGGCTATATCTGAATGTGGCTGGATTTCTGTGCTTCATTTCCATTTGATTCAGTGTGTATATGTGTGAGTGTTGTGTACCTCGTCTCAGGCGATGCCCCACTCAGCTTGGGGCTAGGCCTGCCCCCGTTTGCCATCTGGCCATGGCTGTGCTGTCGCTCATGCAGCTTCCTCCGAAGGTCAGAGTTGGTGCTCCTGCGGCGGATCTTCCACTTGGTCAGATCCTGATGTACGGTGAGACAAACACACACACACACACACACACACACACAGAGAGAGAGACAGACATTAACCACATGGTCCGAGTTAAAGGTTTTAGCTGTATAACCATCTACGGATTACGACTAACAACGGACTCGCCGCGGTCTTGAACTTCTAAGTGTGACTAGTGGAAGCCGGGGGTGTCCTTCAAGGTGACCTTTCCCTAGACTCGCCTTAACCACGGTTCATGTTGGTAGCCACCACTCACATCCTGCCACTTGACGTCCTCGTTGTCTCTGGGTGTGGTCCTCTGGGCGTGCTCCCTCTGGTAAGCCCTGGCGCCGCGCACCACCTCCTCCTCCTCCTCCGCCCTGCCGTCGGACGCCTGCCGTGCCAGGCCAGTGCCCGGCAACGGTCGCCGCGTGACGTCAGTCAGCGACTTGCTCCTGTAAGGTATGGGGTGGAGGGTCTCAAGAGCACGGAGGCATAGGTCGACCCCTTCTGAAGAGGTGTTTTTATGAATGTGTGGTGTGACAGCTCCCTCCTCTGGACAGAAAACAGTGAAGCCAAAAAAACGGGACAGGCAACGGCAGCGCCAGAACGTGAATGAGAATGAAAGACTTCATTTCACACAGCGTTTCACAGACAAACACGAAAACGTCATACCCTTCCGCACAGCACGTTTAAGCCCAGCCTCGCCTTCACACGCACGTTCGGGGGGGGGGGGGGGGGGGGGGGGGGGGGGGGGGGGGGGAAAGGGGCCTTCTGTTGGCGCCGTGCCAACACATGCACACATGGCAAAACGACGACGTGCAGGAGTGAAAGGGAGCCCGCCACATACCAATCAGAAGGTAGGCCATCGCATTCTAGCGCCGGGCCACAGATTTCATGGGCGTGTGCGAGATCCACGGCACAGTCATCTGAACGCTGGTATTGAGGGCGTCAGGTGACGGATGTGGCCAACGGCAGAAGCAAAAACATTCACTGACACGGCACACTGAACCCTCCTCAGGGGCGACACGGCTTGCAAAACAACGGCCCTGCAGAAGCAGCGAGCTCTTCACAGCCGACTGGCACTGGGCGACACAGAGGGTAAGCGAAAGGTTGCGTTCACAACAAAACTTGCATCTGCTTACTGTTGCCAAGCCAAACAAATCAAAGGACAAAGGGAACGAGGGCAAAGCATCAGTATATTTGAAATCCCTCACGTGTGCATAGCCCCGATTAGAAAGACTTTAAGCAACATAGGATACTTGGCCAGTAAAACAAAACTTACCAAATCCAGCCAGGGTTGACCTGTGGAGGTCTCCCAGGTCGGACCTGCATCCGAGACGGTCTACACAGGACCAGACATCATAGAATGACACAGACAAAAGTATTTATGCTGGCTTAAAAAAGATCTCTCCTGTCCAAAGAAAGAGTTGACTAAAGCTGTACGTAGGACAGATCAAAATAAAACACAGAAGAACATGTCACATTGTGCAGAATCAAAGTGCGGTGTGCAGAACGTACAAAAGGCTGTATTAAAAGGTGAATGTAGACAATTGAAGAGGTTCAGTTTGACAATCATCCCTTGCAGATCATTTTCCGTCTAGAGTACACTAGAAGTACAGTGTGTGTTTAGTGGTTAACACATGGGCGTGACAGTGAGGCCACTGTCCACTAAACGCATTCATCACACAAACGCCAGATTGTTATATTCCATTTATTGACCCGCCATTACATAGTTGGCCTAGTACATCACATTAAATAAACATAACATACAGACAGACACACAAACGGTAAACTGTAAAAACAAATTTCAACAACTCAACATAATAAATACGTTTGTTAGGCCACCTAACTAAAGTTTCTTGGGTTATCGCATTCACAGCTGGTTTTTAATTGCATCACACCACTGCATGAAGTCATTTGTTTGACTATGAAAATAGAAGGCAGAGTCAAGACTCAAATTGGGTTGTCTCATTTTGGATATAGTCCAAAGACAAAGAGTCCACTAATAAAAGTTGCCTTTTTTAGGGCTGTTACAAAGATAACATTAAGTGCTTAGGGGAAAACTATTTGATCTGATTGCTATAAAAACATGGATCCAAACGCAGGGCAATCTAATTTACCTAATGATCACACACAGCTCCTTTATGCCTTCCAATGTAAAATGATGATTGGTTATTGTTTGGAGAGAGAAAAACAAAAAAAGAAAACACTGCATAGAAAAACTGAGTAAAACCTTTGCCCAAAGAAAGATAGAAGCAGTCATGGGTGTACAGCAGCATAGGAAGAGGAAGTGCATTTAGTTTAGGCAGATATTATGGGTTGGGGTCATCTATTCTTTCAGAGATGCTGGTGGGGGACAGGAAGTGATGTTTGGTGAGGTAGCAGGTGCCACCAGCCAGGGAATGATGTCACATTCAGACCTCTCCTCCAAGGATTCCAACATCTTACGGCTACGAGCGGAACAGAAATTGAGGGCAGAGAAAAGGAAAAAGAAGAATGACAGGTGGAAAAGACATCAAAAGTAAACGTGTAAACAATAAGTACGACAGATCAGGAATAAGAGAAAGAAAGAAAAAAAAGAAAAAGAAAAGCATGGTGCCAAAGCACTGACATATTGGAAATAAGCTGGGTGTGGTTGACAATTTTGATAAACTTCTGATCATTTGCTCCAGATAGTTAAGTCTATTACCTCAGCATTATCTCCGCAAACAGAAGCGTCCTAGTTTGTCAAAGCTTAACAGTTGGTTTGTATCCACGCCCGACGACAAATAAAAATTCACCAGAGAAGACTGACGCCTTCATGAGATGCATTCTATAACCTCCCATCACACTGACTGCGTTGTGCTAAGCTACGGCGCGGCGGGCCAGCAGGCCGGCGGACGGACCTGAAGCCCAGCATCTTGCGGTACCAGGGTCTCCGCTGGGAGCCCAGGTAGATGGTGCGGACGCGGTCCTCCTCCTCGGGGCTCCAGAAGCGCGGCAGGAAGCGGTCGTGGGCGGCGTTGCTGGAGGTCTGGTGCAGCGTCTGCTCCACCCGCCGGGCGTACAGGTCGTCCAGAACCGGGTCGGGCTCCGGGCCGCCGTCTGAGTCGCCGTCGTCGGAGTCCTCCTGGCACAGCGCTCGCTGGAGCAGCTCCTCCTCGATGGCACGCTCCGCCGAGGTCAGGACGAGGGGGTGGGGGTGGGGGGCGAGGGAGGGAGCTGCTGGGGCGCTGTTGTTGGTGGTGGAGAGAACGAAGTTGGGCCTGAGATTTTCAGAACTGGAAGTTATTAGGGCTGGTGTCGGTTAGTGAGCCTGCCTGAGGAGGATCTCTCATTGCCATGCATGAGGCAGCGCCACCAGAGGGCTAGTCGAGTTAGAAGCACAGGCCACACGGCTTTAGGATTAAGACGGGGGAATGTTGTCCACATCTTCCAAAGCCCATCTTCTAAGATCTTAGTTTGCCTTTAAAACAGTGTCAAGCCCCCTCCATACGGAGGGTCAGAGTTAGTGGGAGGCTGTGAGTCGTTTTTAGAGCAGTGCATTTAACCTCTTCTATTTGATTCCACAATGCGGTCACCCAGAGGAGGAAGGGCCCTCTCGTCTCTGACCTGGGGGAGGTGATCGCTGGCCTGGGGGAGGTGGACACCCTGGACCATCGCTGGGGGCTCGCGTAGCCCAGTTGGCCGCCCGTGGGACTCATGGGAACTGCGAAGTTGACGGGGGTGGCCGGGGAAGGCGAGCGGAACCGCCGACTGGCCAGGTCGTCTGCTACCGGGTCGGGCTCCTGCCTATCAGAGTCCTCGCTGTCGCTGCGGTAACCGCAGGCCCATTGGAGGAAATCCTCGGCGGGAGGGAGTGGGCTCGCAGCGGGAGAGGCCGACCTGTGTTTACCGAGCGCCCGCACAACCAATCCGCAAGCAGAATTTAGCAAGCCTTTTCACTACCACACCATTCCGACTATTATTCAAAATAAATGGTTGAAGAGTAGTTCCAAGATTGCCCACTAGGTGCTGCTGTAACCTTGCGAGACAGATGCTGAACGCTGTCAATAGCTTCAAAGCACCGGGATAACGAAGTAAACAACTCCCAGGCTGAACTCGGGCATGTTATTACTAAATAAAATTAACTCTGACACAGAGCAGCACAGCTTCTTCCAAGGGGCTTAATGAAAAGCTTTGCCTTCGACAGAAAGACGAAAAGCAAAAGCCTAACAAGCTCACAACAACGGCCAGGCTGTTGCAGAAGTCTACAATGTTCAGAGACTCCAAATAAGATACTGTGCAGAACAAACCAGGGAGTCAGGCCCACTATTAGTTGAGCTGGCAAGAACACATGAACAATATACAAGTGTGTGTGTGTGTGTGTGTGTGTGTGTGGAGGGGAGGGGGGTCCGGGGGGGTCAGTACCTGTTGAGGGGGCTCGGGCAGCCCCTCCCGTCCTCCTTGGCCCCCCCTTTGCGGCGGAGAAGAGGCGCGGGGATGTGCCCTGGGTCTGTCTGGCTCTCTGGCTCCATCCTGAACACCTGCTCTGCCTCGGCGTCGCTCCCACAGCCTGCACAGAACACACACACACACGGTGGATGAACGGAGGTACACTACGGAATGAGAACCTGAGGGCCAAGAGACAGGCAGAGATAAACGAGAGAACACTGAAAAGAGAAGAACAGTAAAAGGAAGGGTTGGAGAGGAGAAGAAGAGAGAGGTGCTGCTTGCCAACAGCAGTGAAGGAGCGGAGTCTCGCGGCGGCCTAACCCCGGCACCAGACACGCCTACTGGCACCCCCGTGTGGCCCTACGGCTGGAATCTCACACTGAGGTGCCCCGTGCAAGACAGGACAAGGCAGGACAGGACAGGGATAGGAAGGACAGGAGTGCGTTCACAGGGACAAAAGATCCAGAGTGAGGCGGACAGAACAGTGTCCGATGTAAGCACAGCAAGAGCCTGTTTAAACAGGTCAAAACGTTGGGGGACAAAACGTGCCGCGCGCATCGCCTGAAACAGCAACAGGAGCCGGGGCGAGGGTGAGACTCCTGCAAAGAGTGCGTTCAGGACGGGGGAAACCCTTTGACCTGGGGTGGATGAGCCGAGGTGGGAGCGCTCACCCTCGCTGCAGGTGCGAAGGACACGCGACTCCTCGGAGTCACAGCTGTCCTCCGAGTCCTGCCTCTGGTAGGCCTGCGACCGGCACTGGGACTCCCCCCTCTCTGGGAACCAGGGCTCTACGAAGCCGCTGTTCCGCACACACGGCGTGCTGCTGCTGCCGTCTTCAAGAGCCTAGAAGGACATGGGTTAATGAAGACCAGCAACGCACAAGAGACAGACACACTAGAGCATAGGATTTCAATATTGGTTAGACAGGTTCCGAGCTGGCTATCCAGTCAAATGGTGCAGTGGCCGAGTCAGTTGATATGGTTAACTGTGAGTTGTTTACTTATCTCGTCAGCTTGTAGTACTAGCTAATTGCACCACAAATTCCAACATTTGTCATGTATTGTAAATTATAATGTTCAAATGATAAACCCTAAATTAAGGTTTATTTGACTATTGAGTGTTTTACTGCTTAGCTTAAACAAATGTGTAAGCAAAGCTACTCCTCCAAAGAATTTTATGGATATTTCAAAGTGACTGTTCCACCACTGAAATCTCATTATGTGAGATTTTTTTGGGCGCAGTATTACACACTTCCCCTAATTGGCATGACAGTGGTTCAGCAAAAACGTGACACACACTTACACAGATTTTTTTCTGAAAACTGAAAAGGAGGAGATTTTTGCACCAGGTATATATTGGAGGCAGCAGATCACTGTGGTACGGTCGGAAAAATGAGGACATCGATTTTTGTCCTGACTTTTCAGCATGTCTGACTTTCTTTGTGTGTATTCAAACTTTTGTACCAAGTTTTCACACACACACACACACGCGCGCACACACACACACACACACACACACACACACACACACACACACACACACACACACACACACACACACACACACACACACACACACACACACACACACACACACACACACACACACACACACACACACACACACACACACACACACACACACACACACACACACACACACACACACACACACACACACACACACACACACACACACACACACACACACACACACACACACACACCTTGACCAGTGCTAGTCCTAGCAATCCCTCGAAGGCTTTGAGGTTGAGCTGAGGTCCGCTGTAGTAAGGGTCGGTCTGGGCTTTCCGACCCAGCCAATAGATGGTGATCAGCACCTGAAACACCGAGACAGCGAGGGACAGGGAGAGAAAGGAAACACACACACACACACACACACACACACACACACACACACACAAACACAATCTATTTTTTAACAGGACAACATTCAAGCCTGACTCAAACACGTGGGTGAAAATGAAACCCCTCCTGTGCAACGTACGTTTTTCTGCCTCCGCTTGCTCTCCTCGCGTCTGTGGAGACAAAACAAGACGGTCAAGTCTTAGAGATGACTCCCTGAGCGAACACAAGAGATCAAAACATGGGCCGTCTCTCTCTTACACCACACAGTATTGTATCGGCCCACTGGACTGGGATGACATGGGCTACGTGTGATTACCTCACCTGTGACGGCAAGGCTCATAAAGAAAGCCCAGTCCGACCCAATCACCCGCTTTACCTAGGCCGTATCTGTGTCTGATAGGCATTGTCCCTGTGTTAGCCCGGACAGCGTTATCACCTGGCACCTTTCATAACCGCGTTTGACCAGCCGCTGAAGAGAGCAAGGCAAATGCGTATGCTAATTGCTATCACAAAGAAACACTGCAACCCACACACCATCAGCCACCCTTATACAGTCACATCAAATAACAAAGCAACAGAAGAGTCAACCTACTGTAATGCAAGGCACTCTCTCCGTCAAAACCCTGGCATGCTATAAAACAGCCTGGTACAGAGCATATCGTTGAACTTGTGCCCACTTCCTACATGCACAGTGAAACTAACAAACTGCCCTGACAAGGGTAGAAACAAAGGTATAAATACAGCTTCATGCTATGCTGCCCTTATGCATAACCATGTAGCAGTGACCTGAGTGGTTTCAACATCAACAGCCTACAGAGCCATGGCCAACCAGGAGAAAGCCCAGTTGTAAATCACTTTTTTCCCCAGCCGGTAACTTTGCGTTTAATCTCCCAGGACGGAGAAAGGACATTACTATTACTGCTCGGTGTCTAATTATAGAATCTGGAGTCACACCCCACCCCCTCCATTTGATCCCCCTCTCCATCCATCCATCTATCCATCCCAGCGTTGGCCGACCCAGCTTTGGGTGAGGCCACAGGTGACGACGGGATCTGTCAAGTCGACGTGTTTGCTTATGCAGGGTGCCGAGTGTTGACAGACTGGATGCCCTTAGGACGTGTGTGTGTGTGTGTGTGTGGTGTTGCATACACACACATGCACACTCTAAATTGACCATACCGATATGAGAATGAATTATTGCACCTGCTCCAGTATGTTCCCGGGCATCATTTCCTTTTGCCATGGCCAGACAATTGCTTGAGTCAGGCGGTAGGAACACTAGAACCTTGAGGCAAAACTGTCCAATAGAATCTACTCAGCTGTTTTACATATGGAAAACATATGGAATTTCCATTCGATTACAACTGTAAACACTTCCATCTTTCCCTTTCTATATCTTTGTGTATGAGTGCAAATGTGGTTGAGTGACTGTATGACTTGAGTGTGATAGTGTGTTTGCTTCATTTGCACAACACACAAAACCGGGTCAGCTGACTGACATGAAGGTTGATTCAGTGGTGCTATGTATTCACCACGTTCCCAGTAGATTGTGTGTGTGTGTGTGTGTGTGTGTGTGTGTGTGTGTGTGTGTGTGTGTGTGTGTACCTGAGTGTAGCCCGAGTGGACAGGTCCTGGAGGTCTCCAGGGTGGAACAGCTGAGACTCATTCAGACCCAACTTCTCACAAGCCTTCAGGAACACACTCACATTATCCTGCCGTAAAGGTAGAGGAGAGCACACGGGAGGAAGTTGAGAAAAAAAAGAGAGACCTTGATTTTCAGATCTGAAAGCCCTTCATGCCTTGATACAGTTTGAGATCTGTCAAAGCATAACCGTCTGTTTCCTCAACAGGAAACCACATAAGGCTTTGGACTTCCCGGTCGATACGATGCACTCTGCATGCCTGGTTCACCTCAAAACTGTTTTGAAACACGGTTAGGCCGAAGGCTGTTTATACGGCTTGAAAAAGTCTTGCATCCAAGCCAGCCATGCCCACAGAACAGAGACAGAGAGACACAGACATCTCACCAGTCCAGCGATAGGAGTAGACAGTCTGTTGACTCTCCTGATGAGACCTGGTTTCAGCTGGTTCATCAAACTGAAAAGAGAGAGAGAGAGAGAGAGAGAGAGAGAGAGAGAGAGAGAGAGAGAGAGAGATAGAGAGAGAGATAGAGAGAGAGATAGAGAGAGAGATAGAGAGAGAGATAGAGAGAGAGATAGAGAGAGAGATAGAGAGCTCAGCCAGTCGCTACAGCCTGATACACATGAAGAAACTTTCAGAAAACACTTTTCCTAGTAGTGAAATATATAACCCTGGAAAACAAAATACAGCTCACACTTTGGTCCTGTTTGGGATAAATACGGAACCATGTGTTTTTTAGCAATATCAGTGAGTTTTCTACACCACGACAACTACTAAAACAGTAAACCAGCATCAAGGGTCATGCTGTTAGTAATCCTTGACAGGGCCAGTTTTATCTATGGTACACTGTGGCTGTTTTCCACTCACTCGCAGAGAATCACTCCGTTCTCCAGCGCGGGGCGAAAGTTGTTGCCAACAAACGATTTATGAGTCACTTCCTGTAGAGATGGGAAGAAAATAGTTATACTATTTCGATGCACAAAGGTGTGAAGAAAAAACAAGTTTTATATTAGAAGCCTGACTTAATGCATTTACGGTATTTATCATTTGTAATTAGCCATTCATTTCAGCCTTTTCAGTTGGACTGTCTGGAAACGTAATGTCCTTTCTTTCCAACTCACTATCAACTTTATTTTCCTCAAAAGAAAAAGAAAATTTGATTTTTACATCAGCAAGCCTAGAAATCAATTGTTAACATGGTAGTTAAGCAATTACCTAAATTACCACAAAGAATCATATTGGGAACAGCGGTGCCTTGAACCATTCAGGAAGCAACAACCTTGCTCCAGAGTGAGACAACTCTAGAAAGCATGCTTTTTTTTATGGGAATAATAATGGAGATGGTGCTCGCCCAGTGGCTTAGAGGGTTAAGGCGCAGACCATTAAGGCTAGTCCTTAAGGCAGCGGCCCAGGTTCGATTCCAGCCCGGGCCCTGTGCTGCGTGTCTACCCATAATACCGCTCTCTCTCTCCTACCTTTCCTGTCCATCCACTGTCCTGTCTGAAATAAAGCAAAAATGCCAACCAAAAATGTTACTAAATTAAATAATAATGAAAATGGAGGAGGGTCTACAGAGAAACGTGCCTGGTGTTGTTGGCTCCCAGGGGCCTTAGTGAACAGGGTGCCTTTCTGTGGTTGTAATCAGGCAATAGTCCATGTTTTAGTAGAAAGGACTCACATGTAAGTGCATCATACGCCTGCCCACAATCCTACTCTACTGGAAGACATTACATAATGTAATTTTATACAAATTATGTATTAAAAAAATATAAAAAGCCAGATCTATTTTATTCCTTTATTTTTCACTACGGTTTTCATATGTAATGCACTGAGTAATTTTTCACTTTACTTTAAATAGTGTAGCGGACCTAATTTGCCACCAACCACTGCAGACTGGAGCCGTTTATCTGTTGCAAAGAACAAGTCTTTGCATGACTACATTGGTTAATGTCAAACCCAGCATCCACAAGCCTCATTATCACCAAGTTAGGTTGGCCGTAACCCGTACTGGCACTGCAAAGGTTTTTAATAGAGGCTTGACCGGACACCAATCAAATGACCTCAATTACCATCCAATCACCCTCCTCCCACACACAATTGCTACCCACATTTTTTCGACATGCCATCTCTTGCTAAACGGATACTAGCAACAGTAAGATTGGTGGTGGGTAGTGGGGGGTATCAAAGAATGTCACTGGCTGAATGCCAGCAAAATGCCATACTATCATTAACTGTCCTTTGTGACACAAAAATGCCAACAAAGGCCCATTAGAATCTTGTTTGTCTCTTTCTACACTCTGCGAGGGGCCCTATGCTGGTGTAAAACTTGTGATCATACAATGTACCCAAATGAGAACACAAATAACTCTTTGGCTGCCGTAAATAGTTCCTCGTCCATTACATTCAATGAGTGGCCATACAGTACTACAGATCCCTGAGCCAGAAAATCTCCCTCTAGGAAGCATGGGAATGGGATGATTACAGGTTGACTCAATTGGCTACGGTCTCCAAACTGTTCAACAGGGTTGAGAAAAGTAATGTTCATTTAATTAAAATATTTACTCTGACTAGAATCGTCAGTAAATCCTAATTTACACCAAAGATGGTGTATAGATTAGTTTACATGAGAAATAACCATTATATATTTTTTCTGACAAACTGCATCACAGCTAGCTTTCTAATCCCTACCTACCAGGCACTTTGTGGAATACAACCTGCCAGAGGGATGTTATGTTTTTTTAAAAGATGGCAACTTGTTAATCCTAGCCATGCAATTTTGTTTAGGATTGAGAGCCAGCCAAAAAGAGTTGGTATGCAGTGCGAACAGTTATCTGGACCCCCCACCCCCCCCACACCAAAATCCATCCTGCTCAAAAGAATGGTTCGGTGTCTAAACCAGGACAAATCACACGGTCAAAGGAGTTCATACGTGACCTGGCACATCATGGAGTCACAGGAAGGATAGACACAGAATTGAACAGAACAGAACACATTGTTCAATCAAAACTGTTCATCTTGGCTTAAGAGGTCTGTGTGCACGTTCACGTACACATTCTACTCTGGTTTCTTTCAGTTTCAGTGCCTACTAAACCAGCACTTTCCACATCCCCTTTATAAAGGCTTCTCGGTAAACGTACCATAATGATCAAACAAAAAAACTGAGCAAAGTAAAAAAGGCATCCAATTAGCTTTCATCCTCCTTACATTGGTTTTGTCAATAAAGACATATCACTAGTTGTGTCTTCCAACACCAAATATTTGATCATAAAGTAAAATATAGTGTTATTTTCATTAACTTTGTTTTAATGTTCTGGAGGGGCTGATTTGATAGTTTCAGAAATCATTTTGCATAAACCTTTGAAATTATGGTATGTCTGTGTGTGGGTGCACTGCAATGTGTCTCCAAAGGTGAATCCTAATACTATTCTTACTTATTTGAAAAAACAATATAGGGCCGACTGTATCACTGTAACAATAGACATTATCAGAATAATCTCATTATCTCAAGCATGTCCGTTTTTCCTGCTGCTGTAGCTCATGACATAATAGTACAACATACTAATTTGCGAATGCCGACGACATTAGTTTGTCATTATGTGATGTTGGGACGGCACCCAAAGATAGGAGTTGAGCACGCCAGTTCTTTTGTAAAAGTAATTATCCCAGAATTAACATAGAAAAAAAGTAACAATCATTTTGGGATTTGGTCTATAAGCCCATATTCTCTTTTTTATATTTTACAATATTTCAAACTTGCCTCCATCCAACGCTGAGCCTCGACGAAGGCGTCTTCACAGCTAATACTGGTCTGCTCCCGCCACTCCATCACAGCTTTCTCTTAAAACGTCTAAGAACTAAGATAGAAAAAGTTTGGTTAAAAGTTTGCTCGCTCAGAAGCGCCTATCTCTGCAGAAAACAAAAGAATAGCTTCGGAGTCATATGTTTGATAAATTCTCTACTCACCCGAATCGAGATGTAGCTAACAAGTCACCTGGGAAAAGGTAATGTTGTGTTTTAACTCTCACCGGTGTACAACGGTAATTGACTTCCCCTCCGTCTGAGGACACACCTCTCTTTGAAGTGCCCTACCACTTTGAAACCTTACCGCCCGTTGTGATGTCCTCTGTATAATAATAATAATGCAGACTTGGACTTTTCCTGGTGTAAGTTAGCAGACTACGAGGCGCAAAACTCCACTCATATAATTTGCCATAGAACTAGCAGTTGAACTAAAACGAAAAGAGCGGACCATCGTGTGGCCACAATGTAAATGTGCGTGGCTATTAACTTTAGTCATTAATGTTTGCTTATGATAGACCCGTGAATCCGACGATATTTTGCTATAAAGACCGATTTTAAATAATATTTGTGTAATGTTTAAAAATAGGAGCATTTTTTAAATAATGTTCCAAAGACATCAGCAACAGATGTATTCAAATGTATTGGTGTCCTCTCCAGATGACAGTTTGCAAGGAGTTAATAGGCTATTTGGACAGAGCAGTAAACACTAGTGATATTATTATGCTTTTACTGCTCAAATGTTTGAGTTATGACCTGACACAGAGCTAAGAAAGAAATCACAGATGCCAAGTTAAATCAGTTATAGTGTATCGCTATACCTAATAATAATAACAATAATAATTCATTTTATTTATATAGCGCTTTTCTAAGACCCAAAGATGCTTTATAGAAAAAGAATAAGACAATAATGCTCAGACGGAGAGCAACACACTAGAGTACAACAGTTAAGACAGAGATGGACAAAAAGGCCTAGCATGTGTGGACTAAACCTTTCTTTCCAAAGTTTATTGAACCAATGAACCACCTATGGGGATCCATAAACACATGACAGTACTTCAGGGGTGCTGTCAGGACTCTTATGTCTGTCAGAAATGTATGCATCATGACATTTTTCATGGCAACCGTCAATGTGCCCCGTCATTTTTGGACCCACTTTACCCTGAGTCCGCCACCCTGTACCTGCACTATGTGCCAGTGCTTCAATCATAATGCTTAGGAAGGAAAGAGGACATTTCAGGTAAAAAGGAATGGTTCCATTGAGATGCAAAGCGTGATAGTGTCTCGGAAACCACTTCCCCCCCCCACAGGCCATGTTTACCTGTCATCGTGACAAGGACTCGTTTGTGGCAAGAAAGGTTCCCTAAAAGTAGAGATGAACATCCTTTCAACTGACATGGCCATGTGTAGGAATACAAAGTTGTTGTTTTATGGTTTTGTGCTTTGGTGGGAAGAAATCGTTTTTGCATGAATGTATAGAGCATGAGTACACGCGTGTTAATGCATAGAGCATTTATCATAACGGCATTTTTTTTCTTCAGCAGAGAAAATTATTTAAATTTATGCTAACAGTACATGCTTATTGATATGTTTATTTGCAAGTGGGATTCAAACTTTTGTTCTCCGTTTGGATGTGCAGTACTGATCATTTTAGCTTTCAAGTAGTGCTCTCAGGCAAAATTCTCAGCTATACTTCATTTATACAAATCACACCTATACTGTCTCAAGAGCCCCTTTCCAGAGAGAGTCCCAGAGTTTAAAACCTGTGTCTGAGGTTGATAACAAAGATAAAGGAGATGGTCTTGGGTTACAACAGTATATTGTAAGATATTCTCTGACCAGTCCCAAAATTAATGAGCTGCTTATTATGGCCATGAAAAAAAACCCAATATGAACTCATAATCAGCACAGATTTGCAACTCATTGGCATAAACAAGGAAATGAACAGATCTTTTATTGCACCATCTGGTGGTATTATCAATCGGGGAGGGCCAGAGCAACGAGAGGAGAGCTGCTTTCCCTGCCAAGCTCCCTGGCTCAGAGCTAACCAGAAGGCGGACGTGTCCATGAAAGGGCGCGTGATGTGGTACTGACAAGAGGTGGATACACGTGTTCGGTGGCGATAAATATAAGAGGGCCTGTTTAAGGAAGTGAAGTGGTTCCACCTTTGCATATTGATTCCGTCTCACCTTCCACTCTTCCATGTATCGGAATAATGAGCTGTGATGTGTAACATCATGAGCACACAAACACAGACCCATCTACCTCTACTTCCCTTTGTCTCATGATCACCTATTCTTTCCCCTGGCTTGAATACAAAATAAATAAAAAAACAAACCGCATTTCCTTTTATCCTCTGGTATGCTGTATATAGTAAATGTTGCAGAAGAAAGGTCTTGTGTTCCTTGGTACTAAGGAGCCCTAAAGTCCTTAAGTCTCCTTCCCCGTAACCTTAGAGAGTCCTAGCCTCTCTAATGATCACCCTAAGTGTAGTCTAAAGTGTTGGCTGTTGATGAATCCACACGGTCCCTTTTTTTTTTGTTGCTCTCGGTTCAGCTTTGTGTGAAGCTGGTGAGCCACTCTCAAACGGGGAGCAGCGCGCCGGGCCCCCTTGAAGCATGTGTTATGCTAATTGATTTCATTAATGAAGTGTAAAGTGCACTTGAGAAGACAAACAGATTAATGCTTATCGGTGGATCAAGGTGCCGAGGTCGCTGTGTGTCTCCACTGATCTGCCAATAATGAGACCAGATACATGATCAGATGCAGCACACGGCGGGCTAAAGACTTCTACCCCAGGGACGACAATGGTCGATGTAGAATGGTGTCTGGTCTTTTTTACTATTCTGTCAAAACATACACGGAACGTGAAGGAGAGAGAATGAAAAAGGGTAGATTGGAGAAGAAAAGAGTGGAGGGAGGAAGAATATCTCCCAAAAGAATTAGGCACTTGTATTTCAGTGTAAACTATAGTATTGGCATAAAATGTGTAAACAACACATTAACCTTGCATATGTAATTCTATGGAATAATTGGCATCGCTTTCAACCCTATACATGCTGTTTTTTTTCATCAAGTACTTAAATGGTTTCTATGGTGAGGGCAAGAACATTGACAATTATCTTTACTGTTTTGTTTTGTAGAAGATATAAACATGAATGAAACAAAGGCCAGGTGAGCGAACATTTTGTACTCGGTATCTGTAGAGAATGTTTAGTCTTTTAATTTCTATGAACATTTGTTTGGCTGGAGCTAATGCATTTATTATGCACTGCCAGTAGGTGCTGCTATAGGTCTACATTAAATCGACTTTCAAAGGATCTTATCACATTTTGTTTGTGTGTGTGTAAGTGTGTGTGTGTGTGTGTGTGTGTGTGTGTGTGTGTGTGTGTGTGTGCGTGTGTGCGTGTGTGCATGCGTGTGCGCGTGTGTGTGTGTGTGTGTGCCATTGCGGGTGTGGTTTTATGGTTGTGCATATTAGGTAGCTGTAGAAAAGGAAAATGATAATGGAGGCACAACAGTTGACAGACATGGTGAAATTCACAATGATGATAATCTATCTCACTGGAATACAAAGCAATTATAATTTCCCATGAAGGCCTTGCCATTATAATTTCATATGCAAACCCTGCCTGTTCCTGAGGGTCCCTTGTCCAGGGATGAAGATAAGATCTGCTTTAGAAACTGTCATTATAATGGGAACTTCTTCAATTACATTCACAATGGTGGCATCATCAACAACCAGCCTATCAATTGAAAATCATGTTTGTGTTGCCTCTCAAATTGAATGTGAATTAAAAAACCAAGAGAGGGTCGTTGAATTCCCATTCAATTAGCTGTGTGGCACAGAAGAGAGTGTCTAGCTATAGGAAGCAGATGCTTAGACGTAACGCGAATATGAATCAAACTGATTGAAATGTTTTCCAAGGGAGCCAACAAAGATAGCTCTCCTGAGCTTTGCTAAGAACACTCAGCCTTCTGTATAACCATTCGTGTCAACGAGGATTGTTTTTATTCAGCAGAACGTATGGTCCCCAAACTCTCCTTTACTTTAATTAGATGTTGCCGTTTGATAAGAATCTAGGAGGCACCAGTGGATGCTAAATATCTGAATGGCAAAAATGTGCAAGGCAGACAAGGTGTTTTTAATCCTTAGCATCAAGTGCCGCCGTGGTGGCATCTAATTCACTCCACGGATTCTAAAGAGAGTTTGAGTCCAATTAGTAGTTACGAATGTTTGTTGGACTCTTAACAGCATCAGGCACATCAGCCTAACAGCATACGCCTGAAACAAAGGTGTGTGGTTACGAACCGCAAAGAACCTTGATCGTTCTCCAACCGTTTACGTTACGGGGTGCCCCTGGCAGAGACAGAGATATTGACAGACAGTGTGGGTGGAGGCGCTGTCGTTAAAATGTTGATGGAGGACAGGGGACTAGGCCATCCCGTAGCTCCCCGGGAAATCGCACCTGGATGAGACGAAACACGCTCTGCTCTCGATTTAAAGTTGAAATACATTCATAAATAATGGGTGCCGAGTCCTAGGTAAGTACAGTGAAAAAGAACAGCACTCCAGTTATTACATTTAACATAGCCACGCGGACGTTTCGAGCAAGACGCCCTCCTTCAATGTGTCATTTGGTCCACACACACCTCACCTGGATCACATCATTAGAAGTTGGGAATAAACAAACGCTTTCCATTGGGGTATGATCTTAGGTGTGGGGGACATCTGGTTGTAGCTTCAGTCCCTTCTATTTCCCTTGGCAAGTGTCTAAGAGCGTCCCTTTGAGCTGCTTCACCTTCACCATGTCTGTATCAATGGAGATTAGAACTCCCGTCGGAGTGGATTAACAGAATTTAGACGACAAGTCACTAGACTCGGTCTTACCGTCTTCACCCTCCCCCTCCTCCTCTTCCCCTGCTGCCTGGTATTTGATGTTTCTCCTGCCATGGTCTACAACTGAATCAAAACAGGATGTGAGCCTGGGTACCACTTAGAGAGTTTCCTCCTCCTCCTCCTCCTCCTCCTCCTCCTCCTCCACCACCAACATCTCCTCCTCCTCCTCCTCCTCCTCTTCCCCCCAGCAGCAGCAGCAGCAGCTCAGGTGGCCTCCAGGGAGCTCCACAAATTAGCAACTGCATTTTAATGGTCCTCTCCTATTTGAACACCACATTGGCACAGGGGATGCAATAAGAGAGAGACTGGATAACCTTAAAGAATTGAACAGGGCATCGTTTACTGTAGACCATGAAAAGCTCTGTAGGAAAAGCTCAAATGTATGCTGTTCTTTCCTTCTATTGCAGTCAGTAATGTCAGAGATCAGTTGAATGGGTCATTTTAGTGGAATAGAAAACATAACAATTCATGAAACTGAAAGTACATAATCATTGACTCAATGTTTTCCATTCAATACGCTTTTCATTCAGTCAGCAAGTCCGTTTTTTAAAGACCTACAGGTCCCCCAGAGGTAGCAAAAAACAGCTAATGTCAGTTGGAATACCAACCTTATTTGTTTTGGTTTAGCTTTCTTTACATTTTTAAAAACATCAACAACGTTTCTGACAACATCTGGTTGAGGTAGTTCTCGATTCTAAATATAGGTTGCCCTCTAAAACTCCCTCCATTTTAAACCCACTTTCCTAGTCTTAATGCCAAGGAAGAGAAGCTTTCAGTAGCAAAGTGTTCCAGATAGTTCGCGGGTCATTTCCTCAAAATCGGAAGCAATTGTAAAACAACTATGGCGTGTCAAGAGAGCACGAACACAGAGGGGTGGGGAGGAGGGGTGGGGGGTGGGGGGTGGGGGGTTGGGGGGGGGGCAGACTGATGGGGTAGATGCAAGTATGCGGTGGAGGGAGTGGAGCAGGAGGATGATGCTCCCACTGTGGTAGAAGGGGTTCTATGTATCTCTTTCTGTCTGTTAGGTATGTATTATTCATGCAGTAATCCCAAAGTTGGAGAACAGAGTGGCCAGCCCTGAAGTAACTGACACTATGACTCATAGAGAGAGAGAGAGAGAGAGAGAGAGAGAGAGAGAGAGAGAGAGAGAGAGAGAGAGAGAGAGAGAGATGGAGAGACAGACATAAACCCACTAACAGCTTACTGTCGTTTCTGATTCAATTTTTCTTTTTACAAGCTGTCACTCCTTGATCCTTGCTCACTCAATCACATTGTCATTCACCCTCTCACTCATTAACATTTGCCAAAGTCAAATAACACACACATTTTTATTTGCTGGGAGTGCCTGCCGCTCTAAAAATAAACTCTGGATGTGACTGACGTCTACTACATTACTTGTTTGACCTGCCATTTACCTATCTGTATGCGTGAAATGTCTACATATTCAAATCCATACCATCAGTATTGCATCCTAGACCTTTTTTTTCTACCTACTTAACATCAATAAAGATTCACCCTGCAAGGGGCCTTTTGTGAGTCCTTTTGAAGAGTATTGAACGGTAAATCATAATGGCTAGTGCCTTGTGTGTTTCCGACATTATCTGGCAGAGGATTTGAGGCCTGGGCATATGGACATACTTTACAGCAGTTGTCAGCTAAAACAGGATTTATACTTTATTGTAATTGGCTTTTTTTTTACCAAGGTCAGACAATTTCCAACAGGACAGATACATGACCACTACAGTACATCAGCAAAATGATGAAATTCACTGAAACCCAAAACACAGACTGCTCATTGCCTTCTCCAATCACCCTTCATAAACACTAACTGAGCGATAAAATATTCTAATATAGGTTTGTAATATTTATACAGCAATATCATGCCTCATTGATATTTGTGGCTATTACCCAGAGTGCATCTGGCTTGATAATCAAATTTATCCTCTGAGGCGACAGTAACAGAAGTGTGACGTCAATCGCGCGGATTCGGACGAACTTTAGTGAAGTGTTTGTAAGTGGATGTAAGTTGCTCTCAGTAATTTACCGTTTCAGGAACTGAGCACATCCTGAGTGCAGTCTGTTCAATGATTATGTTGGATAAAGACATATAAGGTATATAAATGCAAAAAAAAGCCTGAAAATGTCTCAAGGGATATCATCATGTTCCTTTGTGTTCACCAATGGAGCGCCTCAACTCCATTCTATGTGTCTACAGTCAGTAGACTCAGTGGCTCACACCAAACCTCATTAGGTTAAGTGTACCAAACACATCAGTGCTATAGTATATCCGTTCGTTGACTTATTCATATGTGATGGTCTGCATGCTTGGTATCCACAGAATGCCTTCTCACCTGCAATCCAATGACTTTACAAGCCTCCTTGGAGTACGCTCCATGACGATTAAATACTCGTATTGCGTGTGTGTGGAGAGACATGTTCGTTTGATGATGAAATATAAGTTTAGATCTCCAGTCTTTAAGCCTGTCATAAAAACAATAATCAAACTATCAACTTTCAAACACCTTTTACATGGGGGCTGATTACTGCAATGATATCACAGCAACTACTTCATAACTTTGTGTAGAATGACAGCACCATTTTTTATTTTATTTAATTGAAACCTACAGTTCATGCAGTTTATCTCCCTGTGATCAGGAGTCACTGGGTTTAGCCTATCTCTGATGAATGCCAATTATTTCTGACACCTCCCTGTGCAGCAAATATATATATATATCTATATATAAATATATATATATATATATATATATATATTATAAAAGGATGGCACGCAAGCAAATGGAACAAAGACTAACCTGCTTTAAAGGGGCTCCCAGTCTCGCCTCGACATAGCCAGCTCTGCATGATGGTGGAGGGAGACAGTTACGCTGCGCACAGAGGCATGCTAAAGAGGGATCTCCCACAGGCTGAGCAGAGCCTAGAGTCCCAAAAGCTATCTCATCAATTTACTCTGCACACACTTAGGCTTGGATTGGCTTTTTTTTTTGCTGTACAGGGATTTTCAATTACTTACAGTAATTCTTTCCATTTTCCTACCTCCATTCCCAGCATCCCTGGTGGCGAGGAGAGGGAAGGCAGCATGTGATGCGTGCTGGCTGAGACCAGCGATGAATATTCTTAGTCCAACAGGGGTTGCTTGAATGTTATAAATGTTGCCGACTCACTCTGCCGATTAGAACACAGGAGTAGAGTGTTGTCATTTGCTGTTTACACTGGTTCCACCCCAACTCACACAGTGACTAAATTGACAAAGAAAGGTTAATGGTTCATTAAAACGTGTTTATACTCTACTGCCAACATAAAGTGAGAGATTATCAATCTTTATAGTTTATTCGGGCAGCCACCCATTTGTTTTTCTTTTTAAGTCTTTAGAAATGTTTAAAAATATACTCAGTATTCTGTATTTTCTTTTGAAACCCATGGCACCATTTAGCCTGCTTCATTCGTTTCCACAGCTTCAAGCATTTCAGATCACTTCACACTTGCCTGACCTATGGGCTCATCACTCAAAGGCAAATGAACTGTTAACTAAGATTCCTGCGTGGGTTCCAAACAATCCCAGCTAACGACAGCCCTCTCAGCTTATTCACCGAATTGAAACTATTTTCATTCTGCCAGGGCCATAGGGTATTATCTCATGTCATGTTCACAATCGTCCTCCCTGGGAGCTCCAGTGGAGATTGTTGCTCTGATGTGTTAAGTGATTGGACAAGGCTGAGAATGGAGTGTAGATTATAAGCTGGCTGAGGGTAGCCTGCCTCCCCTGATGGAGTGTGCACAGTTCAACAGGAGGGTACGGGGTCCATCTACAAAAGGCAGAGACGGAGGCGAACCACTGCGTTGGCTTGGCAGGGCTTAAAGCCTGGATTTACTGGTGGGAGGAGGGACGGGGATGGAATGGTAAAAGGGCTCCTGGTGCCGCTCAGGAACACCATGGAGCTGATGCACATTAAGGTAGTGATGGGGTGTGATCAGACAAGAGGAGACATTAGAACAGCAACATTAGCATCTTCTCCCCCCGAGAACACCCTGAAAAACCGAGTAACTAGCTAAAACAGCTGAATGGCAAGGGATACTTTATTGGCCGACCGGGATCTGCATCCAAATCAATTACTATTTTGTTTAGGTGATATGAATTTTTGAACGTTAGTTTTTTTTATCATCATGTAGGATCAAACCCCTTTGAAGAGGTGCCCTGCTCTGGGCTATGTAGACCACCAAGTCCACACCAAAGGCATGTATGCCTGGCAGGCTGACCCACAGGACCAGCAGAGATCATGCCAGACTAAAGCAATTGAGAAAAACCAATGCTGGAGCAGTGAGCTCAGCTCTTCACATCAACACACCAACGCAGTTCTATTCTCAACTTGTGTTTGCCAAGCGGTGTTGCTGTCACAACTCAGATCTTATATTCGTTCTTTAGATGAATTATCATGTTTGAATTTCTTTTATTTTAACTTTATAGAGCACACTTTAAAATATAAGAGAAGTGCTTGAGGATAATTATGCAGTGGTTGGATAATAGCAGTGCACTGACGGGCGGCGAGGACTGCCTGCAATCCAAAACATCTCAATCACTGTCACCACACTGGGGCGGCCCAATCTATTCAGACACAGAGACTGACACAGGCTGCTGATGCATGAACAAAGCTACAGATGGTTGTAGCCTGTGAGATCCTATTAATGTCTCCACAACTCTGGTTTGTTCGGTCTTTATTATTATTTTATTTTTTTCACGATCTCCCCGTCAAAATGTTTTGCTTTGTGTGTTGGTGCTGTGGATGCCGTAAAAAGCAACAGCCTAATCTTGTTGCTCTTCCTTTGCTTGAATGCAGCCTGTAGAGAGACGTTACAGAGGTACCCCTTGCTGAATTAAATCCACTCACAGCCCATTCTATTTGCTCCCACACAAGTGGATTAGGACTGGAGGAGAGTGCACACAATAGAGGCTCTGATTGAAGATAAATGCCTCCGAAAGTGACAGAGGTCTGAAGCAATTTAGGAAAAGGTGGTTGGACAAATAATCTGGTTAATAAGCCTTTCAAAAACGACTGCACGGCCCGGCAAGTTGAACTTTTCTTGGTTGTGCAACTCAATTATTTGAAAAGAAACTCAATATAAGTAGGTTGGACTTGGTGGAATATTGGCGACACAATCCAAATGTATAAAAATGGTCTGGATGCATATTCAAGACATTGCCTCATAAATGAATCCTGAACAATTTGCTCAAAAGGGTTAAACCAATCAGCAACTTGCTCTGTAAATAACATTTTGAAAAACCCCATTTGCACTTAGAGTAATTGTTTGTAAGAACAGAAACACATATTTTGTTTTCATTTGAAATGTCTTGCATCACTGAATTGTACGCCATAACCACATTAACCATAGCAAGAATAAAGCAACTTGCAAAGTGATAGAACACATGCTCTATCTCTATGGCAACTTGTCTGAAATGTACAACTTTCTTTTTCTGAGTTCACACACACCAGCCAACTATATATATACAGTACTGGGCAAAAGTTTTAGGCAGGTGTGAAAGAATGCTGGCAAAAAATTGAAAGCAAAGAGTGGTCACAGCAAATATTGATTTGATTCAGATTGTTCATGTGTTCATTCACTTTGCATTTAGTTAATTTGTAGAAACAAACTTTTAACACGTTGCTTTTTGAAAGCATTCTTACTTTACACACCTGCCTAAAACTTTTGCACAGTACTGTACATATATTTATATGTATATATATATATAAATGCAGCTGAATAATGGCAACGGGTATCATTTCCACATCAACCTACATTTTTCTTGATGGTGGGTGAGGAAAACGGAGGGGGGAAAAAAAGGGAGGAAGCCCTTGGGTCAGCATCTTTAGTTCCATGTACTGGAGAGATGTGAGGAGGTGCATGTTCGCATCTCATCAGCCTCAGGAGAATATCCTGAAGGGATCGTCGGAGGATAGCCAACAACCACCGTGAGGAGACTGCATCTTACAGTACATGGCATAGGTCAGTGCACACCTAACAAATAAAAGGCATCTTGGAAGGGAGGTATACAGTAGTATGGAAAGAAGGAAGAACACCATGGCTCACTTTTTCCATGTTTTAACGGAAAGTAGCCTAAGTGTCAATCCCAAGTGTGTGTGGGATGCATTTGAAGAACAACTAAGAACAGCTAGCTTAAGCCTTCCTTGCTCTTCTGTCAAAGTATAAGTTAGCAATTGGACGGGGAAGATAGCATGCCTTTAATTGACGACGTGATTAGGGCAAGGAGCTTCTTAAGAGTAAAACTTGATTGCATATTCCGCCCTATGCAATAAAAAACTGTTAGAGATGTTGTCAAGTTAAGTACTCAAGCCAGTATGCCAGTATATGTATCTGAAACATTAGGAACTAAACATGGAATACAGTTGGTTGAAACGGCAAGGTATATACGTATATATATATATATATATATATATATATATATATATATATATATATATATATTATATATATATACTCTACACTACTATATATATAGAGAGTATATATACACATAAAAATAAGCTATTTTACAGAAAAAATTGGGGAATTCAACTTTATTCCTATTTGATCACCTTTTGTAGCTTACATCAAAAAGCCTCCTGCTTATCTCAGCTAGACGAAACTGAACATCTAGGAGACAACGTGTCTCAGGTCTTCGAACCACCTCCATTACATCTAACGGGATGCAAAGCATCAGTGAAGGAACGCACAAATGAATCATGGAGAGTGTTAAACTTGGGGCCTGACAGCCTTATTCCTCCCCTGTCTGCTACTGGTCCCCGGCTCTGATGGTGATGGAACACTGTAATGTGCTGCATGCTCCTCATGACAGGGAGCTGTCTTTCTACTGAAGCCTGCCTATTGCTCACCATGATTACAATGCAGCTATTCTGCACGGCGTGTAAGCAAGGTGATTCCAGCAGCAGCCTCCGTGTTTGCAGGATCAAAGGCCAGCCTTACTGACTCATATTCCCTCTGTGCAAAGGTCACACGTTGAAATATTTATCAACTGTGTTATCATTTCCGTATGGCAGCAGGGGAAACTTTGTGTTTGTAAAGCAGGGAAAAACTTGAGATGCATGGATTGTATATCATAAAGAATATGAAATTAAATCATGGATGATAAAAAAAATGATAGCGTGCACAAAAACACCTTAATGGTAAAAAAAAAAATGCATAATCACCAAAATTGGTTGTCTGGAAACCCAACAGCAACACAATACAAAATTGTTCATACTGTTCACATCCAATTAATACACATCACTGCAAGACTCCGATCTGTTTTTTGGAATTACAAAAGCAAAATCAACATCAAAACAGTGCATGAATAACAGGGAATTCATCGATTCAACAGAAGCCTCTACTTTTTTACCACTTGTTTGGGGTCACTGTTCTCAACATTCTGATAAAGAAAACTATTTAATAGGCCTATTTACAATTAGAGCCTACCGAGAATTGAATGCAGTGAAGTACTGCAGTCTGTCGATATGAAGTAAAAACAAACAATTTGCCTCAAATTGACCATTTTACTTATAGAACATGTTCTTCCCAAAGGTAATTTTATCGGAATAAAATATTGCCACAATGTCATGTTAAACCTGTAGCACACTACACAAATAGAAACCTAATATAACTTCCAAGCATCCAAGCAACTGGCCTCAAAGTAAAAGCAAGAATAAATTGACAAAAATCGATGGAGCTTAAACAGGTCCAGCTACCAATGGAAATCACTTGTAAGGCTGCTGTTAACTTCAACATTATTTTCCATGTTGTTGTTTTATGTATTATTATTAATATATATATATTTTTTAAGTTTTATATTAATATAGAAACGAATGAGTAGTAAACTGATTCAAAAAACACTTGATGAAAACTGTTTCTTGTTCTGCTACATTGACTCATCCCCATTTTAGAGACTCCACAGAATGTTCACTTCAAGTGTATTTTCCAAACTTGGTCTTGAAACACTCCCAAAATAGCACATCCAAATCTACAAAATTTATTTTGTTGTGAAGAATATGATCATATGTCTCAGGCCTATCACTAAATGAATCCTATTTCGTCTTATCTATCAGGAGCGTAAACAGAGCAGCACTGCGGTGTGAAGGTCTCCAGCCGAGCTCCACTCTCCTGCCTGGATCTGTTAGTGCCTCTACCTTTGAAGAGCACCTCTGTTTGTTTACTCTGGAGCCTCAAATTGACCGTGATGCTTGGTTAGACTTCCATCAGGAGCCGACCGGAGGTCAGCGCAGAGGGCCAACAGTCAGCTGCCTGCGTCGGGCTCAGGATAGAGTGCCCCACCTGACGGTACATTTGAGGAGGTCTCCCTGGAATTTTTGACATGGGCAGTGTAGTTCAATGGGAATTTATCAGAGCCAATATAAAGGAAGCTATAATGATCCTTCACCATCACCATGAATTCCCTGACCAATTCACACAAAAAAAACACACAAAAAAACACACACACAAAAAAACAATAAAGTAGGCCCTATGTAATGTGGTTGGAAATGTTAGTGATGAAACACTGTTTCTCAAATAATGAATGCAAAGCCTGTAGTCTCGTTTTTACAATGCCTCAGCAAGAGACGTTCCCATGCTGTGAGAGCACACTCACGTTGGCCACGCGACCTTCTGCCATGATGATTTATTCATGTCTAATTCATGCATATCAGGGTCCAATCAATACCGCCTATCAATATGGCGGTCTCCAGCCATGCTGTGCCGCAAGGTCCAGGACAGCAGCTGAGACCCGTCCCGGGCTTCCAGCGCTGCTGGTGTAGTCACTGCCAGTGTGGCTAAATGGATTATTTCAGCATGGTTCCAATTAATAAGCCCCCTGTTAGCATGAGTCGGAGTCGGGTAAAGGTATTTTAATAGCATTGAAGCAAAAGTGTGCGGAGTGAGAGATTACAGTATATGGATTTATTTTGTTGTTCAGGCTTAATAAAAGGCTGGCAAATTCTCACAAAACCAAACAATATCTCCTATAGTCTAGATCTACTCAAACCCGGTCACGTTCAAATTTTGATTATTTATTTACTTTATAGGCTGAGCAGATGGCTTTTGAAATTCAAATGAAAAAAAAAAAGATAGTATACCTGACACGATAAAAAAATAACACAGGCTCATGACACCCCAAACATATGTGCTATAAAAGTAGATTTATATGCAATACTACCCTTTTTGGAATACATTTTACCATATGGGTTTGTAGTGAACAAATAACAAGACTTATTAGTCTCCCTTGGCATCGCAAATTGTTTTTAGCCTGTGGCAGCTAAATAAATCAAATTTTTTTAAAATTGATTCCACACTGTGTAATGGACCAGAGGATATTGACATAACAAAAAGTTGTGTGCAAGCTATGCCTTCTGTCATCCTAGAAAAGAGTCAATTGTGTAATAACAGCAATGTAAAGTGTAATAGGGCCAAAACATTCCACAGTATACGTCATTCTTATCGCTATTAGTAGCAATACTAAAGGTAATCAACACTTATTCCTTTGGATCCTCCCAGCATGGTCTAAACTAAAAGTAGACATTGCACCAATTGATTATGCACCACACAATAACCTCTGCATTATAAAAAGTCAATCGCGAATTCCGCTCACAGCGCTTCGGTTCATTGCTTACTTCAAAGTCTTTAAAACGTAAGGGTGGAGGGGAATGGGGGTTGCAGCTTACTGTAAGTTTCACACCGCAGCGAGTCCTTGATTCACATTCATGAAGTGCACTGCTTTTATTCCGAGGATGACACTAGGGAGACACACACTTCACAGAACACCAATTAATATTTAAATGACTTTTGAAAAAGCTGACAACTCCCTGTCTGCAGCATATTTGACTTGTGCCCCGACCTGAGAGAAGGAGGTAAACATGTGTTGACCCTCTGCAAACTTGCACGCGATAACTGTTGTTCAAGGCCAGGGAGAGAGTGAGAAGGGAAAACACGGCGACAGCACAGTGCAGTTAATCCCCATGTTTACACTGGCAATGTGAGAAACCGAGCATCAGCGAAAAAACAATCCATCCCATCCTCTCTCTCCATCGTCTTCCAAAACTCTACAGAACATAACACATTTTACAGTCAACCAGGAAACATCGCAGCACTTAAAAGAGTTCCTCTGGTATCTTATGTAGAACCCAATAGAGTTCCAGCACTGGTTCTTGTCCATAGTGTAATTTCATGGATGTAAAACAACTGTGATGACTGTCAATTCTTCGCTGTCTATCAGCGTTTGCTTCAGTCTTCATAACTGCTGGGCCGCAGAGAGCAGGGAAATGGGCCGGAGGGATAGCATTCGGAAAAAAAACAGACACATTATAAAGCCATTTGGCTGAGCTTACACACACGTGCACACACCAACGTACACACACACACACACACACACACACACACACACACACACACACACACACACACACAGCACAGCCTCTTGAATGGGCTCTTCTCAATGGTCAGGGTCTCTGTGGGGCACCGGATTTCTTGTTTGGCCAAAAAAGGACTCAGGATTGAGTATGCGGCAAGATATGCCTCATTGCAGATGCTCTGAGAGCAACACACGTTTTCAGGGTTACCTGATAAATGTCTGTCTGGCTAGTAGGTGCAGAGGCAGGCCAGTCATTCAGTCAGTGCATGAGGAAAAGAGGTGCTGTTGTATGGAAAAAGGTATAGTTTAATCTTGTATTATGTTAATGCTCCATGTGGTATTATTCACATTTCTGCAAGCAGTGCATCCTCTCCTTCTATGTTACTTCAATTCAAAACTATCAGAAAACGATCAGACGGTTAGTAGACTCTACTGAAGGGTGAAGGTCAGCACAATCATTTAGAGATCAACACCGCTGGAGTGTAAACGACACATCAGGGCTTATGCCTACAGGTTTGTTTTTTTCTGATTGCACTTAATGGCGCTAACCTTGACTTTGACATCAGAGGGGAGGAAATGTCTGTCTAGACAGCTCTAAGTTAGGTCGACCATTGGGCTAGTTCTGAAGGATATGATGTGGAAGATCAATCCAGTACTTTTGTATTTTTAACATGTCTATATCTAGACTGTAATCACATGTTTTACTGCGTCCATTAAGGTTGAAGTCTAGCACCCAATCTTCACACCAAATTGTAACCAAGTCTTTCAAGATAAATTGATCTGAAAAGAAAAGGGAAATGGAAAACACATTTGACAAATTACATTTCATTTTACGAATGCAAAGAACCACTACAACCCTGCCTTACCTCCGTCTCTTTTCTCACACACACACACACACACACACACACACACACACACACACACACAAACACCCACACACACACACACACACACACACAGACGAGCACACGGAAACACACACACATGCACACACATGCACACACACAGAAGTTAAACATGAGTAGAACATTCAAACAGGTGCAAGGCAAATTTATTTGCATAGCACATTTCAAGCACATAGTCAATATAAAGCGCCTCAGGTGATATGAGCCGGCACATACAAACCACGGAATAAAATAACAGGAATAAAATAGGTGCAACAATTTTGACTATCTAAACCGGATAAAGTAATAATAAAGTATTTAAATAAAGTGCCAGTTTTAGCTCCAAGCCCTCCGGATAAGCAGCGTATAGCCTAGGGTGTAGATATAAGGTATTTTAACATGCCGGAGAAAACTACAGAGCATGGGGAACAGCTGTAGTGCTGTAATGGGGAGGCAAGGATCCCTTCTTCAGTGTTGAGTAACTCATACGCCCCTCTCAGCTGCTTGACAGACAGGTCGGCTCTGAGCTAGTTTGTACCTGTCAAATCTGTCACCGACGCCATTCAGTGGAGGCAAGTTCCTGGTATAAAGAACAGTTAGATAAGAGGAACTGGGTCAGATGGTTGGCAACTATAAGACAGACAGGTAGAAAGACAGACAGACAGATTGGCAGACAGACAGACAGACAGAAAAAGAAAGCGATACAGGCAGGCAGATAGAGGGATAGGCAGACCAACAGGTCGGCAGGGAGACAGACAGACAGACAGACAGACAGACAGACAGACAGACAGACAGACAGACAGACAGACAGACAGACAGACAGACAGACAGAAAAAGAAAGCGATACAGGCAGGTAGATAGAGGGATAGGCAGACCAACAGGTCGGCAGGGAGAGAGACAGACAGACAGGTTGACAGACAGGTTGGCAGACAGACAGGAAAACGGAAAGACAGACAGACAGAAAAAGACAGGATAGGCAGACAGATACAGGCAGGCATACAGATAATCAGACAGACAGGCAGACCAACAGGTCGGTAGACAGACAGCCAACAGGTTGACAGACAGGTAGACAGACAGACAGTCAGAGAAAGAAAGAGATATAGACAGGCAAACAGACAGACAAACAGACAATGAAAGAGTTACAGGTAATGCTGAAATAATACAGTTATGAGGCCCTGTGACAGTTGAGTGCTTAGTTAGCTAAGTAAGTTACCGAAAAATTACTTGAAAAGTTCCAGTTACACTGGGATGCAGGCCACGCAATTAAAAAGAAATAAGCAAATTCAAATCAATTCAGAGCCCTTACACTGTGGTGACAAAGGACTCAACAGAGGAACACACAGGCCTACATCTTAATTAGTAGAAATAATGAAGTTGCTGCAAAGAAAAGAATCCAATACAAAGAGAGCCGTCTGCACGAATGCATGTTACTTTCATGGACATAACCTTTCTTTGCATAATTATGTATTATTTATTAGAATGACTCAGCCCACACCATTAAAAACATAATTTATTTCCCCTATATATCATTAAATATTATGCCCTCTTTCTTAACAAGGTGCTGATTACAATAATGATAATGATGTTTTGGGCCCTATTTAGTGCAGTATTTGCTGAGAGCCTGTGACCCAATATTCTGGTTTCGTTCATCAGGCCATTTACAAATCCTCCTTGACATTTCATCCACCCACCCACTCACCCACACAAAACAAAGAATCAAACAAGCTCAACTAACACACACACGCACAAACTCGCCCGCTCACTCACTCACTCACTCACTCACTCACTCACTCACTCACTCACTCACTCACTCACTCACTCACTCACTCACTTTGTCACACACACACACACACACACACACACACACACACACACACACACACACACACACACACACACACACAAAATGATGATTGGTACATTGGTATCATCCAAGGGGGCAATCTCACCTTATTTTTTCAGTAGAATGTAGAATGGTGTGTACACTGTAATTGGGGTGAACGTTGAGCACCTCTAATTGCTCATTATCTCTGTACAGTATAATCTGTTTCTCTGATTTGAGGCCGAATAAAGTCTACTCAATCTGTGTGCTTAAAGTATTTATAATACAGTAAAACTTTTTAAATTCTTTAGACAGCCATGAATATGATAACATAATTGTATACTCTTAAAAATACCAAGCTAGACACTTAAAAGTGTTAGCCAAATTTCAACTGCAGCTGCTGTAACTTACATAGTTATTCTGTAAGCCCGCCATGTCTCTGTGCAACAGGACGTTCAAAATAAAGTTTTCATTGAGATTAAATAGGAATAAATCATAAATGACCTTGGGGGAAGATTACAATATCCCGCCAGTCGTTACATCATGGCGTAAACAAACTCGGGCGTCCGGTTCTGAGAAATTGATTGCGTTTCAATCTCGGTTCAAATTCCTGGGCAGGTCAAAGTGGAGGCTTCACCTCTGGAGGGAAACATTGGATAAACAAAAGGATTAACCCGAGGCGTCTTGACTCCACATATTTACACCACTTATTTACTCTGTGTGATTATACAGCCATGACCTTGCTGGATGAACGGGCAGAAAATACCGTACATCGTTCCAGAGGGTTGTCATTTATCATCAGGAGCACCATTATGGGGCACGGCAGGCCGTGCGGAGATGACTAGTTTGGGGATACGTTTCACCATGCCTAGAAAAGGAATCAATAATCCATTTACTGGGATAGTTGTGCAAACAGAAAGATGCTCAGATGGATTGTTCCTTCCTTTGAAGGTCCATCTAGACATTGGGGCTCTTTCGATTCCCCACCTCTCTCCTAGCCGGAAGAATATCTAGTCGGGTTGTCCTGAGTCCACGTCTTCATGTCTCTGTTCCTTTGATGCGGCTCGCCCTCCCTGACTGCAGCCCACAGCTGTAACTGGAGGCCATGAACACTTGAAGAGCTACAGGCATCGCTCTTTTGCTCTCAGCTCCGAAGGTAGAAGCCCTGCTGCTCCGAGGATGTGAGAGGAACAAGTAATGGCCGTGGTTGTTTGGTATGCTCCTCGGTAACTGGAGGGTGCAGTTTACATTATTAAGCCCTCAGTCTGTAACCTTGAGCTCGAGTTTCATAATCAATTTGAGCATACATGCAGTAGCCAGACGTTGGCTTGGAGTTTTTCATGAACCGCTGTTGTAAGTGTGTGAAGTATAACAACTTTAGTCATTTCCCATTCGCCATTGTATTTCTAGAGAGAAAAGAAGGGCTTAGTTTGATAAGTAGTCCATTTATTTGACCACCTTTCTATGGTTCCTCATGCTCACAGCACGTTGCAAACTAGGCCAAAGTATACGTCACAATTAGACATGTGAAGGAAACTGACAGTCACATGATTCTTCTGTTTGTGCCGGAAACGTATTGCCCGTCTGCTTGCTTCCTGGCTGCCAGACTCCACCACATGATATTACAATCACTGTCTCTGGCTATTTTTAGAGGGTGAGATTGCAATGTTTTTTAAATCCGGACAAGCCTGTCTTTGTCTGGTCAAGCGGTGCTTGTTATTCTGGACTTTTGCAATGATTTTGACCTGAGGGACCGGTTGTTTCCAACTAACGTGCCCCTCCATTTCCTGCCTCTCTGTAAATCAAATAAACCACTTTCTAAGCCGCACAAAGAGTGGGGCTATCTCTTTTAATGTGCTTTGGAATGAGAGGATGCTCTTAGTTTTGTAGTAGGTTGACATGCATTCCTTTGCTTGTATTTCTGGAGTTATATTCCTACAGATATTTTCAAACCTTAAGACCAACCCATGCTGTCCTGGACCAGATTATTTGTGTCTTGGGACTGTGTTTCAATTATTTCGGCATATGGAAGCACCATTTAGGTCAGGTCACTTTTGTCAAGCATTGTACAGGGAAATACATGCGTGTGGGAGCTTCTATAAGGCCATTTTTTCCTGGGACCAAACCGGCTGTATCCTTCCACATTTCCTGGGTCTATCTTTTCACTCCGGTCTACCAAGGTGAACTGGACCCCACACAGTCCCAACTCCATTTGCACTAATTGCCCTGGCTGTACCACTGTGATGCTATCATCCTTGGGCTGTGCGAGTGTACATTCGAGCCTCCTCTCATGGTCAAATCTGAAGGGTCTGATTAAACTTCAAACGCTTTTCTAAGTGCTCATTAACCGCTCGGTGTAGAGGCCAGGCGAACCAGCCGTGTGTAGCCCGGGGAAGCACTCTCCAGCGCTACTCCGCCCGCTCGCTCCTCTGTACTTATGGATCTCATTTCAGAGAATGGATAACAATCTTTCATATCCATTAAAGTGACAAGGCCGAGATCACCTCAAATCCAAAGCATACTGAACTCCAATCGACTTTGACTGTTCGACTGAGGCTGGCCTTTTTAGGCGGGGGGTTAAGTTGTGAATCGCCGACTGCTACATGAGAGCGGGGTAGCCCCAGCCATGCATGCCACAGCTCTTTGGAGAGGTCATGGTAAGTGCCTTGCTTTTTTTTTGAGCCACACTGCATTGATTAGCAGGAACAGGCTGACATGCTGCCCTCCAGGTGCCATGTGATTACCCATCTTCCAAGTCATGTAGCTTGGCTACTATTCAAACCAGTGACTGTCTGTGAGTCTTTTAGCCAATGGGGGTAGCTGGCGCCCAAAATATTACGGTTTGAATCCCCAGTCACTCATCCTACTTTCTTTGCTGCCAAGCAACCCCAGATTACCTATATTAGTTTAAGTAATAACAGCCTTAGGGTCTCCTCAATATTTAATTTTTAAAGAAGGTATAACTAACTTTATCGGTGCATGTGTCGCCTGTTCCCCCTAAGGTATTTCTCTTTTTTGCATGTATCTGTCTTTTGCCAGAAAGCCTGTCCCTTTCTCCTTTCTACCTCTTTCTTTCTTTATCTCTCTATCTCTTTCTCTCATTCTCTCTCTCTCTCTCTCTCTCTCTCTCTCTCTCTCTCTCTCTCTCTCTCTTTCCAGCGCACACACGCTCTTCCTGAACGACTTTCTTAGGGACAAAGATAATAGCGGTAAGACGAACCTACGGTGTCATATTTACAACCCTCCACGGTGGGCAAAGCTCATAACACTTAGTCATCTGAAAGAGCCAGACCGGAGACATACTGCTCTACATCACAGACCAAAGCACACAGCACACTAAACACATCATATCATGTTCTCTATTAGTGGACATGGGAGCCTTTTTTCACTGCGGCATCAGGCTTTCCTTTTTTTTTATTATATATAAACAAATGCATCTCTGTATTGTGAGCCAGACAGGATCTTTGGGTCAGAAAATGGCTGGCAGGATTGGTTTAATGAATGCTATTAACAACAGGGTGCCTGGAAACAGGGCAAAAGGTGAGGTCGACAACAGGGATAATTAATTAAGCTCCTGTATAGGCTAATGGAGTGCGAGGAAATAATTTGAAAGGCCATTACTGGCGTGTCGCGTGTAATCACCCCTCTTTATCCTGACTGTACACTCGATGAGAAGGAAGAAACCTCTGTTTATCAAAAGCGACAATTATTTCCGAGCCCCATCTCTGCCAGCTGCACTGTGAGCAATATCCCGACCTATCAGTTAGGAGGGGTGTGAAAATAGTCAGTTTGGTTGATGGCCAAAACACTGTTGAGAAAGGTGTAAAACTACATTTGACATTGACACAGACCTACATTTAAACAGCCCAATCAACCTGGTGATAAACTCTGCATATTTTACTTCTAAAACATAGCACAACTCACAGGACTAGTACCCCAACAAGACTTGGAAATGCGTATTCTTGCATTTATTACCAGTAGGCTGGATTACTGTAATGGTCTTCTCTCAGGTCTTCCTAAAAAAGCGCTTAGATGACCGCAACCTGTTCAAAATGCGGCTGCTAGACTCTTAACAAAGACCATATGAACCTATTACACCAATTCTCAGATCACTACACTAACTCCCTGTGTGTCAGAGAATGGATTTTAAAATATTGTTGTTCACCTACAAGTCACTAAATAATTTGGGGCCAAAATACGTTACTGACATGCCACTACAGAATGACCCTTCTGGACCCCTCAGGCAATCTGGAACCGATCTTTTAATCGTTCCTACAGTTCAAACAACAAAAGGTGACTCCGTGTTTAGCTACCATGCAACAAATTGCTGGAATCAACTTCCAGAAGGGGACACTCTCTAAGCATGACTACTTATCCAGATTGAAAACGTATATGTTCTCGATTGCATGTTGCTGATTTGTTCTTCCCTAGCCATTTTATTTTTCTTGCTACAATTGTTTTTCTTTCTTTCTTTTTCTTTAGTTTCTTCCTTGAATATTTCTTCTTGCCTGTAAAGAGCATTTAATTGCCTAAATGCATGAAATGTTCTGTACTGTATATACATTTGATTTGATTTGATACTGTCACAGCCCTGAGGGTTTTGTCCAGCAGAGGGCTCTGCGCCCTTCTGGACCCTTGATTATTCTTTATGGTTTACACCTGTGCCTTGTTTCGGATCTGCCAGCTGTTAGTGCCATTGTTATCACCTGTGCGTTTTTGCCAGTGTATTTAAGTTCCTAGTTTCCTTTGTCACGTGGCTCCCAAGTTGACTCCCGTGGTTCCCCCGACTCCCGAGTCGACTCCCCCAACTACCGAGTCGACTCTCCCGGCTCCCGAGTCGACGCTCCCGGCTCCCGAGTCGGCTCCCGAGTCGACTCTCCTGGCTCCCGAGTCGACTCCCGTGGCTCCCCCAACTCCCCTAATCGAGTCCCCTGGCTCCCGTGGCTCCCGAGTCGACTCCCATTGCTCCCGAGTTGACTCCCGTCGCGAGTCGAGTCGACTCCTGAGTCGACTCCCGCGCCCCCAAGTCGCCTCCCCTGGTTCCTGTGGCTCCCCAGTTGACTCCCGTGGCTCGCAAGTCGACTCCCGTGGCTCCTGAGTCGACTCCCGTGGCTCCCGAGTCGACTCCCGTGGCTCCCGTGGCTCCCGAGTCGACTCCCCTGGCTCCCGTGGCTCCCAAGTTGATACCCCTGGCTCCCGTAGCTCCCGAGTCAACTCCTGTGGCTCCCGAGTTGACTCCCGTGGCTCCTGAGTCGACTCCCGAGTCGACTCCCCAGATTCGACTCCCGTGGCTCCCAAGTCAGCTCCCGAGTCGACTCCCCTGCTCCCGTGGCTCCCGAGTCGACTCCCCTTGTCCCGTGGCTCCCAAATCGACTCCCGTGGCTCCCGTGGTGCCCGAGTCGACTCCCCTGGTTCGACTCCCGAGTCGACTCCCGTGGCTCCCAAGTCTCCTGTCACGGCCCTGAGGGTTTTGTCCAGCAGAGGGCTCTGCGCCCTCTGAATTGACTACGACCCTTCTGGACCCTTGATTATTCTTTATGGTTTACACCTGTGCCTTGTTTTGAACCTGCCAGCTATTTGTGTCATTGTTATCACCTGTGCCTTTTTGCCAGTGTATTTAAGTTCCTAGTTTCCTTTGTTCTTCGTCTGTCATTATTTTCTGTAAGTGTGTTGCTGTGCTTTGTGTCCAAGTAAAGTTCCTGTCTCCTTTTGGAAAAGGTTTGGCCTCTGCGTTCTGCCTCCCGTGTTCCTTTTGTTTTTTGGGGGTTATTAGTTGGCTAGTTTTGTTCTTGTCTGCACTTGGGTCGGTCTCTCCTGCAACAGCCCTGACAGATACATTTGTAAATGTGGTCTGTCGTTTGTTTTATTTTATACTTTTTATTACATCTTACATGCCATACATGGATACAAATAGTGTATTTGTGAAATGTATTTTTTGGCTTTGTTTTCAGCCAATATGTCAGAAAATATGACAAATCAACCCATAATTATCCATGGCATCAATTATCAAATTAAATGAAATCAAATGTATTTGGATAGCACATTTCATAATCAATCGCATTTCAATGTGCTTCACATAAAGCAAGCAGAAACATACAAGGAAGAAACAGAAGGCACAATTTATCAATTCAAAAACTATACAAATATCTGTGATTTGTCATTAAACAAATGCACGCTGACATGTCTGCCTACTGTTGAAGGATATCCTGTGTAAATTATATTACATTGTCCTGTCTTCAGCATAATAATTCAAATTCCAGACACTCGTCAGCGACGCTATCCATCAGGGGAAGCCACAGCTGTTCCCATGGCCCTCACTATTATGGCGCCATAAACATGACAGTAAATTTTCTGCTGCCGGGGACGGCAAAGGTCCAGGATGGGTCCCTGTGGTTGACCACCCTCCGTGGCCACAGAAGGGCGGTCCCACCACACCTTTTAAACCGGTGGACAGCGTTTATCGATCCGCACATCAAAAACCACCACCACCATTTACCTTGATTCATAACCTCAGGTGAAATGTGCCTGTTTGATTGAAAGCCCCATCTTCTCTCTCTCTCTCTTTCTCTTTCTCGCCTAGAACAAAAAGAAGAGGAAAATGGTTACAGTTTTTTACGATTGCTTAAGCTCGATTTTGAAAACAGACTCATTTTGTCCAAACACTAAACACAATTTACAGAACCCCACACCCAACTGCAAAACACCGCAGATATCCTGCAAAATGAATTACTGCAATCAAAACTACAAAAACATTTATCAAAATCTGACTGTTGCTTCAAATGGCACACACTTCATTCATATGACCAGATTTTGGTGCAACCAACTACACACTGCTGAGCTCAATTGCAAGCACGTTCATCTTTGTAGGTCTTATCATAATGGTTCCGTGTGTAAATCATTCTGGAGAAATATGTCCAAGTCTACAAAAATGTGTAGAAACACAAATATACTGTTGAAACAAAATGTAACATGTATTCTCCACAAACCAGTGGACAAACAAAACAACACATCCACAGTACATACAGTATACATTACAGTTGTGTGAACAAAAATTATGCTCTCTATCAAATTCAGTAAACAGAAAAGAATTTCAAGGAAAATAATATACAGGGGGGAATACAATCAGAGGAAAGAAAAATACTTAGGTTGAATCTCGCCGCCCAGTTGGGTTTGCCCACAGCACCTTATCAACATCACAGCCAATATCTTCCCTGGCTAGACAGTGCTTACATCCTGACTGATGAGTTGACAATTGAGCAGTTAGGTGTTTGGTCAGGTGGTCCGCGCATGCGACAATTGGTCCATGGGTGTAGCATTTTGAATGGTAGGGTTTTGAAAGGGCAAACAAATGACTTTATGTCTGATTCCTGTGTCTTATGTAGATAACTGTGTTCAGTCTTTTGCAAAACACTGTGTGTAGTGTTATGAAAAAAGTGTGAGGCTGAGAATGTGCTTATAGTTGTGCAGATCTGGGCTGAGGTTTTGATCTCTTGAGTGACAGTTTCAATAACTATGCTTTATGTGTTATTTTTGTGTTTTAGCATTTGCAATCATGAGCATTTTTAAATCAAGCCAAGGGGAACTACGTGCATTTTTCTTTTTCTAATCATCCTTTCCTGATGACGCACAATAGTGCCCAGCCTGGACGCCCAGCGCATGCTGAAGAGCCCCCTCTGATCCCTACGTGGACCCCCAGAGGCTTCCAGTGCAGCGGATCGATAGACCCCATGCTACGCTATACGTTGAGTGATGATTGGACGACAACCTTTCCCATTTCCTGATGTACCACTCGTCCTGCCTCTTGCTTCTTTAGGATTATAAAGTTTAAAAGTGTGGCTTAAAGTCACATAGGCTCAAACCCACTGTTGTAATGTTTTAAAGATGCACTGCGTGTGTGTGTGTGTGTGTGTGTGTGTGTGTGTGTGCGTGTGTGTGTGTATGTATGTGTGCCTGCTAAGCTGCCCCCTTAATAGCACCCAGGACACGGTAGGACTTACTTGTTTACTTGTACATTATGTGCACCGACAGCATTCGGCTCCTTTTTATTGAAAGATTTGGAGCAAAATGTTTCAACTGTGCATGATACCACAGTTTTGTTCTCAGAAAAAAAATACATACACACACACACAAACATATACAAACATACAGTACATTCTGTACACACAGAGAGAGAGAGAGAAGGAGAAAGATAGAGAGAAATTAGAGATAAAGAGAGGCAGAGAGGTAGAGAGAAAATAAGTAAGGGGTGAGGAATAGAAAGAAAATCCTTTCCCATTTACCTGAAGTTGCTGGTCATCTTAGGTGGACGTCAGCGGCGCACACCCTGCATCTTTTATTACGACAGCTGAATCAATTCTCCTATCTTTTTTCCCCCATGGCATTTGGAGTGGAGAGGGATTCACCTGTCAGTATGACTCAGACGCTGCTCCACAAGTTACTCCACCTTATCTTACCACTGTCTGTCTGCCTACTAAATCCATATCCCCCATCTATCCAGCTATACTCAACTGCAGAATGGTTTTACCAAAGAGAGTAGTGAGTGATAGCTATATGGGAATGGTGGTGGATTCTGGCAATCTGTTTCATCTTAAGTGGCACTGAAGAAGATGATGCTGTTAGCAAAGGACAAACACACGTAAGAAAAACTGGTCAGAGAGGGTGGCTGAAATATAAGCTTTGGCTATATCAAATGTCTTCAGGCATTTGAGGCATCTGTATCGGAGTCTTAAAAGAATTAGACCCTTTTCCTTGCAAACTATCCACCGTGCTATAACCACCATGTTTTACTATGAGTATCCCATGATATTTTAGCATGGTAACTAATCTAGCTTGATGGCTAGTAACTAACAGTGTTATTCAGGAGTTTCATAATTAACCTGTGTTGGGGGAAAAACACACAAAAACAAAAAGGAAAAAAAAGCCAGTTGAAATTTACCCATAAGTAGGGGACAATCAATCTTCTTTATAAAAGAAATATAGATATCTATATATCTATAATGTTCATGTTTTTGTTACTCACCCAATGTTCATGGGTCTTGTGGACCCACAACATTATAGGGGTTTAAAACAATACAGCCGTAACAATTATTTATTATTTACACGGTGTGCCCTCCATGAAAATGTGTTCTTTTACACGTTCTTCACAGAAAATGAGCCAAGGCCAATGAGTCTCAGGTTGCGAAGATAATTCATTGCATCATTTTTCTTTTTAGTAAACATCGAAAACGGGTCCCCCAGACCAGAACACCACACAAGGATTATAAGCATCTGTGCTATTGCATTGCATACAGTGGAACAGCAGAGTAGCATCCCACAGCCCATCCATCACATGCTGGCGGCTCCGTTGTAACATCTTTAAAATTAAAGGTGCACCGGCCCCTGGCACTTAAAAGGAACAATTGTTTTCTGACAGCCCAGTGAATCTCTGGTAAAAAAAAGCTAGAGAGTAGACAACTTACATGCAAAGGGCTGGCAGGCTGAAATAGGAGGGTTTGCTGTTCTCAGCTAGATATTTGGGTGCTTCATGCTATGTAGGGGTTTTCAGAAAGGTCAAATATTTGCAGTGGATAATGAGTTTTTTTAAACATATCCTTTACTGTACTGTGGTACATCAGCAATAAGTGGGACTTTGAGTAATGGAGGTGGATACAGACGCAGTGAAAATCAAACTCAGAATACAGGACATGTATAAGTAACTACCCCAGTAATACACAAGGTTATTTTCTTTAATAAATTAGTTAAACTGAGAGTGTATGCGCTTCTGTGTGCATTCCATGTTTGCATTGTGTGTGTGTGTGTGTGTGTGTGTGTGTGTGTGTGTGTGTGTGTGTGTGTGTGTGTGTGTGTGTGTGTGTGTGTGTGTGTGTGTGTGTGTGTGTGTGTGCGTGTGGGAAGGAAGGAAGAGATAAAGGATGTAGGGAAATAAGGATTTCTTAACCTTGTTGAATTCCTTTTTTTTTCATGACCGCAGTGACAAGACACTACCCTGAGAGAAAAGCATATGGATAGATGGATGGATGGATGGATGGATGGATGGATGGAAGAAGGTAGGAAGGCATAGATGGATGAATGGACGGATGGACAGATTGAGGGCGGGTGGGAGGACATGGATGGAGGGATATTGAAGATGTATGAAAAGGAAGTGTCATCCTTTGCTACTGTAAAACAGCAACGCATCGCAGGGCAGATGCACTTGGCAGTGTGTGTTTCACTGAATTATTGAGTCGCACTGCTTTCTGGTGGAGAGACATTGCCTTGACACCACATATCTTGATTTAAGGCACCCCCAGACTAATCACATGCATAATGGACAAGGGACATTATTAATTAAAAGTGTGGATTAATTTTGCAGCGAGGAGCCGCATTTTAAAGGGGCCCTTACATGGCCTGGAGGCAATGTCCTTTTTACTTCTGCACAGCTATGCACATCCACATCACATCACAGCCCGTTGACAGAACACACACATACTGCAGGTAGCGCTGCCTACTCTGTAAAAAGTAACTGTAATGTGCCGGATGCTTTTCACTGAGACCCTCCTTGGGGAGGTTGGCCGTGTAACAAAGATGTTAGGCGCAATCAAAACACTCTGGGAATTTACACGAAGCCATTCCCACCTGCGTGCTAATGATGACTAATTGACATTCCCGTGTCCGTCGTGTGCTGCCCGTCGAATGAAACCCAATCAAAGGTGAGTTCCCTCGAGGCAGCGTGGAACACATGTAGGCTCTAATGAAACCGTTATGGCAGTGCCAAGGCACCGTGACATTTTAACGAAATAACAAACGAATAGGAAATGTGAGAATAACTGCCATGAAGACACAACATATGACGAACACACCACAAAGCTATCATCTGATCAAAAAATCGATAGAGGACTTGTTTCTTGCCTCAATAACGACAAGGCACACTCAGTATGCCAGCAGGGCCAATGGCTCTGTAATTGGTGCTAAGACACCTCCTGTGGTTCCACCAAAGGCCAGTGGTTGACAAGTCTTTAGCCCCTGCTCTGCACTCAGCGCAGACGGTAGAGTCCCATACCAGGCAGGTGGTGTCAGAAACACACGGGGAAAAAGTAAGGAGAACGTCAACTTGTACTGTGCATATAGTGGACGTATGCTGTATATACAGCAGTCTAATATTTATAAAGGAATTTGAGTCTTAAATGCGTAGGGTAGACACACAGGCCCCATGTGCTTAATTATGTCACACTTAGAAATTCACTCAGATGAACCAGTTAAAAAGAGGCGGCTTCATCAATAAAGTTTTCACAAAATGACAAAAGTGAGCAGCAGCTTTGGTTTGTTGTAGTCGGCACAGTGAGCGGGTATTCACAGGAGAGAAAGGAAGAAGCAGAAGTTACATTGGCAATGAATGATACAAGAATTTTATTTTTGGGAGTTAAACAAGGATGACATTCTCGTAAAATATTAAAAACTAATCTTCCACAGAGTGAAGAGACATTAATGGAACACTCCAAAGAAAGCCGAAAGGGCAAAATCCCTTAGAGAATGTTGTGCCCATGAACACAAAGTGAGTGGGACAAGCGTATTTGTGCAGGTTTGTGTGTGTGTGTGTGTGTGTGAGTGTGAGTGTGAGTGTGAGTGTGAGTGTGTGTGTGAGTGTGTGTGTGTGTGTGTGTGCGTGTGTGTGTGTGTGCGTGCACGTGCGTATTTTGTGCGTTCTGGATTCCTGTGTGAGAGACTGTGATCCGAAAGATAGTGAGTACTCCAGGTGTGTGCGTGTGTGTGTCCAGCTCGCTGGGCCTTCAGTGGTCTCCAACCCGGCCAGGAAGCAGTGTGATGTTTCCAGCTGTGGAGACGCCATCTGCTGCTTCTCCTTAGTTTTAATTAGCACTGGGCCTCTCTCTGTCTCCACACAGCTCACAGGTCTCCATGGAACCCCTGCTGGATCAGAACGAGCAGAACTAAGGAAGCCCACAGGTAAACAAACTTTGGTTTGGGAGTGCCGTTGCTGCTGTAGTTTAATAAGCTCCAAACAAAGCGGGCAGACTCAAATTTAATTAGCGCTGCTAATGGCTGAAGATTAGCATGTACGCAATGACCTGTGTGTTCCTCAAGCTCTGGTTTCGATATGACGACGAGGGCATCATATGTCTTTGGCTTTTTGCCCTTGCTTTTGGAGTGGACATGGAATATGATCGGAGAGAAGAAGTGGTTTGAATTGTGGCCACATCTCTGGCGGGTTGCTAGTATGGAACGCGGCTGACATGTCTCTCCGGTGTATCTGGGTTGACTTCACACATGATACCTCCATGTTTTCACCAAGCAACTGTGTATTTTTAGATTCCTCTTCCCCGATTTCACTTCATACGTTGCATGCAGTATTTTATCCGTATACATTGGGGAGACACCAAGGTCAACGATAAATAATAATAATTCATTTAATTTCTATAGCGCTTTTCCGACACCCAAAGCACTTTACAATTGAGGACATACGAGAACAGATACATAGAACGAACAGATATGCAATAAACTAAGAAAGACATTAAACAATATCATACCAGTTCCTCCATTTTATCCACAGTACGAAACATTTTTGCCACGTCAACTGACAAAATAGGTACCAAAAAATACCAAACAAGTAACCTATATAGATGGAGTTTTGTTTATGAGTTATCACCTTTGCACTGCGATGATAATAACCTGATGATGCCTCTAATGTGGCCTGACAGCTTCTCCTGGCTACTGCTTCTGTGTCCCCATGCAGCCAAGCTGGAGAGGTTTGGCTGGAGCAGGTGCAGAGCACTTCCACAGCAGCCTGCATGGCCAGGCCCCCTGCCAGACTGGGCTTATCAGTGCAGCAGGTTTTAAAGCTCGAAGTCTGGCAGGCAGACACACAGACAGAGAGACATCGGGCCTCTCCGTCAGTGCGAACGTCTCAGAAGTGAGCCAACCCACAGCCCAGCTGTCAATCATCGGTCTGGTCATTATCAGGAGCTAACCTATTGTCTGCCTGGAGATGGAGGGAGGACTAGGGACCTTTCTTTGGTGTGTACTCAGTCTGATAACACGATCTCTGACCCTGTGTACCAGACATCCTTCATTGAGACTCTATCCCTGGCTGCTGTGGAGGAGGGAAGTAAGAGGCCAGTGTGTCTCATTATGATTTGTTTGATGCACCAACAAGGGTTGTTTAAAGGTGGCTGACCTGAGGGAGTGGCCCACCACCAAAGGATCCTGGTTTGTGTTTGTTTACGAGTGGGAGGCTGTGCAAAAGCAAGGTACTGTCGATGGAAAGATAGAAACACTGGTTGAACCCTGATCAATAGTCGTACGTATGAGACTAATTGATCCTGAGTCAGTATGTATTTCTTGTGATGCTGTAGAAATCAATAGGTTTGTACTCTTGTAATGTGAGGATATTGAGCACTGGGCCTCTTATCTTAATGTTCAGTAAAAGATGAGAAAGATAAAAACCTCTATCCGATTTCATGCTCCATTAGTTAGAGTCTCCCAACCCTATGTATTATGTGGTGTGTCTCCTTCCTTTTTTTTCTCTTTTTTTTCTGTCTCCATCTTTTTTATTCTCTATCTATCTCTCTTTCTCACTCACTTTCTTCTACATCCTCTCAGGCTGTGACATCAATGCATATTGTTCCACGCTGTTAGAAATTGCAATACATTTAAAGAAAATGGTCTAAAGTAAACTTCTGTTTATCTACAAATGACAGTTTCTTACTTTATATAACAACGCTGTACATTGAGAGGATTTTCAGTGTGTCATTTCTCAACAAATATTTGAAGCAGTTTCAACAAGAAATTGGGAGGTGTCTTTTGAGTTTCACACTTTTTTTTATTTCCAATATCTCTAAAGTTGTTTTTATATGTGCAGGATAATTTTCTTTTGTAAGTACACGTAGGCACTGTTATTCGTTCCCTGCTTATATATGTTTACTACTTTGAAATCGAACAGATGATAAACAAGCCAGCAGAAAAAAAAGATGTGTACGGACTTTAAGGACTATCCTTGTGTGTGTCCTGGAAAAAGCAGGAAACCCTCTGATATTGACCAGTGTCTTTAATATTTCATACACATTGAATATTTCATATAGAATGGAGGTTTTGAGACAGATGCAACTTTACAGCTGCAGGTCTATAAAAGCCTTGGCCAATGCTGACCTCACAAATCGGCAGTTACAATATATTAATCATGTTTCTGGTCAAGGTTGTTTTCAAACGATGTCTTTATAATCACTCATGCTTTTTATTTGAAGCTTTACTATAGGAATAGTCAATATGATACTTATGACACCATGGATCGTCAGATATTGATTATTATATTTATTATTGATCAATATATAAGTAGATCAACCACAGAAAAAAAAATATGATGGTTCATAAATCCATAAGTTAATTCCAAAACACACTGCGGTATGAGTCAGGCAAATTGTATGTTGAATAACTATAAGAAACCAGACACAGCACAGGTCAAACAACATGTCAACCTTTCTCTCAAAACACACCCAGGGTTTATATTTCCATTACTTTTCCCATCTCATTCCTGTCAGAGGGAGGTCAGATGACAAACGATTAGTTGATTCCAAAGACAAACAAAAGGCTTTTATTTTTCTTTTTTTTAGGTCTGGAATCGTCCTGACCTTTTCAGGATTCAGAGATTCACAGCCGCACACATCACACCCTCTCTAAGTTTTATGGACACGAATGTGCTAAGAAATAAAGAAATGAACGCAACACCAAAGGCCAAGTCCTGTTTATATGACATTTTCATGGCATTTCTGTCCCTTCTTAAGACCGAGGTTCAGTTTCTTGTTTCTCTCCAGATAAACTCGCCTGTGTTTTTCCACACTAGATGCTATTCTCCTTCATATTCACCTGACATGCTTTGAACATTTGTCACACCTCTATTCATTTCCTATTTGAGGATACAATAGAACGTATAAAGGATTCATTTCCTTTTTGAGGATGGAAAGTTAAAAAATAATATTGCTTAAGACACAGACATACTCTATGATAGCGTAAAATGAAGAGGGTTACACAATTAGGACCAGTTCAAAACAAGCTTAGCTGTATACATGGCCGCATTACATCCATGTCACCGACTAAGCAGCTTTGTCTCAATCTGGCTGGAGGACGGCCTCTCAGGAAAGCTCCCATGCAAAGGTTGGTCAGACCAGTCAAGTAGAGCTTTTCCCGGGCCTGAGTGAGGAAGCTCAGGTTCCCAGCAGAGGGAACCTCCAACTTAGGGCAACAAGGCGTCGGAGAGCATTGCTATTACGTAACGCGATAAACACCCATCAAATGACTTGGAAGGATAGTTGGATCAGTACATGCTTGATTACACACTGTACATACACACATGCATATACGCACATATACATAGATACATAGTATTGACATGTTCTGTTCGACCCTTAACCTTACAGTATGAGAATGAGACACCAGTCCAATGCCCCCCCCCCCCACCCAGGTGTATTAGTACACTGGCCCCCTGCACATAAGCTTTAGCAAATTCATGGAGAGGACGGAGATAAATAGATCAGCTCTTTTGTCGACATATGTGCAAATCCACAGAGGAACAGGGTCTCTCATGTGCAATGGGATGGTTTACTTGTGTCGCATTTATTAAGAAAGATGATTTCAATTAACTGCGCAGTCTAGTGTAATTCCCTGGAAGCCTGGAGCCATAATGCATCACAGTTGCCAAGGTTACTGAGTACTGGTGCCTGGCTGGAGCTAGAGAGTTCCTTTTCTCACGGGACGCCTCTGATTGGCCAAATCTTTCGGAACCATTTGGAAACGTTTCTGCATGCCGACATCTCCGTTCTTACGCTTGGATATCTAGTTGGATAAGTGATCTTTATGATACTCTCCTTCCACACAACACAAGAAAACTAAAAAACGAAAACAATTCTGCTTCATTTTTGACTGAGGTAAAAGATTGCTACAAGTTATTGTATCACCCCCTTGTTTTGTGACAATCTGAAGAAGTCTTTGTGGATGCATTCACCACTTTGTCCATTTCACAGCTGCCGTGTGTTGCAATTATCCCATTTTTTATTCTGTTTCACGTGAGCTATGATGCCATAATGTTTAACAGACTTGCTATCCGGAGTCGGAGTGGTATTTCTTGCACCTGGGAAGCAACCCCAGGGCCCCCACTGTGGAATCCAGGCTAAATTTAAAATGGTGGTCTACTTCTAGGACTGGGTCCAGGTCCCACACTCTTCCTTCATCCTGATGGGAGGAAATGACAGCCAGGGCCAGCCTGCCCCTCCAGATGATGGAGGCTGCTGGCTGCCAGGTGCTAAAGTGCTGCTGGACCAAGCCCACTTCCCTCAGTCCACAGAGGATACGGCATGCCTGACGCTCACTTAGGATGACCCCGGAACATCACAGAGTGAACATTATCCTCTTCAACCGGGTGACATGCTAATGATATTTTGTTTGTTTCATTCCCGTGCAGTAATGTTAGGGATTTCCACTCTACAATGACATTTTAGTATCTATGGGGATATATGTATATTTATATATATATATATATATATATATATATATATATATATATATATATATATATATGAATATATATATATATATATGTAGAGAGAGAGAGAGAGAGAGAGAGAGAGAGAGAGAGAGAGAGAGAGAGAGAGAGAGAGAGAGAGAGAGAGAGAGAGAGAGGGTAACAGTTGTCTTGTATGAATCAAGGGAACATTTCAGTTATGTCAACCTGATAACTTATCAATAATAATAATAATAATTCATTTAATTTATATAGCTATATTAGCTCTTTCAAAGGCTTTGTATTGAATATGGCGTTGTTTCTTAGACTAAGTGCATTTTTTCACAGATTTTATAGCAAACTGAGTGACCACAATTAAACCTATTGATTTGTAATCAGCAAAAACAACTTGACAATGTGGCAAATGTACTTTGCTGACACAAAGCCTTACTATGGTTTGTTATGAATTAAAAGTATTGATTTTATTAAAAAAAAAACATGACCCTCGCTCTGTCTGCACCCCCTACCGCCCATGTTACGTGTGTACGGTTTTGCCATTATTTCCATCACAAAATACAGTCCATTGTGTGTGTTGGAGCAAGTACAACAGTCTGCCTGCACTAGACTAATGGAAGCGGGCATAGCCTCATTTTATGTTTGTGTTACTGTTGCACTAGAAAGGCTCAGAAATGTTTTTGCTACGCACCGTAACTTAACCGTGCTAATAGATGTGTGGGAAAGCACTTGGGTACATGCCCAGTGTTCCATGAAAAATAAATTGGTGGAGGGATATCCTTGGTAGATCTCAACTCTATCTGTATGCGCTGAACACAGGGTCACTGCACAGATTCAAACACACGCATACACACATAGTGTACGCTGTTTTTTTTACGGCGGAATGTTTTTTTCAGCACAACTTATCCCAAATCAGTTCCTTTAAAATCATTTTGAATGTGTTTTTTAGAGACTGCTTCCAAAAATGTAGGGGGGACAGGATTTGATTAAGAGAAAAAAAGACAGATACAGAGTATAAAAATGATAGTGTGAGAGAAATGGAGAGAGAGAGAGAGAGAGAGAGAGAGAGAGAGAGAGAGAGAGAGAGAGAGAGAGAGAGAGAGAGAGAGAGAGAGAGAGAGAGAATGTGAGAAAGAGTTCAAGGGTTCACACCCCAGCTCTCCACCCAGTCTTTGACCTGCCAATCACGCCCACCATGCTCTGGAGTCACATGGGGCCCGTACTGTGAGACCAAGCCACTCGGCCCCTCTGTCGTTGGTGAGTTAACTCTTTATTTCAGTATCATCTTGGTATCTCAACATCTCGGTAAACGTTGCGCTACTGCAGGCACTATACTTAATATCTACATGATAGTCAGACATGGTGTGTTAAAACATATGTAGGAAGGAGTTTTAAAAAGTCTGTAGTAAGACTGGACATGACATTGTGGAAATGGCTGCCGTGTATAAACTTAGTAGTGTGAGGAATCCCAGCACCCATGATCTACAGACACATTACTGATGAATACTCGCGTACTGAGTCATACTATGAGAGATCCTGGGAGAGGGTTGTGTCCAGCCTGATCATTGGCTAGAGGGCCAAGCAGTCCATAGTATGTGCTTTTCAAGCAACCAATAAAATGTACTCGTAGAGCGTGCCAGCAGATTATAGCATCACCCTTTTGTGCGGCACGGAATGTTCATCCATTCTATTTTTGGTGTTGGATCAAATTGTATGCTGTATGATTCAGTACTTTTAGTTTCTCAATCTTTAAATTACATTTCTGCCCTCCGTGACTGTGTGATGTTTCTCATGTGCTGCCAAAATATAGGACCTATTTTTTAAGTAAGTTGACCAATTCTATGCATAAATATAGAAATACAGAGTGCTGGTGACGATGGGAGGAGAAACTGTTTCCCCTCTAAACAAGGGCAAGTTAATGTGTGTTTGTATGTGTATGTGTGTATGTGTGTGTGTGTGTGTGTGTGTGTGTGTGTGTGTGCGTGTGTGCGTGCGTGCGCGTGCGTGCGTGCGTGCATGTGCACGTGCGGATGTGTGTGTGCGTGTGCATGTGTGTGTGTGTGTGAAAGCGCAGGCCTGTGTGTGTTTTTGTGCGGCAGAGCTAGCAATAGTGCATGCATGTCATGGTGCCAAGTGGAGAAGAACTCCAGCGCCAACTATTTTCTCCTCTCTGCACTTTAGTGGGAGCATTGGGGGCAGTGATTCAGATGGCAACCCTTACACAGACGGCCGCTGGCGGACGGCCCGGCCCTCCAGACTGTTGCTCCAGCCACTACCTCAGCAGCCAAGAACCCACTAAGGCTCACTGAGAGGGGACAAAACCAGAGCATTACACAGGGCACAGCACGGACATGACAGCACCTCAGCAACATTGTTCACAAAGAATCATTTGAGTTTTGAGTAATTTTTGACTAATTTTAGTAATTTTCACTAATTTTGAAATAAGACACAATGGATCCACTTTTGTTCTTTTGGAAGGCCTCACTTCCATGAATCACAGACCCAAATCCAAAGTGCCTTTTTATTAACTGGCTACCTCAGTCTGGCACCTATCACTTCACTAGGATCAACTCCATCGCAGATGTTCAGAGAAATGGCTTGACATCTCCCCATGAAGACAAATGGTAATCTTCTTTGGGGATTTTACAGCATTTGTTTTTCTGCGTCACAAGGCAGGGGATGAGAAGGCTTTCAGACAGGGCCGTTTCTAGCTTTTGGGGGGCCCTATGTGAAATGTTGTTTGGGGGTGGGGGGGGGGGCTATCTTGTTAAACTATTGTAATGGAATTCCAAATCCTCTAAGGTGGTCTAGGTGCAATGCAACAATCTGGTGCACTGTAAGAGATCTGTGGCAAATTAATGTAATTGTTTTCACTCAGCACACAAGGGTGGTTGGTTACCAATACAGACCAGTCATGTTAATTTCTAGAGAAAAAAAGACTAAAATGACTGCTTCGAGGGCCCTATGCAACCGCATAGTCCACATATAGCAAGAAACGGCTCTGCTTTGAGAAAGTTAAAAAGAAAGTTAAAAAGATTCCCTGGCACGTATACCACAGACCACTAGATCATTGTTTCGAAACGTCCTTTATTATTTCGATCCCAAACATTATGTATAATTAAGGTGTAGAATGTAATTAGTGACAAGTGCAGACGGGAGTCAATTCTTTTCGGCTTTCAATAGGGCCTACTCTCCGAGGAGAAGGGAAAGAGACAAAGGAATGAAAACATGGCAATAGATAAGTCAGGAAGAGAGATTGGAGATGCTTCCCTGTGCATTCTAATCAGGTATGCAGGAAAGCTGCATTAATTCATTCGCTGGTCCCTGCTTGATTTAAAATCTATCCTACCAATGTCGAAGAGGTAAAGATTTTTCCATATCAAAAATGATATAACTATTTTCATGCCATCAAGATTGCGTTCCTTTTAAAATGCCTTGATTTCGATCTATATTTCTGTGCATTTCTTTCTAGCACTGGGAAATGCTAGGATTGCAGTAGGATTGAATGAAGAAGTGTCTGTTTTTCTTTATTTGAACAAACATTTATTTAATCTATTTTTGCAAACACAACACAACTTCATTTTCACCAATTGTTCTTGCTATATCATTGGAGATTTAAAAAAAAGTATAATTTAACAACCACAAGCTATTACAAAGTTGTTATCTTTCTCACCAAGCTAGGAAAAATGTTCTTTTATTCGAAATAGATCACACGAGAACCGAATGCCGTCTAATGAGCGCAGACGTGTAATAGAACACATTTTACTAGTTTGTTAAATTTATGACACAAAGCAGGCGATAGGCACCAGGTAGGGTTAAGCTTCAGTAACAGGATAATCTACACGAATGTTTTCAATGACCATTCTTTTATTATTACATTATCTTTTTTTTTTTTTTATGATCAACCTGTTTGACGACTTTGCTCAACCAGGTCACCCTGCAGTGGCACAGACCCATCCATTAATACCAGTGTGTTTTATAATGGAGCTAGGACACAAGGTTGACCAAACCCAGCGTTAACCTCTGTGGGAACAGTTCATCACTTCCATCTGTCCTGCTCCTGATGGCCACAGACCAAAGGGCCAGCAATGATGTATCCATCCTTGTCACTGTCTTTCTCCCTCCCTCTCTCTCTATCTCTCTCTTTCTCTCTCTCTCTCTCTATATATATATATATATATATATATATATATTTATTTATTTATCTTTATCTCTCTCTCTTTCTCTCTCTATCTATCTACCTCACCCTCTCACACACACACACACACACACACACACACACACACACACACACACAAACACACACTACACGGACAGCTGGCCAGAGAGAGCAAAAGGTCCTCCCGACTCGGAGGCTTTGATCGAGTCACACATAAACACCCCCCCCCCCACACACACACACACACACACACACACACATTGTCTCTATCCACCCTACTAAGTGTGGCTCTCCATCACTGCTGTCACTCTCCGACCAGGTTGGCCCAACCTGTGCCCGTTGCTGGCTCCGGTTCCTCTCCCGAGTCCACTCAGTCAGCACTCGTCCTACTACCAACAATGTCAGCCCTGCATCCTCCGCCCCGTGCACCTGTTAACAGCTCGACCGTGTTGTGGATGCTTTGAAAGATTCTCTCAAACTATACCGGTAGGCCTCGTTTCTAAGAACGTGTCCAAGCAGGGTTATCTTATCCAGGAGGGTCCAGGTCCATTGAACTGAACTTGATTGCAAGCAAAGGATGACGTCACGGTTGTTTTTCAACTCCAGGGTCATGTTGACCTTCCATATGTGGGAGAGTCTTGTGTGTGGTGAGCTCGGTGAAATGTGATGACGGAAAAGAGAAGAAACACTGATAAGACCTGCTTGGCCTAGGGGTGAGAAAAAGCTCACTGTCTAACTTTGGTTTTGTAAATTCAGCCAAACAATCCAGGGGAAGCAGTTCAGCTGTGGTGAAGAAAGTATTGGCTTTAATACTGCGATTTCAACCGACCAGTGATCTGTTATTTTCTTTTGCTCGACGCTGCTTCACGCTGCTGTCCCTGAGTGGCTGGATTGTCGTCTTCCCTTTCTTCCTCTCACCCAGTCTCCAGCAGGTGTCATGCAGCTTTTCCTCAACCCTGACGGGTCGGAGCGACATACACGATATTAGTACACATTTGTGTACAGTACACATTAGTACACATACACGATATTAGTACACATTTGTGTACAGTACACATTAGTACACATACACGATATTAGTACACATTTGTGTACAGTACACATTAGTACACATACACGATATTAGTACACATTTGTGTACAGTACACATTAGTACACATACACGATATTAGTACACATTTGTGTACAGTACACATTAGTACACATACACGATATTACAGAGCACTAACCAACGGACCGTCTGAGAAGCAGGGGGAGCGCAGTTCATATTCATCAAAGTCAGGGAGATCAGGGGAAAAGCCAGAGAATTCAGCTTTAAGAGGTACTATGCTAGCTTTAATACTACAATTTCAAGAGCCATACTCTTTCATATGTCACAGGCTTTCTCTGAGCTAGGACAAGATCGTATCGTTTCTGCTCAAAACCTTAAAACGTTTTCCTCACGGCACGCAAAATTGAAAGGCGAAATGTTGAACCCGGAAACCTGCTTGTTATCAATTTAAAATGGTTGGTGGTATGGTGCCCCAGATAAATACTAGTTAGAAGCACTTCAACTTCAATCACTTTGAATTAAAATGGATTTAGTCAAATTGAGCTTGTCTAATTATACTGTAAGCAAAGAGCTACAGTTATGTCAGTGTGGGTTAACCAGTAAAAGTACATATTGACCTGCCTCTGCCATGGAGAGATGTGGAAATTACTGGTAGGCAGACAGAGACGCTGGAGGAATACCGAATTCTCCTCACTGGCCATGAATGAGATCATATCCTACCATCAGGTAATGAGGTTGGGCTTATGCACACACTGCAATCTCAAATCCAAAGCAGCCTAGCACAGTCACCACCTTCCGGTGAGGGGCATATAAACGTGCGCGCACACAGACACACTCACACACACACACACACACACACACACACACACACACAGACACACACACACACTCACACTATTTCTCTCTCTTTCTCTCTCTCTCTTTTTCTCTCTCTTTCTCATGCACACACACACACACACACACACACACACACACACACACACACACACACACACACACACACACACACACACACACACTCACACACACACATACACATACACGCTCACACTGTTCTGTAATCAATGCAGCTGTATGTCTTCAGATCACAGCGTTTCCATTATCTCTGCTGATGAAGCCTTTTCCCCATTGCCTAATGGGGGAGGCCATTCCCATTTACATTCAGCAGCAGACCTCCAGGCTGAGGCAAAGCTTCCACTGTGGGGCATGTAGGTGGGAGTCCTGCATCCTGCTGCAACCGACAGATTCTGCAACATCACAAACACACACACAGACCTCAGTGATCTCTCTCTAGTTCTCCCTGTTACACCCTGGGATCTCTCTCTCGCTCTCTCGCTCTCTCCAACACGCATACATATTACACCACGTCCTACTCTTTTTCAATCTCTCATACGAACACACACACACACACACTGACACTTACAGAACGGCCGGCGTTCCCACACGCTGCACCATCAGTATTCAGCACGGCAACTTCACACTGAGCCCATAGCTTGCTCGCATAATAACCCGCAATATTCCTGTGTGAGGATAAACATAATTCCCCAGGGTGAAGGAGGGAACAAGACCAGAACACACCTAAACCAATAGGCAGCCAGATGATTGCTGCTCTTATTAGCTTAAACAGCCGGTACAGTATGTATGGATGTACTACAGTTGAAGGATGCATTTTGATTGACAAGGATTCATTCATTGTCATTTTGATTGTGTGTGTGTGTGTGTGTGTGTGTGTGTGTGTGTGTGTGTGTGTGTGTGTGTGCGTGTGTGTGTGTGTGTGAGGGGGGGGGGGGGTCTGTATAAACAGCATGGTCATGTTCATGTTTCACTACTATATCAATATCCAACATCATACTTTTTTGTCATATTGTTACCGTACAAATAGCCTCATGGTCACACATACTGTATATTTTTGGCCTGCAGTGCACTTCTCCAAACCGAATCCACCACTCTGAAAAGGTCTGTTAGTAAATAATGTCCAGTAGAGTTCCCTCTCTATTTCAGCAGAAAGAACAATGCGAGACGAAACCAAGAACCATTTTCCTGGTCCTATGACAAATCAACCCGGGCCAGGGAACAGTGTTTTCACTCGGAAAAAGGGGAGCTGCACTCGATAAGCAGCCAGCTCGGTGGTAGATGAATCACCCTGGCTGCCATCGATCCACCATCAGAGAGGGTCCCGGCCAAACATGTCCCCTCCTCTCCCAAGAGCCTTTTTCTACCTCTGGTGAGAGGATCAGCACAGATCTGGACGGAAGAGCACCCCAAAGCAGAGACACATTATCAGCTACTAGAATCACTCGGACAAATTGTTTACTCACAGCTTCTCTCTCAAGGAAATGTTTCACTTGTATTATCATACAGAAATAATCTATTCGGCTCGACAGAAAAGTGGTGTCAAAATCGTTGACGGTGGTCCCTGTTAACTGTTGTAACCCTTATCTCTTCCACCTGCGAGTTAACAGCAACGTCGCATGAATTCTGTTACCGTTGCAACAGGAATATACAGAAGTAGACACAAATTCATGTGACATGAGGAAACACGAATTGAAGGTGTTCGGTCCATTAAAGACAATGTAACAAATGGAGCAAGGCTTTGTCGTTTGCTTGGACCATTGTCATGCAGAGTACAGCAGCAGCGTAATGACGTCGACATTCCGACGCCATGTATCACCACAGCGTGCTTGTGAGATACCTTGTGACATACCTCCCTTCATTTCGTATGCAGCGTTGCCATTGGACCACCCTTGGATAAGGTGGTCAGCAGATATGATATTCGGCAGAGTAGGACTATTAGGGGCACGTCACAGAAACAACGTCGTCACGCTCAGAATCTGAAGAGATTGATTATGTTTGCATTTTTTCTCCAGCCGGATGCATAAAACAGCTTGCCTAAAGGTTTAAAGACATAGATCGCATTTTTCGGTGTAATATACATATTTGAAAATCCCTAGCGTGGGGAAAGTTCTTGGCCCAGATCTATGAATCACACAGCTTTCTTCCCCATAGCGATTTTGATCTCCATCTGAACACGGCTCCATGTGTGTATGAAAGGAAGAAACTGGCAATATTTGAATCCAAAAATGTCTTGCAGTGCATTTGCTCACTTTTATTTTCGTTGTAACCATTTTTTTCACTCCCAAAGGAAGCTTCAAAACCATCTATGTCTAAACCCAGACGTCTTACTCTGCCAATATAGTGTCGTGAAAGGTTTGTAACACACATATTCTACCTTGTTAATTCTAACACGCACATACACACCCACACACATCACTTCCACACTCGCTTAAAAGCCATTACTTTTTATAAGCATTCTTGCAAGCCTTTTTACAGTTCTTTGGTTAAATCTCCTGAACACAAATTGGAAGTCACAGCCCATGTGCTGAGGAAGAGGCCCTTGTCCCTAAATGTCAACCGCAGGTATTTCATTGGTCGAATACTTCGGCCGCAGCCCCAAGCCACTGTCGCCAGTGATGCATGCAGTGCATTAAAATGGCTCCCTATTATACAGAGTTTATTTCCCTCTCCATAAAAGACTTGGCACTGTTTTATGTGGTAGACCTACAGAAAAGTTTATTATGAATATGTATGAGTGAATGTGTTATACTGTTCACAGTAGATAGCCGTTGCTATGTTGACAGATTCACCGAGCAATTTAAACACATCCATTTTACAAAGAAAACAACAGGGGGAGGATAAAGACGGCAGGTGAATGGAATATATACAATGGTTCATTCTTGCACCAACTGTTGGGAGTTTTAAGCAAAACCAATTATAGAGCCCAATACCTCAACCCCCTTTGTTTTGTGCGCTGTCTTGGCACATAACTTTCAAAGTCCGTTACATTTCATTAGCGTGCTTTTTAATGATCCGAAAACGGTGCTTCATTCCATAGATACATTATTTCGTAGGAAATTACGGCTTCTGCTGGCTTTAATAGTTTGGTAATGTAATTAATATCTATTCATCCATATTAGCACACCATTTTCGATGGCGCACCTTACTTGGACTTACTTCGGTGTTAGATTATTTTCTGCTTCAACGGGGCTCATCAGCACTGTCATTATTTCCTATTAGCATCACAGGTTTTGATTGATTTCTTAAATTAATGTAAAGAGGAAGCTTCATTACCTCTGCTTGTGTACTGAATCAGTTTTACGGCAAATTCCCCAAGGCTTTGGAGAAATAATGGCTCGTGAACTTTTCATATGATGGGATGTCAGTTATTCTTCGATTACGGCACGGACAGCGCGGTTTATTATGCGGCAACCATGATTTATTCTCTGCTATGGAGATATGTGCAGAACATCTCTCTTTTGAAAATGCAAAACATAGTATTTCAAAGTCAACGGCAGCGAACAATGTCAGCAACGCAGGAACGGACCAAATGATGTGCAAACGATCATGATAAAAACAGCGCTATTTATCAACCCACACATACATCAACAGGACAACATATCTGTTTAATCGATGGACACTATATAGGCCATTCAAAGGACAGACAAGCATGTGTATTACAGAATAGAGATGTCACCAAAAAACATTTAATAATTCTGCATTAAACTTTACAATACATTTTATTGATACACTCTATTCAATAATATACACCCTGTTTCCAATATGCTTCTCAACCTATACACCCTTATACTATAGTATATGTATATGTATACATGTATATGTATACAGTACATGTGTGCTGCACATTCCTTCAGACTCAAATCCCTTGCCTTCCTTTCCTGTTTCCATGGAGAGAGAGAGGAAGTCAGTCCCTAATCCCCCTTCATTACTGATTTAGGCCGGCAGTTGATTGAAAACTCAAAGTGTGTTCTGGCCGTCTGCTAAGCCAGCCCCTAGGGGTTCCACTTTACACCTGACACAGTCTATAGACTTCATATTTCACCAGGGATGTGGAGGCGAACACACATGGGTCCCATGGATTCTTTTCTATAGATACTGTACTGTATATATCCAGCAGAGATCTGGATTCACGTCATTTATTGTGTGTGTGTGTGTGTGTGTGTGTGTGTGTGTGTGTGTGTGTGTGTGTGTGTGTGTGTGTGTGTGCTTGAATGTTTGCCTGCTACTTTTCCATCAAACAGAAAGTACACAAACAAATTCACAATTTCCTAGAAATAGCGCTTACTTCTGTCCTGCATGCCACTTTCTAGCTCCATTTGTTGGCTCCAACAACGAGATAAAAAAACATGTTTATTACATTCATGCTTTAATGCTCCAATCTCTCAGTGCTTCGGTTTTTTTAAGGACATTATGGAAGCAAAAAGGATGAGCTAGTAAAATGATAGGGGCATCTGCTACAGCCACCTCATAAAAGAGGTTCCACCAATCAACCACTTTCATTTCACTCAGGTCTTTTTAACGCCTCCGTGATAAAATCCCACCTCCGCTCCTGCTGGGTTACTAGGTGCAGGCAGTAAAAGGTGCAGGCAGGGTGACACGCTGAGCCCTAGTGCTTGACCCTCACCACCAGGGATTTGTCTCTGGGAACACAATCACACACATGTGTGTGTACTTTACACACAGACACACACACACACACACACACACACACACACACACACACACACTCACACACACACGCACACTGATCTTACATCATCAACTCCCAGTGTGGAAAGCATTGTACACTAGCCACCCACATTCCAGATAGCCTGCCTGGTGGTGTCCAGAGCATTCAGAGTGTGATGATGTGTTGTGCAGGGGGGGGGGGGGGGGGGGGGGGGGGGGCAGCGATGTACTGTGAGCCTTGCCAAGTCATTTGGATGTGCTTATGCTTGTCACCTTCCATGGAGTGCTGGTTAACTACATTATCCCTCCAGTGAAGGGTATAATTTTCGGTCCTCCGTAACTAAGCAACCTATACAGCACTGACAATGGCTAATTTATATTTTGCATAGCCTTTGAGGAGAGGTTAATTGATCCCCCACATCATCGTCTTATGACTGTTTTTTTCTGTGCGTGTGTGTTCAACTAAGACACTCATCGGTTCTTAATGCTACTTTTGTTTTTTTGATTTGGTTATTTTTGCTTCATTTTGTAAATCTTTCTGTTATTTAAAAGGTCTGTTTTCAGATTGCCTCTATGTGCAGATGAACGACACAGAGCTCGCTGCCGTCTCCACTAACACGTTGGCATTTCGACACGTGGTGTTCCTTTTAATGAACGTGGCACTCCTTGTTGATCCTGCCCACTAACAGCAACATGTGTACCATCGCGGTTCAGCCTGAAGGAATGTCAGGCACGATGACGTCGACGTTGCAGATGAGACGTTGGACCGTGGTGGGGTTGATGGATTCTGCTGCTTTCATGTCAAACACTCTTAATGATTAGAGTGTACGGTATGGAAACGTGGGTTATTTGTCCCAAGCCGTCCTCATTAAACGAAGAACAAGAATGTTTATCAAAGAAGAAATACTTTACTAGTCAGTTGAAACATGTGCCTGAAATTGTTCAGAAATAACCACCAGCAATCCCCCCTCCCCCCTCCTCCTTCTCCCCTCTCCCCTCCTCCTTCTCTCCTCTCCCCTCCTCCGTCTCTCCTCCCCCCTCCTCCTTCTCCCCCCTCCTCCTTCTCCCCTCTCCCCTCCTCCTTCTCTCTTCTCCCCTCCTCCTTCTCTCCTCCCCCCTCCTCCTCTCCTCTCCCTTCCTCCTTCTCTCCTCTCCCCTCCTCCTTCTCTCCTCCCCCCTGCTCCTTCTCTCCTCCCCCCTCCTCCTTCTCTCCTCTCCCCTGCTCTTCTCTACAAGTTCCACAGCATGTACTGAAGACAGTGCAGTGCAATACATTTACCAGAAATGTGAAAAAAAAAGGACAGGAGGAGAGAGAAAATAATTCCTGAGTTCTCATTTGATTCTAGTATTGAATCGATCAGGATAAATTGTCAACTAACGATAGAGGAGCTGGAGTGAGATGGCGGCGATGAATGCAATTTTTGAGGGACCCATGCTTGCTGAATGCCAAAGAAGTCTAGTGGTTGCAGGGATCGTTCCGGATTGCGCCACGGCTCCCCAAAGACAAGCTCTTTTCGTTTGCGTTTGAGGATGTAAAATGTTTTCATCATCTGAGGCAGAGACACATTTCCGTTTTCCGTCCTGACGATGTACACATTTTGAATGTTCAAATGGCTGTGCTTCCATCTGCCTGGAGAGTGTGTGCTAATCTTGGACTGATCTTGACAGTGTGTTTTTCAGGGGGAAGTGTTTTCAATCTTAATGGGGCCCTGGCAACTTGATTCAAATTCATGCATGTTCGAAAGGTAATTGATTTGAAACATGTCCACGGTAGCACATTTAATGGGACTTAAGTGAACCCAGATGTCTTGCAGATATTTCCAAATACAGCACTAATCACTCTTTGTCGAGCTCAGCCGGCTGTTTTGCATTGGCCATTGCTCGTTCAGTGAATGAATAGAAAACACTCTAACAATTGTTGCCTCACAAGAGATCTCTCATCTCAGTTGTGACTGACATGTCGCTTTCTGCAGTCAATCAATCCATGAAGTTATGTCTGGGTGCAGATTGCCATGGCTAAGGCATTTTGTCTTTCCTCTCTCCAGTCTGTGAAGTGCTGCTAAATCTCTCGACGTTACGTGAGCCCACTCCACTGAAAGGTGCCCTAGAGCTCAATTCCCTCAGCACTGTGGGCCCAAAGTCAATCTAATCTGACACCACTGGAGAGGTAGCACAGGGTGCCAAGACTCTCACTCTTGCTTCCTCACACACATACTGTAGGCGCGGTCATAGGCGTGCACGCACATATTGACTTGCGAAAACTGCACACACACACACGCGCACACACACACACACACACACACACACAAAACGAATTACACGCACAGATTCTGGACAGATGTACTTCTTTCCAAAGCTACTTTCTTGCGCTACTCCTCTATGCTCTCTACCACACTTCTCTAATTAAAGGTTTGATGTTCATTCTTATAATACCCGGCACTCAGACAATTTATCACTTGCCGTATCTGTGGGGTTTTATGTCATTGTGATTATTCTCGGAAGGCATTATACAAAAAAAAGCTTCAGGTTATTTTATTTTTTTAGAAACAACCTCTCTAACAGCCCTGTGTCTATCCTTTACAACCCTCTAGTTCCAAAAACTGTTACACAATCTTGTGATCTCCCTACTCACGTGGAGTGCATGTGTGTGTGTGTGTGTGTGTGTGTGTGTGTGTGTGTGTGTGTGTGTGTGTGTGTGTGTGTGTTGTTCTCCAGAACCTCCTGCCGAAAGACTTTTGTCATCTGAACACACTCCACAGCAAGGGGGCCCAAGGAAATCTTTAAGCCCCCGGAGAGCGCCTCAGCCAGAGAGGCCAAGTTGTCGCTGCATTGTTTCTCGACAGCGACGCAAGTAACCCTGTCCTATCTTCTCACCCAACATAGGAAGCCCTTTAAATGGATGTTATGCTATGAATGGATAATGGATGGATAGTTTGGTGTCAGTCAAAACTACTGGCGCTGTAATGGCACTTTACAGTTAGACAGGTGGTCTTTATGTGTTATGCTTCACTAGCAATCACGAGTCTGAGTTCTAGCAGCAACAGGAGCAGCAGCAGGGTCTTCCATGTCTGCTCCTCCTGATTCCCAGCAGGCCGGCTGGAGGCAGCCTCCTCTCTGTTGACCCAGTGTTGGCACCTCTGTCTAGTCCACCCCATCTGGTAAGTGTCACTGCACACTCATAAATCCATATCAAGACCCCCTCCTTAGCTTCACCCTCGTGCAGGGTGCACGTCTGTGTGTGTGTGTGTGTGTGTGTGTGTGTGTGTGTGTGTGTGTGTGTGTGTGTGTGTGTGAGTGTGTTGTCTTTAATGAATGTGCATGTCAATGGGATATCTGCTAGATGTGAAATGTCAGTCAGATGAGTGGTATCATCACAGAGTCATGTATGTCTGCATAGAAATACAGTTCCACGGGATTTAGCAATTCCCAGGGTTACATTGGAATATATGTAAATGTTTTGTAAAGCAGCATTTATAATAGTTTTATCCCCCCATATTCATTAATCTCCTACAGAGGGAATTTCCCAATGCATGTATAATGATGTAATAAAGAAGTAATGAGCCAAACTGAATTGAAGTGCAGCAAACGTATTCAATTCTCTTTAACATTGTTAATATATAGATGAAAACATTTTAGTTATAATCCCCCATGTCTGGGGGCTGGAAATCCACATGCCGGACTTTTATCAAAATGTATCAAAGGTCATACCTGTCAACTTGCTTCCCTTATTCTTCTCTTGGCAGGTGTTTGCATGATCCAGATATGTCTCAGGTAAGATCATAACGGAGGCAGTGTACATATTAATCAATGGACGTTGTGTCCAATTTCTGTAGCATTGAAGTCTTGACAGGTTTGGCAAATAAAATTGAAAAAATAATAATAACATGGAACACAAGGCTTTTCCATTTATGAAGTATTCAAAGTATGTGCAGGAGTCACATCTGTCAAAGGAGAAATGGCTCATTATTAGGTTCAAACAGGTGGACAGGCAGATAAAAGGTTTAATTTATATGTAAATCGGAGGGGTAACAAATCCATTATTGTCATTTGACTAAAGACTGCTCACTTTTCCTTCTGCACCATCGATTTGACTCTTAGTCCCAGTCACGGTGGCTTTAGCTCGGGGTCTTCTGGCTGGAGAGATACCAGAGTGTCAAAGCCTCGCCGGCAGCCGATTCCAACCGGACAACGGCAGGACGTGGCTCTGAGCTGAGACTTGGGGGGTGGGGGTAAATATTTGAAATCCATATTTTAATAAGCGTCTCCATAGATGGAGGCCCGTCTGTGATTAATCAGTTGTGGCCCAACAGCTCAGCTTCTTTGAAAATGCAAATCAATCTAGAATCCATTAGCCTGCTCTGCCTGTGCACCTCAATAAGATTTCCTCTCAATCAACCACCTTGTGCCTCCTCGTTTGAATAATTGCAGGTTTCCTAAATGAAAGGAATTATCGTCTGGTTCTCACAGGCCTACCTGTTGAGAGAGAGAGAGAAGGTAAAAAAGGTATCCTATAATTTCTGTCACTGTAATATTCATCTGTCTGATGTAATATATTTTTTGCTACTTTTTACTACTAAAAACAGAAAACGAGTTGTTTTACTGTTGAAGAAGACTCATGGCTGTATATAAATACTTCTTATAATTCGATATGCATCCTTTATTATGTAGTCTTTGGCTAGCTAAACTGTTAGAACTGTTGAGTTGTTTTTGAATGGTAGCACAGAGTCTTTGGGACGACCACTCAAGTCAGAAGGTCCAGCCGAGTCTTTGTGTGCCTTGAGCTTCAGAGCTCTGTCCAGTCCTGGGTTTTGTCCTCTAAGCCCTGTGGTGTGTGGCTGGGGCACCAGACCTCTCCTCCCTGGACTACTAGTCGGCCCCTTGGGGACACAGTTGACACCAGATAAGCAGCAAGCATCATGGCCTTGACTGGGCTGAGAGAGGGAGAGTGAGTGAGTGAGTGAGTGAGTGAGCGAGCAAGAGAGAGAGAGAGAGAGAGAGAGAGAGAGAGAGAGAGAGAGAGAGAGAGAGAAAGGACGAGAGAAAGGAAGAGAGAAGTGGAGAGGAAGTGAGTGAGTGAGAGAGTAACAGAGAGAGATACTGTGACAGAGACAGACCAAACGTTTTTTTTCGACAAGGTGAGAGACTAGAATCTATTAATTGGCAGAGCTCTTATAACAAGCACTGATAGTTTATCACAGAGTAACTGCTGTGTTTTGAGTTTCATATCGTTTGAAAAATTTGAATGGGTTTAAGTTATATGCTGACAACATAAATGTGTGTGCTCAAAGACACACACACATACGAACTAAGGAAAAAAATCTGTATCCGTTTTGAATTCCCTAGATTCTCCCCGCTAAAAAAAGACCATGATGGCAGAGGAAGACTATGTTTTCTTTTGGTTGTGTTAATAGGGTTATTGATCATTGTGACATGCGCGACATTTCTATAAACCAAATAAAGGCCTCCCTCAAAGTCTGCTGTGTCAGGGCAGGAATGCATTTAGATTACTTCATTCCACAGGGCCTCCTTAGAGATAGCCATCTCCTATATTTACTCTGCCCTTTAAAGGATATCTTCTGAATGTCTGCAGTGAAATGTTTTTTTTTGAAAAAGCCATTTTTAAAAGCTTGAATTGTTGCTGCTCCCTTCAAGGTTGGATTGCTACCCTAGGGCTTGGGCGGTATATTGAAGCCAGTCAGTGATTGAAAGCAACAATGATAAAGAACGTTTTTCCTCACGGAAAAATTATTGAAATTGCACTGCGTAAGCCTTCCCCAATATTTCTCTCTCTCTCTCTCTCTCTCTCTCTCTCTCTCTCTCTCTCTCTCTATATATATATATATATATATATATATATATATATATATTCTATGTGAGGATATTATGATTATTTGATTCAGTACCACTCAGAAACTCTGTATAAAGTTTAAGAATAATTGATCTCATGGTAATCCTACGGCATTGTGTCACACTAGATTAAAATAATAACATTGCATTGCTTTTGCATCACACTTACGAATTACGAATGATACTGTTATATTACTGTAACTGTAACTCATCCATTTTCCTAGTCAGGATGGTATCCAAACATCAGCCCAATTTACATTTCAGAGTTGGCATTTTTATGGCTGGGTGTTTGAAAGAAATGCAGATGGCCGTTGGTTAGTAATATATAACCGGCAGTCTTTGCCAGCTGCATGCCAGTAATCCATGCGTATGCCAGTATATCCAGTCATTCTTGGCAATAGCCTTAGAACTGTGTGAAAATGATTCATGTGGCTAGATTGCATGGGTGAACGACTAGATGAAACGTCTGACAGTAATAATCATTGTAGGGTTATGGAATAATAGACACATCAAAAATTCCCTTTTCCCTTTCTGCATGGCATAATGGGGAGGGAAAGTTTGGGGATTGGCCTCTAGAGGCAGTACGCTCCAAGTCAGACATAAAGGTTGACTTAAATATAAGCTACATGATCTTTAGAAGGACAAGTGTTATGGTGCTGCATTTTAAATAAACACATTTAATCTGATTATCAGTACAGTGGTATACTGTACTTTCCATATCTTTAAAGCATTACATTTATATATGATTGCTAGTTGAACAGTGTGGTTGTCTATGGGAGGAGTTAACACTTTCTGTTGTTCAGCCTAAGACCCTACAGCATTCAATCAAACATAACAAAGAAAATACACTTTCTGAGAAAAAAAAAACTGATATAGGTAGAAATGTTAACGCAGCCAATAGCGAAGAATAAAAAGAAGAATAATTAGAGCAAATATGTGATGCTTCGCTGTTGCTATTTGGCATGGACTCTTTAACAAGGGATTTCAATGCACTGCAAGCTACTTAAAAAGGTTGGGATAGCATGATTCCTTTGGTAAATGCTTTCATCCAAAGCCTCTTACTATGCTGAGACTGCATCACCCATCGTTGGAATGGGCGTTCACAGCAGGATTGGAATCCATAACCTGACCAGATATCCAGACACAGTATATTATGTTTATGGTGACAGAGTACAGAGTAGCCCTCTGCTTCACCGGTGACAGTCTACGGCTGAAAGACAGATGAGGTCATTTTCAGCCAACCATAAAAACGAACCTAATTTAGCCCAACCCAAAGTCCCTGGTGGTTTCAGTTCAGCATGCCATTAACTTTGTTCCCACTTGTCCTATTGACGCACAGCAACAGTAATTAGGATTGGCAATTACAGTAGCCTATCTTGCTTTACCTGCCGGATCCCTACTTAGCGATTTAAGTGGCATTTTAATCAGCACATTTGTTTCCATGGTTACGGGATGAAGTGTCACCTGGGCATAGTTGGGTTTAGTGAACGTGATAGATGTGAGGTGTTTTGGCCCGGTTGACTGAGTTGAGGTGAACTGCATGACAATCTTTTAGAAAACAGTGCATGCCAATCATGTTTCCCTTGCTACAAAAAGGGTCAAAAGGGACAACCTTCAAAGCCACTTGTCTTTTGATGAAAGTAGATAATTAACAAAAATCGTCTGGATTCATTTTGAATGCCCTAAAACAGTTAAGAAACCTGGATTTATCCTCATGCAACCAAGATTACTTTCTGTCATGTTGTAAAAAAAATAATAATAATAATAATATTGACCACATAATACCACTAAATCATTGTGACATGCTGAGGTGATATGTCCTGTCTTGGCTGTTCTGTTCTAGGATAGAGTGTTACCTGAAGTGACTGGATCAGTGATTCATGCAGTCACAACACTAGTCTTGCTACCTCTGTGCATAACACCACCATGCCCCTATTAAACATGTCAGCTAGCTATTTTTATTACCCGCTACAGGAATAGAAGACGTCAAGACATATTTGACAGATTATGGTTTGAATGACTTCACATCTTTATCTGCGTCTTAAATTGTCAATCTTTTGGACAACATCCATTCTCTCCTTAAGATACGCTCTGTGCTGATTGCACTTTTTCAAAGATCTGAGAAAGTGCTAGCTGGTAGGAGCTGGGAGAAGCATACGGTAAGGTATGTCAATGCATAAGGTAGATTTTCACCATTCAGAATCTACAGAGCTCCCATGTGTTGACAGTGTAGTATGAATTAACTCTTGTTAAAAACATTCACATTGCTCTATGTCACAGGTTTTATATTAACGCTTTAACACCTTCCATTTGTCCCTGGATATTATATGAATGAATCAATATTAAATGCTGGGAACATATGTTTTGGTAAATCGATCAAATCATTTCCAAATTGTACATCAACTTCAATTATAACTGTTCATAACCTAAAGTTTGGAACGTAAATCAAGGAAACTACTTTAATTGGAAAATGTTCTATTTTATCTTTGAACAATATCATTGATAGTGTAATTTATACATTTCGGGAATTATCAATTTCCAACAGCAGTATTGTAACTGCAGGATGTAAGACTGCTGGAATATGAATGCATATTATTAGGGTAGTTATTTATTAGATGTATCATGCATTATTTGTTGACAAAAACATTTTATGTTAGATAATATGTTCTTGGTTGACTCAAACGTGACAAAATATAAATTATTACTAAGATGTTTTTGTCAGCGATGACCAGATTTGTGTGGATGAGATCAATAAAGAGTCTCCAACGTCCTTACCAAGATGACCTTCCACTGTGGTTAGTCTAACTCTGTCCAGACTCATTATCTTCAATACCCTGTCATAGGCTTTTTCTTCATCACCAGAACTCTGAAGGTGTCGTCTGGCCCAGCCTGGCTCAGAGACAGGACACACGGGGGACCCCCACCCCCCCACCCCCCACAGGCACACCGCGCGGCTAAACAATGAAAAAAAGTCGCCCTCTAGACTCATTGGCAGCAGGACAGGGCACAAATCGAATTCACGTGAGCAAGCACAGTGGGAGGAAGCATCAAGAGGAAGAGGTGTGTGGTGTGGGTGTGTGTGTGTGTGTGTTGTGTGTGTGTGTGTGTGTGTGTGTGTGTGTGTGTGTGTGTGTGTGTGTGTGTGAGGGGGGGGGGGCGCTTACGCAAGAGCAGCTCGTGTTAATTAATAGTGTGTCTCAGGAGGAAGAGAATTACATGGATATGATTCCCTGCTTCCTCTTCGCAAGCTGACGGCCAATGAAAGCCGAGGGAAGTGGGAGCGCTGTTCCCCCGCGACACACAATCCACCCTCCACTGTGTTCGTCATAGGAAACCAACTGCCGCTTAAGGGCATCTCTCCTTCCAGAGAAAAAAAAGAAAAAGACATTGTCAGTCAACTAACCTGAGATAATGATCTCCATGTGTTCATGCTACAAATGATAGATAAGAAACTGGCGGTGTGGCCACTTTGCCGTCCACATTAACGTCATCTGAGGAGCTGTTTGATGCCTTCCTAATGGTGCTTGTAATATCTGGCTGTGATTATCAGGGCCATCTTCATCCTCATTAAGCTGTGTGATCACATTAGAAGCATCTTCAGTGACAGCACCAGAGCCAGAGATAATCGCTCTGCTCTTTACAAAGACCATTATGATACTGATCCATTACTACACAGACCACATTCACAACAGCGGCCCAAATGTACCCCACTGTCTTTCTTTATGTGCTGTTTGCTGCAAAGCCTCTCAACCACTATTCTGAGCCGCCTGTTTTCCCCAGCAGACAGACGGAACTTAGCATGATTTACAGTATGGTTAATTCTAATGCCGTAATAGGTGTGGCTGTTTTGTTTTTATCTCGTCTCGTCACACCCCCCTTCTGACTCCGCCCAGATTTTAATGGGCGGCTTAACGAGCTGCAGCTTGCATGCAGCAGGACGCCTCGCTGTGTTAATGAACCGTGAAAAGGGCAAGCACACATAATTCCGCAGAAGGTTTTTATAATCGCCCCCTTGTCAGCAGCACTTCAGCCACTCCGCCAAGAGGCAGCACATTTCATAAGCGATGCCGCTCAAGGTCCCATTAAGAACAAACGCTCATCTTCTCAAGATTCACTGTAGACTTTTCGCGCTATTGTGCAGTTGGCGCTGATATAAGACAGTGGATTCAGTATTCCTATATCTGACAACAGTTTTTGAAAGTGATTTTTTTGTCTTGTATTTAGTCGTTCACTTCAGATGCTTTATTTGCTTTCATGAATAAAAATGGACAATGTCCTTTCCAAGCAATAGCTGTAAGGTAGGGCCTACTGTTTGTCATACAAATGTCAGTCGTCATCAATGAGTAAAGTCCCTCGCCCCCCTGTTGACATAGCAATTTGAGCTGGCACATACTAAAATAAATTCCACCTTAAAGTTTTGCTCTAGCAAACCTCCAAACACAAGCCCCCCAAACGCACCCCCCCAAACGCACATCCCCAAACAAAGCCTCTTTCCTGTCAGTTAACCAAACAAAACGAGCCAGATTGCCTTAGCCACAGAGCACACCATCTATTCTTCTCCAGATGGCTGAGGCGATGGGAGATTAGAAAATGGGCATGACTGTCAGCACTACAATACGCTGGCTGACAGGGTGAGGTGAAGGCCAAAACAGAGGTGAACTTATAATGTCTTTTAAGGGGAACAACAGACCATGCAGAGCTAAATGAACGGTGGTCGCAGGGCATCAAGCTGTTTTTTTCCCCCCCTACCCGAGAGAATGGGCTCTGACATGTTTGTTGGTGGACACCTTGACTTCTTGCTCTCTCTCTTGATTGGGTTTGGCCTCATCAACGGTCTAGGAAAGCCGCTCCATTGTCCTTGGGTTCATTGCTATTGACGTGGAGTGGCGTTGTAGGGAATGACGTATCATCCCCAATGTCCTGTGTTCGTGTGTCCTTGTATCTGTATGTGTGTGCGTGTGTGTGTGTGTGTGTGTGTGTGTCTGTCTGTCTGTCTGTCTGTCTGTCTGTCTGTGTGAGTGTGTATGTGTGTGTGTGTGTGTGTCATACTACATTGTTGACCCACCTGAAAAATCACTATTTAGACCCTGTTGAAATACTACAGCGTAGTCAACATATCAATAATAATACAGTATAGTTAATGTATGATGTGAAACCAACGTTGCATGTAGTCTCTACGGTTAAAAAGTCCTTCAAGGAACATCGGAGCTTTTCCAGAAACTACCCTTTTTGGTGACCTTCTGACCCCCCCCCCCCCCGACAAGTAACTAAAGGGTAGAGCCTATGCTTAACTGAATAACCTGAGAAAACATGAGGTTGAGGCATGAGGTTACATAAATGTTGAAAATGCCCAACGGTTGTTTGGTACAGCTGTTGTCAATGGAAGTGGAAAATTTGAAAAAGGTATAATGTACGTGCTCTGGGTCTAGATGAAATTCATTTATGTTCATTAATTTGAATTTGTGTATGTAATGTGTGTGTGTGTGTGTGTGTGTGTGTGTGTGTGTGTGTGTGTGTGTGTGTGCGTGCGTGCGTGCGTGTGTGTATACATATGAAAACGTTGAGTTTCAAAAAATTCCCAAGATGTTTAATAGAATGCTACCCCTTACCTATCAAACACTGTGTGAATCTTTGATTGAACACAACAATGGTAAATGAGTAGATGTGTAAAACTAGTTCTTTGAATTCTTCATCACAGATGCATAAAATATGTTCTGCTGTCTACATTATCCTGTGGTGGGATATGTCAAAACGTCTATTTATGACAGGGCTTTGGCTCATGTTGTTGCATTGAAGCTCACAGGTCTTAGCTGGTTATTTATTACAGCCGGTATATTGGACTCTACATTAACACTGCTTTGTCGATCTATTACCTGATACTGATAACTCACTGGCGCCTCAGTCTCTTTAAGCTTGTTGGCTGAAGCTCTTTGTCTATCTACTTCACTGTCACACAATCTGAAGTCGGAGGTGCTAATTAGCCGATGGCACAATATCAGGTGTCCCATCTAAGGAAATGTGGAGTGCTGTCGAAAATGAATAGCCATCGATTAGTGACACACCTGTCATTTGAATCCATCCCTTTTTTTTTTTTTTTTTTTGCAGATTAGTCCGCCATTGATCCGTGGCAGCAATTTCACGCCTGCAATCTACCAATCGACCTGCTCGTAATGTCTACCCCCGACCTGGCTTCTTTATGACCCCCTTCATTTATCAGACCTCACTACTGTATGCTGTTTCCAAGGCTCTGCAGTCTACCAGGAACGCTCTCTGACACAAGAAATTCTTGTGCTTCACTTTCTTTGGAACATTCAAAGATCACAAACACAGAAGGTAGCCGTTTCGCCTTTTAATTGGATGTATATTGCTAATCTAAGCGAGTGGAATTGGAAGCACCAACAAAGAAAAATCAAAACACATTTGCATGTGTGTGTGTGAGTGTGTATATGTGTGTGTGTGTGTGTGTGTGTGTGTGTGTGTGTGTGTGTGTGTGTGTGTGTTTGAGAGAGAGAGAGAGAGACCAAGACAGAGAGAGAGAGAGGAGAGAAGAGAGACGAGAGAGCGAGAGAGGAGAGAGAGAGAGAGAGAGAGAGAGAGAAAGATCTGTTGTGTATAGTCTTCCTTCAGAATCAGAACCCCAAAATAGAATTATTTATTCTGCACATTTAGGGAACCACAAAGCGCCTTAGTACAGTAAATATAGTACATCTAACATTAGCTGTAGCTACGCAAGGTGTAAAGCAACTTTTCAAGCCTACAAATGTTCTGCTATTTTTGGACAAGACTAATTGGTTTGACTTTCAAAAGTTTTAGTAACACATAACGGAATCAGCAAAAAAACAAATGATCTAGAGTCAGAAATGTTAATTTCTTGTGGGAATAGTGCCTGTTTACATTAGTGGTCACTTCAATCTGCCAAGAAAGGAACCTGCCCTTATTAAAGATTAAAGTTAAACAGCGGATTGGCCACTAAAAGGATTCCGCTGAGGTTAATTGGACAACTGAATACATTCACCAGCTTGACATATTGTACAGTAGCAGGCGTGCATCTGCCTATTGACAAGGTTCAAATTGAGGGGGGCCTGGGAGGATCCGGGACACCCCAGGAGAGATAAGGGACCCCTCATAAGAGCATAAAATAGAAGCCATGGGAGGTTCCATGTCATATTGAGTGAACGTACGGCTGCTGGGACCCCCATTACATGCAAAGTCAATTGGGACCCTGCCTTTTGATCTGCAAAGGATATAATCAGAAAGTTCTGTTTATAATTAATTCGATACGAATAAGTGCTTTTGTATCATCTTTCACTTCTAATCATGCAAAAGTACAAACAGGCCAGAGAGAACTATTGAGTGACCACATACCGTACGGTTGTATTGTAGCACCTACCCTCTGAATTGTGTTTTAATTACAGTTGGTGTCCTTGGCTCTCTGTGTGACTATTAGGCAGGAAGGATTGTGACACAATGAGAGAAAAAGATCCTTTTTAAATCATTAGCTGTTGCCGAGATGTTTCTTTTCTTCAGCGGCCTTGAGGGGTATATTCTTTTCAGAAGGACACTTAATGAAAAAATAAAAAAACACATCAATATAAATCCACTGCCTTCAGGATGTCCCTACTGTGAAATGAAACAGAAGCTGCCTCGAACTGTTTAATGGATTTGTCTAGATTAATCAAGGATCTACAATGGCAGAAACCTTGGGGCAGGATTTGGCCATCAATTATTTAAAAGGGCCAAGGAATTTTAACCTTTTATTGTTTTGCTTACCGCAGTGGCACATCGCTGATCGCCTAACTAAATGTGTTTTGAAAGGTACACACTTGTTTGGAATGAAATAGAGTAAATATGTAAAATTATGAAAGTACAGTATACTTGTCGACATGTGGCTGTGCAAATAGAAAATATATCATCCATAGCTCACTCCTCAAGGGCATTTCATGATCTCTCTATCTTTCTTCTGAATAAAAATAAAAAAGTGAACATACATCGAGTTCATAACAACACATCACTTTGTAGAGCAAGTTTCCCCTGGCTTCAAAAGTCCTCTCCTACGTCATGCATATTGGATGAGAAACCCTGCAAACGAGCTTGGGCGTCCTGTTGCCTATATGCTTTGCATCTATTAAACATCACAAGCTGGGCTCAGAAACTCATTTCATGCCACATTCCCACTTCTACTGAGTCTATGTGAAAACAGGCTGCTCTACTTGGATCCTGGACCGATGTCCTTCAGTCAGTTCCCCTCTGAACGTGTCGGGTCACCTACCATGGATCTCTTTGCTCCGTTCAAGGCCATAGAAATAGATCAAGCAGAACAGACATGACCTTTATAATTCAGTTTAATGAGGTTGCCCCAGTAAATCAGTTAAGACTGAGTCAGCCATTTTGTTAGCTTCAGTTGAGATCACCATGGTTCTACTCATTATGATTTCATGTTTGAGAAGCCTAAAACACAATAGGCTCTTGAAACTATACACAGTCCATCATTTTTATCTGATGTTTTTCGCATATTTTTGCCAGCTAAAGATATACATACTGAGATAAGTGTGTGTACTTCAATTCCATTCGTGAGCAAAGCTTTCTTTGTTCACTGAAACATTTGTCTATCATTATGCTGATTACACACCATTTCATGCAAACAAATGTGTACATCCCTTTTCTTACCACTTTTCTGTGGTTATGTTATATTAAAATAAATTAAAAACCGGTCTTACAAAAATCTACGTAGCCAGTGTTACCGTACTATGGTATGTAGACCAGTGTGCTGTCTTTTGTTTGCAACACGACCCTTTCAAGCTAACACCTCTCTCTACCTGATGGGGGACCGCCTTCTGTCACAACCCACCAGGGCCACCGACTGTCAACCACTCGTCAGCTGAGAGGGCCCCTTGATTGCACTGGACCCTGGGCGACCTTTGCTCTGCCCCATCACAGTGTTTGTTGTCGCCAACACCTTGTACCAAGGAGAGAAGGATTCCGGGGAGACTCTTCAAACCTACCTCTCCATGACATGGGCTGCCACTGTCATTTGGTCAGGGAGAAGCTTATTGTGCACCAGAGCAGGATTTCTCCTCTGTGACCTTGCCGTGTGGGCAAAGATTGTATAGTACATATGTAGCCACGTTAATAGGTGAGACATTTTTTGTCCCAAGCAAAGTATACAGAAACCGTGTGTTATTGGCTTGTTGGTAATTGTTTTTTTTTTGTTTAGCTTTCTTTGACGATATAATGTATTTGGAGATGCTCATCCAGCCACCCATCATGGTTTCTTAAGCTGATCACACGTAGAACGGCCTTCATTAGTTCGGTGCGTTTTAGCTGGGACTGCAATTAGTTGCTTCCTTGCTTGTTCTCCAATGTCATAGATTACACTGAGGATGTTACGAAAGGGATGTTTTCCATCAAAGAAAGGACACAGAGGCCCCTGAGCAGATGGGAGTTTTAATTAGCACAATGCCACTGACTCGGTTAAAACTACCCAGGCTTATAGGAGGAGGCGCATTGGGTTATTCCAATATTTATCCCCCCCAAAAAAGACTGTTCTGCACGTGTTGCTTTATTGTGCACGACTCCTTCTTCAGGTTTTAATTTGACTTCGCTGACATGGAATGCTCCGCAAGGATAATGACCTAAATGAGAGTTAATCCTCACTGCTTATCACAGGAAAAAACATTTGTCGGTTCTCCAGTCGCATTAAATTACACATGCAACCTCTATGGCAATTAGTATATTTCTGTTTGCTTCATCAACCGAGTGTAGAGCAACAGGCCTGAACCTGTCTTGATTTGGGTCCTCCTCACATCCTCACATAGGAAGACATGCACGTGACCACAGAAAAGACTGTTCACTTCAACACTATTGAAATTGCTAGTGAAAGTGTGTGTTTCAGATCGTACATTTAATCTGTAGAGCCCTATTGGAAGGCATGGATCTCTGAAAAAGGGTAGATGGTCAACATGACCTTTTGTCAGTGCAGAAATGTGATCGAGGTATGGAATCATTCAAAAGTGTTAAACGTGCGTAGCGGGAACAGGGAAATAAATGAAGCGTCCACCTGTAGTTTACCTCCCCTCCCTGCCGTGGTGCAACTGTTTCCTGGACACAAGCCCAGAACGCTCTCCTCCTCTCTCTTTCTCTCTTAACACAGATGCTCTGTGTGTGAGAGCTTAACCGGGAGCTAGCGATGCCGAGGTAAATTGAGGGCAATTGCTTCGAGTGAGCTCTGTAAAGCATCTCATCAGCAAAACAGAGGCCCCCCCCACCTCGGGACAGCAACCCGGTGCACTCGGGGCACGCTTTTTTTTTTTTTTTTAATTTTTGATTTGGATTTTTTTGAAAGAAAACGGCAATGAGAGAACAAGCAATATGTGCTCTGCTGTATCTGTGGAGCATACGCCTCTTTGTCAACATTGAAGGCTCTGGGAAAGTAGCCTCGTTCACCTAAGGGAGACGTTGTTTGCTGTGCTCAGCTAACATCCATTCATCTAGGCTTCTGTCCTTTGCACTTGAATACTTTGTGCTATATTTACATGTTGGGGGATTTAAGTGCTCTTTGTTTATGTCCTCAGTACACAGTAAATAAACTCTAATTAAACCAGGCCAGGGTGTAATGACCTGTTGATGTGTTGTCTTTAAATACCTATGAAACTGTTTGTCACTTTAAATTGTGCCACTTACATTTCCATTGTAGTAGTAAATAGTACAGCTGAATGTGTGTTTAATAGTAAACAAGGACCCAATTGGAATAAAAACATTCATCTCGATTTGCTTTTTATTCCCTTTGTGATGTAAAGGTTTTTATACATTTCTCCAATATGCATTATGCATTCGAATATGCATTCAGATGTAATAGTTGTGAGTCTCTGACTTCAACCGTCTCAGTGGTCACATCACATTGTATATGTTGATCTCATCGTCAGCAATTGATCAGATGTTAAAAAGAGCCCAGGTCCTTGTTAAGCTCTCTCAATGGACTCTTGGGTGGGGGAGGGATTAAGTCTGCTGTCCGCTGTGCTCTTTTGATGATGTCCGAGGGGCTGGTGTTGCTCCTTGGAGGAGAGGGCAGAGGGGACTCTCTCCCCGCCGGAGGATAAAGACACTTAATGGATCACAGAGTTAATCAACCGCAGGGAGTGCCGGAATAAAGAGTATGATGAGGTTGAACTAACCGACTCCTGTCCTTAAGGCTTAACCAATCAAACGCATACACACACA